>CM053586.1:249161273-249216412 GCA_028646515.1 Pseudochirops corinnae
TAGGCACTAGAAATAGAAGGTGAAGTTACTGGGTTTTTTTTTTTTTAGAGTAAAGACAAATAGCAAATAACAATTCATATTTATATCAACTACTAAGGTTTACCTAGATCTTTCCTTACAACAGCCCTATGAGGGAGGGAGGTTGATTATTATCTCCACATTACAGACAAAGAAACTGAATCTCTGTGAATTTAAGTCATTTGCCCATGATTACACAGCTAGGAAATATCTGAGTTGGGATTTCAACCTAGGTTTGCTAGCTCTAAGCCACACTCTCAACATACTTCTCAACTGAATGGAAGAGATATAAATTTAAGTAGTAGGACAACCTACCTGACTGGGCAGATACATGGTGCAGTGGGCAGAGTGTTGGGCCTGGAGTGTGGAAGACTCATCTTCCTGAGTTCCAACCTGACCTTGGACACTTACTAGCTGTGTGTACTTGGACAAGTCACTTAACACTGTTTATGTCAGCTTCCTCCTCTGGAATATGAGATGGAGAAGGAAATAGCAAACAGCTCCAGGATCTTTGCCAATAAAATTCCAAAATGGGGTCATGAAGAGTCAGAGACAACTAAAAATGACTGAAGAACTACAACAAAACCCATCTTTATATAGCTTCCTGAATTTCTCAAACATGGGAAGAATGCTATAACAGTGTAACAGTCATGTTATATTCTAGTGTAGGGGTGGGGAACCTGTGGCCTTGAATCCATATGTCTCTTTCTATCTAGGTTCTTGGGTGCAGCATTTTGACTGAATCCAAGTTTTACGGAACAAATCTTTTCATTAGGAGGATTTGTTCTGTGAAGTTTGGATTCAGTCAAAGGGCAGCACTTGAGGACTTAGAGGCCACATATGACCTCCAGGTCCCAGGTTCCCCACCCCGTCACCTAGTGTATGATATGTTGGAAGTACAATTTGTTGTCATTCAGTCATTTTCATCACATCCAACTCTTCATGACTCCATTTGGGGTTTTCTTTGCAAAGATACTGAAGTGGTTTCCCATTTCCTTTTCTAGCTTATTTTATAGATGAGGAAACAAAAGCTAATAGGGTTAAATGACTTGCCCAGGGTCACATAGCTAATAAGGGTCTGAAGGCAAATTTGAACTCAGGTCTTCCTGACCCCAGACCTGACACTCTATCCACTACACCATCTAGCTGCCTTTGATGGGTGGTAATCGTAACATTGCTCTGGTAATTCTGATATAAATATAGCTGGTTCTTCCTCTCCCAAATCTGGTTGGGATACAGTTAAATTCAATTCATAGCAAGTAGAATTAAATTCTAATCCTACAACTTCACTCAGAGCTGTTAGAAACCATCAATCTGTTGTCCCTTCCAGGCTCATGCTAGATAAAGAGTTTTCTGGGAAGTTTGTCTCCCCTCCACTCACAGCACGGCCTATTGCCAGAACCCCCTTGGGCTAGAAGAAACCAGAGCTTAGTAAATTCTTGCTTACATTGTTTTCCTATGCCATTTCCTTTTGAAATCTGTCATACAGTTTTCATTTATTTGGACTTAAATAGCAAACTGATAGGTTTTCTGTTCTTTGTTGATCATTTCCTCTTAACTCTTATCTCCCCATCTCTCTTTACTTTTCAAAGCAACATGGTCATTTCTTAATTATTCAGGCGCTGATCATCTAGGGTGGAAATTATCTCTCTGTCAAGCTTTCTCTTTCTTCTGCATACCTATGAGTCACGTCCCTGTTTCTGAGAAACACAGAGAATGCTTTAGACAAGACATGAAATGGTCCATTTTGTTGCTTGTCAGCATTTCTGGTAAGAAGTTGGCTCAGACAAGAAGCTGAAACTTACAAGTACACTTTGGGGGTTAGATAACTTTCAAATATCCATGGCCTCCTTGTTACCCTGGGATAAAGAGTCATCAAACGTTGACTGGACCTGATTCATTTCTTATAATTTCTACCTATTGTTTTCCCATAGCATCTATCCCTTTTATTTGTGTAAGACTTCCATTGGAATTTGATTCATGAGTGGACTTGGATCGTTTTGTTGAAGAAGAATGATTCTGTTCCGCTGGTACTGTGTAGTGGATAGGGAATGTGTGAGCTGTGGGGTTATGTTGTTCAGTGGAGGTAGAATTAATTCAGATCTGTTGGGAGAGGAAACATCCTGGCAAATACTTAGTCTTTTTTTTAAGTCTACTAGTGATTGGCACCTCCTTTAAAGCCCTCCTCTGGTGCTTTAACATGGCATAGGTCCTGCTGAGCTAGAAAGATTTCAAGTACTTGCCCCTTCCATGGATGATTTATCATCATCATCATCATGGCACATTTAAATAGCACTTAAAGGTTTACAAAGAATTATAAATATCTTGCCTCATTTGTTTCTCACAATCATTTTATGAGATAGATGCTATCATTGTCCCTATTTTCCAGATGAGGAAACTGAGGCAGACAGAGATTAAATCACTTGCCCAGGGTTACTTGCCCCCAAATATGTAACTTTCTTTGAATAGTGTATCCAAAACCTGATATGTGTTTGTGTATAGAAGTGCGTATGTGTGTATCTATGTATTTATGTGTGTATCTATGTATGCGTACATAGATACGCATAGATATATACATGCATGCATGTATACACATGCATTTATATACATAGCTATATGCTTTGGCTAATTTGTTCCTTTAAAATTACCTTGCTTGTCTCAGTGTCCGCACTTCAGATTAGTTTCATATCATAGTATTTTCAGACTTTTTCCCTCATCTCTTGGTAATTGTTTTGAAGTCTCCCCTCCACACCCAGATGAATAGCAAAAGAAAATAAAGGCACTTATTATTCTAGTGTTTCCTTCTCCTAGCTCTCTTCTATCCTTCCTTTAATGTGGCAAAAATAACAGGACAGAGAATGCAAGACCCTCATTTCTTTTCTCTATATTAGGAATGCATAGCCCTTTACACTTATTTTTCAAAACCAGAAGGTCATTTTTTCACTTTATATTTAAAGAATCATGTATTATCCCACATTTCTGCTTCAAATGCCTGCCTTTCACCAATCTATTCTCCATTCATCTGTTAAATCTGACCATGTCACTCCCCTGCTCAGTAAACATCAGTGACTCCCTATTACCTCTAGGGTCATATATTAGTTTCTTTGGTTGGTATTTAAATGACTCAACAATCTGGCCCCAGTTTACCCCTCCAGACTTATTATACATTATTCCTCTTTGCACATACTACTGTTCAGCTAAACTCATTTTCTTGCCTTCCTCAAACATAATATTGCCCCTCTTTTCTCCATGCCTTTGCAAAGGTTGTGCCGCCAATTCCCCATGCCTGGAATGCTCTCTCTCCTCATCTCTGACTCTTAGAATACGTAGGTTGCTGATTTTTCAAAGCTCATCTCAAATGCCAATTTATATATGAAATCTTTCCTGACCCTCCATTCTTCCCCCCAGGCTGTAGTGTCTCTTCCCAAAAACTACCTTTTATTTGTTTTGTAAATATTTTGAATTTACTTATTTACATACATATACAGCTGTGTGGGGGGGGGATTATTCCCTTCTGATGGAATATAAGCTCCTTGAGGACAGGAACTGTCTCATGTTTGCTGTTTTGTTTTTTTTTTTCTAATCGTTAGGTAACTAATGCTGAGTACATAGTAGGGGGTTCACAAATTCTTGTTGACTTGTTGATCAATAGAACACTTTGGCAATTCTTCTCTTAATGGACTCCTTCCTTTCCCTCTATTAGATGATGGAAGTCTGAGACAACAGTTGCAAGAACTACAAGGGGTAAGTGGTTTTTTAGTTTGAAGTACAACAGGAATGGGGTACAGGTAATTGCAAAGGCTCCATCAAAACCCCTGACCATTATGGTAGTTTTGTTGATCCCTGAATGATGGGGATATAAGTAAGAAGCTGAATGGAGGAGCCTTGCCAGTCAACCAAGCAACTAATCTATCAGCAAGTATTTCTTAAGTACCTACTATGTGTCTGCTACTTCGTTAGGCCCTGCGTATACAAATATATACAAATGATACAATCCCTAACTGCAAGGTACTTATATTCTAACCTACTTCCCAGCCAATGGAAAGGCCATCAGTTCTAGGGTTATGAAAAGGCTTTCTCTCTCATGATAGATAGATAGATAGATAGACAGACAGATAGATAGACATATAGATGAATTAGATATATTTGCTTGTGGCAGGTGCCAAGAAAGAGTGGATGGATTCATGTGTTGAGTCAATCTGGAGCCTCAGGATGTCTTACTGTCTGCAGTTTTGTGATGGAGTGAGGTTTTAAGATCCTTGATTTAGAGCAGTTAGGGCCCTCAGAGGTTTTAGAATCTTCATTTTTCATATAAGGAAACTGAGGCCCAGAGAGATGAATTGTCTTGCCCGTGGTCCCAAAAGGCCTATATGGCAAAGTCAGAGTTAGAAGCCAGTCTTCTGGCTCTAAATTTAGTGCTATACTGACATTTTGGAGGAAGATCACCATAATGTGAATCAATTGTGGTAGAAGGAGGTCTTTAAAAGGAGGTTGGGCATCCTAATCACGAATCCATAAAGTCAGTGCCAGCTGTGTCCTCAATACCTCCAAGCCCTTCTCTAGTACCTCAGGGGTACCAGATGGTTAAATGCCTTGAGCTGGGGGGCAAAGGGTTACGGAGGGAGGGACTATGTGGTAGAGGAAAATAGCTAAGTGCAGGCCTGACAATCGACCTCCATCTGAGATCAGCTCCCTGGAAGGTAATATTTTTACTGTCCTCTCTAATTTGTAAGATTATCTACAAAACTATCAAGGGCTATACATTTGAGGTGGTAAGAGTCATGTTATTGAAATCACAACTCTCTGTAAGGAAGAAATAGTTTTCCTACCCACATCTAGCATCATATTACTAATCAAAAACTTTGGGAAAATGGATACTTTAAGAGAATTCTTCCAGAACTATTTGGAAGAGTCTATATCTCTTACACAATGTACACCAATTGGAACAAGATCTTCACATATATGTTTTTTTGTTGTTTTTATTTACAAATCCAATTTTAAAAATTTCAAATTAAGGCTAAACACTATTTGTAATGCTAATAACTCATAAATGTGTAGGGTTTTATAACTTTTAAAGAACTCTCATTTGAGCCCCATAACACCTGTGTGATATAGGTGGGCAGATATTACTGGCTTTGTTGTATAGAAAAGGACACAGATTCAGAGAGGGAAGCATTGGTGTGCTGGTGAATATTTAACAATACAATTTCTGAAAAAGGAAAACTATATATAGCATACATTTCCTTTTTTTCTTTTTTCTTCTATTTTTTTTTTTTTGGAAGGGTGAAGGTAGGGCAGTTGGGGTTAAGTGACTTGCCCAAGGTCACATGGCTAGTAAGTGTTAAGTGTCTGAAGTCACATTTGAACTCGAGTCCTCCTGACTCCTAGATCAGTACTCTATTCACTGCACCATCTAGCTGCCTCCCCCTTTTTTTTTCTTTTAGGTAATCAGGGTTAAGTGACTTGCCCAGGGTCACGCAGCTAGTCCAAAGTCATATTTAAACTCAGGTCCTCCTGACTACAGGACCAGTTCTCTAGCTATTATGCTATCTAGTTACCCTGCAGGATACACTATAAAGTTGAATCTAGATTATTAATATTTTCTTTTTCAATTTCTTAAGCCATAATAAGCAATAGAACAGTTCATCAGGCCCTGATTTATAGCATTTGATAGTTTCTGAGACAGATTTATTCTGAAATTTTAGAAATCCAATCTCTGAGCCATTTCAAGCTGGCTTCAGCACACTCCTGAGGAACCGGATATGTGAAATATCACAAAATACGCCAAGATGGCCCTCACAGAGGGAGACCACCAATGACAATAGAGAGTTCATTGCTATCTATTCAGAGACTGTATGTAGCTTTATAGAGAGAAAAATTGACGCTAAACAGACCAGATTTGGGTAACAAGCAGAAAATGGCAGTTCCAGCAATTCTACCCTGTAGAATGACGAGCAGAAAAGTAACTTCTCAGATAGGAGATCATGGATTTAGACCTGGGAGGAAATATAAAGGTCACCTTGTCTAACACCCTCATGCTCTCGATGAAATGAAGCCCAGAGAAGCCGTGACTTGTCCAAAGCTGCACCGATGTGTCTATGACAAAGCTAGGATTCCAACTCAGATTAGAGCTGGCCCACTTTCCATTGTCCCACATCACTTTACCATGGTCAAATTGTCTTCACTTGATCCCTTGCAATAACTCTGAGAAATAGAGTAAATTTTGTCCCATTTTTATAATGAAGAGACCAGTTCTCAGAAACCCTTAAGGCTGCTATTCCTTCATATCCTCCAGGAAGTGGGGTTTAAAATAGGCTTTTTTTTTTATGACATTCACTTGTCCAATCTTTAAAACCTCAAGTTAAAGCCTGTTTTCCAAAATAATTCTTCAGGCTCATAAATGCTAATGATGTTTTCCTGAATGTCCCCAATTCTCCCATTTCAATTAACAGATAGATCTGACTCTCTGCTCCTTACCCTTCCCCCTGACAATTTAAGACAGAAAATTATACATACATATTATAAGAAATCTAGCAAAGTGACATAAATTCCCTTGATATCTGCTCTTTTTTATTTTCTCTCTCTCTCTTTGTCAGCTGCTATGCCCAAAGATAACTGAACGTAGGGACAATAAAATTGCAGTGTTTCCTAACAGAAACTCATGAACATCCATTTCTAAGATATCTGCCTCCGGGGCCAGGAGGTAGGGGGGAGGAAGACGGAGACTCAGCAGGAGGAATTTAACTATATGAAAGAAAAAATAGATGAATTTGCCTGATCATAACCCAGAAAAAGGGGGTCACACTGAAAGGCTTTCATTATCTTCTGTTTTGTAGTCAGCAAAAGAAGGCTCAGCTAATTGACATCTCTGGCTTGTGTGATGAGCCTAGAGCTATTCCATAGGTGTTTTATAATGTGAGCTCTGCTGAGGGAATGAGGCTGGATTGGAGTACAAATGTCCACAGCAGCTCTGGGGGAATAAGGCATTGCCTTCCATGCGTTGTTTTCAAGGCACATTCACATGGTGTGACAGCACTTAATTAGGCCACTGAATCTTGAACTAAATCTATTAATCTGCTTAATTTTTCTGAAAGGTGTACATGTATATCCTTGTTTCTTAAGGTTACAGTAGAGGAATAGCAAAAAGCGTCAAACACCCAGGAAATTTTTTTACTACATTAAAAAACAAATCAACACCAATAACAAAACCTTCAGGCTAAATTTAAATTGGTAAGTCAAGGGAGTCATGTTTTTCTTGGCCTATTCAATCTAATTTGATCAGATGATTTAAATGAGGATTGTAGCCAAATGTGTTATGTTAAACACAACAGCAACTTTTTCACAAATCTTCTGCAAGACTTGGTCATCATAAATCTAGCTCCATTTGAGTTTTTGTCTTGGTTCAGCTGCAAACTAAAATAATATTTGATCTTGGAAAAAAATTGTTCAATCTCCCTGAGCTTCTCTTTCCCCCTTTAAAAAAATGGTGGGGCCTGGACTAAATGTTATCTGAAGTTCTTTTCAATTGTGAAATATTATGAAGCTATGAGGAAAATTTGGGCCTAGATGGTTTCATGTATTGGAAGAAATTTTAAAAAAAACCAAAGACTTGACTTTTGTTTTGTTTTGCTTTAGTTATAAATAATACAACTTTAGATTGTGTAGTAGAAACTTATTGATTATTTTTAATCTATTTTTTGTTAAAACTATTGAAATGCCAAGGATAACATCTTCCTTTTTTCTTTTTTCTGGATCAACAACTTTTAATTTCTGATCAAAATAAACTATTCAGGTTTTTTTTTTTTAACTGTCATCTTTCCAGCTATGGCAATCATTCTGAACAGAATATTCATGGTTCTATATCCATGTTACATCAGCCTCTTAACATTACCATCTTCTTCAATGCTTAGTTCAGGTTTTACTTCCTATGAAAAGTTTCCCCCTGGTTGCTGATGTTTCCTCTATTTCCTCAAATTATCATGTATCTGCTTATATGATTATGTGTCCTATTTCCTACTAGAATGTAAACTATTCAAGAGCAGGAGTTAGATTTCATCTTGTCTTAGCCTGTGCCATGCTTTGCACATAGTAGGCACTTAATAAATACATATTTGGTTAGATTAGATGATACTTAATTTTTATTTGTCTCAAGGGAAGCTGGACAAGCTGACCTATTTTTCAGGAAAACTATAAATGATAATGAAACAAGTTTCACTTATGAATAGCACATCAAACATCACTCTACAAGAAGAAAAGTCCAACAACATTGACTCTCAAATTGTGCATGCAAAAATCACAAATAAAAAACTGAACCTATTTCTCTCAATTAAATTATAGATTACCCGCAGTAATTCATTGTCCAACTTTCAGTGTTATCTTTGATTTTTTTGATTTTCTTTTGATTTTCTTCACTTCTCATATTTAATCAATTTTTGAGTCCCACAAATTCTACCTCTATAATATCACTCCTATTTGTCATCCTCTTTCACTACAACTATCCTTATATAGGTCCTTATTATAATTCACTAGAACAACCATAGTATCCCATCAGCTAGTCTCTCCACATCTGATCTCCTATTCCCTCCGATCCGTCCTACATATGGCTCCCAAACTAATCTCCCATTTGCAGAGTAGTGATATATACCCTTTCTACAAACTCTTATCTTATTCTTTAAATTTTCCTCCCCATTCTCCTTACTTATCTTCTAGGTAAATTATGTGAAACATGTTTCCCAAACCTGTCCCTTGGTAGTTCTAATCTTTGCTATTGTCAATCCAATTCCTTTTGAAACAGCTTAATGAAAGTCCCCTGACTTTTTATTAATTCTACAAATAGTTGTTCTTCACAATGACAATGAATTATTCTAAATTTTACAGTCTCTAAGTAAGAAAAACTATTCAGATAAACAAAGATCTGCACTGGCTTTGTAGTGCTAATTAAAACCTTTCTTGAATCAAAGAGACAAGCTCTAACCTCAAATGGAACTATTATATTCTACAGACTTGTATTAAACAGGTAAATTTACTTCTGACCTCTACTTTCCCACCTTTAAATGGATATAATTATACCTACACCCTAAAAGGAAGCTGATATTTCTTGACTCAGAGCCAGGGAGACCTGGGTGTAAGTCCTATCTCTAGCATGTATTTGCTCTCAAGACCTGGTCAAGTCATTTAGCCTCTGTGTCCTGGACAACTTCCTAAGACTATTAATTGCAGACCAGGTGTCAACCTGCATTGGTAAAGGAAGTTTCCTTTTCTAGGAGTTCCCTATACCAGTGAAATCACAGTAGGGTATGAATGCGTATCCTACTCAAATGGTAACTGTCAATCAATGGATATGGTTAAGAAATAAACTTGGCAGTTGCGAGTTCTAACTGAATCCCTGAAACCTCTGTTTCAATTCCTGATCTGTATTAAAATAATAATGGACTAGTCTGTTTGTAAAATATCCTTACTTATTCAGAAACCAATTATTCTCTTCCCACAATATAAAGATTTTTTTCTTTTTCTTGCCTGCTGTTAGCACAGCAGGAAAGGCAGAGAATCTGAGCTGCAGAGATAAGAAAGGAACAGCTGCTGTCAATATCACTGTTGTGCACACTACCCTCCTGCTGTTTATGAAGCTGCCTTCAATCAACCTATTTTAGTAGAGAGGGGCATGATCTCTTCATATTTATAAATTTTTGAATTCAAAAATCTAGGTAGTACTTATAAAAAAGGAGACATATAGGACATCATTGCATCAGAGCAGAATGGATGTAGGGCTTGGGTATTCCTGGGTGTCTTCTCTTTTATGTCTATTAGTGTATTTCCTTTGTCCTCTGGGTATTCTCAGGGGATATCTTATCTGTCTGACCACATTTCTGAGTTGCCTGATGTGAACTAATGCATTGTCCTGCTGAGGGATAATCTATGATTATTTTGTGCCATTTTTGTCCAACTTCCCAACTGTATTTCTATGAAGACAATATTTTTCCCAAAGAATTACAAATTACATCAATGAGGTAATAAATAACACTTAGAAAAATATAAATTAAAGCTCTGGGCAAGATTTAGTTTTTAAAGAAAAGCTGATTCTAATTTAGTTTTATATCAAATTTACAACATTGGTAAGGGTAAGAAAGGTCATTCTGCAAGAAAATAACTACCTCCCTTTTATCCCTGGAGGCATTTACAGCAAGACTTAAGTAATATATTTGGCCAGCTTTAACAGGCTCTGTATTAGGGATTCCTCATTGCTTCAGGAGATCAGACTAGATGGTCAAAGATCTCTTCTGGCTTTACTTGGTCTACAAGAACAGAGCTATAAGGCTTGGCAGAGTTGATCTGGGAGACTGGGGGGCAGGATTTGCAATAGAAGTGAGCAAAAGCAGATTAGACAGGAAGAAAAGATATGAAATCCAGAGTCTTGAGGGAAATTGAAGATCAGGGTTATAGTGGAAAGGTCAGACTTTGAAGTAGTGTAATATAGTGCAGAAGTTTCAAACACCCATTCCATACCCCCCAAAACTCCAGAGTAAAGTTCAAACTAGATTCAAATGAAATTATTATTGTTGCTCTGTCATTTCAATCATGTTAGGGATATTAAAAAAAAAGAACCCCTGTGCTTTATGAAGACAATGCCAAAACCCTTTGGATTTTCTTAACAGGGATACTGGAATGTTTTGCCATTTGCTTCTCCAGCTAATTTTACCATGAGGAAACTGAGGCAAACAGGGTTAAGTGACCTGCCCAGGGTCACACAGGTACTAAGTATCTGGGACCAGATTTGATCCCATGAAGATGAGACTTCCTGACTTCAGGCCTGATGCTCCATATGCTGTGCCACCTAGTTGCCTCCAAAATGAAACTGGGAAATATTTAATGAATAAAAATACAATAGAACATAAATTCAATATATGTTTGTTCTAAGTCAGTATGTTGCCTGCAGGAATCCTTACATACAATATAGTAGCCTTCCTTTCCTTTTGGGTTTGATATCATTGATGTGGTAGATAGAATAACTTTGAATTGGTAGGATCCATATTCAAATTATTACCTCTAGCACTGACTAGCTATTTTTCCATGAGCAGGTCACTTAACCTCAGGATGGTTCTTTATACCTCTAAATTATACATAGGTTACAAATTGCATTTGGGGGAGAGGGTACCCACATTGGAAATTCAACAGCGATGAAAGCACAGGTTTTTTTTTTTTTATGAATTAATGTAATAGGACAGTTCAAAAACTAGATTCCATGATACATATGAAAGTGAGGTAGAAAAAAGAATTCTGTGTTCAGGAAGAACTAAGCAAATAGGGGAAGAAGTGATGTGCTACAATCTGGGAACTATAGTTCCAAACTGGCATTCTGATTTACTCAAACTTTTGAATTAAGAGAGGTCTGCTTATACAAGAGAAACTGCTTCTTCTGAGTCTGTGACCCCCATTAGCTTCTGATATGTTGCAAATGAGCTACCAATAACCTCAACATTGTCCTACTAAAATTCCAACATCCTAAGATTCTCAAAGGAAATCGGCAGCTGGTGTTATAAACTCAAGTTGGCCAGTATTTTTTTCTCTTAATTTCTTTTTGGTGTGAAGGGTAGGGAAGAAAGGAAGAAGGAATCTCAAGGTGCCCTGTAAAAGCACAGAGCTGAACTGCCAGACATTTAACTTTAAAGGAGTTTCCTACTGTCATTCTAGGATCAAATGACATAATATGCAAACTACATGGCAAATCTTTAAACACTATAAAAATGCTAGTTATCATCATCATCATCATTTCTCACTAGGAGGGGGGTTATTTAAAAAAAAAAAAAAGAACTCCTGTGCTTTATGAAGTCAATACCAAAGCAGAATATCTAAGAAACACTCTGGAGACCTATGGGAGAAGACAATGAGAAAGTACTATAGTGTGGTCCCTCTGGTAGAACATTCAGCAGGAACTTCGTCTAGCTACCAACTAGAAGGATGTTGCCATTACTCTAGAAGAGGTTCTCATCTCCTTGCCCCTGGACTATTGCAACAGCCTGCTGGTGGGACTGCCTGCCTCAAGTCTCTCTATATCCCAATCTATGCTCCGTTCCACCACCAGTGGTTTTTTTAAAGTACAGGTCTAACAATATCATCTCCTCTATTCCACTGGTTTCATATAATCTCCAGAATCAAATACATAATCTTCTTTTTGGTGCATAATCTGGCCCCCACCTCCCTTTCCAGTCTTATTACACCTTAATCCTCAATACATACTCTTGGATCCAGTGACATTAGGCTTCCTGCTGCTGCACAAACGAGACACTCCATCTCTTGGCTCTGGGCATTTTCTCTGGCTGTCCCCTACACCTAGAATGCTCTCCCTCTGAACCTCTACTTACTGCTTTCTCTGGCTTCCTTTAAGTCTCTTCCAACTAAAATCCCACTTTCTACAGGAAACCTTTTCTTTCTTTCTTTTTTAAAATAAATTTATTTATTTATTTTTTAGTTTTCAACATTCACTTCCACAAGATTTTGAGTTACAAATGTCTCCCCATCTCTCCCCTACTCCCCACCCCAAGATAACAAGCCTACTGAATACCCCTTCCCCCAATCTGTTCTCTCTTATGTCCTTCCCCATGCCCCCTTACTTTCTTGTAGAGCAAGATGGATTTCTATACCCCATTGCTTATATATGTTATTTCCCCATTGCATGTAAAAAATAATTTTTTAATATTTGTTTTTAAAACTTTCATTTCCAAATTCTTTCCCTTTTTCCCTCCTCATCCAACCCCAATGGGAAGACAAGCAATTCAATATAGGTTGTACATGTATAGCTATACAAAACATTTCCATAGTATTGTGAATGACTGACTATATTTATCTCCACCTTATCCCGCCCCCCATTTATTATTTTAAAGATATTAGAAATGGTTGGAGCAGGAGCTTAAGCAAGTTCCTGCTTTTACTCTGCCATCTTATCTCTGCCAGGAAACGTTTTCTAACCTCCTTTAATTCTAGAGCCTTAATTATATTAATTGTTTCCTATTTACTCCATGTATAACTTGCTTGTACATATTAGTTTGCTTGTTGTATCCCCTGATAGACTGTGAGCTCCTTGAGGGCAGGAACTATATTTTTCCTCTTTGTAGAACCCCAGTTCTTGGCAGAATGCCTGGCACATAGTAGTGCTCAATAAATATTTATTGAATAACTGATTAGAAGGACATTGAATAATCCTGAAGATGGCAAGTCGAGTCAAACGTTGGGGTGGTGAATGTGGGCAACTAAGTGATGCAGTGGATAGAGTGCAGGGCTTGGAGTTAGGAAGACTCATGTTCCTTAATGCTAATCTAGCCTCAGAAATTTGCTAGCTGTGTGACTTCAGTTTTCTCACCTGTAAAACGAACTGGAGAAGGAAATGGCATACCACTCCAGTATCTCTGCCAAGAAAAGCCCTAAATGAGGTCATAAAGAGTTGGACACCACAGAACAACCAACAAAAAGTGGTAAGCCAAGATAGACAGCTCAACTGAGTTTATTATTTAAAATATTTTAAATGATTTAAATATTTAAATTATTAAATAAATTAAATTAAATTAAATTAATTAAATATTTAAATTATTTAAAATAAAACTGTTTGGGGAGAGTGTAGGCAAATATACAATGTGGTCTTTAGGTATGTCTCAAAAACACCAAATATGGACAACTGAATGGGAAGAGTTAATATTCCAGACCCTACTATAGTGGCGACCCATACCTTTAGAGATTTAAAGTTGGCATGGTTAATTTTGTTTCCCTTGTAGCAAAGAGTTAATGTAAAATACACATAAATGAGTAATCGTTTGGAGACGTTTGAAGGTGGGAGAGATTAGAATCAAAATGGAATGGGTGCCAGAGCCAAGCTTGTTATGAATTATGACAAGATTATATCTTACCATTAGATTAAAAACCCCAGACAAAAGCCTAGGAAAAACTAATTTTGTGGAGATAGGCAGGAAGGGGGAAAGTGATCTGAACATGGCCAATTCATGATCAGCAAATTCATAAAGACTGCAAACTATCAGCTGCTCCCAAATGTGCAATGGGACTTTTTTATTTTAGTCATTTTTCAGTCATGTCTGACCCTTCATGACCCCTTTTGGGGTTTTCTTGTCAGATACTATAATGGTTCATCATTTCCTTCTCCAGCTCATTTTACAGATGTGGAAAGTAAGGCAGACAAGGTTAAGTGACTTGCCTGGGGTTACATAGGTACTAAGTGTCTGAGGCTAGATTTGATGAAGATGAATATTCCTGACTCCACACCTGGTGCTCTATCCACTGTGCCACCTAGATGCCTCTTCAATGGGAATAAGCCAGATCTACTCAAGCTTGCAATGACACCTGGTAACATATGTATGTATTGTACTCCAAGTAAATATTTCAGTCCTACCCCCAGGAGGACCCTAGAGCACTAGTTCTGATCATGTTATAGAAAGATCATATGAAGTTCTAGATCTGGTAGGCTTCTCACAGACTGCCTAGACCAACCTTCTCATTTTACAGAGGAGAAAACTGACACCCAGGTAATTTAAGTGACTTACCTAAGGTCACGCAAGCAATAAAAATCAAATAAAGGACCTGAACCCACATCCTCTGGCCCAAGAGTCAAGGTTCTTTCCAATAGAAGTGAAACACGGTGTTTCTCTGTTTTCCTCTTTGTTTTCTGTGAAATCAGAGGAGTACAGTGGAGCAGATAATCTAAAAATCATTTACAATTAGCTTTGGTGATTATATTAATACATTTGGCAATTACAGTAACATATAAGTACATTAATACATAATAAATACACTATCTTCAGCTAATGAATTATATTTATTTAGATAAAAATTTTTTTAAAACAGTTTGAATTTTATAATAACAATTAGCATGTATACAGTGATTTAAGGTTTGCAAAATGTTTTATGCATATAATCTCACTGGATCCTTAGAACAACCCTGTGAGCTAGGTGCTATTACTATTTCCCTTTTGCAAATGAGGAAACTGAGGTTCATATAGCTTAAATGACTTGCCCAAGGTCACACAGCTAATAGCTAACTAACTAGGTGCCTGAGGCAGCATTTGAACTCAGGTCTTTTTAACTTCAGATCCAACTGTCTATGTGCTCTGTCACCTTGCTGCTTCATTTCAAAAATATCATATTGAGAAGAGACAGTTTGGAAAAATGTCATGGAAAAAAGGAACTGTTTTAGAATCTAAAATTTTCAGCAAATAGTTCACAAAGTGAATTCACACACCCAGAGGTAGAGTTTTGACTCTATGTTTCTTTACTAAAGGTCACATATATTTTTGCATGTCATTCGTATTGTGGTCTCTTCCCTGAAAATGTTTTGGCATTATCCCTGCAGCTTTCTATTTCTTGAATTTGTTTTTCAAGCTAGTTCTACCAATGCATTATGTAGTCAAAAAAATTCTGTCCACTAGAAGTGTGCAGCAAAAGAGTCAGTAAAAAGAGGCAGTTAGTTAATTATTCAAAAAAAATCTCTGGGTGATAATTTGTAGAAAACATTTTGTTTGGAAGATTTTGCATTTAAAAGGATTGATGTGTTCAAAAGCAAAACTTCAGTTTCTACTTTTTGTTGTTGGTCAGTCAGTATTCATTGAGCACTGACTGGATGAGTTAAAGAGATAGACAAAGTGTCCCTATATTGGAGGAGCTTAAAATCTAGTGAATGAGACAGTGTGCTGCCAACTTTGGGAGTTTGCCAATCGTCTTCCCCTACAAATTGCTCTCTCTGTTTCAGTCTTTAAGGACAACTATGTCATGTTTAAGATACTCCATGGGTCCACACTCCTGAAACTAGCTTACAAGCTCCCTTTCCAAATCAATCAGCATATCCGAAGTTCAAAGTAAAGGGATTTGCTGAGATGGCACCATAAGAAGAGTGTCTACGAAGTCATTATTCTTCATAAATGTGAGGCATATTGTCCTACAATTACGTAGAGTCAATAGGAAGAGTTGGTATGCACACAGACTATACTAGAAGGTTGTGTCCACATAGATGACATGTGGCATTGTCAATTCACATCTCTACTACTTCCAAGTCCTGATATCTTTGACCTCCCCTTGTTCTTCTCATGTTGGTCCTCTGGGTACAGTGTCTGTGCTGAGCAGATTGTGTTAGCTGGGTTCCCAGCTATAACTCAGCTCTTGATATCCAGGGTCATCATTCTTTTCAAGTCAGAAAACCCCTTCAGTTTTATGATGACTAGGCCTGCTCCTGACTGCTCCAAGTCACCAAGGCCATTGGAGATGAGGAGAGAGAGAAATACTCTGAGACAAGAAATAATTCCCTCTTAAGGATTGGGTTATTCTTCTATAGCTGCCTCAACTCACACTCCTCCAAGCCCTGTCCCACCTCAAGAGAAAATAAAAAAAAGCTCTGTTTTGTTTTTCTTATTTGCAAAGGGCTTTGTTGTTGCTGTGTTGTTTCAGTTGTGTCTGATTCTCCACAATCCCATTTGAGATTTTCTTGGCAGAGACATTGGAATGGTTTGCCTTTTCAAGCTCATTTGACAGATGAAGAAACTGAGGCAAACAAGCTTAAGTGACTTTCCTAGGGTCACACAGCTAGTAAGTGTTTGAGGTCAGATTTGAACTCAATTCCTCCTGACTCCAGACCTGGCATTCTATTCACTGTGCTACCTAGATGTCCCTGCAAAGGGCTAGATGCCCTTTAATTCCATCGACGTTGATGGAAGAACTTCATGCTTCACAAAATGTTATCAAAGTCTAAATATTCCTTTATACCTTCCTTTAAGACTTTTTCATCCCCTTGTATCTATGAGCTACATGGTCCTTACATTCTATAGTTTCAACAAATAGGCTGAAGTAATTCAGAATCAATTGATTAGGGCTTATCTGGGCTATTTTCACCTTCTCATCCCCTATAAATCCAAATGGTATGTGTTTAAGTTCTAATAGTAGAAATAAACATAAAACGAAATCATATACAACAATACAGAGGCAGTATTCAGAGAAGGGAATGAGGCAAGAGAGTGATTTATTCTTTCAGTGGAAAGAAAACACCATCCCAGCCTTTACCAGGAATGTGCAATTAATCTAGAGTTAAAAACAACAAAAAGGGAAAGTGCCACTCCATGGTTTACTGAATCATAGAGGCAAGGAGGGGAGCATTTATATGGAATTTTACTAAGTGTCTTTTTTTACTATCATTATCTCATTTGATCCTCACAACAACCTTGCAAGGGAGATACTATTGTAATCTTCATTTTACAGTTGGGGAAATTGAGGCAAGCAGAAGGTGACTTAATCAGGGTCACAGGGTTAATAAAAGTCTAAGGCCCTATTTAAACTCAGATTCCCAATTCTAGGCCCTATTCTCTACCCACTATGCCACCACCTGTCTTTGGAGACCACAAAAGAATTTATCTTTTTTTTTTTAATTATAAAGATCTACATATTTCTTTTGCTTTTTCTTTCTCAGTTTCTTTTTTCTCAGATACAGAAACTTTTCCCCACCCCTCCTCTCTCCCCCAGGAATGATGAAAAATGATTTGAAATGTTATATCTAGTCATTCTTTCAACAAGCATTTACTAACTGAATGGATACAGTGGACAAAGCTAGGCAGTGAGCTCTTCATTTTCTTCCTGCCACTGACATACAGTAACTGTGTGATCCTGGGGAAGTGAGTTAACTTATTTTTGCCCAAGGCAATTCTCTAAGACTATAGAAGTTGCAGAGCATGTCCTGATCTGCATTGTTAGAATTTCTTCATCAGGAATTGCCTTTGCTGGTGAAATCATCCAAGTACGCTGAGTTAGCCCACTACAAATTTATGTTACAGAATCTTGAATGCTGCATGTTAATCCTTTTATCCTTCCCTAACTGACTCTGTATCACACTCCCCACAGGGTCTGTTCCAAATATTTTCTTCTTATCTCAAGCCAGCCACCTTTACCAACCCTTTTCCCTATCTCTCAGCAGAGGATCTTATATCGTACTTTATAGAAAAATTGAGGGCATCAGTCCCATGCTCCTTCTCCTCCCCAATTCTACAACGCAAGGAAAACTATCCTCATGGCACAAAGTCACTTATGATCTCATCATGGTTGAACCCAATTGCCTTTCTCAATTCTCATACTTCTTGAACTCTGGTACATTTAATATAGTTGATTCCCCACTCTCACTGGTTATTCTTTCTCCACTTTAGGTTTTTTAGGGAACTTCTCTCTCATGATTCTCATCCAATTTATTCTCCTGACCATTCCTTTTCAATGTCTTTTGTTGACTCATCATCCATGAAATTCTCTTTTCTCTCAAAACTCTTTCACTCAGTGACCTCATAATATTTCTCAGATTTCATTAATATCTCTATGCAAATGATCCCCAGATCTATGTATCTATCCTTAGTCTCCACTCTGAGACACATCACAAAGTGCCTATTATGTATTTCAATCTGCATGCCTCCCAAGCATCTCAAACTCAACATGTCCAAAAGAGAAGTCACTACCATTCCCCCAAATCCATCCCACTTTCAAAATCTCCATTGCTGATGAGGATACTACTGTCCTTCCAATAATTCAGGTTTACAATTTTGATGTTATCTTATACTTCACACTTTCACTCATCCCGCATAGTCAATCAGTAGTTAAATTTTGTCACTTCTATCTCCACAAAATCTCTCACATCTGCCCCCTTCTCTTTACTCATACAGTTACCACACTTTTTAGCCCTCATCACCTCTCACCTATTTTTTACTCCTTTTTGTTCCTTTTCAACTCTTCCTCATGATGCCCTCCTAAGTCTAATCAGTTATTAATGTTATCAATTCCATCTCTACAACATCTCTTTGATCTCTCATCTTCTCTCCACTCATCAGACCACCACCTCAGTTCAAGCTCTTATCCCCTTTTCTGAGCTATTTACTAGCCTCCTAATCAATTTCCATGTTTCCAGTCTCACCCTTTTCTAATCCATTCTTAACATTGCTTCCAAAATGGGGTCCCTACATCCCAGCTCAAGCCATGTCACTCCATTTCTCAAGAAACTTTGATGGTTCCCTAATGTCTCTATGATAAAATACAAACTCCTTTGTTAGGCATTCAAAGCCCCTCATAACCTGGTTCCATTCTGACTGATTTCACATTCATCCTTCTCCTTCCTCACTCTGCCTCTTATAATTCTTGGCCCCTTTTAAGATTTAGCTTCAAGAATGACCACCTATGTGAAATTTGATTCTGCTGATTATGAATATCCCAGGCCCCATGCCACATGAAATTACTTTGAATTTATTTTGAATATATTTTGTACTTACTTATAGGTGTACTTTCTGTTCACCAACATAAGCTTTTGAGGAGAAGACTGTTACCTTTTTTCATTCTAATATCCCTTGGGCTTAGCACAGTGACTGGCATATAGAATATGCTTAATAAATGATTGTTGAATTGAATTGAATTGCTAAAATCTAGATAAACTGTATATAAAGGGTTTCCCTGATGCACGCATATAGCAATGATGTCAAAAAAGAAAATGGAGTTAGTATGCTATGACTTGTTCCTCATGAAGTCATACTGAAGTTGGGTTATTGCCCCATCTTTTGATAGGTGCTTGCACAACCATACTACATAGTGTCAAATGAGACATCCTAGAATTTTGCCAGGAATCAAAGTAACTCGACTCTATCCTTTTAAAGTGTTAAAATGAATATGACTGCACTTCTCCAGTTCTAGACCATTTCTCTCATTCTTCAAGATTGGTCAGGGATTGCCAAGAGTGACTCAGTAATGCTATCTTCCAGTTCTTTCTGCATCATAGGCTCATATGATCCCAGTAAATTGGAGTCATTGTGAGTGCTAAGTTCTGTCCCTATGATGAAAATGATAACTTGTACTTCTGTAACACTTAAAAGTAAAGGATATCATATGTATTATCACATTGATTTTTTTCAGCGATATTATGAGGCAGGAACTATGAGTGTTACTATTACCTTTTTAAATGTTAAGTTGGAAGTTTCACATTCTCAACTTTAATCATTCAATAAACATATATGATTAAGTTTTTTAAATGTAGAAGCGTTTTTCTTTTTATTTAAAAATTAATATTTTATTTTTCCCAATTATATATAAAAATAATCTTCAGTCACTTTTTTTTTGCAATTTTGAGTTCCAAATTATCTCCCACCCTTCCATCCCACCCTACCCCCATTGAGAAGACAAGCAATTTTATATAAGTTATACTGGTACAGCCATGCAAAACATAATTTTTATGAGTCACATTCTGAAAGAAAATATAGACCAAAAAAGAAGAAAATAAAATTAAAATTGAATGAGTATACTTCAATCTGTATTCAGATTCCATCAGTTCTTTCTCAGGAGGTAGATAACATTTTTCATCATAGGTCCTTCAGAATTGTCTTGCATCCTTGTATTGCTGAAGTCATTCATAGTTGATCATCATACATTATTACTGTCACTGCAATTATTGAATTATTTCATACAATCTTCCCAGGTTTTTCTGAAACCACCTCATCATTATTTCTTATGGCACAATAGTATTCCATAAAATCATATAGCACATTCAGTCATTCCCTAAATAATAGGCATTTCCTCAATTTCCAATTCTTTTCCACTACAAAAAGAGGTGAGATATATATGTATGTGTGTGTATGTGCGCATTTATGTATAGCCCCTTTTCCTTTTTTTTTTTTTTTTAAATCTCTTTGTGATAAAGACCTAATTGTGGCATTGGTGGATCAAAGAGGAAGCACAATTCTATAGCCCTTTCACCATGGTTCTAAATTGCTCTCCAGAATGCTTGGATCAGTTCACAACTCCACCAACAGTGCATTATCATCCCAATTTTCCCATATTCCCTCCAACATTTGTCATAAGAAGTATGTCATGCACAAATTTAGAGACATCTCCACTCCAATGTTCATAGAGACTATTTGTGTCCAACCTGTGGTAGAGCCTCCAAGCTCTTGCTGGTTTGATCAGTCATAATCAGGCATACTATACCTTAACCCCAACACAATGATGTCATTTTGGTTCTCTTTAAGAACAAAGACAACACATACCATTCAAACTACCAAATCTTATTTTATAGAGCTAAAAATAATAATAATAAAATTCATCTGGAAGAACAAAAGATCAAGAGTATCAAGGGAATTAAGGAAAAGAAACACAAGAGAAGGTGGCCTAGCTATGTCAGATCTAAAATTATATAATTAAGCAGCAATCATCAAAAACTATTTGGTACTAGCTAAGAAATAAAGTGGTGGACCAGTGGGATAGGTTAGGTACACAACACACAGTAATTAATGACTATAGTAATCTACTGATTGATAAACTCAAAGACTAGCTTCTGGAATAAGAACTCACTATTTGACAAAAACTGGAAAACAATATGGAAGAAGCTAGGCATAGGCCAACATCTTACACCTTATACCAAGAAAAGGTCAAAATGTGTACATGATATCATAAACAAATTAGGAGAGCAAAGAATAGTTTATCTGTCAGATCTGTGGAAAAGGGAAGAATTTATGACCAAACAGGAGATAGAGAACATTATGAAATGCAGTATGGATAATTTTAATTACATTAAATTAAAAAGGTCAAAGCCAATGCAACCAAGATTAGAAAGCAAGCAGAAATCTGAGAAACAATATTTATAGCCAGTGTGAGGAAAGCTTCATTTATCCCTCTGCTTTCTAGAGTTCCTAATGGGAATGAGTGAGGTATTTTGTTAAATGCTTTTTTCTGCATTTATTGAAATAATCATATGATTTTTGTTGATTTGTTATTGATATGGTTAATTATGCTGATACTTTTCCTAATATTGAACCAGCTCCACATTTATGATATTAATCATACTTGCTTATAATCTTTGTGATGTATTGCTGTAATTTCCTTGATAGTATTTTATTTAAAAATTTTGCATGAATATTCATTAAGGAAATTGGTCTAAAGGTTTGTTTAATGACACCCCCCACCCCCTGCCCCACTGCTCTGTTTTGGCTCTTCCACCATATTTGTGTCATAAAAGGAATTTGGTAGGACTCCTTTGATTATTTTTCCAAATAGTTTCAAAAGTATTAGAATTGACTGTTCTTTAAATGTTTGGTAGAATTCACTTGTGGATCCATCTAATCCTGGGAATATTTTTCTTAGGGAGCTCATTGATGGATTGTTCAATTTATTTTTGTAATATAGAGTTATTTAAGTATTCTATTCCCTTTTATTTTAATCTGAACAGTTTATACTTTTTTTTTGTAAATATTCGTCCATTTTACTTAGGTTGTCAGATTTATTAGAACATAATTGGGCAAAATAACTCCTAATAATTGCCTTAATTTCCTCTTCATTGGTGTTGGATTTATCCTTTTCATTTCTGGTACTGATAATTTGGTTTTCTTCTTTCTTTTTTTAATCATATTATCCAATGGCTTGTCTATTTTATTGGTGTTTCTTAAAACCAACTCCTAGCTTTATTTATTAGCTTAGTCTTTTGGGTTTTTTTTTGCTTTCAATTTTATTAATCTTTGGTTTCTAGGATTTCCTATTTGGTGTTTAAGTGGGGATTTTCAATTTGTTATTTTTCTAGCTTTTTTAGTTGCATGTCCAATTAATTGATCTACTCTTTTTTCTACTTCATTCATGTGAGCATTCAGAGATAAAATATGCCCCCTAAGAACTGCTTTGGTTGCATCCCATATGATTTGGTATGCTTTCTCATTATTGCCATTCTCTTTGATGGAGTTGTTGATTATTTCTATGATTTATTATTTGACCCCTTCATTCTTTAGGATTAGATTATTTAGCTTCCAGTTAATTTTTAGTCTATCTTTCCACGATCTTTTATTATTATTTTCATTGCATCATGATCTGAAAAGGATGTATTTAATATTTCTGCCTTTCTGCATTGTATTGTGAGGTTTTTATATGCTAGTACATGGTCAGCTTTTGTGTAGGTACCATGTACTTCTTAGAAAAAGATATATTCCTTTCTATCCACATTCAATTTTCTCCAGAGGTCTACCATAATTGACTTTTCTAAAATTCTATTGACCTCCTTAGCTTCTTTCTTGTTTATTCTGTAGTTAGATTTATCTAATTCTGAAAGGAGGAGGTTGAGTACCCCATTAGTATAGTTTTGATGTTGATTTCTTCCTGCAACTCACTTAACTTCTCTAAGAATTCAGTTGCTATACTGTTGTAAGCCAACATATTTGATTCTTGGGGGTCAGTTTTTATGTATGATCTGCAGCTTTGGTCCCCAAGCCTTGAAGCCTGCTCTCTCTTGAAAGCCTGCTTTCCCTCTAACAAACATCCTGTTATATGAATGCATTTGGCAAAAGCTAACTGACTTTCCCAAGACTTTCTGGCTTTTCCCAAGACTTTTTGGTGCCTAGAATTACAAAGCCTGATCTTACCTGAGCTGCTTCCAGGATATGACAGATTATTATAATGATAAGACTATGATAATGACAACACTATTCCAGGATATGACAAATTAAGCTTATTGATAAAAGCACTTGAATCTTTGTCTGCTTGTTTTATAAAAAACCTTGTTCAAAGAATCATTAAATGGAGTTCATGGTTCTTCCTTGAACTACCCACATGATCTGGTCATTCCTTACTCACATCTCCAATCATGCTTAGTGCTGGACACTGAGCAGCCCATGACACTATATCACTTGGTGCATATGCATTTAGTATTGATTTATTACTTCATTGTCTATGATATCTTTTAGCAAGATGTAGTTTCCTTCCTTACCTCTTTTAATTAGATCTATTTTTATTTTTGCTTTGTCTGAGATAAGGATTGCTACCCCTACTTTTTTTTTACTTCAGCTGAAGCATAATATATTCTGCTTCAGCTTTTTACCTTTACTCTGTGTGTATCTCACAACTTCAAATGTGTTTCTTGTAAACAACATATTGTAAGATTATGTTTTTTAATTCACTCTGCTATCTGCTTCCATTTGGTTGGAGAGTTCATCCTGTTCACATTCACAGTTATGATTACTAATTGTGTCTTTCTCTCCATCCTGTTCCCCCCAGCCGCAGTTATATTTTTTTCTCTCCTTTCATCCTTTCTCTCCTCACTAATGTTTTTTTTTTCTTCTGGCCATCACTTCCCTCAATCTTTCCTCCCTTCTATCACCCCCCGTTTTCCCTACTACTTCTTCCCTCCCTTCTGCTCTCCTGTCTATGCCCCCCTCCTTTTTCTTTCCCTTTTCTCCTCCGACTTCCTTATAGAGTAAGATAGATTTCTATACACAGCTAAGTGTGTATGTTATTCCTTCTTTGAGCCAAATCTGATAAGAGTAAAGCTCAAGCAATTCTCGCCCCCTCCCTTTTTTCCCTCGGCTGTAATAAGTCTTTGAGTCTCTTCATGTGATGCAATTTATCCTATTCTGCCTCCCCCTTTTCTCTTCTCTCAGTACAATCCTTTTTTTATCCCTTAATTAATTTTTCTTATCATCACATCAAATTCAGCTTATTCCCACACCCTCTGTCTGTGTATACCCTTTCTTAATGGCATAATAAAGATATAGTTCTCAAGAGTTTCATGTTATTATTTTTCTATCTAGGGCTATAAACAGTTTAACCTTATTGAATAACATGTTGGGTTTTTTTCTTTCCTGTTTACATTTTTTTGTGCTTCTCTTGAGACTTGTAATTGAAGACTGAATTTTTCTGTTCACTTTTGTTTTTTTCATCAGTAATGATTGAAAGCCCCCTATTTTGTTGAATATCCATTTTTTCCCCTGAAAGATTATGCTCAGTTTTGCTGGGTAGTTGATTCTTGGTTGTAATTCAAGCTCCTTTGCCTTCCAGAATGTCATATCTCAAAACCTCCAATTATTTAATGTAGAATCTACTAAGTCCTGCATAACCCTGACAGTGGTACCATAATATTTAAATTGTTTCTTTCTGATTGTTTGCAGTATTTTCACCTTGACCTCATAATTCTGGAATTTGGTTATAATATTCCTTGAAGTTTTCATTTGGGATCTCTTTCAGGAGATGATCAGTGGATTCTTTCAATGACTACTTTACCTTCTGGTTCTGGGATAGCAGGGCAATTTTCCTTGATCTCAGAAGATGCTGTTCAGGCTCTTTTTTGATCATGAGTTTCAGGTAGCCCCATAATTTTTAAATGATCTCTCCTGGATATATTTTCCAGGTAAATTGTTTTTTCCAATGATATAGTTTACATTTTCTTTAATTTTTTTCATTTTTTAAATTTTGTTTTATTGGTTTTTGTTGCGTCATGAAATCATTAGCTTCTACTTGCTCAAATGCAATTCTAAAGGAATTGTTTTCTTCACTGAGTTTATTTTAACCTCTTTTTCCATTTGGCCAATTCTTCTTTAAGGAGCTGTTGTCTTCAGTGTTTGTTTTGTGCATCTTTTTTCCCCCATTTTTTGTGTTCCCTTTACCAATATGTTGACTCTTTTTTCCGTGATTGTCTTGCATCTCCCTCATTTCTTTCCCAATTTTTCCTCTATATCTTTTATTTGATTTTAAAATTTCTTTTTGAGCTTTCTAATAAATCTTTTTATGAGGGGGGGTGAGACCATTTTCCTTTTTTCTTTGAGGCTTTGCATGTAAGCATTTCGACATTGTTGTCTTTTTCTGCCTTTGTATTTTGATCTTCCCTGTCATTATAGTCATTTTCTATCATCAGATTCTTTTTTTTTTTAATCATTTTTCCATCCTATTTCTTGATCTTGGGCTCTGCTCCCAGGGTAGGGGGGCATTGTCCCAAGAATCAGATTTTTAAAAATTATCCTGTTGTTTTCAGAGTTAATTCTGGGGTTTTTCAAGTTTGCAGTTCTTCTGAAGTGGTATGATTGATCTAAGGAGAGCTGTGGTCACTGTTCTCCTGGCCTTTACTCTGGTCAGTGAGTAACCACAACACTGTTTTCTACCATGGTACTGTGACTCTCACTCCTTTTTCCCTGTGACTGAGAGCTCTAGTGCACTAGTTCTCCTCCCTGCACTGGGATGGCAACCAGAATCCCTATTTATACAATGCAACAGAGTCCTGTATCCAGTGACAACTAAGGGTGCCTGTAACCTCCTTCTGACCTTCAGTCTGTGAGCTGAGAACTCTGAAAGTCATTACCACAGATTCAGTTGCCCACAAGGCCTGATTCTGGCTTGCACTTATATGACCTGGGGCTGGCCACCTTGCACTAGGGCCATGATCTTACTGCTGGTTTGGCCATTTTGGGCCCTCACTGCTGGGGCTCAGGGTCTTGCTGCTAGCTTGCTATGAGACTTGGGGCCTTGGTACTGGAAACAAGATTTTCTACACATTGTGATTTCTTCACCAAGTGCAAACTCCTCTTTATAGGAAAAAACACTTCCATATCAGAGTGGTGAGAGACATACTGAGGACATACACAGACAAACAGAAATGCAGAAAGATAGCACCCCAAACTTTAGGGAGCATGACCCACATGATGAAGAGAAGTGTCAATTGTGAATTTTACAAAACCCCTAGAGCACAGCAAAGAGTTACTACTAAAGTAAACTTCAAGAAGATTTTTGTGTAGATATAAAAAGACTTCTTAGTTTACCTTTTGGACACATTTGTTCTCTTCACAGGTGCCTCATTACCATCCTTTAAATTTGCTCTTCCCCATTATCTGTGTTTACTTGGGGAAGAGTATGCCCTAGGCTTTTGGGAAAAATGTTTTTGTACCAACTGTTCTTACTATGCTATTTTAGTAAATACCTTTCCTAAAATATAATTGAGTCAACTGTCCAATTGTTTATTGAAAACAGATATGTGGGAGCTCATGAGTGACAGATCTAGAAGGGTTATGCATAGAACCCTGACAGGGGTAGTACTTAAATTCTGGTGAACTCTATCTGTACAAGTATGACTTCGGGAAGTATTCCTAGAGGAAGTGCTACATATAGTATAGAATATTAACTCAGAGGGATTAAGTAACTTGCCTGTGAACACATAGTTAACAAATGTTAGATGTAGTTTTTTCTTGATTACCGCTCCAGTTCCTAGGTTTTCTTGATGTCATTTCCAGCACTCTACCTACAATGAAATACTACATTTCTAAATATGTCTCCACATTTATTTTGAGTATCCATTCCATAGTTAGTTTGTTTTGTTCTTTCTCATGCAAAGTTCCTTTCCTTGACAGAAAAGGAAAGGAAATGAGAGGAGAGGTGAAGGAAGGGCAGGGAAGGGGATGAGAGGGAAGGGGAGGGGAGGAGAGTGGAGGGGATGGGAAGAGAGGGGTGGGAAGGGGAAGGGAGGAGAGGGGAGGGAAGGAGAAGGAAGGAGAGTGGAAGGGAGGGGAGGAGAGGGGAGGGGAGGACAGGCGAGGGGAGGAGAGGGGAGGAGAGGAAAAAGATTTTCTATCTCTTCTCAAGTAGGGATCATACCCCTCTTTTGAATTTCCTTCCTTTTGCTGATGTAACAAAAAGAAAAAAAAATGTTTTTGCACTCAGGACATTATTCTTACAGGATCATGTCATAGCTTTGAATTCATTCTCTGACCTTGCTTCCATTTTCTGTGTGTGTGTGTGTGTGTGTGTGTGTGTGTGTGTGTGTGTGTGTGTGTTTAACCTAAGTTGCTTGATAAGTTCTCTGTACATCCAGATTAGTGTCTTCGGACAGTGCCCCTTTTCTTCCTTATAATAATTGTTTCTTTTGTGTACTCCAAATTTTGGTATTAAAAACTTTCCATCTTTCTTTGGCTATCTTCTGTCATGAAATTTAAGCACACAGGACCCTACAAATCTTTTCTCTGCACTCTTATAAAACATGGGGTTCATATCAGACTATACTCAACTACAATCTCCTCCTCTATCACAAATTCTAAAATAAAGAGGTCATTCCCCCCACCATGGTTCCCATCACTTCTATTCCAGCAACCGATTTGTAACCAATAAGGTCCAGAAAACTAAACCCTCCTCACTTTTTGTATTGCTTTCCCTACCTCTTAAAGGATGAAATTATTATTAAGGCAGACCAAGAAATTATTATTTTCCTTGGGACAGAGCATTCCAGTATATATCCAGATAACTGATGTCTTCTATCACCTCTGTGTTATGCCTCTGTTAAAGGCTTACAATTTGCTTCCTAAGACTCATTTGTCTCCTCTTTCTGTCCAGGTGGTCTTCAATAGTAATAGAAATAATAACTAGCATTTATAGAGTACTTTAAGGTTTGCAAAGAGCTTATTTTACCTCATTTGACTCTCACAACAGTCCTATAAAGTGGATGCTATCTACATTTTGTAGCTAAGGAAACTGAAACTGAGATAGATTATATGACTTACTGAGAGTTACACAGCTAGTAAGTGTCTGAGGCAGAATTTGAATTCATGTCTTCCTGATTCAAAGTCCAACAATCTATCCATTATACACTAATTAAAGTCTTTGCTGATCTTCATCCCAATTGTCTTTTCACAATGATTTCCAGGTTTCATTAACTCTGCCATCTTCACTCAGAAATCTCTCCTTTCTTGTCATCATTCTACACCACCGCTTCACAACCCTTGTCCCCAGCATCTAATCACCTCCCAGATACTACTCTACTTTTCTTCTAATATTACTTTAGCACCTGCCTCACAATCACTTTCCCAGACATCATTCTCAGAGATATTAATATCCACTATACTTCCATATTCTTCAGATTTCTGAATTGTCTCATAGAAAAATATCTTTTAAAGTAAGCAATATTTTATTCACTTAACATATTCCTTTGCAATCAGGCTGGGAAGATAACTTGAAGCAAGATTATATGGGGCCTTGAATGTCAGCATAAGGTTTTTAGACTGAATTGATTATTCAATGGTGGGCCATTGAAGCCTTAAGAGTAAAGAAATAACCTAGTTAGAGTAATAAAATTACTTGGGCAGAGGAGAAAAGGATAGATTTGTGAGACTGGTAGAAAGAGTATCAGTGAGGAGACTATGAAAATGCACTATAGGGGCAAGGGTTAGATTTCAAAAAGAAAGAGACCTACCTCTTCTACATAATTTGGAGAGATGTGATAAAATAATGATGATTTTCTCTACCAGAGTTCAACAATTAGAGAAAAGAAGGAAGTTGATGGTGGTAATACAGAGTTGAAGGCTAGTAGTGTGGAAGCAGTGGAAGGACAAGTAGGAAAGGGATTCATGAAGGAAGGAGCATGTACTACTGAAGTATCTGACCACAAGACCAAGATTGTATGGGAAAGAAACTGAAGGAGAAACTGGTTTGATAGGCTGGGTGAATAAAGAAATCCCAAAGACATAATTAGAGTCAACAACATGGTGGTATGGGTAGAGCAAGATTACAGTTAGAAGGACAGGAAATTATGGTCAATGAGAGAAATTTAAGAGTTTGATATCTTGGAGGTAAAGTGGTTACAAATGATGATGAGGTCTATGATATGATGGCTAAAGTAGATTGGAGGTATGGAGGTCATAGGAACTGAATTCAACAACTTGCAAGGATGTAAAATAGTATTGTTTGTTTTTTATTATGTTAATCTGGGTCATTAGGCTGAATATAAGAGTTACTGAGGATGATAGTTAGGAAAGTAATTGTGAGACAGATGCTAAAGTCATGAAGAAAAGTGGTAAAATGTCTAGGAGGTCATTAGATACTAGTGACAAGGATTGTGAAGAGGTGGTATAGAATGATAGCCAGAAAGGAGTGACCTGTTAGTGATATGGAAAGAAGAACTGAGAAGGCAGAGATTCAGTGGAAATGCTTGAATGGGATAGTTCCAAGAATCTGTTTAACATGTTATTCCACAGTCTGATCCCTCATATTTGCAGTTTGTTCTCTTTCTCTGAAGCCTTTTTTTTTTCTAGAAAAGCTGGTGATCTCTGCTATAACTATTACCCTATCATTTGTTCCCTTTCTCTTGAGTAACTTGTCAGGAGAAGAAATAGCATGGCACTTAACAATGGATAAATTACAAAGAAACAGATTTA
Source organism: Pseudochirops corinnae (assembly GCA_028646515.1). NCBI lineage: Eukaryota > Metazoa > Chordata > Mammalia > Diprotodontia > Pseudocheiridae > Pseudochirops > Pseudochirops corinnae. The sequence continues at coordinate 249,191,228 of CM053586.1, forward strand.
GTCTTTTATATCAGGAAACAAAAACTTCTTAACAATTACCCAAAAGTAGAATGAGTCCCCTAAGGAGCTGCCTCGCTAAAGATCTTTAAACAGAGTTTGGAAGACTGGTCAGACATATCATAGAGGGTATCTTTTGGAGGAAGCTATAATTTAGACAGTTAGATACCATACTGGATAGAGTACTTGGCCTGGAGTCAGAAGACCTGAGTTCAAATTTGGCTTTAGACACTTACTAGTTGTATGACCCTGGGCAAGTCACATTAACCTGTTTACCTGTTTCCTCATCTGTAAACTGAGCCAGAGAAGGAAATCACAAACAATTCTAGTGTCTTTACCAAGAAAATCCCAAATGAGGTCACAAGAGTCAGAAACATTTGAAATGATTAAACAAGAAGAAGAAGCTATACATGTATGACTAGATTCCTGTGATTCTTGCTGGCTTGTACCATTAGTATGCTTGCTGTGGCTCCTAGATGCCTTAAGGAAAAAGAATGGTCAGCTCAAGTTATAGGCAGTTTTCTTTGACTCAGAGAGCTTTTTCTTAGATTTATACATGTGAAGACAATGAATGACTGCTATTACTCTACAGAGAAGAACAAGGCTTTCATAATTAGATAACATGGAGTAGTGAGAGGAGTTTGACACTTGAAACTCTTAAGAACTAGAAGCAAATCCCAACTCTTGACTACTTCCAGCTGTGTGACTGTGGGCAAATCATTGAGTCTCTCTGAGACTCAATCTCCTTATCTGTGAAATGAAGATAATAATATCTGTTGGTTATTTCAGAGGGTTATTATGAGGTTCACAAGAGATCCCTGACACAAATCATTGCAAATGTTGAGGTCCTGTACAAAGTTTGGAGAGGTAGCCTGGCTTAGTGGATAAAGGGCCATATAGAAAATTAGGAAGAGTTGAGTACAATTCCTGTCTCTGACATAGATGGTATGACCCTAAGCAAATGACTTAGCCCCTCCATGCTCTAGGCTACTCTCTAAAACTATAACCTTCAAGACAGTTATTGATCTGCACTGATAGGAGGGAGTCGCTTCACTGGGAATTTTCTACACCAGTGAAATCACAGATCCAGACCCATGAATGCCAATTACTATTAACTGTTAATTATTATTAATTGCCTTACACTTATAATTTTCTAATGAAATCAGAGTAGCTTGTATACATCTCCAGAATCTCTCAAATAAAGAAATGAGCTATACAATAAATCACACAGCTAATACTGAGATTGTCTTTTCCTGGAGGCTTCTGCTAGGCATAGTTGATAGAGCGCAGGACTTGGAGTCAGAAAGACCTGGGTTCAGTTTCTTCCTCAGACATTTATTAGCTATGTGAACCTGCACAATTCACCTAACTTTCTCAGTTTCATTTCCCCATCTGTAAAATGGGAGTAATAATGACACCTACCTCATTTGGTTGTGGTAAGGATCAAATGAGATAGATAGATAGATAGATAGATAGATAGATAGATAGATAGATGGATGGGAAAGAGAGAGTGAAAGAAAGAGACAGTCCTTAACAAACTACTAAATGCTATATAAATGCTAGCTATTGTTGTTACAGTTACATGCCTCAGTGGATGGAGTGCCAGGGCTGGAGTCAAGAAGACTGGAGTTTAAATTTGACCTCGGACACTAACTGTGTGACCCTGGGCAAATCACTTAACCCTGTTTGTTTCAGTTTCCTCACCTGTAAAATGAGCTTGAGAAAGAAATGACAAACCACTCCAGTATCTTTGCCAAGCAAGAGTCAAATGACTGAATGACTGAACAACAAGTTGTTTTTTTTTTTTACTGTTGTTATTCCTCAATCCACTCTCCCATCAATGTGTCCTAGGGGAATATAAGCAAAGCTTTTTTCTACTGACCCCTTACACATAGGTATGGATAATATCAGTTTAGAGAGAGTTACTATCTTGTGGACCAGAATAATCCCACTCAATATCTGCCAGGAGAATCTTGGGGATCTTTTTAAGCTTCTGTGAGTCTAGAGGTCAACAGGAGTGGTGGAAAAGGAGAAAAATCTCCTGAAAGCCAAGCCCTAATCTAGCATTGCATCCTAAGAGCTAAGATACAGGGAGGGCCTCCTAGCTTTCCTGCCAGACAGGGGAAAACCTAGCAGAGCTTCCTCTCTACGGTGAGTGAAGACTGTATCCAACATTAGAGAAAGATTTAGCCTCAGCAAAGAGATGTTTCTGGCTGTTTTTGCAATGCCTGAGAGGGAGAGCAGTGCTAACAGCTAGGACTGAGGCAAAGTTGTAACAAACACCATGACAAAAAAAAAAAAAAAAAAAGAAAGAAACACCATGACAGGGAAGGGATGTCTGACCTTGTTTACTGCTAATATTTCTGCAGGAGAATCCAGGAGGGAGCATAACCCCTGACAGAGGGAGTGCAGTGGAGCAATACCTGCTGGGAGCCCTGCCTAGTCAGGCCTCTAAGTGACTGAGATTAGACGACTTCTTGGTGAAGTGTTGTTCAGTGAAGGGTACTTGTATTTTTCATGGACTCATTCAGTGATTTCTGCTTTATTTGCTTCTTGTTATAAAACAAGCAAAAAACAGTGTAGAGCAGAGGATAGAGAGCTGCTCTTGAAGGGAAGAAGACCCAGATTCAAATCTTGCTTCTATGACATACTGGCTGTGTGACCCAGGGTAAATTGGCTAACTTGCTGCTTAGTGTTAGGCAACTAGAAGATTCATTTCTGCATTGGTGAACGTAGTTTTATCATATGGGAGTTCCCTACACTAGTGAAATCATAGTCCCTATTTCATCTGTCACTCTATGAACTATATTGGCAGCCAGTCTTTATTGTATTGAGGATGGGGAGGGAGAGAGGGAAGAGTCATGCATAGTTTCCCAGCATTCCCATTTCTGGGCTATGAGTCGACGGTGAAAAAAATCCTTCAAAATATAACTGTACCCTTTTTTGCCCTGTTTTTGAAACAAGTCTTCTACTCAAACCTTTTCTCTTCTTCCCCAGTTCCAACTCTTTCCTAAACCAGTCAGGATGAAAGAAAGAGAGAAAGAATTGGCATGTGACTGGTGATCTATTGTTGGTAATCTCTGAGGTACTATGGCAAATAGAAGGATGCTATTGAACTGGAGGTGGGAAATGTTGCCACTTTCAGAAAGGGGAAGATAGTGATCACTTCAAATAATACTCTGGCTAATTTGATAATCTCTAGCAAAAATTTAAGAAGAATTACCAAGGGGGTGGCTCGGTGGCGCAGTGAATAGAGCACTGGCCCTGGAGTCAGGAGGACCTGAGTTCAAATCTGTACTCAGACACTTAACACAAAAAACTAGCCATGTGATCTTGGGCAAGTCACTTAACCCCAACGGTCCTACCTTCCACCCTGCAAAAAAAAAAAAAAATCAAAAATAAAAGAGTTACCAAAAGGTTAGTTTTGAGCTCATCAATATGGAAATAGTTCTCATGATAAATCAACACGTGTTTATTAAGAACTAACTATGCCAAACTAACATCATTTCCTTGTTTGATAGAATTGCCAGACAAATAGAACTAGAGAAAGTCTTGTGAATGTAGGCAGTGTATCTAGATTAGAGCAAAGCACTTGACAAAGTGTCTCGTGGTATACCTATGGACAAGACTAGATATATATGGTCCGTGTAGTAGTTTCAGATTCCATTGACGGGCCAGGCCATTCTTAAAGGTTGTTGATTAACTGATCAAGGTCTGGCTAGAGAGAGTTCCTCTGTGAAGTGACCCAGAGCTCTGGTCCTTGGTCCTTTTCTATTAAATATTTATGTTAATGATTTGGATCAAGGCATAAATGGTATACAGGTCAAATTTGCAGATGATGCAGAACTGAAAGGAATAAAGAAGTCTTCATGGCTAATAATCTTGACAGGCTAATACATTGGGCTAACCTAATAAAATAAAACTTAATGGGAATATTTTTAAATTCTTACATTGGGGTTCACCAATTCCATTTTAGCAGTATATGATGGAAGAAACAGAGCCATAAAACAATTTGTCTACAGATCTTGAGGTTTTAGTAGGCTGCAAGTCCAACATGAGTTAGCAGTGTGAAATGGCAGATGAAAGGCCATTCAGACTTAGACTATGTTTAGAGATGCCTAGTGTCCAAGATTAGGGAGATGGCAATTTCCCTGAACTTTGCCTTGCCTAAACATCCTGGGAAGAATTGTGTTCAGTTCAGGGCACCATATTTAAGAAGGGACATTACTAAATTGGATAGCAATAGAGAAAAATGGTCATGTTACTAAGCATTCTGAAAGTTGTACCATATGAAGAATGGTTGAGGTTTAGATTGGAGAAGACACAGTAGGTGAAAATGATTTTCATCTTCATATATTGGAAAGGTTATCATTCAGAAGTGAGAACAAACTTGGTCTGCTTAGCATGGAGGAACCACATTATCGCAATCACTTTGTTTTCATGTGCAAAAAAAGACATTCACAAAGACTGTCTAGGTTACTTCCTAGAATTAGGTGAAAGCTAAGAAGAGGCAGATTTTAGCTGAAAATTTAAAAAAAAAAACAGACTAAAAATCAATCAACAAGCATTCATTAAGTATCTACTATGTGGTAGTCACTATACTAAGCACTGAGGATTCAAAAAGAGGCAAAAGACATTCCTTGCCCTCAAGGAACTTAAAATCAAATGAGGTAGACAACATTCAAACCAATAAATACAAAGCAAGCTACATACAAGATGAATAGGAAATAATTAATAGAGGAAAGGCATTGGAATTAAAAGGGGCTGGGGAAGACTCCCAGAGGAAGATGAGATTTTGTTGGGACTTAACACTTCCTAACAGTTAGAATTATTCAAAAGCAGAATGTGCTGCCTCATAATGTAGTGAATGTTCTGCCCCTGGAGGACTTCTAGAAACCCCAATTAACAACTTGTTGAGGATGTTGGAAAAGACATTCATACTTTTAGTAGGCTATAGCCTAGCTGATGTCTGAGGCAGGTATTTTACTATGTAATTGACTCTAGGAAGGAACCTAGAATGTCTTTATGAATGTCTTTTGTGTTGTGTTGTGTGTTTATGAAAATGAAGTGATTATGATAATGTGATTCACTTGATAACCTCTCAAGAACTCAAATAATTGTACATGTTTATTATTCATCTACTTATTCCTCATAATTTTCACCAGCATGGACTAGTGGACAAAAAATTGACCTGGGATCCAGGAAGATCTTGGTTCAACTCTCATCTCTGACATACTGAAAGAATGAAACTGGCAAATCACTTAAATTCTCTGTGCTCTAGAAACTCTCTAAGCCTATGAGTTTCAATGATATTGACATGCATTGACCAAGAGAGTTTCTTCCTCCAGGAGTTCTCTATAAACTAAAATCATATGTCTAGTCTTCATTCCTAATATTTACCAAATGAGGTGAAATGGGAAACTTGAGAAGCAGAAAGGCAAAATGATTTGCAATGACAATGCAATCAGCAGATATTTACTGCAAAAAGGTGGAAATGCTGGCATAGGCATGGGATCAAGAAGTTTCTATCACATTGCTGTGAATATTGCAAACTCCCATTCATGAGTTCTTCCTGGAACCTCCTTTTGGTGAAGGACTCAGACCAGCCATCTCTCATTCTCTAGATTTACCCATCTTGAACAGGTACCACTCTCCCTCCCCCTTTTGCATTTCACTTTTTATGTGTTCTTTTCCTCTATTAGAATGTAAACTCCTCCAGGGCATGGTGTATCTTTTCTTCTTGGTTGTATTGTGAAACCCCAGTGCTGAGCAGAGTGCTTGGCACATAGGAAGAGCTTAATAAAATCCTTGCTTGTTGTTGACTGTTGACAGTATGTAATAAATGTTTCTTTTAGAACATTGACATTACTCCTCGAAAAGAAAATTGACACAATGTGAGCAGGATAAGCACAAACAGAAAAGTGAGGGGAAGGGGAAACGAAGTATTTGGTAACTGGTTAGAATGTAAGCTTCCTGAGAATAAATCCTGGCTTAGTGATTACTACTACCAAGCTGGACGTAGGGTCTGCCAGGAGATTTAGGCAAAAGCAACTTCATTGATTCCCCATTTGCTTTGTTGGTGTCCTTATATATTCCTTAATCTGTCGGCGTTCAAAGTTTGGTTTTATGAATATAGAAAAGAATTGTGGCGATGGTAATTTTTGTAATCCACACCAACCAAAAGATCAAGTCTTTTTCCATGAGATGACACATAATACCAAACCAAATGTTACGTGGTTTGGCTAATTGCAAACCGAGGGAAGGTTGATGAGCTCCCTGCAAAGATTGGGTTGATGGGCTGGGTAGGGCTGGGTTGAGCTGAGCTGGGCTGGGTTGATGAGAGAGGTAGAGTACGCAGATGGGAGGGGGAGGGCAGCAGCGCCCCCGCCTGGTTCCCTCTGCCGGCAACGAAGGGTACAGTCACCGCCCGGCCCCAGGTGCCTCTGGAGCGTCTGCTTTCCTCCCCGGCTCTCTGCCGCCTGCACCGGGCTGTGGGGCTGGGAGCGAACCCGGGCGCCTGGGGCAGCAGCATTCCTAGGAGGGCAGCTGCCGGCTGACTGCAGCCTCCCCCAGCTCCCCCGAGGCGTGCGCGGGCTGGGGACTTAGCCCCCTGCTGCCTGCATCTCACCGGACGCTCGGAAGTCCTCGGGTTTGGAGCAAGGAAAGGGACCGGCTTGGAGAAGGGGGCAAAGGAGGCACAGGGACCAGCAGAGCCTCTCTTCTGCCACTCTTGGCTGACAGCCCTGCCCACCAGAGAAGCGCATCTGCGCTTTCCCCCTTACCCCTGCGGCGGGTGAGAGCCCCCGCCGGCAGCACCCGTTTGCCTGAAGTCTGGGAGCGCCCAGCCCCTCGTCGCTCTTCCCTATGGGGATCCGAGAGTTTCCAAACGGCGCAGCCAGGGGCAAAACCATTGCGATGTGAGTAGCGCCAGTGGACAGCAACCTGGGGAGTCCAGGACGGGGAATCGCCCCCCAGGGTAGGGTTGGACAGAAGGCCACCAATGGTTTCTCTTTTTTTGTCACCTTTACGCCCAGGGTGACCCCCTCCCCACGTGTCTGTGGGTCAGGGACGACGAGCTAAGGGAGAAGGTTGAATGAGGGAGCATCTAGAGAAGTTGTATTTTATTTTATTTTATTTTATTTTTTTATTTGGCCCTTTCCTCTCTGAGATCTCAATGCCCAGAGACCTGGTGTTCGATCCTCCCACCCAACTCATGCTCCCCTTGCGAAGCAGCAGAAAGGACTTGAACCTGGTGCTTGCAGGAGAAACAGGAGTGGAGATGGAAAGGTGACTGGGGTGAAGAGGGGAAGGGAGGGAGGAAGAACGAGTGGCCCTTCTGCCTCTACCTGCATGTTGGAGGTTTGGGGACGGCTCCCTCTCCTTCCTTCTCCTTTATATCGGCTTATAGAATTCATTGATTTCCTTTCTTTTCTTCCTCTCTTCCCCTCCCTCGCCCTCAACTACCTTGCTTGGAAATCCCTGCTGGCTTCAGTGGCATGAGGAGGTCACCGGACGTCAGCCCCCGGAGGCTGTCGGACATCAGCCCCCAGCTCAGGCAGCTCAAGTACTTGGTGGTAGACGAAGCGATCAAAGAAGATTTGAAATGGTCCCGATCCGTGGAGGACCTCACCAGCGCATCAGTGGGGCTCACGTCTATCGAGGAGAGGATCCTGCGCATCACTGGCTACTACGGCTACCAGCCCTGGGCAGCCAGCTACAAAAGTAAGACTGCCGCCCCCCTTTTACACTACTTTCCCATCTTCATCTCTCCAGTCACAGGCAGCAAATGCAGACTCAGCATCCTTATCTAACTTTTCTGAAAACAGTTGCCTCAGGTTAGAAGTTTAGCAAAGGTTGTGGGGCAGGACTTTTTACTTTCATACCCAAATAACCTAAACTCCTCAACTTCTATTTGTCTATTCCTACTTCCTTTCCCCCTAAACCCACACCTCATGCTCCAGAGAGTTGGGGGGGAAATGTCTGAAGAGAAATAAATAATTAATTCAGAATTCCAAGTATGGTGGAAACCGTGATTTCGAGGCTTTACCCAGGGTGTGTACTGATTGACTTTGGGGATGGCAGCTTTCGGTATTTAGTCAGATGTTAGCTCCTGGAAATGACAATTTACACTTAAGCCTTCCTTTATTCCCAATCCTTATTGTTCTGCTGAACTGATATTTCACTGTCTTCCTAGTTGTTGACATGTGCTCTCTGCAAGATGAATAGCTGATGCTATATGGAAGTCAGTCAATTACCATTCGTTAAGTGCTTACTCTGTGCCAGGCACTGTGTTAAGCCCTGGAACACTTGAAACTTTCCTTGCGGATACCCTACCTGTTATCTTTGTTAATATTTTAATAAACCAAATCAAAATTACCCTCATCAAGTTTACCCTCATCACTCAGGATGGGTGCCTGTGACTAAAAAACAAGTGTAAGACCCTAGTAAATCCCTTTAAAACCTCTCCATATGCTTTGATATAGCAAAAAGGAGATTAGCACTTGCCTCCCCTGTGTGACAAGTAGGATGAAGTCATTGCTTTGGAGTAATAATGTAAAAATTAGAAGATTTCTAAAGGAGATATTCATCTTCATTGTTTGGATTGTAAATATGTTCTATTGGTTCCTAGGAGATAAACTCAGACTTTTACTCTTAATCACTATGGGTCCCCCCAAAATGTCTCTCTTTAAATCATCCCTAATGTCTCTTTGTATCATTCCTAATGTCTGCTGGTAATTGTCTAGGTCAGTAGTAAGACATCTGCAGAAAGGAGAAATGAATTTGAATGTTCTTTTTCTTTTTTCTTTTTCAAACAAAAACCATTATGATTGGATCTAGGTCAAAATAAACCTTATATCCTCTTACATCTCCTGCCTACCTGTGCTAAAAAACTTTCCTGGCTATGTGGGCTTTCTACTGTATGGAAGAGAGGTGAGGAAGCAAATTTTCCTTTCTACCTAAAAAGCCAGACACAGGGTGGAAAAAATTAAGACACATTATAAGTAGGTTCTTGCTTGGTTGCTTGGTTGGGTTTTTTCCCCTATGTGACATAGGCTTTGCTTCTCTATTTGCTTTCTTGATTATTGAAGGGAGTTCCATAAGATTGCAGGCCTTCAGAATCCATCTGTACTTTCCCTGAAATCATAATACTGTTTTTACCTTTCCCATTCTTCTTGTGACTAGCACAATTTGTTCATTGGGAAAGGAATACCATATTACCAAGGTCTATGACTTCAGATATAAAAGACTTCCATTCTTGAAGTGAAACTGCTGCTTTTGTGCAAATGCATTTAGTAATTAAGTCAGTAAGATGGCAGTGAAAATCCCCTGTCTTGTACCATTAAAGTTATTATTAAATGTAATTCTATCCCCCTACTAGTGTGAGATATTATTGACAGATAGAGGCAGCCTGGCATAGTAGAATCAGGAAGAATTAGATACCAGTTCTACTTGCCTTTGGCATGTAACAGCTGTGTGACCCTGGAAAACTCATTCTTTTCCCAAATTTTTAAACATTTTTATTCAAAGTTTTGAGCTCCAAATTCTGTCCCTCTCTCCCTCTTTTTCACCCTCCCTCAGGTGGTAAGCAATCATATAGGTTTTACACATGTAATTATGTAAAACATTTCCATGTTGGTCATTTCATATAAGAAGACGCAAATAAAAGAAAAAATTGAAAGAAAGTGAAAAATAGCATGCTTCATTTTGTATTCAATCAATCAGTTCTTTCTCTGGAGGCAGATAGTATGCTTTATCCTGAGTCCTTTGGAATTATGTTGGATCATTGTATTGCTGAGAAAAGCCAAGTCATTCACAGTTCTTCAAACAATATTGTACAATGTTCCCCCAGTTCTGTTCGCTTCACTATGCATCAATTCATGTGAGCCTTTCCAGGTTTTTCTGAAATCATCCTGCTTGCCATTTCTTATAACACAGTAATATTCCATTACAATCATATAGCACAGCTTGTTCATTCATTCCCCAATTGATGGGCATCCCTTTGGTTTCCCATTCTTAGCTACCACAAAAAGAGCTACTATAAATATTTTTTGTACAAATAGGTCCTTGGAATGCTTATTTAACCTCTTAACACCCCCAGAATCTAAAACTATAAGCTGCAGAGAGGGAGCTATCTACATTGGTTGAAAGGTGAGGCACTGGAAGCTCCTATACCCCTGATTTCTGGCATGTTCCAAATTGACAGATCATTCGTTGATGGATTAAGCTATGGTGGTTGTTGCTTTATAAATAAACCCAGTTCATTCTACTCTTTCTTTTCCTGTGGGAATAATTACTTATTTCAAGATATTTTCTTTTTATAAAAATGCTTTAGGCAACAGATAACATTTCGATTGAATTAATATTTTTAAGTTGAAAGTTGAAAGGAATGATATTTTGTTAATATACTGAGAGAGATTTCAGGGTACCATTCTGGTTGTTGCCATTTTTACTTAAGTAGGTAGAAAGGTTTATGTATTCCTTGTTTTCTGCTGTTTACTTCTATTGTTGTTGTGTGTGTCTGTCCATATGTATGTGCATGTTTTAAATCACAGATATGGATTGTTAAAGAAATGTTCATCTTGCACTGTCCTGATTAAATTATAGAATGCTTCAAGCCTTCTCCTTAAAATGAGCTTGTCACTCCAAGATACAGAATAATTTAGACTTCCTGACATTCATCTTTCAGAATTTTTTACCTCTGTCCCAACTCAAGAAGTTGCCAAGTAACAGTTTCTAGGCTCTGTTTGATAGGTGCAGATCAGCTGGGTTTTGTAGGAAAAAAATTACTCAAATACCACTTAGATGAGAAATTGTGTGTGCTTGTACCTTGAGTTTCTTCTATTAGGTGACTCATAGTTAAATAGGACATTCATAAAGAGGTCAAAAGCCAGATTTCCTTTAGTATTTCTCATTCAGTCCACATAAATAAGTGATATCTTTGTGAGAATTATAAGAAATCCTAGTATACCTTGATTCTAAAGGATATATACACTGTCCAGGATACTGGACCATTGATTAAACTGCAAAGGACCAGGTTCTGTAAACTCCGAAGGGCTAAGAACCCGTGAGGGTCCTTGACCTGCCTTACTCTGAATTTACTTCTTTTCTCTCACCTCTCCTTCCCATTAATGTTGGACCATCACACTTGGTGCATGAAACCCCTTCTTCTCTCATCTTATTACCTAATCAAACCCAAAATTGCTACTTTAAAATTAACTCCCCTCCACCACTCACCATTGTTACCTTTTATTGCAGTGTGACATATTTTAGAATCAGGAAGTGTGTGAGCTTGAATACCCCAATTTTTAACAACTTCCTATCTTCCCACTTACTGCTTTCCTTCTTTTACCAAGGGCAGCTAAGTGGCTCAGTGGATAAAACTCCAGACATGGAGACAGGATAGATCTGAATTCAAATATGACCTCAGAAACTTAATAGTTGGGTTATCCTGGGCAAGCTTCGTAACTTCTGTTTGCCTCAATTTCTTATCCTCGCCTGTTATGAAGATCAAATGAAACAATATTTGCAAAGCGCTTAGCCCAGTCCCTGGCACATAACAGGCTTTATATAAATATTATTTTTACCAGAGCTACTATAACATAACAAAAGCAATGACTGAGATTTCCTTCTTTCCTCTTTTCCTTCTTTGTCCTCTCGTAAGGAAGCTAATGGGTCATGGAATGACTCTAGAAGGTAGTCATAAGAGGAAAAAAACATACTGAAGTGCATATATAGGTATATATGAAAATATATACTACATATGGCACACAAATTGAAGTTCAGTGAGTATTAACTAGTTTGATACTTTGGATCTTTCTTATGGTAGCCAGAATTTTGTGTTGTTTTGTTTTTTAATCTTTATATAAATGGTAATGACTTTGTAAAAAATAAAAGGTAACAATAAAAATGCATTTGAATTAAACAAAATTATATTAATGTATATGAAACTCCATGTTTTCATATAAAGAGCCCTGGATTTGAAGTCAGAAGTTCTGGGTCTAGAATTCCGATTCTATTACTTACTAGACTAAATTCCTTAAAGGTACTTCTTTTTTACTGGTATTTGTATCCCTAGGGCTTAGCTTGGGGTCCAGCACATAGTAGGTGCTTAAGAAATGCTTACTGACTTATTATCTATGTCATTTTGGGAAAGTGCCTGAACTTCTCTCAGTCCGTTTTTCTACCTAGAAAATGAAGGAATTGAACTAGATGGTCTAGGACATTTCTATCTCTAAATCCTATGATAAACTGTGCAATATGCATATGACCTTTATTTTAGAAGATATTATGTATAGATTTGCTTACATGTTTTCTCCTCCACTAGATTGTAAGCTCTATACAAATATTAATAGCTAAATCAAATTAATTAGGAGTGAATATTTATTTTAATAAAAGATTCTTTGATTTCCAAAAGGCTTTATACTGGGGGTGGGAGAAGAGTTACATTAAACAATAAATGAAATATTTTTATAGTGTGATTTTATTCATGCAAAATTTTTCAAGAACCTAGTGCATTAATTATGTTATATGTGTATCTGAATGCATATAAATGCATATAAATGATCTGTACAGAGATCACCAAGGTCTGGGCTTTAGAGCTAGCCAACCTGATTCAAACTTCTTCCCAAGGTACCAGTTTCTCCACTTTGAACTGATGAAAGAGATACTACCTTCAAACAAAAGATTTTTAACCTTCATTATCTTTGACCCCTAATTCCAGTTCAAGTAACTGAAAACCTTTCTCTGGCTCTCTGAAGCCCCTTTGATTCAAAGATCTACCATATGCAAACCCTAATTATGGCTCCCTCTTATTTTTACACTTCTATGGTATCTTGATGTCTGCTTCTAGCATCTACTTCTCACTTTCCCATGTATCTCCCATGTCCACCCACTCCGGACTACAAATTTAGAAATAATACTAAAGGATAAGGTAATTAGAAGTGTATAGAAGCAAAACATACCTTAGCTTTCTTAACCAATCTTTAAATAAAATGGTCTAATCTTACCCTGCCTTTCTTTTTTTTGAAGGGGGGAAGTTGGATCCTCATATAATTGAATCTATCCTTCTTGTATCCTCAACATAAAGTAGCATCTTTTCTTCCATAACATCTCAACCTGATTCAATAAATAAATCCATAAATATTTATAAAGCACTGACTACATGCCAGACACTGTGCTAAACATTGAGATATAAAAATAGGCAAGACATTATCTGCCCTCAGGAAGCTTACAATCTAGTGGGGAAGAAAACATGCAAGCAAATCTATACAAAGCATGCTATGTACAGGATAAACAGAAAATAATTAAAAGAAAGAAAGCACTAGAAATAAGAGGAATTCGGAAAAGGTTCTTGTAAAAGAGGGGATTTTAATTGGAACTTAAAGGAAGCCTGAGAAGTCCATAGTCAGAGTTGAAGAGGGAGAGCATTCCAGGCATGGGGGATGATGACCAGAGAAAATGTCCAGAGAATTTTGGGGAGTTTCATTCACCAATGGACATTCTATATAGGATCCATAGCTCTGTTCTAGAACCTAAGGCCCGGCCAATCAAGAAGGCTCCTGATGTCATGTCAGGCTTGAAATGCTTCAACTGTACAATCAATTCTCTAACTACATTTCCCTGTCCTCCCCCTCAAATTCCTTAAAGTTTTCACCAAGGAGATAAAAATTCAGAATCCATCCCAACTCTGAAATCACTCCCCAAATTTCCAACAGATGACATTTTTTCTTACAATGCACTGATTGACTGTGGTGACTCTGGTGAAATTCTAGCAAGGATTACTCAATGGTCCTAGAACTGTGAATTTTTATACATACACATATCAAGAAAATCTCAAGATTGGAGTTTTTTGAAGGTGGAGCAGAATGTGATATGATCAGACCTGTACTTTGGGAAGATCATTTTGGCAGCAGAGTACAGGATGGACTGAAATGGGAAAGGATGAGGCATGGACTCCAAAGAGTAGGTTATTGAAACAGTCTAAACCGGAATTGATGAGAACCTGTACCAGGGTGGGGACTGTGTGAGTAGTGAGAAAGGGATGTGTATGGAAAAAAAGAAGTTGTGAAGGTAGAAATGATGATACTTGGTAACAGATTAGAAATGTAGGATGGGTGTGAAAAAGGAATTGAGGATTATACCTAGGTTAAGAATGACTAGAAATATAGTAATGCCCTTGAATTTAATAGGAAAGTTGGGAAGAGGGGGGACTTTGAGGGAAAATATAATGAGTTCTGATTTGGAAATGTTCAGTGTGAGATGTCTACAGGGCATCTAGGCTAAGATGTCCAGGAGACATTTGGTGATATGAGACTATAGCTCAGTAGAGCAACTATGGCTGAACATATAAATCTAGAGGACACACCACAGTGGTTAGCGTGGTGGACCTAAAGTCTGGAAGACTGGAGTTCAAATCCAGCTCGTACACACCCTAGCTGTGTGACCTTGATCAAGTCATTCAACTTTTGTCTGCCTTAGCTTCTTCATCTATAAAATGGAAATAATAATAGCACCTACCTCCCCGGCTTGTTGTGAGGATCAAATGAGATGACATTTGTAAAGGACCTCACCAACCTTAAGGTATCTACATAAGATAATTGACTTGAATGGGAGCTGACAAGATTGCCAAGGGAGGTAATACAAAGAAAAGAGAGGATTCAAAACAGAACCTTGGGGGGACACTCATGGTTAGTGGGTATGACCTGGAGGAAGTTCCAGCAATGGAGACTGAGAAACAGTTGAAAAGGTAAAAAAAAAAAAAAAAAAAAAAAAAAAAAGAGAGAGAGAGAGAGAGAGAGAGAACCAGGAGAGAGCAGTGTCACAAAAGCCTCCAGAGGAGAAAATATCCAGGAAAAGAGGGGAGAAGGGAATATGCATTTACTAAGCACCTATAATGTGTCAAGTGCTTTAGAAACATTATCTCACTTGGTTTTCACAACAACCTGATGAGGTAGGCACTATTATTCTCCCCATTTTATATATGAGGAAGCCCAGGCAGCAAAAATTAAGTGACTTATCCACAGTCACATATCTGATAAGCATCTGAGGCCACATTTGAACTCAGGTGTTCTTGATGGGCAAGTCCAGAGCTCTATCCCCTGAGCAACTGACCATGTCAAAGGCTGCAGAGGGGTAAGTAATAACAAGGATTGAGAAAAAGCCATTAGATTGGGCAATTAAGACATCATCTTATTTCTCCTTTCTAGAATGAAAACTCCTTGAGGGAAGGGGTATTTCATTTTTTTCTTTGTATTCCCAGCTCCCAATGCAGTGCCTAGAGCTTAGAAAGTGGAGATGTATGTCAATTGTTTTTATTTTCAATAAAACCACATAGCCTAGTCCCTACTCCTGTTATTATTATGTTTTCCCCATCTTGTCTGATGGATCTAAGAAAGACAGACCCGGGACAAAATGTTTTTCTCTTATTCATTTATGTTTAACGTTCAGATGATTACACAGCTGGACAAAGTGACTAGTGTTTTATTTGTTCTTTATAAGTGGATGAAAGTGTTTTTGTTGTGATGATGATGTGGTGACTCAGGATTGACAAAGACTACACAGCAGAATGTAACACGCCCTAACAAGCTGGAAGGACTTCAGATAGGAGCCAGCAAGATTGTCCTTCATAGACCAACCTCTATAAAGTCTGAGAGGTGGATCAATTGATTGATTGGTTGATCTTAGGGGCTCTCAACATTGGATAGAGTTTTTAATCTGCACTGGTAGAGGGAGTGCCTAAACTAATGAAATTATGGTTTCTTAAAGTAATTTTGTCAATGATAATAGATCTCATCTGATAGGACCATTTCAAGTTGTATACGTTCTTTACACACCATAATCGCATTGAGCAGTGGCAATGTCGTCCAGGTGTCAATGAGTCAAATCTGTCCCTGCTGCCTGTTTTTTGTATGGTCTACCATCTAAGAATTAATTATTATTTTAAAACGTAAAAATCATTCTTAGCTTTTAGGGCATACAAAAACAGGTATCAGGCTCCCTTGGGCTCTCTTTGCCAACTTCTGATCTGGTCCAATCCTTCAGCTAAGAAAATTAAGGCCTAGAGAGATTAAATAACTTGCCTGTTATGTAGCTAATAATATAATAAGTAGCAGGATCCAAATATGGACCCAGATTCTCTGACTCTAACTCTTTGCATTACGTCACATTTTTGAATATTCCTTCCACTTCCATCCCTAATTCATTACATTTCACCACTGATATTATAAACATAAACTAAGGTATGCAAATATAAAAGGGAAAACTGACTAGCCCATGAAATTTATGATCCAAAGGGAGGAATTGTATGGATTTCAATAGCACAAATGGCAACCAAGAAATTAGATCTTCAAGTTGCTTCCAATTTTAATTGCTCTGGTAGTATTATAAAGGAAGGGAATGGCTGGGGGAAAAACCTATCTTACTACTTACCCTCTGTGTAATTCCAGACTAAACTATGAATGTAGGCCTCTGACATGGATGCCAGTCGTGACTGGATCAGTGGCTAATGGTTTAATCGAATTTATGGAGAGCAACTTCTTTTTGATTCTCCTGAAATAGTAGAGGTCAGGCCAGCAATTCAAAGATGACCTAGTTGCAAGAGATTTACAATTTGGTTGTAAAAGTTTATTTTAGGATGAAACTTGTCATGTGAGAAGGAAGGTTGAAAGCATTTCAAAAGGGAGAGAAATTGAGGCTAAGGGGGAGCGGGGAGGAGAGAAAATGAGAGCAGCAACATTTTCTGGCACTTCTGGATGTCAGAAACGGAAAAGTTTTATCCTTAAGTAAACTTCTTTATTTTGGACCTTGAGGAGAGACATTTTATTCTTTATAGGAAATTTTAGATCACTAAATTGGTGGAAGAAGCTATAAATAATAACCATAACTATGATGGTAATAATAATAGCATTTATATAGTGCCTACTATGTGCCAAATAGTGTGATAAGTGCTTTGGAAATATTACCTCATTTGATCCTCACAACAACCCAGAAAGATTGATGCTATTACCATCCCTCCTTTATAGTTGAAGAAATTGAGACAGAGTTTAAGTAATTTACTTGGAGTCACATGGCTAATAAGTGTCTGAGGTCAGATTTGAACTCAAGCCCAGCATCCGTTAGCCACCTGTTTATGTGCCTAAATTTAAACAAAGCATTTGAGAAATTCTATCATGACATTCTAGTGGAGGGGATGAAGAGATATGGGTTAAAATGAGTGTATATAGATAGAGTTGGAATCGGTGGAAAGGCTGGACCCAAGAAAGAGTCATAAATGATTCAGGTTCAACTTGGAAGAAGTTTCTGATGGAGTGACTGCATCAGGGATCTGTGCTTGACTTGGCACTCTCTAATATTTTTAACGTGAAAAAGAAAATAGAAAAATATTTTTAACCGTGACTTAAAGGAATTAACAATAATATCAAATTTGAAGATAACACAGCTAGGAGGGCAGGTATCATATAGGATGTTAGAATCAGAATCCAAAATGATCCTAAAACATGAGGTCAAATGTAAAATAGTAGGTTTTAATAGAAATAAATATTTGTCTCCAGAGAACAAAACCAGGAAAAATGCATTGAAATTTAGAAATAAATTTAGGGTTAATGTCAGGGGAAAAGCTTTCTAACAATTAGTTATCCAAAAGTGGAATGGTTTTCTCTGGATGTAGACCTCATTGGAGGTCTTTAAGTGAAGACTGGGCAACTGGATAGATGGCCGCTGAGAACCCTTCCAACTCTGCCTTCAGTATTTTATTAATAAGTGGCTCAAAAAGCTAAATGATATGTCATTAATGCCCACTTGTCTTTATTTTTGCATCTTATAATATTATCAAAAGCTATGATTCTCTTTTCATACCTATGGTGCAGAATCTAGGTCCTGTTGTTCAGTCATGCCCAATAATATGCAATCCCATGGACATCATCCATGGGGCTTTCTAGGCAAAGATTCTGGAGTGATGCATTTCCTTTTTCATTGTGTCCCCATTTCACAGATGAGGAATGGGAGACAAATAGGCGTTAAGTGACTTGCCCAAGGTTGCACGGCTAGTAAGTGTCTGGGGCAGGATTTGAATTCAGATCTTCCTTACTCCAGGTCTGGTACTCTAGCCATTGTACCGCCTAGATGCCCCATCTTGTTCATAAAAATTGCTCAAAAAGGACATTTGTCATAGCACAGTGGAAAGGCCATTAAATCTGATGTCAGAGGACTTAACTTAAAATCCTTTTGGTGATGACTACCTGTGTGCCTTCAGGCAAGTCATTTAAATTCCCTGGGCCACAGTTTACACATCTAAAAATATGGCATTGGACTGAATAGCCATGTATCTCTAGCTCTGTGATTATGTGTAAGCCTTTCTAATTCTTATCTTGACATAGTGTTTATAGTAAATCCTTTTTTGTTACAATTTAAAGTTATTTTTCCCCATTTTCTTTACCCAAGAAGCAAATGCGATATGAAAATTCAGATTTAATGAAGAATATTTTTGAGGGTCATTGATTTTTAGAATAGATTATTGAGAGAAGTTAAGAAAGATTAGTTTTTGGAGGGCTTCAAAGACAGAACACTTCTCATCTTGGTCATTTTAATTGCGGTCCTGCCTTGTGATACGATATAATCACAGTTTCTTTGGTAATTATTCAGAAATTCTCTTTTTCCAAAATTGCTAATCATCTCTCAATTATTTCCAAATCCTCTTTCCCATACTGGACCATTAAAAAGTTAAATTGAGTTTTCTAGTAAGTGCCTGCATAACATCTTCTACAGACTGGAACAATCACAACTGTTAGGTCTATTTAAGTCAATTTGGTTCAAATCCAAAATATTTCCCTGTGGCTTTCTGTTGTCATTTGTGTGATGGTTCAGGAGTTCATTACTGTATGGTAGGTGGGTGTGTGCACTTAGAATATATAACGGGCTTTATCACATTAAATGTCATTGCTGCCTTTCTAAGGATTCTGGGCCAGAGGTTCATCAATGTGAATTGTAACATATTCCCTAACTCCCTAGGTACAAAATTCCCTCCAGAAATGACTTAGACATTCAGGAAAACAGATTCTGCCTTACATTGTGAATGGAGGTGATTACACCACAGCTTCTGATCTCCAAATTATTTTGTCTCTTTGTGGAGGTCTATCAAACATTCCACTTTCTGTATGGATGGATAGTCAATGAAAGGCATTTCTGTTTCAGTGTTTCATTGCATTTGTAGTCTCCTTAATGTGGACCCTTCCTTTCATACTGAAAAAGAAGACTAAATTGTGCCTTTTTGTCCATTTCCTCTCACAAATCATTTGTAGAGGATCTACCTAACGCATTGTAAACCTTTCTCTAGGTTTCTTATCATTTTGTGGATACCACTCACAGGATTCAAGCTGTCCATCTTTTATTCTCCACTTACAATATGATAAATGACTCACCCCATCTGGTTTTCTGGATGATAAATGATAAATTTTACACCAGTTCTTGCAGAAAAGTCAATATAATAAGCCTCAGGCAGGGGTGTGTTTGGAGCCTAAATCTACCAGCTTAGTTTTGAAAATTTGCAAATAATACACCAACAAGGCTTGATTTATTATATTGTTGATTGTTTAAATTTAAGCAACTCATGGAAGAAATATTAATAATTCAGATCAAACATAAAAATGTGTCATGCATACATTTGCTTGTTTAAGAGTTGGTTGTTAAACATTTTTACATACCCTTGGGTCCTCACCAAAGCCTAATTGTGCTCACCCTGTGTTTCTCCATTTCCCTTTGGAGCACCTCAAATTTTTAGTCTTTGGAGATTGTAGTGTTCCATGATCAACAGCCAGATAGTATCGCCAGCAAAATACTGATGGTTTTTTTTTTTAAGTGTTTTTGTTCTTTTCTTTTTTGCATCAGAGGCTATTTAGTGCTTTAGCATTCCACTGAAGGACATTCAGTGACTTTTTAAGAGCCTCCATAAATAAGAAAAATATCCCTTATGCTTATAAAGCTCCTTCTTCTTAACCTCACATCTGAGAAAACCTGGTTTCTTTCAGGACAACTCAAAAGCTGCCTTCTATAGGAGACATTTCCAGGTTCCCCCAACTTCTAATGCTTTTCTCTCTGAAATTGCTTTCATATGCTTTGTGTGTATGTGTGTGTGTGTGTGTGTGTGTGTGTGTGTGTGTGTTGCTTGTGTTTGGTCATTTTCATGTTGATCCCCCACTTTAAAATGTGAACTCCTTGAGTGCAGGATCTGGCTTCACTTTTCCTTTGTATTCCCAATGTTTTAATGAAACTCTTATAGATATTGATTGATTTATTAATAAGACTAATAATGACAATTCACATTTACATAGCCCTTTAAAGTTTACAGTTATTCCATAACAACCACATGATTTAGACAGTTTCAGCCTTATTATTTACATTTTATAAATGAGGAGACTTAAGACCCAATGTAGTTAAATGACCAACCTATTTTCATACAAGGCAACTAGGTATGGCAGTTGATAGAGCACTGGACTTGGAATCATTGAGTCAGCCTCAGATACTTTACTAGCTGTGTGACCCTGTACAAGTCACTTAACCCTGTTTGCCCCAGTTTCCGCATCTGTAAAATTGGCTGGAGAAGGAAATGGCAAACCACTCCAGTATCTCTGCCAAGAAAACCTCAAATGGGATCACAAAGAGTCAGAAACAACTGAACAACAACAAAGCAAGTATCAAGTGAGACACAAAGTACTTAATAAGGCTTGGTGATTGAGGATTGGCTCAGATTTCAGGAAGAATTTGGTATAGCACTTTGTGGTGAGTCTATCACATCCAGGTATGTTGCATGTACTATCCCGGCTCCCATAAGTACTGATGAGTCAGGATGACTATACTTCCCTTCAGGGATCTAGGGTTAGTCCTGAGTGGTTCCTGCATTAGCTCACAGTCCCCACACTGATGTGCTTCCTAGCAAGATTAGCTACTGAAATTCAATTAGTTAGCCACCCTAAATTAGTTTAGGAAGGGAGTATTTATTAAGGGGGTCTTAATAATAGTTGGCACAAAAGTCTCCCCCCAAAATAACACATTCTCACAGAATTATGCATAGAGTCCAGGGGAAAGTGGACTCAAGCTTAGAGAACATGCTTAACGAAAGGATAGTTCATAGTTGATGATTGTTGGAAGTCCTCAAGATGTTCCTCTGGGGTTTGGTATAGTTGGGGTTCTTTTTGGGGAGGAAGACAGGGCTCATTGCTGAACCTTGAATCTGCATCTAATCTTGGCTTCCAGAGCAGATATTTCTGTCCATTGATACTACTAGTACCATGATGGGAAGATAGATAGTCTTCTAGACCTCTAAAGTTCATAATCTCCTCTGGCCAAGGGTGAGAGGTACAGACTGAGACTAAGGTTGGGTTCCTCCTTCCTATCTCATTCCTTTTTAGGGGTTTACTAGAACCATCTCCCCTTCTTTGAATCTTTTGGCTCCACCTGACTTCGCATTTTACAGATGACTCTCAGGGCATAGCCAAGTTTTTTCAGCCAATCAAAACAGGATTCCTATGCAATGTTACTCTAGCTGATCAAGAACTCTTTCCAAATTTAGCCTAAAATCCTTGATTGACTGAGAAAAGTTCTCCCATAATTAAAGAATTTCCTATTTTAAGTGGGATGGAGTAGTCAATCAATTGACTCAATGACCCCTATTCTTAGATAGGAAAGATCAGATTCCCAGAAGACAGTGTTTCTTTTCATGGACTTTTAAAGTTGGAAGGCATTTGAGAGGACATCTAGTCTAATACCTACCTGAAGCATAAAGAATTAGAACAAACAAGATAAAATTCTACCTTCATATGAATTGTCTGTTACCATATGCCATCGTATATGTTTAAAAATTGAGTATTTCATAAGCAGGAAAAACATTTTGTACAACCAATTTCAGCTTCTTGTAAGCCTTCTTATTTTGGTTTACAAAAAGAAGGAAATGGCTATTGTCAATGGAATGATTTACCTCAGACTCTACTCATTGCCCTCACTATAGTGAGGCAGTACTAGGAGGATGACGACTCGTCATTACAATATCTTGCTGTCTGTCTGTGTTCAATAAATCTCACATCAACAATTCAGGGTCTTGTGTATCCAGATTTGTGCTTCAAACTCTTATAGGATTACAGGAGGATAGATTTATAATTGGAACATGCTCAGATAGCTGCTAAAGCCTGCTGTCTTCTATGAACAAAATCACACAATTATTCCCTTTCCTTTCTATTCCTGCCTATTTAAAATCCAAGCACTTAAAATCTCCAGCCAGAAACTACTCTTTCTGCTTTCAGCAGTCTTTAGTACAGTCATTATGCTTGTCTTTCCTCCTGTTGGGCAAATAAGTGGACAGTGGATAGAGAGCATTGGCCCCAGAGTTAGGAAGACTCTTCTTCCAGAGTTCAAATCCAGACTCAGACAATTACTAGCTGGGCAAGTCATTGAGCCCTGTTGGCCTCAGTTTCTTTATCTGTAAAAAGAGCTGGAGAAGAAAATGAAAAGGACTCCAGTATCTTTGGCGAGAAAACCCCCAGTGGAGTCATGAAGAGTCAGACATGCCTGAAAACTACTAGATAACAACTCCCCCTTCTTTTCTCATCCCCCACCAACACTTAGAGTAGTATAATGGGGGAAACAAAACAAAACAAAACCATGAAACTTAGAATCAAGACCTAGGTTCAAGACCTGTTTTGGATATGTTATTTAGTTTTTGAGTCTCTATTTTAACATCTATGAAATGAATATAATAATCATTGTATTGTGCACCTCCCAGGTTGCTGTGAGGAAATCACAAATTATTACATAAATTTAAGCAACTGTATCATTCTCACTCCCTGCTTATTAGAACTCAGAGGGGGCTTCTCATTACCAGGCCAATCAAGTCCAAGGTTTTATCTTCTATGTTATTTGCCCTTCTTTTAGCTCCCTCATATACCCTTGAAACCTTTTAGGCCTCAGCCAGCTCCCTCCAGTTGTGTTAATGATGCTTATCCAAGGCCCTCCTCGTTCCCTGAGTTCATGTCTATCTTTTAAGCTCTCTCCAGTGTAGTACTATCATCTTGAAGTGCCTTTGCAGCTGTCTGGTCTGCCAAGACATCTCTCTCCTCCACCAAATATCTGTTAAAATGTGTAGAGTGCTGTGATAAGGACTAGAGATGGGAAAAAAAAAGAACTAGATGAGACACAAGCTTTATCTCCAGCATAGTAAGAGAGAGGACATTCACAAATTGCTCTGATTATGTGGAAAGTACATAGGAGAAATCTACAGTGCTACATAAGGTCTGAAGGGAAAGATTTACCAACAGGGGTATGAGAAAAGGCTTCTTCGGAGAGGGAGCATTTTAGCTGATTTCTACAAAATGAGTACAATTTTAATATTCTAGGGGTTGGAGGATGCATGAGGAATAGCAAAAGCAAAACTTCGTGTGGTAAAGTGTGGGGCTGGTGTGAGGCATAATGTGTCTTCCTAAGAGCTATAGCCAGGGTGGAACACCTGGGGCTTTTCACCATGGAACCAAATTTAGAGGTTGTCAATGCACTCACAATTCTTCTGAGGCTAAACGGTTACAGAGTTTAGCATGTTTAGCTAGTAAGAATGAATAGTTAAATTAGGAAGCTATTGAATTTTAAATGGGTAAATTCCTTTTCCTTCCTGCTTGCAAGGAACAAGTAGAACCTCCCAGTAGTAATGAGACACCCTTCTCTGCCTTCCTCCTCTCCTAGCTACTAGTAGAGAATTCCAGGCTCTTCATCAACTTCTTCTACTAGTCCCTGGTGGTATTTGTAGTACTTGGCCTGAGCTTGAGAATTCCTACCCAGGACTTTGATACCCTTAGAAAATGTTCATTCAATCCTGCTATCCCTCAAGAATGAGAAGCAAGGTGGTACAGTGGATAGAGTGCTGGGCCTAGAGTTAGGAAGACTCATCTCTGTGAGCTCAAATATGGCCTCAAATGTTTGCTAGTTATGTGACTCTGAGGAAGTCACTTAACCCTGTTTGCCTCAATTTCCCCATCTACAAAATGAGTTGGAGAATGAAATGGCAAACCATTCCAGGATGTCTGCCAAGAAATCCCCAAATGGGGTCATGAAGAGTTGGACGTGACTGAAAATGACTCAGTAGCCACAATCTCTCAAGACTGGTCCAATAAGTGCACTGGACAAAATAACTCTGAATCTGCCGTCAGGAGAGACCTTGGTTCAAATCATGGCTGTGAAACTTTGTGACTCATTGAATCTCAAATGTTTCATCTGTAAAGTGGAGACAATAATTTTGTTCTTTCCTGGGTTATTGTGAAGAGAGTGCTTTACCCAATATTACCCAAGGTAATGGAGGTAGCAGGGGTGATAATGAGGCAGCTGTAGAAAAAGAAACAACTCTATTCATCTCGTGAGAGAAGAGAATTAGAATTGGAAGGGAACTTAGAAATTAAATTGTTTAACTCCTTCATTTTACAGTTGAAGAAACTGTAAAACCAAGTTACATTGGTTAAGCTATGAGTAGTGTATACCAGTCTGACTCATAGGATTTAATGTGGTGTAGTGGAAAAAGAGCAGTACAACCATAGATTTATAGCTGGAAGGGATCTTAGAGGTCATCTGGCCCAACTCACTAGACTTAGCATTAAAAGAACCTTGGGTATAAATCCTAACTCTGCTACCAGGAGACTTGGGCACATTCGTTCAATTTAGCAAACATTTATTAAATGCCTGCAAGGTGCAGGGCACTGTGCTATGGGCTTGAGATGTAAAGACCAAAATAAAACAACCCTTGGCCCCAAAGAGCTACATTCTACTGGGGGAACAAAACATGCACATGTCATTAAATCTGCATAAGTATACGCAAAGTATTCTCAAGAGGGAAAGAATGCTATTAACTGGGGGCTCAGGAAAGACTCAGTGGATAACGTGCCAAAATTGGAGTCAAAAGACTCATGTTTCTGAGTTCAAATCTGGCCTCAGACATTTGCTAGCTATGTGACTCTGGGCTAGTCACTTAACCTTGTTTGCCTCACTTTCCCCATCTATAAAAATGAGCTGGAAAAGGAAATGGCAAACCACTCCAGTATCTTTGCCAAGAAAACCCAAATGGGGTCATGAAGAGTTGACCACTGCTGAAAAATGACTCAACAACAACAGGAAAGGCATCATGTAGGAAGGGACATGGAAGCAGTACTTTGAAGAAAACTCAGG
>CM053586.1:249216912-249261912 GCA_028646515.1 Pseudochirops corinnae
TGTTTTGGGGCGGTGGGTGGGGGAAAGAGGGGGAGAAAATATGTAACTCAAAATCTTGTGGAAATGAATGATGCAAACTATAATAAAATTAAAAAATAAAATAAAATTAAATTAAATTAAATTAAAAAAAAAAAGAAAACTCAGGGAAGCATTCCAGTTATGGAGGTCCACTTGTGCAAAGGTGTAGTGGCAGTCATTTACAGAAAACAGTGAACACACAACTTTGTCTGGAACAGCAAATATATGGAAAGGAATGATATAAAATAAGACTGGAAAGTTAGTTGCAAACTAGATTATGGAAGACTTTAAATGGCAAGATGAGGCGTTTACATTTTATTATAGAGGTAATAGTGAACCATTGAAGATGTTTGAGTAAGAGAATGATATGGTCAATTCTGTGTTCTAAAATATCAATTTGATTAGGTGGCCCAGTGAATAGAGCACTGGTCCTGGAGTCAGGAGGACCTGCGTTCAAATCTGGCCTCAGACACTTGAAACTTACTAGCTGTGTGACCTTGGGCAAGTCCTGATTATCTCACTTCCCCCCTCCAAAAAAAGAAAAAAAGAATATCAATTTGAAAACTTTGTGGAAGATAGAAGGGAAAAGAAAGAAACTGGATGTAGGAAGACCAATTAAGAGGCTTTTGAGGGAGTCTAGGTAATGAGGCCCTGGACTAAGTTAGAGACTGTGTGAGTGGAGAGTATGGGAGGCATGCGAGAGAAGTTGTTAAAATACAATCAACAATGCAGGGGCAAGGGAGAGAAGGAAAAGTCAAGGATAACTCCAAGGTTGCAGGTCTGGACAACTGAAAAGCTGTTGGCCAGTCAACAAAAATAGGGAAAGATGGGAGAGATGGATTTGGGAAGAAATATAAAGAGTTCTCTTTTATATATGTTGAATTTGAATTTTATATGGGCCATCCAGGTAGAGAAGTCCACTAAGTGGCTGGCAATATAAGTCTGGTGTTCAGGAGAAATATTAGGACTTGACAGATAGATTTGAAAGTTATCTACATAAAAACAACAATTAAACTCATGAGAATTAATGAGATGACCAAGGAAGAAAAGAGAAGGGAGACCAGGCCAGAGACTTGGGGGACACACATGGTTAAGAGACGGGAGACAGATGATGGTTTAGACAAGAAGACTGAGAAAGAATGGTGTCATGGAAACCCAGGGATGAATTGGTGTGCAGGAGAAGAACAGTGACACCAGGGAGGTCCGGAAGAATGAGAACTGAGGAAAGGTCATTGCATTTAGCCATTGAGAGGTCATTGGTAACCCAAGAGAGAACAATTTCATTTGAAAGTTCAGAGTGGAAGACAGATTGAAAGGGATTAGAAGCAAATGTGAAGCGAGGAAATGGAGGCGATGTGTCAAGAATCCTTTCTAGGAGTCTCTCTGTGAATGAGGGAGAAGATAAAGGATAATATTGTGAGGGAATGGCAGGTTCAAATTATTTCTTCTCTGAGACTCAGTTTCCTCCCTATAGAATGAAGGCAGTTGGACTAAGCCAGTGATTCCCAACATTTCAAATATAAAGACTAATTTTTTAATGTGAAACATTTTCAGACCCCTCACGTGATAGTATTTGTACTATTTAGTGTCTATTGATTGGAGGGAAGGTGGGAGAGGAGAGAGGGAGGGGGAGAAAAACTATTTCAAAACAATGGGCCAGTTCAAAACTATCCCATGAATAGGATTTCTATGAAGGGTCTATGAAGAGTCAACCATTTTCTCTAAGATGTAAATTCGATAACACTTCTAAATGAATCTCTAGTTTGTTAATCCCAATGGAATTTACATCTATTTGAAAAAATAGTAATAAATGCATAAGAAAGACATTTTTCCCACTATAAAAGGCATGATTGCTTATTTATGATGCTGAGTCATTGAAATAATGGATTTCTGCTTTGCAGCTTGAATTGATGAAAGTTTCAACCTAATATCTGGTACTATATCTTAGAATGATCATATAAAACTGTCAATGCAAACTCCATTATTCATATTGCATTTTTTCTTTGGATCTAAAACTAGGAGATGGGGACAGAGAATGGACTCATGATTTTACTGGAATAGGTAACTACCTGGTGAAGAAACTCCCTCCACCAAGGCAAGTTGGTACCTTCCCTGCAATTTTTAATCTTAAAGAGTTGCCTAAAAAATGGAAGTTGTGTTTTGTCTAGCGTTGCAGAGGCAGTATATGTCAAAGGGGCTATTTGAATGCAGATTCTTGGTTCCAAGGTCATTATCTCTCCACTATATCATACTGCCTCGCAATAAAAAAAAAAAAAAGATAAAAAAAATAGCAATACTTGGAGTGCATATGAATTTGCAGATGCTTTGCAATGACTCCAGGCCACTAAGACCCCATGGCCCACAGTTGGGAGCCATTGGACTAGCGAATCTCAAGTAGCCTTTTCAGTTCTGAATCATGTCATACTTTAACTTTCCTCCTTCATAGTCATACTTCAATCTGCCATAATTTTACCTCAGGAGATAAAGTTTGTTGTTGTGCTTGTTTATTTTGTTTTGTTTTGTTTTTTCTAGTCCTGGGTTCACTGCTAACTTCTGCTTTCTGGTCCCTTGGTCAGTACTCTCATATCCTACTTATGTCATTCACTATATTTCCTGTCTCAAGGCTATGTCATTCTGATTTTTAAGCAGGGATATTTTTATTTATTACAAAAAAGTACATTTACAAACAGGCCATATAGGTGGTACATGGATAGAGTGCTGAGCCTGAAGTCAAGAAGTCCTGAGTTCAAATGGGGTCTCAGATACTTACTAGCTATGTGACCGTCGGTAAGTCACTTACGCCTCTTGCCAAGGTTCCTTCTCTGTAAAATGAGCTGGAGAGGAAAATGGTGAACCACTCCACTACCTTTGCAAAGAAAAACCCAAATAGGGGTTGCAAAAAGTTGAACACAACTAAAAGACAAACATTTACAAACTGTATGAGAGGCAACAAAAGGAATGCTATCTAACTTTTGTGTTTTTTTTTCAGTGCAGAACCAGACAGCCCTCATACTCCATAGTATACCCCCATCATCCCATCTTTCCCTGTGCCTTTGGGTCCCTAACCCTGTTCTGTTTCCTCACCCTGACTTCTATTTCTTTAATCACTCAGTTCCTCCCAGGCGATTACTCCTGCACTGGCTATATGATTTTCCCTTTTCTGTCTTGACCTGTTGGTTAACCAGCTCAACTCTACACCATCCTATACTTTCTAATTCTTTACTCTCTTTTCCACATCATGTCTGGCCAAACCCCAACCCTGGATTACCACCATCTACCTCCTTCATGTCTTGGTTAAATCGATCTTATGAAAATAGTGAAATCATACTGATTGGATCTACTACAAATTTATATTATTTGAACTTACATGAGCCCTCCCTACAGCAAGGCAATCATTCTGCTCCTCTCTAATCAGTTTGCTATCCTACTCTTCACAGTAACTATTCCAAACCTCAACTCTCTTCAGGCCTCCCATGGCATCAGCTTTCCCCATCTTTTCAGTTGAAGAACTCCCTCACACTTTACTGAAGAAATTGAAGACATTCACCAAGGATTCTCTTGTTTCCCTTTCTCTTTGAATCAAATCACTCAAACATTTTACCTTATTATCTCCCCTTTTACCTCCTCTCAGATGATGAAGTAGTCTTTCCCCTTGCCAAAGCCCACCACTCTACATGTATTCTTACATCCATGTATCCCTTCAGATTGATCCCAATATTAACTTCATCCAGAGAAGAGATTTTGATAAACATAACACATAACATGATCCCACAAGTAAAAATCTAATGGAGATGAAGACTGAGGTAGCCAAACAAGAAGACCCACTCTACTGATCCACCCGTGTGAGTAAGTGTCATCCAGAAACTTTCCCACATGCAATGAACATTGTAGAGGGGTTAAAATAAAGGGAGGGGAGAAGTACAGGCACCTAGTGTGAGCACCTTTCTTAAAGAGAAAGGAAGGAAAAGAAATGCAGATGATAGTGAGGGTGATGGGACCAAATGAAGTTTTTGTTTATTTATTTATCCGTTTTGTGAAATGCTGGTGTGTTTTTCAGGCAGTAGAGAAGGAACCAGTAGCTAGAGAGAGGTTAAAGATTAAATAGAGAAGGGGGATGATAATGGGTTGGGTTTGGCTATTACTTTCTAAAAACAATTGTCATCTTATCACTAAAGGCACTCTCCTATAAGTCAAGACTTTTAAGTTCTATTTGTTGGTTTTATTTGAGGGTGTGGTAAAGTGAAGACAAGTATTCTGGGAATAGAACATTTTAAGGGAGGCTCTTTAGTGGCTATCAGTGAAGACTTAGGAGCTGAAGGGAGGAAAAAGCTCTGGACCAAGGGCATACTCTAGCTTTCTTTGCTATACTGGGTTCTTGGGTCCAATGACGTCTTTTCCATGCAGGAAGAACCCTAAGTTTTGGGGATGTAAGGGAAAGGTGTCCACAGCAGGTGTCCACATAAGTGCAAAATGTAACCCCTTTAAACTTTTTTTTACTTCCTGACCTGAGTCTTAGTAGACGGTTTTAGAAATATTTTAATCTAAGTGTGATATGATGATGCCCTCCTCCCCTCCCCAAAAAAATATTGGGCATTGGATTTGGGATCATTTCTCCCAAATCAGCTCTGCTCTTTGCAATCTTGGAAAAGTTGCTTATTTTCTCTGATTCTCACTCATTTGGATTAGATCAGGAATTGTTAACCTTTTTTTTATATCAGTCTGGCAAAACCTGTGGACCCCTTCTTAGAATAATGTTTTTAATGTATTTAATTTATATTATGATAATATATTAAATGTTAAATAATACAGATATATAACAATTTAAGAAAATGATACATTTCAGTTAGAGGTCCGCAAAAATAAACATGTAATTTTTTTTTTTAATCTAATTTCACAGACCTCACGAACTCAGTCTACAGCATCCAGCAAACCTGAGTTAAGGATTCATGAGGTCTCTTCTAACCTTATCTAAATTTTGTAAACCTTCGGAGTTCTCGATGGCAAAATGTCATATTGTTGGATAATTGTCTAGATTAGTTTTTATGGCTCTCTTCCACCTCAACTGCCTGAGAATGTAACAGATTCTTGGTCAAGGGCAAGCTGAACTAGGCCCCTTCAATGCCAAGATCTTGCGATTCTCACACATCCATATTTAAAACCTCTCTTTCTGGCTTACTCTGGCTTCTTCTGATTCAAAACTTCACCATGCAATGAGTTCCCTGTTGATGTCCCCCCCCCCACTCCCGCCCCCCATGACCAAACCTCATAGGGAAGTCCAATTTCCTTCTTAATGTTCCTTCTGCAGGTCATCCTGAGATCTCTCAAATTGACACTTGGGGTCATGCCAGGATATTTCCCTGAGTGCCTGGTGAAGGAAGGAGCTAAAAGTATAGGTAGAAAAATCAGAGTGGCTTTAAGATTCTCTGTACTCTTTCCTTCAAGCTATAGGCTGTTTTTTTTTTTAAATCCCAAATACCTTTTACAGCAAAATTTATCTCATAGCATTTCTGTGAAGACATTATTATTACCATTTTGCAGATAGAGAAAATGAGGCACAGAATGGAGTACAATTCCATGGAGAACATGGAGTAATTCAGTAGTAGACTATGAATAGTGATTTCTTCCATATAGTATAAATGAAAACAAATTGGATGCTATTTAATATTGTAATGGAAAACGTCTCCTTTAGTTTAAAGAAGTGCTTCTTCAGAATTAAAAAGTAGAGACTTATCTGCATCTAAGGTGGAAGAGAAGAGAAAAAAAAGGAGGCAGAGTGTGAAAAATAAAGGATTCAGCAAACTGAGAGGAGGAACAATTGATTAGTTTCAGAATGAAGTAAACATCAAGTCAGAGAAAGGAGTGATAAGTAAAAAGAACAAGTGGGATTTCAAAAAAGTCAGCAGGTGTGTTAAAGCTCTGGTGGGATGGGGAGGATAGATGACATATTTTAGCATAAAGTGGACCTTTTCATTGAACTAATTAAGGCAGAGCAGAAGACATAGTTCTAAAGGAGAAGTCACTCTCTGTTTTCAGCTGGTTTTATTCAGAATAATTGGATTCCACATCTTTCATCCAAAGAGCACAAAGCACTTTGCAAATATTAACATATTGATTCCTAGAGCTATTTTGTGAGGGTTTAGAAAGAACTTTTATGCCTATTTTATAGGGGAAGGAACCGTAAGTATTGAAATCATCTTGACCATGACAGTAGCATGGGATTTCTGGAGCAGAGTCTAGAATCAAATCCTAGATTCCATACTTGAATCATTAATGACCTCTGACCTCGCCCTCAGTCCTATGGGTGTTCTTAGAATATTAGGTAATTTTATAAAATACCCATGCTTAAATACAAGAGATCAATGTACTTTCTCAGAGAAAGACTGTAAAATGCTCAGGTCAGAATAAAACTGTCTTAGATTTCCCTCTGCTTGTGCTGTGGACCAAGGACCTAACAATGTGGTGTGACCGTGACTTGGGACTACATAAGCAGTAACTGAATAAAGAAATGTCTTTTCAAACAAAGTAAAGCAATATTTCTTAGCCTTTTATTAATTTTTTTTTTCCTTTTAAATTGAGTGAGGCATCAACTTACTTTTAAAATATGGTTATCTAAACCCCTGGTGTTGATCATTAGTTTTTCTCAGTATGGAGACATTAGACAAATGCTGAGCAGTCATTGTTCTAGCTTTGCATCATGATTCATAACAAACTCAACCCTATGGCACATGAATTATAGATAGAATTACTTAATAAGCAATAATTCTGTAGGGAAGGCTTCGATTAGCACTGCTCTGAGATGGTCAGTCATCTTATTGATGGCAATGAGTTAAAAAAAAAGGAGTCTTTTCATTCACTCCAAAACATTCCTCAAAAACCAACCACTGCAGAAATTCTCAGACACTGCAGAGTTTTTATGTGATGGCTCAAAAAGCACATGAGATGACATAATTGCAACGGCTGACATACTACTAACCCCTTGAAGTGTAATTGTACCCATTTTATAGATTAGGAAACTGAGGCTCAGAAAAGTTAACCAACTTGTCCATAGTTACACAGATGACATCAAAAGATGGATTTAAACCATCTGGAGGGCTTCACCTTCTATCTATAGAGAATACTTCTTCTATTTAGACCCAACATTACCCTCTAAGATATTGAGCATTACAGCTCTGTTTCGTAACTACTTTCATATTAATTAAGGTTAATAATGAGGAGGTTATGAAGTTGTTTCTGTTGTTACATCTTCAAAGAATCCTGGTATGATTTTGTTATATACATGATGGACATCATGTTGGAAGAAAGTCTTTAAAGAAGTGTTTTGCTATATCGAGTCAAAAAAATTTTTAATCATCATGAAATATAAATATATCTTGTGTTCTCTATATCTTTCAGTCAGTTGTTGATTATAAAAAAGGAGTCTACTGTAGATTATCTGGTGATTGAAAAAATATGTTGGATAATGATATAGATTACCCACGTTTTTGACTTGGCCTTTCAATTTAGATCAAAAACACATTATTTTAAACAGAAAACATTTAGGAAGTAATAATTTCTGACACTTTCAAGGGGTCTCTGCACAAATGAATTTTCATTTAACCTAAAACAGTTATGATCCTTGGTTTCATCTTTCTCAGATGTTCATCTAAAAAATTCTCATAATTACCAAAGAACTACTGCCTTTCATTGTAATAGCCAAGCTGTTTGGAGTGTATTCAAATATATCCTTAGTGTGGGAAGGATGGAATTGTATGAATTTTGCTTAAGGACAAATTCAATTTACTGGATAATTTATAGTGGAGTTTTGACCTCATTCTCCAGTGTTTTTCTTGCTGCTGATAATCTTTGGTCAATATGGAAAATGTGACCAAACTGCCCAGGGCACAAGGTAGTAACAGTTCTTTATGTTTTCTTCTAGTGATTACCACTATTATCACCCAAGAAAACAGAGATTTCCTTAGAGTTTGGGGATTGCAACCTGGTGCCACATTACAGTAACCTGGGTTCCCCTTCTCTACCCTTACCTTCCTGAGTCATTAGCACATTACATTTTTAGCCAGATTTTAGAAAACAAAATCTTTACTGGATTATGAAAGAGTATTAGGACACACTATTTACAACTAAACAAATTACAGTTATCCTGCTTAATTAATTTGGTCTGACATATGAATGTGTTAGGCAATTACCTTTTACAAGTCATTTACAGAACTGGACCTAACTGAAGCTGTATTTTCTTTTGTCACTTGAACTCAGAACCAGGTTTTTGCTCCCCTGGATTACACACCCATACTTTCTTGCTCCTAAACCCTACCTATTCATCCCTATTATTGTCTATGCACAGTCTTTGTCCTTGTTCTTTGTCTTTTAAGCATTTAAAAATTCAGCCACTTTTTAAAAATCAATTTGGTAACCTTTTTCACTTATGTTAATATTTTATGGATTTATTGATTTCATTATTATGATTTTTCCCCCTCATCTACATCCTACTTTCTAACTATGTGTATGTCCCAAGGTTCTTTGATCTCATTATTTCCCACAGGTTCAATTATTATGTCTATGAAGATAACTCCAAATTTATATATTCAGCTCTACTCTTCCTTCCTTCCTTTGTTTGTTCCTTCCTTCCTTTCTTCTTTTCTTCCCTCTCTCCTTCCTTACTTCTTTCTCTCCTTCTTTCCTTCCTTCTATCCTTGCTTTCTTTCTTCCTTTCTTCCTTTCTTCCTCATTTGGGGTAGCAAAGATAAATTTTTTTTCCTTAGTCTGTGACCTTATTTTTTAATGTTATAGTTTGTCAACAAGCATTCATTAAGTAGATCTTACGTATCAAGCACTGTGCTAAAAATTCTGTTTTATTTAATTGGAAGAAATCTATTTTCCCTTCTTCCTAAAACCCACCCTGAGGAGAAAAAAGGGGAGGAGAGGGAAGTGGAAGGGAGGACAGGAGAGAAAGGGGAGGGAAGAGGAGAGGAAAAGGGGAGAGGAAGGGAAGAGAAGTATAAGTATTAAAATTCTCTGATGTTAATTCATGGGGTTTTAAATATAATAACTACCATTTATAAAGCACCTTTAGGTTTGCTTTGCATATGTTAACTTCTTTGATATTTACAGTAATACAGTGATAGAGATATTATTATTCTCATTTTACAAAAGGGAGACTGAGGTTGCGATGGTAAGCAACTTGCCCAGCTCACACAACTGGTAAGTGTCCAAGGATTTGAACTCAGGTCTTCCTAACTCCAGATCTAACACTTCACTCATTGTGCCACCTCTTTATCTTTGCTGAAATTCTATAATTATTTTCTATTTGGTATATAGTTCCTTTTTTTCTGAGGTTTTTTAGTTTGTTGTAGAGTTGGATGAAATAGCTCCTCTGTCATCTTACAGTTACCTGATCCCACCTTGAATTATTACTTATATATTTATCTGTTTATGGTGCATCCAATCCACTGAATTTAAATTCCCTGTGAGTAGAAATTATTTTCTATGTTGTCTTGCTATACCCAGCACCTAGCCACCCCAATCACTAGGCTGAGGAGTATAACCTCTAACACTCAGCATGGTATTTTGGGTCACAGGCATACTAACTAATCTCTCCTCTTCCCTGCCATGACATTAGGTTTTCATTCAAGTCAATGAAATCTAAAGATGGTAGCTGTTAGACAATCAAGTTAAATAAATATTCATTTGTGACTAATTGCTTTAGACACTGGTATAATTAAATGTCGTTGTGAACCTTGTAAGTTAATTATATGGAGGGAGGGAGGATAAGTTTTCATCTTGGCTTATATTAAAAATGTGTTCCTAATGTGGAGAAATTGAGTGTATGTCACACAAGGCTTGCAGGGGAGGCATTTGCTGCCACTGAGAGATGTCAGAGTGTTTTAATCACAGTGATTGCACACTTTCTACTCCATACATGTGAGCTATTTGCCAGAGAACTGCTTTCAAAAACCAATGTGAGTCCAATATGTAAAGACTTGTACATGCAGAGGGTCTCATGATTTAGGATTTTCTATTCTAGACGAGAATGTGGGGGAAGTGAATAAAGAAGATAGATGTTCTGCTGACTCTCAAAAGCTATAGATTCAAATATTGAGAAGTGGGGTAAAGAGCAAGTTCCCAGATCTCTGTTTCTTTTACCCTCTTTCCCACTAATTTTAGATCTCTGGACAGGATTCCAAGTTGTCCTTGGCCTTAGAAAGGCTAATAAGGATAGAAACAAGTAACTTTTCTCTTGGCATATACCTGATTTGGCTTCCTTTCAGTTGCTAAGATTTAAGAAGACGCTGAGGGTAAGCTAGGTGGCACAGTGATTAGGGCACTGGCCTTGGAATCAGAAGGACCTGAGTTCGGATATGGCCTCAGACTCTTAACACTTACTAGCGGTGTGACCCTGGGCAAGTCACTTAACTCCAATTGCCCTGCCTTCTCCCCCTCCAAAAAGACAAAAAAAAAAAAAGATGCTGATCCCTATCTTCATGTCTATGGTCTTTTTTTTTTTTTAGTCCTTTACTAGTTCATTTGGGAATGTAATTACTCCTTCTAGCATCATAGCTTCCTGTTCAGTAGGAGATGAGATTCATCTGGTAGACTCTCTTATATTGTGACTATGTTGCTTTGTCATTCGGAAAGGCTTGAAATCCCAAAAACATATTTACTGTTTGCTATGTGCCGGGGAGTTTTGCTCTAAAAAGTTAGATCTGATTCTATTAGAAATAGTAATGTGGAAAATTCAAAAGCTCTAAAAACCTACCACATCTTGAACTAACAACCTCCAGCTAGGAAGATGAAGACTAAGAGAAATTCTGAGAGACACACTTCTCTCCTCCAGGGGAAGGAGTGTGAAACTGTGACAGAACAAAACAGTTCTTCACAATCCTTCTTAATGACAGTGATATTCCATATGGGATAATATACTGTTCTACTCTCCCTCTGGGCAAGTTTACATCTGTCTTGTGGTACATCTGCACAGCTTGAGGGAAAACACAAAGGACAAGGAAGGCATTTTATTGGCTTAAGAAATATTGTAGGAACACTTATGAGGGCACTGTAGAGAGGAAAGGAAGGGCTTAAAGTGAAATGGAAATGACATGAGACACACTTTTCATTCTCCACTTAGCTATACCTTTATTGCCAAGTGAGGTGAACTCAATTGTCCCTGGGATGTCTAGTATATAGAAACAATAAGTAAGATCTCAGTGAAACATGGTATATAATAGTCAATAAACATTTATCAAGTACCTATTAAATGTCAACTCATTGGATCATAGACCTGAAAGGAACATTGGAGGATATTTAATCCAATTCCTTCATTTTGCAGACGAATGAATGAAAAGATTTATTAAGTGTCAACTATGTGCAGAGCTCTCTGACAAGTATCGGAGATAAAAATAGAAAAGCACTATATGTGTACCTTTGATCCAGCAATGCTACTAGTTGGTCTGCATACTCTTTGATCCAGCAATACCACTACTTTGTCTGTATCTCAAAGAGATCATTAAAAAAGAGAAAAGAACCCACATGTACAAAAATATTTATAGCAGCTTTGTGTGTGTGTGTGGTGGTAAAGAATTGGAAATTGAAGGAATGCTCATCAATTGGGGAATAACTGAACAAGTTGTTGTATATGAGTGCAATAGAATACTATTGTGCTATGAGAAATGATGAGCAGGCAGATTTCAGAAAAACCTGGAAAGACTTACATAGACTAATGTTGAGTGAAGTGAGCAGAACCAAGAGAACATTACACACAGTAATAGTAATGTTATGTGAAGATCAACTATGATAGACTTAGCTTTTCTTGGCAATACAATGATCTAAGACAATTCCAAAAGACTCATGATGGAAAATGGTGTCTGCATCCAGAGAAAGAACCATGGAGTCTGAATGCAGATTGAAGCATACTATTTTCACTTTTTTGTTGTTTTGTGACTTTTCCCTTGTGTTCTATTGCAATATTATTAATATGGAAATATGTTTACATGATTGCAAATGTATAACCTATATCAGATTGCTTGCCATTTTGGAGGGGGGAAGATCAGAGGGAGAGGAGGATAAAAAATTTGGAACTCAAAATCTTATTAAAATGAATGCTGAAAACTATTTTTACATGTAATTGGGGGAAAATTATTTACCAAAAAAAGAAAGAAAAGTACAATATTCTCTATTCACAAAAGGTCTCATTCTAATATAAAAGACAGCATATCTTGGAGACTTTAGTTACAAGTAAGATGGAAAAGACCCGGTATTCTTTAGGGTACAGAAATAAAAGCAGATAAAGACATTGTTACTCAGGAAGAGTTAAACCATTTCATCATGGTCAGATAGATTGCAAGTGTCAGAGATAGGAATTGAACCCAGGTCTTACTGAATGCAAGTCCAGCACTTTAAACCAATATCCCATGCTACTTAAAGTTATATGTTTGTTAGATAGGGTAGGGGGAAGAAGAGTAAGGAGAACAGGCATGCTTTTGGGGTTTGGAGGGAATGGAATAATTAAAGAATCCATCAATCAAGAGTTTGAGTGCCTATTATGCATCAGACATTGTCCTAGGCACTGGGGATGCAAAGGCAAAAGACAAAATAAACATATGTCATTCAAGTCAATTTTTTTGAGTCATTTGCAAATCAGGAAGATAGCATTTCAGGAAAATAAGAGGAGTAAGCCTGGTCGCATGATCTTTGTCATTTTTCGATATTTTAAATATGCATTATTTTATCATTATAGTTGCTGCCTCTTCTTACTCAGGTCACAAACTTTCTTCACTTTCAGAGAATCTTTGTAAATTACTACACTAATCAATAATAATAATCACCTGTTGCAGATCCTATACATGATTGCACGCCACCATGGGGGGGGGAAGGGAGGGGAGAAAATCTGAAACTCAAGTGATTGTGGAACTGAATCTTGTAAATTAAAAGTAAATGAGTAAATAAAAAAAATAAATAATAATCACCTGGTAGCCAGCATTCTGGTGATGGGTCACGCTGAACATAGCTAGACTAGTCCTTGGGCAAAATAAATATAATTAAGGGTAGGACTCATTTTTGTTAATATTCACACCTCTTTTCATCAACAGAGGGGAATTCCACAGCAACAAAATTTTCTTCTTCAATACAGATTAATATCTCTTCTGAAATTCAGAGTCTTAGGCAGTCACCTGGGCATATTAAGACAATAAATGACTATGTGACCCAGGTTCTATATAAACAATAAGGATACAGACAAAAAATGGCTTTCATGGGTCTTATATTCTAATAGGGGATACAACATGTATAGAAGTATATTCAGATTATATGCAAAATATAAGTTAAGTTGGGAGAGGTGGAGGAGGGACTATCTAGCAGAGATGTTAAGGTATGGCGAGGGTTTGGTTTGTTTAGTTTTTTTTTTTAATGGAAAAGACTTGGGTGTTTTTGTAGGCAGCAGTAAAGAAACTGGTAGATTGAAAAATACAGTTGGAGTCCCATTAGTGTAAATATTGAATTTATTTAAGTGGCTGCCTTATTCTAATTTTCATGACATATTCTTATTTGGCTGGAACTAATTGCCATATTTTATACTATGCTTTAATTTATATTATATATTATTATATTGTTATTATATATTATTTACATTATGCTTTAATTATGCTTTGAATAGTGTGAATTTGAGGCAAACAAAGTTTAAGTGACTTGACCAGGATCACACAGTAAGGGTCTGAAGTCAAATCTGAACTCAGGTCTTTCTGATTTCAGGCTTAGCTCTTTATCTAGTGCACCACCTAGGGATGAATGCAATGAAGAAAAAGGTTATCTCTTAATCAGAGAAGAAAATATTAAGGAATGATAGATACCATGGGGTTGTAAAAAAAAAAAGGAACCAAGAGAGAAAAAGAAATTCAAAGTCAATGACCTCCAAGAACAGTATGAGGTGAAGTCCTCAGTTGAGAGAGTTGGACAAGAGGGTGCTATGGGAAGATAGATGATTATTCTCTTTGCTAATATTATTCAGAAAACTATCCTCCTTTGGATTCTTCTCTTTATGTCAATCTACATCACCCAACCCACATCTTTCTTGAAGTTATCTTCCAAAGTCATTCAGTTTTCCTCTTATCTCCAACCCTTGCCTTCATTCTTATATACTTCATTACAGATCTTGATGTCTCCTCAAACACCCCAGTTCAAGTCTCCTCAATGCTCATGATTTGTATCTTCATTCCTTTCATAATCTCTCTCTCTCTCTCCTTTTCTGTTTCTCTGCTTGTTCAATGATTCCTTCCTTGATGATGAAAGGGTCCTAGTTCTTTCAAATCTTTAAATAACCTTCATTCTTTTAAAAGAAATTGATAATATTTTAATTTCCCAATTATATGCAAAAGCAATTTTAACATTTTGTTTTTTTTAAACTTTGAGTTCCAAATTCTTTCCTTCCCTTTCCCCCTCCTCACTCCCTGAGAAGATAAACAATTTTATATAGGCCATATACATACAATCATTCAAAACATATTTCCATATTATGTTGTGAAAGAAGACACAAATCCTCAACGACCCCACTTCCTTATCTTCTGTTCACTTCACCCTCCCTTGTATTCTGGCTGCTGACTCCACTATTCAACTGAAACTTCTTTTTCACAGGTTACCAATATTCTCTTAATTGCTCAATCCAAGAGTTTTTTATTCAGTTTTCACTCTGTGTCATCTCTGTAGCTTTAGACCACCCCTTTCTCCTACATACTTTCGCTTCCTTTATTTTTCATGAAACTACCTTATCCTACTTCTCCTCCTCCTCACCTTCTCTCTCTTCTTCAGGCTCCCTTGTTGAGTCATCTATCCTCTCCCACCAGCATGATGTTTACAAAAGCTCTGCCCTGGATCCTCTTCTTTTGCTATACTCTTTGTTGGTTATCTCATCAACTGTCATGGATTGAATTATCTTCTCCATATAACTGATTCCTAGATCTATATCTAGCCCTAAAGTCTCTCCTGAATGCCAGTCCTACATTGTTAGCTGCTTATAAAAGTATCTCTATCTTGTTGGTTTTTCTCTGTCTTATGTTCTATGGGGAATTCAAAGAAAAATAAAATATAATTTCTACACTCAAAGAGCTTAAAGAAGACAATATATATATATATATAAATGCGCATATACAGATAAATGCAGATGTATACTTATGACTGTGTTAAATAAATGTAAATGAACAGTACAGAAAACAAGTCTTACATATGTCTGTAGAGCATGTGGCTGGGCAGGCTTAAGCACAGAGGTAGGGGAGTGGGAAAAGCATGTGTGGGGAGGAGGGAGGAGAGAATGAGTACACTAATCTAGATGGAGCAAAGAATCCCAGTTTATAGATTCTACTTTTGTCCATTTTATTGAAAACTGGGGCAGTGTATGTCCTTCCCCTGCCCTGGTGTGCCTTTCTTATTTTCAACAATCTGTTATACAGCAAAGATAAGACTGATTGTTGGAGGCATCAGATTAATTCTCAACAAAAGCATTAATTTTCTAACACCTTGCTTTCTCTAACAAAAGAAATGGGTTGTTTGAGGTTGTTGAGGTTTGTTGACCTCTGTCACCAAAGGTATTCCAGCAGAAAATCTTTCATGACTGAGGGATATTATTTTTAAAATGAAGAATTTAATATTGTATGAGAAGATAGTGGACCTTTAAAGTCCTTTCCAGCTCCAAAATCTAGAACTCTTAACTATTTGTTGTTAGCTCTATGTAAATGATCACTTCCTTGTATTGATGGATACAGAAAGAACAGGTGATTATGTTTAATTATCTCCTCAGATAGACTGAAATGGAACATTTATTATTTTGTCATCTCTTGACAAGGAAATGGATAAGGTGAACTACATGACAATCAAGGGCATTATTGAGGGAGGGAAAGATGTAGGAAGAGGAAAGATGGAGGAAGAGTAAAGGTCATTTCAATTCGTTTAAGTAGAGAAAGGTGAATTGGAGGTCATATTCATACCAGAGCTCTGCTTACTTAAAAGAATATCATGATTGACGTTAAAAATACAACCTTTTTCACATGTCTGGTAAACCCCTTAAAAATGGAGCTATAGAAAGATTTTGAAATTATCATTCAAAATATTTCTCAACTGAGTGTGGTAAAGTGAAAACAGAGATGGGCTCAGAGTCAGGAAACCAAGTCCCAGCTCTATCGCTAACTTTGCAATACTGAAAACTCCAGTGATCATTTCCTTAATTTATTATTGCAAGAAGTTGATCATAGGATTTAAAATTCAAAGGAGCCTTAGATTTGATCTAATGCAAAGTCTTCATGTTATAGAAACAAAATGCAAATACCAGGGGAATTGTTCAAGATCACTTAGTCTATTGGTCTAGCATTTATTAAGCACCTGTGTTCTGAGCATAGGGCAGCTAGATGGCTCAGTAGATAGAGTGCTGGACCTCTAGTCAGTAAGACTAATTTTCCTGAATTCAAATTTGACCTTAGACAATTACTAGCTATGTGACCCTGGGCAAGTCACTTTACCATGTTTGCCTCAATTTCCTACTCTGTAAAATAGGCTGGAGAAGGAAACTGGCAAACCATTTAAGTATCTTTATCAAGAAAACCCCAAGTGGGATCACAAAGAATTGGATATAAGTAACACAACTGAACAACAACAATGTTGTGGGCATTCAGCAAAGTACTGAGTAATAATATCTAGCATTTACATAGCGCATTTACAAAATGTTTTACAAATATTTTGATCCTCATGACAGCCCTGGGAGATGAATATCATCATTATCCCCATTTTACAGATGAGGAAACTGAAACAGACAGAAGTTAAATGACTTATCCAGGGTCACACAGCAAGAAAGTATCTGAAGCTGGATTTGAATTTAGATTTATTCTAACTCTAGATTTATTGTTCTATCCACTGGGTCAATCACCCAATGATAAACACAGGCAATATTTGCAGAGTTGGTTTTGAATCTAGATCTTCTGATTACCGATTCAAGGCTCTCTACTCTCCACCACAACCAATTCTTATAGGTGAGTTTCAGTGTTATGGTGGAGGATCTTAACTGCCAGGTCAATGCCATATGTCACACACACACACACACACACACACACACACACACACTAAAATAATCACAATAGCAGAAGTATGTGGAGCAGCTTAATGTTTCCAAAGTACTTTCCTTACATTGTCCCATTTTCTACTCACAATAACCCTATGGAATAAGTACTGCTGGTGTTCACATCCCATTTTGAGGATATGGAAACTGAGGCTTGGAGAAATTAAGGAAGTACTTTGCTCAAGAACATATGGCTAGTAAATTTCAGATCTTGGACCTAGAATTATAGAGTTTTAGAGCTGCAAGGGACCTTAGGGATCCTCTCATCCAAACTCCTCATTTCACAAGTTGGTAAACTGGAACCTAGAGAGGTAAAGGTCACATAGGAATTTAGTGACAAAGTCAGGGCTTGGATTCAGCTTTCTTTGGTTCTCTATCCAATCAAGTTAGGTCTTCGGGCTCCAAGTTCTTTCTGTTGCTTCAGGCTGTCTTTACAATTCTTCTTTCAGTCCTAAAAAGTCTACAATTCTTTGAAACTCACAAAATTTCGTCACAAAGCTTTCCATCCTTTTAGATCTTTATGTTCACTGTAGTTAAAGCAATGGAACTACATTAGTGAATGAGGGTGTCTCCCTTTCTTCCTCATCCTCACCCATCCTCTGATCTACTAGCCCCTCATAAAACAGCCTACTACAGTGATGCAGGTGGTGAAAAGAGCAGTCAAGAGATTTTTTTTTTCCCATTATGCCCTCTTATTACTTTTTTTCCTTTTCTCTAGCAACCACAGTTAAGGGCATAAAGTCTTTAAGTATTTTGAAATATCTGGCTGTCAAACTATTCACTGCTGGGACTTCAGATAAGACTAAGCTGACTTCTTAGAAAAAAAAATCCTTAAATCAATGACAAGTAACTGTAATGCATGATTACTGTGCACCACTTTATACTTGGGAATGAATTAAGTGATTACAAAATAAAAACCAACTTTAAAATCACTCACTCACTCACTCACTCTCTTCCATAAAATATCTGTCTAGAGGTTTACCCAGGATTGTTGCATAATGGTATCTAGGGTTAGTTAACAAATGAAAAGTTAACTACTTTCCTTCTGGAACAGAGAACTGTCAATGATGCCTGTTCATTCTGCTCACAGTCACATTTAAAACTCTAAAAGAAACCTAAGCAGTAAGTTGAAATATTTTTTTCTTTTCTTTTTCCTCTTTCTTACATTTTCTTTCTTCTAGTCTTCCTTTCTTGATTTCTTCCTTCTTTGCTCTTCCTTCCTTCTATACCTCTTTCCTTCCTTTCTTCCTTCTTTTCTTCCTTTCCTTCTTTTGTTTTCTTTCTTTTTTCTTTCATTCTTTCTGCCTTCTTTTTTTCTTCCTTCCTTCCTTTCCATCTTTCTTTTTATTTCTCTCTTTTTTTTCCTTTTTTACTAGTAAAAGGGATAAAGGCTTGAGGCTGCAGCTCATTTTCTCAGGATACAGAAATCAAGTAAAACTGGTTTTATTGACAGAATTTATTCATCTCTCTCTCTCTCTCTCTCTCTCTCTCTCTGTGTGTGTGTGTGTGTGTGTGTGTGTAATTTTGTATTCTGCTAGTTTAAGCTAAAATTTAACCCTCTTTCCACCTATAAATTCAGGAATCTTAGGGTGAATTCACTTACATTTTGTTTTGGAGCTCTCAAAAGCATTTATCTAAGTATGGTATGTATTTTATGGCTATATATGTTTCTTTCATTTCTCCCTACTAGACTGTAAACTCCATGAAGGTGGAGAATATGTTTCAGCTAAACTGTACCTCAACCAATACCTAACACAATGCTCAGCACATAGTAGAAGCTTAATGTTTGTTGGATGGATAGATGAATACTGTGAGGCACAACAGTGGATTTGAACTTATGAGTCCTGTATACAAGAAATGTGCAGAGATTTATAGGAGACAAAAATGTAAGGAAAGACCATAGGATCCTAGGATTTAGAGCTGGCAGAACTCAGGTCATCCAGTCCAATCCTCC
The DNA here is from genome assembly GCA_028646515.1 of Pseudochirops corinnae. NCBI lineage: Eukaryota > Metazoa > Chordata > Mammalia > Diprotodontia > Pseudocheiridae > Pseudochirops > Pseudochirops corinnae. The sequence continues at coordinate 249,235,965 of CM053586.1, forward strand.
TGTTTAATAGATGAGGAAACTGACTCAGTGAGGTTTGGTGTCTTATTCAGTAGGACAAGAGCCATTAGTAAAATTTATACCATAGGATATCTATACAAAAAACTCCAAAGTTTAGGCAACATGCAAGATGCACAGAGGTCTCAATGCAAAAAAAAGGCAGATTGGTTTCGTAGGAATCATTGAGATTTGCTGGGATGAGAACTCTGACAGGAATATGGCTCTAAATGTGTATACCTGATTCAAAGTGAATAGGATAGTTAAATGTAATAGTATTGTATATTCATGAGAAGAAATCCAGGAAGTATAGGAGGTAGGCATGGTAGTAAGCTTTTGGGAGAGCAAAGGAGGGGGGGGATAAAAGCAATTTTCTTTTTTTTTTCTATCATTAGAGTATATTACAGAGCAACTAGTCTAAAAGAAGATATATAAATGAGGACTCCGGGAAACTGATCACAAGCCTGGCAGGGAGACATAATAAAATAGTCAAAAGGGACTGAAATTATCTAGAAATAAACTTGGAACTTTCTCATTTCCCAAAGACTCAACTAGGTGGCACAATGAATAGAGCACTGGACCTAGAGTCAGGATGACCCGAATTCAAATCTAGCTTCAGACTAGTAACTTTGTGACCCTGGGCAAGTCACTTAACTTCTATCTGCCTCAATCTCTTCAAATATAAAATAAATGGGAATAATAATAGCATCTGCCTCTCAATATCATCATAAGGATCAAATGAGATCATATTTGTAAGGCATTTATCATAGTGCTTGGCACATAGGAAGTACTTAATAAATGCTTGTTTCCTTCCTTCCTTCCTTTCAAAAGGAAACTAACTACCAACTTCTTGCTTTGACTTAAGGATAATTTTTTTCTTGCCTTGTCTTAATAATAACTTTGTCTTTCAAAAAGATAGAGGAACCAATAAAGAGATATTGTATTCTCCTTATGATTCTCCTTAGGGAAATTATTGGTTGCTCATAAGGAAATCATGGGAATCTCATGGAAAGTGACCACTTCCTCCTAGGGTTTGTGATTGAGTGAAAAGAAAGCTGGAAGTAGTCTGATACATACACTAGATTTGAGGAGAGTAGATTTCAAAAGTTTCAGAAGGTCCAACTGACATAAATTCTAGAATTTAAATCAGCTTATTAAATACACACACTCTACAGAATAAAATTTTAAAAACAAAAAGGTAATAAATATTGGAAGGGATGTGGAAAAATTGAGACATTAATTCATTGTTGATGGAATTGTGAACTGATCCAACCATCTTGGAGAGCAATCTAGAATTATGCCCAAAGAGTTATAAAACTGCCTATACCCTTTAACTTAGCAGTACCACTACTAGATCTATTTCCAAAGATAATTAGGGAAAAAGAAAAAGAACCTATAATTCTAAAAGATTTATAGCAGTTGTCTTTTGTGATGGCAGAGAACGTGGAAATTACAAAGATGGCCATCAATTGCGGAATGACTAAATAAATTGTGGTATATGTTCATGATTGAATCTGCTATAAGAAATGATGAACTCAAAGATTTTAGAAAAGAATGGAGAGACTTCCACAAAATAATGAAGAGTAAAATGAGCAGAACCAAGAGAATGTTGTATACAGTAACAACAATATTTTTTTAAGAAAAATATTGAGTGAATAGTCATTTTAACAATTATAAATACCTAAACTGACTACAAAGGACATGTGAAGGAAGATGCTCACTGCATCTAGAGGAAGAATTGACAAATAGAAGTGTGTATAGAAAAATTTTACACATATATATGGATATACACATATATACATGAATGTGTCTAATGGTAGATATTTCTAGGGTGGGAGATGAGAAGGAGGGAAGAAAACAAAAGAGAAAAAAAGAAATTTACATGATTACTTTAACATATATTTAAAAGGAATAGCAAGCTTTTCATGACTGGAAATGCTCATTTTGTTCCATAAATCAAAATTTATATAAATAAAAATTAAAAAAAAAAACAAAAAGGAAATAATTCTGATAAGGAAAATGGAGAGTTGACTAACAAACCCTATTATGAATGTGCTGGGGACTCATCCACCAACTTAGGCTTTAAAAATATATGGCCAAGGGGCAGTTAGAAGGTGCAATGAATAGAGCAGCAACCCAGGAGTCAGGAAGACCTAAGTTCAAATATGGCCTCAGACACTTGACATATTTACTAGCTGTGTGATCTTGGGCAGGTTACTTAAGCCCAATTGCCTTTCCTTCCCCACTTCAAAATAAATATATGGATAAAATATGGAAAGCAAGAGCAAGTAACAGAGGATTCCTATAAACACATGACACAGTACTTACTATACAAAGAGTTACCGATGCTCCAAACTAAGTTAATAGTATTAAGGAAAATTAAGAACAACTACAAGGATCATTTCTTTAGAGCTGCCCTGGGGGAAAGGAGAGGGTTAAGGAAGGGATAGATCTGTTGCTTAAGGTAGGGGGAGTGATACCTCAAATCAGAGAGGAGGCAGAACTGATCAATCACCCCTCTATTCCTGTGTTCTCTTGCCAAAGATATTGGAACAGGAAAGGATAGAACAAAAATGGTTAATAGTGTGACCTAAGTAAAGTGGTGCAGAGTAGCACCTAACTTGTCTTGGTGAATTCAAGTCACTCAGCCCAGATGAACTATATCATCATAGTAATGAAACAATATTGGCAGCTGTGGTTGCAGAAGCATTGTCCCTGATAGATGAAAGATTGTTGAGAATGGGAAAGATAAAACCGTGTAGGAGAATGGCATATGTTGCCCCAATTTTTTTTAAATTGTCCAAAGTTGCTTATCTCCTTAAGGGTAAGTGAATCAAATAGATCAATAAGCCAGGGAGAGGAATGGTCATAATGAGAATTGAAAAATTCAAAAGGCAATCTCAGAAAACCTTAGATCCAATTTTTGTCTGAAGGCTGGGTGTTTGTTATAACATCCAGCCTCACAGCAACATTACTCGATATTGGCAGTAGGAAGGAAGTAAAATAAATGTGGCGAGACAATGGTCAGAGGAGTTATACTGACATCAGTTACAGTAAATTAAGTGCTTTTATAGAAATGGGGTATGCGAATAACCAGCCCTAAGCAAAATGGTGAAATGGTTTAACGTTGTAGCCAACTTCTTGCCTTTTCTGCTATCTCCTTCCTCATTCCTGGACTCCTCTATCAGATAGCTCTGGGGATCCGGTGCCCTCTTGTTTTCCATAGGCTGCCCAAGGTCCCCTTTAGTGTCTCTCCAGTGAGTGTCCCAGAATCCAATTAAAATTGATTATCCCTAACCCTAAAGACCCCATTTTTTCTAGGTCACAGCTAACTTTCGATAAACCAATTTGTATTAATAGATTATAATGTGTCACTGTCTTAGCCCTTCCAGTTAACATACATACATTTTAATAATAACCTTCAAGAGATAATATTCTAATATGGCCACAAAGAAGTGATGAAGGTGAGAATTTCTGACCCAGCAGCAAGTCTATTGGGTCACAGTTTGGGGTAAGCAGGACTTCATGGTACCTCTTCATTAGAGTATATGAGGGACAAGGCTGACAAAGCCACAGCAGAATCATCCTTATAATCATGTAGGAAGGTTCACTTCATTTAGAGCTGACCCTAAGCAAAGTGATAGATTGGGTTCTTTAGTCACTTGGGGAATCCTGGAGTCTATGTTGTAACTTTTTATTTTGTGCATCTTAGCTATGACTTACCTTGAATGGATGAAGTCATTAAACATTTCAGCAGTGAGCCAGCACTTGATAATCAGACAGAAGCCAGTAATTAATCACTGTTCATATGAAGCTGAACATCTTCCACACAAAGGTAGGTGGACAAGTATTAGGTTTGCACAATGTTCCCAAACCTCTAGGGCAGTGTTTTCCAAACTAAACTCTTTTGTGGACTGGTGAGATAGCTAACTGCCTTATGATGGATTGCACCTTGAGTACAGTTCTATGTCCTCTCCATCCTCAACTCCTTGGACCTGGGAGAAGGAAAGAGCCAGGACTGGGACCGACAGGATGCAGAGAGAAGGAGGGGGATTAATTAAGTTTGTAGGTTATTAGATTCAAGAAGCCTTGGTCAAACTTTCACAGATTGATGAAGTTTTGCAGCATTCTGAAATCAGCTGGTAGAAAAAGCAGTTGGGGAATACTACAGAGGTGTCAAAATCTTAGCTACCCACAAAACTCCCTAGTGTGACCAGAATCAGATTAAAATGTAGTTGGGAAATGTTTAACAAAATGAATAAAAATATAATACAATAGAGATGATATTAATTTTGGTTTTCTAAGTCACCTCATCTGTAAAATGAGTTGGAGAAGAAAATGGAAAACCACTCCAGTATATCTGCCAAGAACACCCCAAATGAGGTCATGGAGAATCAGGCATGGCTGAAATGACTGAACAATAACAAAAAAATGATGATTTCTATCTATGTTTGCTACCTGAGCCATCTCCAGTCATCCTGATGAATATCTGGTCACTGGATTCAGATGACTCTGGAGGAGAAAGTAAGGCTGGTGACCTTGCACAGCCCTCTTTCACCAAATCTAAGTCAACTGCAAGTCATCTCATTTCCCTAATGTCCTGGTCCTCTTCAAAAATGAAACACAAACACCACCTCCACCACCACAACAACAACCACGACCACTGGTCTAGAGCATATCTCATTTTCTCCACCCTCCAGTCTGGTTATTCAGGATGTAGGCACGCTGCTTTTTGGTAGCTGTGATGGAGGAGTTCCCCAAACTCATCAGGCCTCTTGATGGAACAGGCTGTAACTTGCACAGTTGAAATGCTTTACATTTGAAAAAGCTAAGAGTGGACCTTGTACTTGTACTTTAAATAGTGATGAGATTGCACTTTAAATAGTGATGAGGATGTTGTCCTTGATCCTCTGCTAAGTGACCTCACTTGGGCCTGATGGAAGACATGCTGCATATCAGAGGCAGACCATTTCAGGTATCTTATGTCTTTGACTTTTCTCTCTCAAAGCCCTTTGACTTTGTGTAGCCATTATTAGGATTTCTTCAACATTCTGATTTCATGAATGCATCAGTGAGATGCTGTTTTAAATAATTCAACCCAATCTCCATAGTCTAAATTATTCCATGAGAACAAGAAAGGCACATTAGGAAGTACATGGACTCTAGACAGTTAATTTGAAATTGGGAGCATTTGTTCAGGAGAGCATAGATTTTTATCTACCTGCTTAGTATCAGAGCCACTGTGTTATTTGGTCTCAGACTTTGAGATTGTAATACAATTTACGTGTGTTGGTGACTAAGCTAGGAACTTAGTTCTAAAGAGATTTCTTTAGAAGCCCATTTTACTGGAAAAATAGGGGTTTCCAAGGTCTTCCAACAAAGGTTTCCATTGATAAAGCATGAAAATAATATCAGTCTTAGTTTAATCAAAGACATGCCCATCTGGTCTCTCCCTAATGCTGTCCAGCTATAAGAAAATCACTCATTTTTGTTTCTATTAATGGTGATTCTTTTGTGTCAGTTTAAGCTTAAAAACAATGGTTCAAATTCCTTCAAGTGAAAATTCTCTAATCACGTTGGAGGGAAACAGATTTGGGAAATGAAATGTAGCATAAAAATAATCAGCATATATAAATAATGCTTTTTTCAAAGCCCAACTCAGGTCTTTCTTGATCTCCCTAAACCAGTGGTTCTCAACCTTCCTAATGCCCCGACCCTTTAATAGTCATATGTGGGGTGGACCCACCTGGAGACAGATTGAGGAGCAGTGGAAAATATGTATTTTCCGATGGTCTTAGGCAACCCCTGTGAAAGGGTCGTTCAACCCCCAAGGGGTTGCGGCCCACAGGTTGAGACTGCTGCCCTAAACCCTACACACTGTTGATATCTTTCCTTCTTGAAATTGTAATCTAATACATCTTATGTACTTTGTGTTTACTTATCCGTGTTAATTGAGACAAAGTGCTGTAGTGGATAGGGAATTGAACTTGGAATCAGAAAGGTCTGTGTTCAAATTGGGGTTCAGACACATATTAGCTATGTGACCCTGGGGAAATTACTGAACTTTGAGTGAAATTATTATTTCTCTTTGATATCAATAAATAATCAATTCTTGAATTAGGACTAGAAATTTTTCCCATCCTGTTTCCTCTTTCAGAAACCAGAAACTTGTAGGTTGTTCAGTCTCTGAAGGACATTGTTGACGGATGAGATTGCCCAAAATCATTTTACACACTTTTCAGTCCTGGGTAGAAGACTAGAGAACTTTATAAAGAATTCAATCTAAGGTAAATTCCAGCTCGTTGTGTTCTACTCAGGCTGGGGTGGGGGAGTAAATCCTTTGTCTAGAATGCCACACTGGAGGTGGTGTGGCTAGAGATAGTTTCTCTTTGTCCACGAGGAACATAATCAAAGCCACAACTCCCAGCCCCTCATTAAAATAGGCCAACTTCTCATTATAATACTGATTCTGCTCATTAATTGTTAACCAATCAGAGTTGATTGCCATATTCTGGGAATATTCACTATTCCAAGAGCATGTAAGTATCACCAAATCATCATGATCCCTCTTTGGTATTCAAGAGTGTCACTGATCCTTTTTATTAATTGTCCATTAGCAATAATTAATAAAATAATTAATTACCCAGAAACCATGTCTCTTGGACTTTTTATACATTACAACTTGTTTCCTTACCTGTGAAATAAGAGGTTTGAACCTGATGGCTTATAAGGTCCCATCCAGCCCTAAGTCTATGTTACTGTGATACCTCCTCCTCCAGGCCAGAATTTAAGATCCTTGAGGGTATAGAATGTTTTGGTTTTGTCTTTATACTCTTAGTATTTCTCAAAGGACCTTGACCTTAGTAGAAGGGCTTAATAAATGTTCCACAAATTGAATAAGGTTATCTCACCAAGAGCAGCCTTTAAGAATCAACACTAAAGGGGCTGCTAGGTGGTGCAATGAATAGAGCCCTGGGCCTGGAGTCTGGAGGACCTGAGTTCAAATCTGACCTCAGACACTTAACACTTACTAGCTGTGTGATCTTGGGCAAGTCATTTAACCCCTGTCTTCTCCCTTCCAAAAAAAAAAAATTAAATTAAGATTCAACACTAAGGTGATCTAGGGCCTAATGTGAGTTCTAAACTGCCCTGGACATACCTGGGAAATGTATTTATATTGTTTAATTGAACTGATTGTGGTCTCCAGTATATTTTTAGTGATTATAGTACTAATTTCATTGAATGTTGCCTCCTGGCCCTCCATGTAAGCCATACTTTTCTCACTTTTCCTCTATTCCCTGTTGGAACCTTTCCATGTTCTTATAGCTGAAACCTCCCATGTGTGTAGCCTCCTGTTAGAATATGAGAGCTCCTAGAGAACAAAGTCTATCTTGCTTTTTTCTGTTGTAGCCACAGGTCTTAGCACAGTGCTTAACACAGAGCAAGTGCTTCATAAAGGTTTTTGGATTCATTCATCCATTTATTCACCTAGCCAAGAGTTAGTGACAGCCATGGAAAGAAAGTTTTTGCTCTTTCTCAAGGTCATTAGAAACTATGGAAAATGCAGTGTAGTGTCAGGCAGAACAAAGCAACCTTGCAGGACAGCTAACATAAATCAATCTGCCTGCCAAGATTTTTATCAGGCAGCAAAATTGGCGCCAGCTTCCCCTAGTCCCTTGTTGTTCTCCTGTCACTCTAGTGGTGTCTTTTAAGGGAGGGAACATCAGTAGACTTAAGAAGGCTAAATTCTAGTTTTTAACAAATTAAATATTCACTTTAGAATTTTATTCTCAAAGAGAAATAATAAAGTAAATCTATGCGACCAAATGTTGAGTATCATAAACATGTACGAGTAACGTATTTGAATAAATGTTCCAATATTTCAAGGATCAATGTTTCCATCAGTGTGGTTACTCCCTCCCCTGAGGCTCCTTAATACCCTCTCCCTGCCTTAGAATATGACCTTTATGAGCATTTGCAGCTAAAAATATTCTTCACTTCCGGTTTTCTTCTCCAAACAGGCTAATCTTTGGATGACTGACATATAGTATATTACTGGGTCTTGACCTCAAACTTTAACAATTCCTCTGGATATTTCTTTCCAAGTTAACATTGAACCATTAATGACTATTCTTTGAGTCTGCCCAGTGAAGCAGATTCAGATCTGTTCAATTGTATTTTCATCTACCACACACCTCTCCATCTTTGCCACAGAAACAGCAATAAGGGACTTGGTGAAATGCTTTATTGAATTATGTCCACAGCATTCTCTAAATATACCAGTTTAAGAATGCTATTAGAAAAAAAAAAGAGGAAATGAGCTAAGTCTGGCATGCTGTGTTCTTGGCAAAGCTAGATTCACTCTCCAGGATTGCTTCCTTTTCTAAATGTTAATCAAGGCAGTTAGGTGACACAGTGGATAGAGTGTTGGACTTAGAGTCAGGAAGATGAATTTAAATCCTGTCTTCAACATTTAGTAGCTATATGACCTTGGACGAGTCCCTCAGACTCAGTTTATTCATCTTCAAAATGAGAATAATAATAGCACCTGCCTTACAAAATTGTGGGTAGGACACTAATAAATCAAATGCATTCAGAACTTACTTCCTTTAAGTCCCAGCCTAATGTTCTTTCCACTATTCCTCTTTAGATTTCTAGTTCCTCTCTAGATCACCAATGGTGACATATAAATCTTGGATAACAAACCAGGCTAAACTTGGCTCTAAAGGTTCACAGGGAGTCTTCAAACTGTATATAGATTGATATCAACACTAGATATGGTGTCTTTATTCTGAAAAGCTCAACTCACCTCCAACCTTCATCACATCATATCCTAGCTAAGTACCTTGATGACAAGTAATAACTGTAGTAGATATACAGGGAGAGGAAGAGTAGAACTCACCAACGTGTCCTCAGCTTCCTTGCAAGTCACAGTCAGAAGGAGGAACTAAGGCTTCCTGACTCTGAACATTGAATTGGTGCCATATTACATGTTTATTAAGTAGTTGTGGCTTTTCTGTAGCAGCTTTTCCTTGAAAAACTCAGGGAGCTTCCCTGAGAACTTTTCAACCATAAACATTCCTCCTACAGATAAACAAGGGGAGTAGAGAAACAGCAGAGAGAACAAGAGTCACAAACAGAGCTGGGCAACAACACAGTACACAGTGAATCCTGCACATCAGACTCTACTGAAGACTGTGCTGCATTTCTCTGCATGTGTGTGTGTGTGTGTGTGTGTGTGTGTGTGTGTGTGTGAGAGAGAGAGAGAGAGAGAGAGAGAGAGAGAGAGAAACAGAGACAGAGTGACAGAGAGAGACAGAGAAAGAGGAGAGAGACAGATAGAGAGAAAGAGGAGAGAGACAGAGAGAAAGAGAAAGAGGAGAGACAGACAGACAGAGACAGAGAGAGACAGAGAAAGAGAGAGACAGAGGTAGAGAGAGAGACAGAGAGAAAGAGGAAAGGGAGAGACAGAGACAGAGACAGAGAGAGACAGAGAGAGAGGTAGAGACAGAGAGACAAAGAGAGAGAGGGAGGGAGAAGAGAGGAGAAAGGACAGACAGACAGAGAGAGAGGCAACAGGGAGGAGGAAAAATGATCTTCAAATACAGTTATAAACTCTGTTGTTATGGTATCTCATTTGTGATAACTCTAAAAAACATTGCATTTAACAAGGCATTTGGAATTTAGCATAAATTTACTTAGTAGCTGTACAAACCTGGGAAAATCATTTAACTTCTTTAAGTCTCAGGTTTCTCATATGTATAAAGGGAATAATAATAGTACCCAACACCCAGGGTTGTTATGAGAATGAGATAATAAATAACAAAGTGCTTTGCAAATCTGAAAGTGCTACATAAATACTAGCTACTATTATTAACCGTTCCTTCAATATTCTTGAATTTAGCCTGGAATCAAAGTTAAGCTCAGTGACTTAGAGTTGAGAGGCTCTGAAATTCCCTTTTCCTTTCTCACAGCTATGATCTCTTCTGTTCTCCTTGACATTTCCAAGATAACTTCTGTTGGTTCATGGTCATCTGCCAGTTCTTGTAGTACTGGATGACATGGCTCATTGGATTTGGTAAACTGTAATCCTCCAGGTTGGCAGGATGCTTTCTTACCATCTCCCTATTCATCTTGGCTACCAACTCATTGTGGGCCACTTTTATTCTGGTTTTTTTTTTTTTAGTCCAAAGATATCTCTCTCTGTCTCTGTCTCTGTCTCTCTCTCTGTGTGTCTCTCTCTCTCTCTCTGACTCTCTGTCTGTCTCTCTCAAAAGACATGTGAATTAAAAATTGAGCAACTCTTCCCTCCCTCCAGCATTGGTCAGCATTGCCTCATCTACTCCAAACATCACTCCTCTCCTTTTCTTTATCTGCTTCTTCTCTGTTGTCTACTAAGAACAAAAGAAAGAAATCAAACCCTAAATTTCTTCTTTGTTATCCTGAGTTTTCCTTACTAGCCTCTGACCTTTGGCATTCCTGAAACTATTCTTATAGGACTGGGCTATATTTATCTTCTGTTATTACCTTGTGTTTATGTGTCTATACATATACGTATATAATAAATACACACATATGTAAAACACCCACGTGCACATATATACATACATATACATACATATATATATACACACACACATACATAAAACATAAGATAATAACAGGATAAATATGGCCCAGTCATGTAAGAAAAGCTATATACATGTGTATATATACACACATGCACACATATTTGTGTACATGTATATATACACATGTATGTATGTATATAAATACATATGTGTATATATCTTTTAAAAACTGGAATTAGTTGCTGAGCTTCCTATGTATTTTGAGGTCTTGATTTGGCAGTGTGATAAAACTGGCCCAGAGTAAAGACAACCTTTATTTAAAATCTCATGTCTGATATCTACTGGTTGTATGGATCAGGAAAAGTCACTTAACTCTCTATACTCCCTGGCAACTGTCTACAAGTCTAAGTTGTAAAGCAGAAGCCAATCTATATTGTTAGAGCCTATTTCCTTTCTGAGATTTCCCTATACCAGTGAAATTACAGTTCCAGTCCTTGAAAAAAAATGGCCTAAATTTTTCAGCCCAAATCTCTCAACTGGCAACTGGTTTTCCTGCTCATTTCAGTTTTTGCCTGGACACATTCTGACATCAGTCTGGCCCGGTTTCTTAAAGTACTCTAACTTACCTTCTCACTCAGACGTTGCTTCATCAGGCCCAGGATTCTATTTCTCTGCTGTTTACCACCCTCTCTCTACCCCTATGTGGGTTTGCCAATCACTGACATAGAAAAGGCTCTGCCCTGGGCAGGGTGTGGCACAATGGGAAATGATGAAGAGAGAAAAAGGAAAAGAACTGAGGGCAAAACCATGGATGACATACATTTTAAGGGTCTGGGGCACAAAAGAGTCAGAAAATGTGATAAAGATGGGGGCAGAAGGCAAGAAAGGAACAAGAAAAATGTAGTGTCATTGAAGCCAAGAGAGAAAATGTTCAATTTCAAGTGTTATAAAGATGTAAAATGGAATGAAGACCAAACCTCCCCCCTCCCCAAAAAAGGCTATTAGGTTTGCCACTGAGGAGGTCACTGGAGATCTTTGAGAGAATAGTTTTAGTAGGATGACTGGGATGGAGGCTAATTTATAAAACGTTGAGAAGTAGCTAATAAAAATAGCTAAGATTTATATCACACATATTATGTGCTCAGCACTGTGCCAAGTGCTTTGTAATTATTATCTTATTACAATAATCCTGGAAGGTATATGCTATTCTTACCCTCATTTTACTGAAGCTAGGTGACCTTCCCAGGGTCACACAGCTAGTAAGTATTTGAGGCCAGATTTAAACTCTGGACTCCAGACTCAGAACTTTACCTACTTAGTCACCTCACAGCCTACTGATCCAAAAGAAAAGCTTTCAGGTATAGTTCTACTATACATTTATCACTGGGCAACTAGGTGGTACAGTGGATAGAACACTGGGTCTGGAGTTAGGAAGATTCATCTTCTTGAGTTCAAATCCTGCTTCAGACTCCGGACTAGCTGTGTGACCCTGGGCAAGTCACTTAACCCTGCTTGCCTCCATTTCCTCATCTGTAAAAATGAGCTGGAGAAGGAAATGGCCAACTACTCTTGTCATTGTCAAGAAACCTCCAAATAGGCTCAGAAAGAGACATGACTAAAAAACAACTCAATTCTTATCATGCTATTCCTGGAATGCTGTGTTTAGTCCTGAGAACCTCATTTTAGAAAAGACAGATAAATGAAAATATATCCAGAAGAGCCCAATCAGGATAGTGAAAAGACCAAATAATATGCCACCTGAGGATCAGTTATAGGGTCTGTGGAAGTTTGATCCAGAGGAAAGAAGACCAAGTGGCAATGTGATAATTGTCTTCAAGTGTCTGAAGAGCTATCATATGGGAGAGTTCTAGTTGGCTTGAGAAAACTGAGCAAGAGGACTGAAGACAGTAGGGGTTGGATATCGCAAAAAGGCAGATTTAGGCTCACTTTAGCAAAAAAGCACTTTCTAATAGTTAGACCTGTTCAAAAGTAGAATGAGTCACCTTAGAAGTACTGGGCTCTCCCTCATTAGCAGCTTTGATGAAGAAGATGGATCCACACATTAGGGATGTTGTAAAAGTGGTTGGTTATTGCTCAGGTATGGTTCAGATTTGATGGTCCCCCATCTTATAAACTCTCTGATTCTACATAGACAACTTTATCATGAGATACAGTGGTAAAAAAAGAAAAGACAATAGTTGGATATAGTAAATAGTTTGATGGAATTTTTTTTTTTTTAGTTTTAATAATTAAGGAGAACTTTGCATTTTTGTATACAGTCGGGAAGGAGTCGGGGAATATAAACCACCTTTAAAAGACAACAAAAGGAAAGAAACTGGAAAAGGAAAGAGAGTAGGAGAAAGTGAGAAATATGCCAAGATAAGAAGTGGAAGAAATGAACCGTGGGAATTTTAACACTATATGACGCATTAGGAAAAAACAAGACTAACCAGACCCCAAATCATGAGTTTTAACTTCCTGTACATTGTAAACTCCTTGAAGATGAGCCCTACCTGGCTGACCAAGCACTGATTCCAGGGACCTGTGAATTTAATGTAATTCCAATCAGAGAGTCTTCAGATTTCCCAAGAGGAAGTTAGTTCAAAGAACAATCTCAGGATTTCATCAGTCTTTAAAAAAATAAAAAAGAGGCCATTTTTTTATGGTCTAATCCCTGGAGAGCCAAGAGGGGATTTCTGAAGTTAATGTCATGAGAGCCGGGAGGGTGGGAACCAGCTATTTATATTAGAAGAGCCAAAAGAAATCGATGATCACACTTCACTTCTTACATTTTCCATAAAAAGCATTAACACTGGATGTTGTCATCTTGCCCTTCATCAAAAAGAATGAACAGGTACTTAAGAACTTAAGGCTACATTTCAAATATAACTAGCCTTGCCTCAGATTAGAGCAGAAGATTGCATCAATAGAACTTTGCTTTGAGGCAAGTGACTCAGCTGTTTGTCCATGGCTTTTCAGGCATTTTATAATTGAAATTTACAGCTTTCTCTAGAAATGTACCTCCCTTGGGTCAAGGACCTTCTCTTTTGAACAGTAGATAGTATTATTTCCTTTCCTCATTTCCTAATTTCTTTCCTTGTTCCAGCCCTCCCTCCCTTCCTTCCTCCCTACTTTTATCTACCTGTTTATGGAAATGGCGTGTGTGTGTGTGTGTGTGTGTGTGTGTTTTTGCTGAGAGTAAGAAGTAGAGACTCTAATCTCTCTCTAAATACCTTGTATATAAGTATCTTGAATTGATTGCATATTAATTCTGCTTATGTTATATATGTACATGCTGTCTTTCCTGATAAGCTATAAGCTCCTTGAGGAGCCATTTTTGTCTTTGTACTCATGATACTTAACACAGTGTCTGATACATAGTAGGCACTTGTTCATGCTTGCTGATTAATTGTGTCATATATTCATTTTTGTTTACTTTCTTTGTATCATTTATCATACTGAATCTAGTAAGAAACCAGATATTTACAGGCATTTGTCAATTAATTTTTGTCAATACCAGTGGGATCTAGTGAGTCATTCAAGTAGTAGGTTATCTCATAATATCTGTTCTATGATGCTAGAGGTATAAGTTAGAAGAGAAATGCAAAGTTGGTTTTTAACTTTTGTGTATGGTTGCATGTATGCTATTGAATGTAAATAGAATATGGTAAACTTTTTTTAACCATTAGTTTTATTTGTTCAGTTAGTAAGATGGCATAGGTGCTTATTAAATGTAATGCTTTGCCATTAGTATACATTTAATGAATGTTGGTTGAATTAAATTATTTAGTCAAAATATCTGAGAAATTGAAAAGGAAGAGGAGATGAGGAAGGACTGATGGAAGAGGTAATATCTGATCTGGACTTCGAAGGAAGAGATTAATTTTCTTAAAATTAAATAATTTAAGAAATGTTGAATTAGATGGTGATGCAGGGGGCACTGTGGATAGAGTGCTGGGCCTGGAGTCAGAAAGATCTGAACTCAAATCCAGCCCCAGACACTTATTAGCTGTGTGATCTTGGAGAAGTCACTTGACCCCATTTGCCTCAATTTCCTCATCTGTAAAATGAGAGAAGGAAATGGCCACTCCAATAGCATTGTCAAGAAAACCCCAAATGGGGTCATAAAGAGTAGGACAAGACTGAAAAATGACTAAACAACAAAAAAAGCAGCTAGTTTGGAATTCAGATAGAATATTATCACAGAAACTGTGTATGAGGACGACATTTTTTAAATTCTCCAGTGGCATAATTTTATCATTCTCCACAGCATTTCTTATACAATGGTTTAGAAGAATTTACAAAAAAAATGTAGAAACACAATAATAATAATCACAATATCATGAATTGAAAACATGAAACAAAACTTATTATTAATCAGATGATAGCACACCAGTCAAATGCATTTCCTAACTATCTAACATTAAAAAATCACTCATTTTATCACCTTTACCATTTTATATTAATTGTATTTAAAACCAAGTGTAACATTCAATTAAAGAAATAATAATAATTAATATTTATATAGTGCTTGCTATATGCCAGGTCTTATGTTAGGCACTTCACAAGCATATGGTTCTTGCAACAACCCAGAGATGGGCATGCTATTTTTACCCCCTTTACAGAATAGTAAACTGAGGTAAATAAAGATAAGGTTGCTTACCTAAAATCATTCAGCCATCAAATTTATAGAGATCGAGACTCTCTATTTGCTTTCTAGTGTCTTTTATTATTTGCACTTAAAAATATTTTATTTCTTGCAATTACATGTAAAGACAGTTTTTAATATTTATTTTTGTAATATTTTGAGTTCCAAATTTTTCTCCACTCCCCATCCCCAAGGTAGCAAGCAATCTGGTATAAGTTATATGTGTATAATCATGTGTGGCTTTTCATTTAAAGAATTTCTTTTCATTCTTTTTTTTTTTTTTGCGGGGGGGATGCCAAAAGTATCTAAACCTGTGATCTCACTGGTATAGAGAAGTAGATAAAATTGAATCTAAAGGGCCGGGGCGGGGGGAGACGTATACTTTTTGTATTAATAAATTTTTCAGCTAGAGAACTGAAAATCTTGTGTTACTCTGAGGTTTAAAAACAGTTTAATTATAATTTCCCAGACTAAGTCCTTTAGTGTTTTCATTATAGATCTTCTTCCCCCTCACTTAAAAAAAAAGTAAACAAAATTCACTCTAAATCAAAACCTTAACCCATTGCTAGATGCAATGTTTCTCGGTAGTTATCAGAAAAAAATAGATAGATAGATAGATAGATAGATAGATAGATAGATAGATAGATAGATAGATAAGATAGATGGATGGATGGATGGATGGATGGATGGATGGATGGATGGATAGATAGATAGATAGATAGATAGATAGATAGATAGATAGATAGATAGATAGATTACAACAGCAAAGTTTGTAAAATTGTGTTTAGGGATCTATTTTTTTTTTTTGCTCCTCCCTTTTGTAATTGACATTCCCAATCAGTAAGTTATAGATGAGTTCATGTATAAGTAACATTAACCTATTTGGACAGAAAGTTTGCCACCTCTTTCCCTCTCTCCCTCTCTCCCTCTCTCCTTCCCTCCTTTCTCTCTCTCTCTCTCTCTCTCTCTCTCTCTCTTTGTGTCTCTGTCTCTGTCTCTCTCTGTCTCTCTGTCCCTCCCTCTCCTCTGTCTCTGTCTCTGTCTCTGTCTGTCTGTCTGTCTCTCTCTCTCTCTCTCACACACACACACACACACACACACACATACAGAAATGCAGCACCATCTTCAGTCAAGTCTGATGTACAGGATTCACTGTGTACTGTGTTGTTGTCCTGCTCTGTTTGTGACTCCTGTTCTCTCTGCTATTGCTCTACTCTCCCTGTTTATCTGTAGGAGGAAAGTTTGTGGTTGAAAAGTTCTCACGGCAGCTCCCTGAGTTTTTCAAGGAATAGCTGCTACTGAAAACCCACAACTACTTAAATAATAAATATGCTACATGGCACCGAGCCAATGCTCAGTCAGGAAACCTTAGTTCTTTTTTCTGGCTATGACTTGTATGGAAGCTGAGGACAGGTTGTTGAGTTTTACTCTTCCTCTCTCTGTTATGTTTAAGTGCAGTAAATACTTATCTCCAAGGTATTTAGCTAGGATGTGATGTCACGAAGACTGAAGAGGTCTAACGGTAAGGGTGAACTTTTCAGAAGACAATCACCATATCTAATGTTAGTATCAATCTGTGTACATTTTCAAGACTCCTTGTGAACCTTTAGAGCCAAGGTTCGCCTGGCTCATTATCCAAGATTTACATGTCATCATTGGTGATCTAGAGAAGAAGTGAGGTATAGTGGAAAGACCATTAGGCTAGGGCACAAAGAAATTAAGTCTGCTCCTGGATATTTATTACTGGTACAATACAACAGAAAGAACACTACCTTTGGATAGAGACCTTAGGTTCAAATCTTACTTTAATTATAGATTACTTGTGCAACCTTGGGTAAAGTCATATGATTTTCCTAGACCCTAGCTTTCTTCTCTTTAATATAGTGGGGTTGGACTCAAGGGCCTCTGAGTTTTTCTGTAATGTTAATAGAATATAAGATTTTCCCCACCCATTAATAGGCCTCATGTGGAGCCTGTTAAGGGAAGCTTACTTAAGGGAGGATTGCTTGTAGGAAGGCTTTCACACTTTTTGTTCATTTCTAATTAGGCACTGAGTCATGATTGTTGTGATGCCCTCTGGCTCTAAAAAGACTATACATACTCTGAGGTTAGCATTTTGCTTTGAAGGCTCACTCATTGGAAGAGTGTGCCTGTGATTTGACCAGATGAGATTCTGGATAGCAGTTAAGGAGCCCTCTGGCTTTGAAAAACCCAGATTGGTGCTTCTCTCTCTGCTAAATATGTATGTATTGCCTTGGTCAGACAATTGGATCTGTCTATTGATCTGTGCTAATTTCTCAGATAGTTATAAACCCTGTGTGTTGGTCTTTATTACTCTGCCTGTATTTTCTCTATTTTTCTCTTAAGTTCAGGGTGCTGACTTTTCCCCAGAACTAGTGAATGTAATTTTAAAAAGATTATTATCCTTAAATAGCTATCTTTCCTAGTAAAACAGATCTAAAAACTTGTGTTCTTAGCCATCCCAGGTATGCCAGTGTGGTTGCCATTATACCTTCCAGCTCTAGAGAGATTATCCTATGAATAAGTTTTGTGACTTATATTGTGACCATCAGACTCCGTACTTTACTTTTATTACCTAAAAGTGGAGTGGTTGACCTAAATGATCAGTATGATACAGTCAAAAAAAAGAGATAAGGTTCATTTCCTATTTCTATCCCTACATACATGACCTTGAACAAATCACTTAACCTCTATGGAACTCAGTTTTTTGTTCTGTAAAATAAGAGCATTAGATTGAATCCTTTAAGATCATCTTGTTCTTGCTCAGTAGTTTCAGTTGTGTCTGACTCTTTGTGACCCCATTTGGGGTTCTTTTGGCAAAGATACCGGAGTGGCTTGCCGTGTCCTTTTCCATATCATTTTATAGATGAGGAAATTGAAGCAAACAGCATTAAGTTACTTGCCCAGGGTCACACAACTAGCAACTGTCTGAGGCTGGATTTGAATTCAGCTCTTCCTGACTCTAGGTATGGCACTTTATCCACTGTGCCACTTAAGATCCTCACTCTATATCTAAATTAGCAATTTTATGATCTCATGGTCCAAGAATTACAGAACTTGAAAGAGTAGTGTGGCAGGTGGAAGAAGAAATGACTGAGGAAAACAAAAGGGCAATCTTCTAGACATATTGATTTATTAAGCAATGCATTCCAGTTGCCAAACAAATTGGGACCAGACCCATTCCTCAACTTAGGACTAGACCCTGAATACTCAGGCAGGCAGACTTTTATACATTAAAAACAATTAATCGAATAAGACTGAATAATAAAATGGAAACAGTACAACATTAGGTAATCTGATTTCTAATTGGATGAAAGATTAGAGACTTTCCAAGTTGGAAGGGGAAAGTGAACAGTTGCAACTCCTTGAACTCAGAAAAAAGAAGTGTACCACTCTCTAAGTATCTGAAAACAATAAAGGGAACTTGGAAACAATAACTGATTGACAGTTTGGGACCAGTTTTCAGATAAGATGCCTGGGTTGCTTGAGAAGTACCATTGTGAAAAATTCCTTTCGGGAATCTTTGGATCTGACCAAGTTTCTGGTCAGCAGAGCTTTAGTTTTGTTTCGTTTCGTTTCGTTTCGTTTAGTCACAGGAGCTTTAGTTTAGTTAGTTTAGTCACAGGACAATCTATTTCCTTTAAGTTAAGGGTCTCTAAGCAATAGGTAGAAATGATCTAGTTTTTCAGTCACACAATTGTAGGTTTAAACAATGCAATAAGGTTTTCTCCCAATTCCCACAATTGTATAAAGTATTCTCACAAGACAGAAATCAGATTAGCCCATAATTATGTCGAAATTAAACTACATCTAAAACAAAATAGTATCATTGCGGTTCACTCAATTCTCAAAATTAACCACTTATTGTCCAAATCCCTTCAATTCCCTCAGTAGGAAGGGACTTCGATGGCTACCTACTCCAATCCGTATGTGAAAGGAATCCCTACTATAATCTTCTTGACCAATGTTCTCAAACTCTGCTTGAAGATCTCCAAGAAATGGGAACTTGCCACCTCGAGAACCAATCCTTTCCTTAGGAAATCTTTATTAGCCTCATTTTCCTCTTTTGAAGTTTCTACCCATTGCTCCTATTTCTTCTCTGTGGTCAAAAAGAACAAGTGTACTCAGTTTTCTACATGAGAGTCAGTCAGATACTTGAAGACAACTATCACGGCCCCATTGAATCTTTTCTTTGTCAGGTTAAACGTCTCTAGTTCATTCCTCTGATCCCAAGGGCTTGAGGTCCTTTAAGGTCCTGGTTACCATCATGTGGCTCCTCCCCAGCTTCCCACTGTGCTTCTTAAACTAAGCTAAAACAATACTCCAGATAAAGTCTCATGAGGACATAGAACAGTGGGACTATCATCTCCCTTTTCCTCCCTTAATCTGTTTAATAATACTAATATACCCATTAGCTATTTTGGTTACTTTATCACACTGCTGATTCATGTCAAGCTAGTAATCCATCAAAACCCATAGATCTGTCTCAATAAGACTGCTGCCTAGCCATGTCATCCTCACCTTGTACATGTGAAGCTGACTTTTTGTACCAAAGTGCTAGATATTGCCTTTATCTCTACCGAAGTTCAGCTTGTTAGATTTAGGCCAGTGCTCTCCAGGGGTGGGGAGCCTGGGACCTTGAGTTCCAAACTTCAGACTTAAAGTTTGGATTCAGTCACACTTGAGGACCTAGAGGGCCACATGTGACCTCGAGGCCCTAGGTTCCCCACCCTTTCTCTAATCCATCAAGAGCCTTTTGGATCCTAACTCAGTTGTCATTTGTGTTAGCTCTTCCACTCAGGTTTATGCCATCTCCCCATTTGCCCATTATACACCATCCAAGGACTTTACTTGAATCATCAATAAAAATGTTAAGCAATATAAGGCCAAGCACTGAGATCTGGGATACTCCCCACCTCTTACCACAGTGACATTGAACTGTGGACTTCATGAATCCAGCTACCTAATCAATTTGGAATCCATTTGATTTATTTTTGTCTATTTCGTGTCTTTCAATCTCCTCCACAAGAATAGTATGAAATACTTTCTCAAAGGCTTAGCTAAAATCTAGGTAAATTCTATCCACAGCATTCTCCTCATCTGTTAGCTTAGTAATCCTTTCTAAAAATAGACATGAGGTTAGTATGGCATGACCTCTTCTTAATGAGCCAGGCCAGCTCGTTGAAATCACTGCTTTCCTTTCTAGATGTTTGCCAACCATATTTAAAATGATCTCTTCTAGAATTATCTCAGGAATAATGAAGTCCTGCTTACTGGTCTATAGTTTTGCAAACTATGTCCACTTCCCTTAATTTTTTTTTAAATTGAGATATTTGCCTTTCTCCAATTTTGTTCAACTTCTCTGAATTTTGCATTGATATTTCAGATATTAATAATAGTAGTTCTGCAGTCATATGTGGCACTTCTTTTAAGACTTGAGAATGTAGCTTATATTGCCAAGAGACTTCAATTCATCAAGGGAAATTAGATGCTCTCTTCCTATGTCCTTCCTTATTTGAGGTATCAGTTAACTATCAGTTAGTCACTATTCTTTTATTTTAAGTGCAGAGATCATTCTCCTTGGTAGAGAAAACAGAAACAAGAATTTAGATATCAGTTATCACCATCCTATCCACCCCAAGCAAGAGTCCTATTCCTTCTTAGATCCTTGTTTTCTCCCAAATAGGTAAACTAAACTAAATCATGAATCACCAAAGTAATGTGGGCAGCAGCTACATGTGAGGTAAATTATCTTGTTCTATAGTTTTTACTCTTCACAGAATATGATTTGAAAAGAAGAGGCCATTTCATGAAACCAATCCTTGTCCTCCTGATAACTTAAGTCAGTGGTTCTCAACCTTCCTAATGCCATGACCCTTTAATACTCAAATATGGGCGTATCTGCGTGTGGGCAGACCCACCTGGAGACAGATAGAGCAGTGTCTTGGTTCTTAAGACCATCGGAAATATGTGTTTTCCGATGCTCTTAGGCGACCCCTGTGAAAGGGTCGTTGGTGTTGCGACCCACAGGTAGAAAACCACTGACTTAAGTGATTGATCATTCAGCCTTTGCTTGAAGACATTCAGTGACCTATATATAATCCACTACCTCCAGAGGTAGCTCATTCTACTCATAGACAGCTCATTGTTCCAAAATATGTCCTTACTGTAGGCTCAAATTTGCCTCTTTGTAACTTTATCACACATAGGGAAGAGAGGAATGAACCTAAGACCAGGAAGACCTGAGTTCAAATGTAGACTCAGATACTTACTTAGGTGTGAAACCATGGGCAAATCACTTAACCTCTCTGTATCTTACTTGGGATAATAATAACATGTACTCACAGGGTTCTTTTAAAGATCAAATGAGTTAACACATGTTAAAGACTTTGCAAACCTTTAAGCATTATGTAAATAATAGCTTTTATTTGTTTCTTGGTGTGCTAGATCTCCAAGAGATGATTGTCTTCATAAAGACAAGAATATTACCTTAAGGAGCTATGACGAATGCTTTCTATTTTCTCAACTTACACATTTTGCCAGCAATTACATCTCAGCATAAACAGATTACCTAATATTCTATATACATCTGTTTTTGCCTTTATCTGAAGTAGATTAGTGCCATTCTAACAAGAGTAATCCCCTATTTTTGCTTCTCATTCATGACCTGGAGAAACCCCACACTGACTTCATGGTCATCATCATCATCATCATCATCATCATCGTCATCGTCATCGTCACTGTCATTGTCATCGTCATCATCATCATCACCTCCAAACTCCATCGAATGAAAAGTTTTCAAAATTTAAAGTTCCAGGAGAAGAAATCAAACTCATGTGGAAACAAGATAAAGCGCATCTTATTTCCATCACCTTATTTGTGACTAGAGATGTCCTAAACATGATTTCAGTGGGTCTATAGATGATTCTTTTATACAATAACAAAAAGTAGCCATCTTACTCACATGTATAGCAGTCAGGAGAACAATAAAAGAATAAGAGATCTAATCTCTCTACCTTTGAGATACCATGTTTCTAAACTGTTTCTCTCTTCATCAATCTAAAATGAAAAAGAATGAGATAAAAATAATGCTCATCATTTTTCTGCTAAAAGGGTTGTCTTAAAGTTGCTTTCAGTGAATTTACAGAAGATGAATCCCAACATTTTTCTTAAATCATTTAAAAATCATTATATCCACCTATTCAAAAAGTCCATCTAACATTAAGCATAGAATATTAAGATCATTCTAGCTCTCAAACATAACAGGAGAAAAGTGGGAATGATAAAAACCAATATTTGTATGACACTTTAAAGTTTGCAAAGCAGTTTGCATACATAATTTCAAAAAGCATGTATTAGCCACTTGTTTGCATATAACATACTTCTAGATCATTCCTTGTAGATCCCAAATTATGTGAATTTATTCTAGAAATGTGGTTGATTGCTTTCTTCTTCCCTATAGTAGCTCCCACTGCTCTGACAACACTGTCAGTTCTCTCTACCACCACCTGGTGGCAACAAAGTAAAGACCCATCTTGACAACTTGATCAATACCTCAAAAACCAGTCTTGGGTACAGATGGACTATACGTCCCAGAACTTTTCTTTCATGAAAATCCAAATTCATCTAATTATTTTATCAAAGCTACACAGCTCCTGCTAAAATTAATGGGGAATGGGTTTGCTGAACATGCATATTCCTTGGACTTGTCCTTTGGAAATAATGACAGTTGAGTAAACTATATTCCCAATTCCTTCTTTCTCCATGCCACTCACAGGCACAAACTTTTACCCCAAAGTGTCACTCAAACATCATTCCTAAGTAACTCCTATTGATTATCTTCTTATTCATATCAGTGATATGAATTAATAAAGTCCTGGTATGTGATCATATATACTTAGAGCTGGAATGACATTTAGAGGTCATACAGACCAGGAGATCATGTGATTTACCCAGAGTCAAATGGATAGTGTTTGCAGAAGGATAATTTGAACTAAGTTCAGTGTTCTGTTCATTATTTCATTCTCCCTCTGCACCCAGACTCCCACTGACAGCTCATCACATTCTTGCTTCTTTACATATTAAGAAATTTAGTTCATTATCTGTCCATCTTAAACTGGTCTTCTCTGATTTGATATTCCTATAACCTTCTTGTGTCTGTCTATCTCTTCTTCCTGGTAAAATCCAAATGTTGGTTTTAAGGAGAAAAAACTCTATTCCCCTTTCCATATTTATGGAACACAGAATATACCTTTCAGATAACATGTTTATCATAATAAATTCTTAAAATAAAACTAGTAAAGTTGTTAAATAACATTGTGGGGGAGGCGGGTCTTTCTCTTTTATATCCTCAGAGGCTGAAGTAGACTATACTCATACCTGGCTCTCTCCAGTTCTTAAGTAGTTTAACTCCTTGACTGCTGTATTACAGCAAGGTTTCATCAGATATCTAGGTTCTTTGGTTAAAAGGAATAAAAAAATAGAAAAACAACTCAAAAAGCTTTGATTTCTCTGGTCAGTGGGTTCTTTTCTCTACAGATCCCTTTAGCTCTGAAGAGATAGAACATTGGGATGGGGAGGCACAGGAGAGATGAGGATGACTGTTTGGGGTTTGATCTATTCTAGGTTCTACGTTCAGGGGTGAGAGATAAGAAAGGATCATAAGCTTTCCTTCTAAGGTCTAGTTCATGAGAATAAGAAAGGAGATAGAGACCCAGGACACATGGTTTTATCTGGTCATTAAGATTATACAATTAGGGCTCTAGAACTTGACTATTCTAGAGTATGGTCAGAGCACAGGAGAATGAAGAACACCAATAAGACAGATGTGTTTGGTGACTTTCTGGAAGAAAGAGGAATCCCTACAAGTCTATGTATATATGAAAGAAAGAATTCTGGATTTCACCAGAGGACCTGGTTTAAATCTCAGCTCTTCTTACTAGTTGCATTACTTTTAAGTTACTTAACCTCTCTAGGGCTCAGTTTCCTTATGTATAAAACAAGGGTGTTGATGTCCAACGCACCTTCCAGCCACAACTCCATGACCACAGAGATGGGATGTGAGGGAGGGAACTGCCATTTTAGAGGTATTGGTCATGGTGGATTGAATTGAATCAATTGTCTTAGTGTTCTTATAGGGCACTATTCATTGATATTCACAATTATGAGATTTGCACTGACATTACAGTGGATGGTAGTTTTATAACCAGGACCTCATTCACTAAATGTAGAAGCTACTATTTTCTTTTTTAGTGACGTTCAGGATGCCAAATTGAATTAGGAAGGGAGGTGGGGAGGAGAATAAGCATTTTCACAGCACCTATTCTGTGCCAGATACTGTACTAAGCACTTTATATCATCTCATTTGATCTTCACAACAACCCTGTGAAGCAGGTGCTGTCATTATCCCCATTCTATACTTCAGGGGCCTCAGTCTCCTCTTTGGTAAAATGACAGGGTTGGCTTAGGTGGTCTCTAGGTCTTCCTCAAGAAGGGATCACATAGCTAGTAAATGTCAGGCCAGATCTGAATTCAGATCTTTATGATTTTAGGCCTGGTGCTATATCCACTGTACCACCTAGCAGTCTTAATATTTTGAGTGCCCTAATATTCTTATCAACTACTGTTTATTTGATTCCCACCATTATACCTTACATCAACTTTGCAGTGGGTGGTAGTTTTATAAGCAGCACCTCATTTGTCAACGTAGAGGCTACCATTTTCCTTCATTTCAAAGAAAGCTTTCTAAAAATATTCCACTGGTCCTGTTTCACAGTAATTATGTGGAAAATTTCAGGCAAATCAGAAGGAAACGCTATTTACATTAGAAATACCAGCAAAAGCTGGTCCCTCTTTATCTTGGTAAAGCAGTAAAACAACTGGGGGATATATAAATGGCTAAAGGGCTGTCCTTGAGAAAACCCAACAGTACTGTGAATCCAATTTCACTTCATAAAGTGGATCCTTCAGGATATCAAATGTACTTGAATATTTAGTTAGGAAGTATTTTACCAGTTTAAATAAATTGTGTCTGTGTTTCTGGGTCAAGCAATAGACTGAGGATGTGGGGACTCCCAAGGTCACATCTCTCAGCTTTATCAATGATTTATTGTCTGACTTTGGGGACATTTTGTGCTTTACCTCAGTTTTCTTCAGTAAAAAAAAAAAAAGAAGGTTAGTCATCCATTTTAAATAGTTAAGGAATAACTTCAAGTTTTGTTTTTAAATCTCTGCAAATAGAAAAAAAATATATGTGACATTACCAACAAACCGAAACTTAACTGTCCCAGAGTCAAAAAAGTCCCAGCTTTCTAGAATGATGAAGTTCTGATGACATCTATAACTACCTCAAAACTACCTTAAATTTTGTAGTAGTGTTATTATGCCTTCTCTTATTTTTATACTTTGTAAAGTGAATAGATATGAAATAAGATTTT
Organism: Pseudochirops corinnae; assembly: GCA_028646515.1. Taxonomy (NCBI): domain Eukaryota; kingdom Metazoa; phylum Chordata; class Mammalia; order Diprotodontia; family Pseudocheiridae; genus Pseudochirops; species Pseudochirops corinnae. Next base: position 249,261,635 of record CM053586.1, read on the forward strand.
TGTATCTTTCCTTCCTGAGTCTTGACTACTTTTATTCTTACCTCTTTTCTCTTTGAAGCCTTTACAAAGTCACACTTCTCTTTTCACTCATCTATTTAACACTGATATCTAAACCCATGAGACAGTCTGACCCTCAGCTCCCCCTAATTTCTGCTTAAGAAATCCTGTCCCTAAAGTATATAGAACCATGCATACACTTTGAACCAACAATACTACTACTTAATCTATATCCCAAAGAGTTTTTTAAAAAAAGACAAAGAATTGGACATTGAAGAGAT
>CM053586.1:249266912-249269662 GCA_028646515.1 Pseudochirops corinnae
AGAATGCAAAAATTTCATGTGGTATCTATCCATTAACTGTGCATGCTTTCTTTTCAGCATCTGTTTGTATTGAAACAAGTTGAATATTTACAAAGTCTAAGACAGCACATGAATTATTTAGTAACCTTGGCTTTTATTTGAAGATTCTATAAAAATTGAATTAGCACTTGAAAAAATTGCAAATATGGACTTATTTTGAAGTTTAGGAATAGGAGACCATTCTAATTCCTTAGCATTATAGATACTGTCTTATATTTACACAGAGACACTTTTTGGAAATGAGTGGCAGGAAATAGTAATAACAGGAATAGAGAAATAACTATTAAGACACTGAAAAGTTTATAGGGCACAAAATTCAATAAAAGAATTAGTAATAGAATCCACAAGCACAGATGTCAATACGCAAATGTACAAAGTATGGTCAATGAGTAAGTTAACTTTGTATATGACACAAGAGATAGATATCATAGATATCACTGAGACGCAGATGGATAAGACTAAGAGGCAGGATCGATAACATCTGTTCATATATTTATTTATATATTAGATTTACATACTACATACCTTGTCAATCATGTTAGCAAATACAAACATACTGGGAAGAGAGGGCTGATAGAAAGCACTGAGTAAAGATCAATAGGGGTGATATTATCATCAGAATGTGTTGAAAATCACCTAAATAGAAAGAAGAAATAGATTATAAGTTAAGGAAACAATTCACTATTGACACAGAGGTGACAGAGATTGAAGGACTTAATTATCCCAATACTCACTGGAGCTCTCTGCCCAAAAACTAAGCAGTGAATAATTTCCTACATTTCGTTAATTACTCTTTTACTCTTCAAAATGGGGGGGAACCAATAAGAGGAACTGCTGCTGTGGTTCTGATACTCACCAACAGAGAGAACCTCATTGTAGGAATGTAATTATGGGAAATTTTGGTGGGAGGTAGGGGAGATCGTGACCACTCCATCTTAGAATTTGTTTTAGAGGAGGAATGGAAAGCTTGAAGTAAACTAATATGCATCCTAGACTTTTTAGAGGACATATTTCAAAGGGTTCAAACTTTGTGGTTGATTTACAAGGAATACCAACTTGTATATATTAGATTTACAATTTCATGTGCAATTCATCTTTTTATTATATTTTGTTATGGAAATGCTTATTTTATTCCATAAATGACAAATAAAATAAAATTATGTGCTATAAACATTTTAGAACATATGTTCTTTTCCTTTTTCCCCTAATCATCTTTGAAAATAGACACACACACACACACACACACACATACAAATAGCATATACCTCTAAGGATAGTGACAGAAGTTCTAAGGCCTATATGAAGAATCTAAAAGCAGGAAGGAAACCTTGGAAAGTTATATCTGAAGTTGTATTTCTAGCATAGCTCTGAGAATACTGGATCACCTCCATGCTCAAATAAGGCATGAGAGGAGAACTTTTAGGAGAGGGAAATGTATACATTATATAAGGCATATACATATATATGTGTGTGTGTGTACATATGTACATATAATATGTTATTGATATCGTCCTGAGAAGTATGTGTCTCTTTTTCTAGAGGTCTTTGAGAAGCCTGGCCCTTGGAATAGGCTGTCATATTTAGTCTCAATAAAAGCTCACATTACTTTGGTTTTAAAGTTAAGTGCATCTAAAACTTGCTTGGGAATTAGGGTGGTTGTAATATGAATTTAATATTTTTTTAACTCCAGATTGATAATGATAATCAAAGTGATTTATATAGCAGTGATATAAAATATTTCAGGGAGTGGCTAAGGAAAATCTTGGGTGGGAGGTAGATTAATACCAATTGGGAAGCTCAATCAGGAAGTGTTGGAGAAATTGTTTTGAGAGTATAAATAAAGGCAATCTAATTCAGCCCAGAAGATGGTAAGAATATTACTTAGAGGAAATTGAATCCCTAGTACTTTACACTAAGAGTGGTTTCCATTACAGCAGGAGACATAGGGAAGAATAAAGCCTACACGTGCAAAAACCTACCAAAACTTGGTTGGTGAAATAATAATGTTTTTGTTTTTAAGATTTTTTTGGTTTATTTTTAGTTTACATCATTCATTTCCATGAGATTTTGAGTGACAAATTTTCTCCCCATCTTTCCCCTACCTGCCACCCCAAAACAGCAATCCCGCTGTATACCTCCTCCCTCAATCTGCTCTCTATCCTCCCCCGTCATCCCTCTGACTTTCCGGTAGGGCAAGATAGATCTCCCTATCCCAGTACCTGCGTATTTCCCTCCTTCCTATTCCACCCCCAACTTGTTCTATTCTCTACTTTTTCCTTGTCCCTTTACAAAAGTGTGTGCTTCTAACAACCCTTCCTCCCAACCTGCCCTCCCCTCCATCCTCTCCCCTCTCATCTCCTTTCCCCCTACTCTCCTGTAGGCCAAGATATCCAATTTAGAGTGTATGTCATTCCTTTCCTAAGCCAACTTCAATGAGAGTAAGGTTGACCCATTGCCTTTTTCCTTCCTGTTCTTCCCCTCCATTGTAACAATTATCCCTTGCCTCTTCTATATGAAAGGATTAACTCCGTTCTATCTCTCCCTGTCTCCTCTCATACTATTCCTCTCCCATCTCTCAATTTCACCTTTTAAAATATTATCCCATCCTATTCAATTGATCCTGAGCCTTCTGTCTATGTACACATATACACACACTCACATATGTATTCATATGCATATATACCCTCCTATATAGACATATGTGTATGTAT
>CM053586.1:249270162-249285478 GCA_028646515.1 Pseudochirops corinnae
CTCAAATTAATAGTGATTTAGAGCATTTTTCCATATGCTTAAAGATATCTTTAATTTCTGCCTCTGAAAATTGCCTGTTCATATCCTTTGACCATTTATCAATTGGGGAATGACTTGTATTCTTATAAATTTTACTTAATTTCCTATCAGAGATAATTGATATAATTTTTTTCCCCAGTTTTCTGCTTTTCTTATGTGTGAAACTGGAGATCACAGGACTTTGAAGGCAAGGTCAGAGAGTTAGACCAAATGAGCATCCACTGTTCAGGGCTTCCTTGGTGGTGTGCCCTCAGGAAGATCCATGTGATAGAACTTTTCTCACTTAAAGAACTCAGAAACAGAGTGGGCAGAGGAAGGCATTTATTACCATTCTAGCAAGGAAGTGGATGTGGTGCTCACTAGGAACATCCAAATTGATATAGAAGCAGAAATGAGGTTAAACAGTTCTACCATTCACATCAGAGTTAGAGTTGGTCCGCAAGTCTCAGGACTACGTTCTTCATTACCCTACATCCCCTCTTTATGCAGATTACATAGACATGGTAGTGAGGATACTTGTGACTGGGACATGACCTCTCTGGTTTGAACCAGTTGTCCCATCCCAACCTTTCTAGTCCCCCTGGTGCCAGGATGACCATTGTCTTAGTAAAATAAGATAACTGAGCTTCCCCCACAGTTAAGTGTTATCTCCAGTAACATCTGTGAGAGCAAAACAAGGTACCACAATATCCCTTCTTACGCTTATGATTTTGGCTACATTTGTTTTGTTTGTACAAAAGCTTTTAAATTTTATATAATCAAAATTATCTATTTAGTCCTATTTTATTTATTCTCATACAGTGCTATTATTTACTGTAACATGCAATTTTCTAATTATTCCTCATGTACGTTAGGAAAGAAGGGAAAGAAAGGAAGGCTATAAATGTTTATTAAGCTCCAATTATGTGCCTAACACTGTACTAAAGAATTTAGAAATATTATCTAATTTATCCTCACAATAACCCTGAGAGATAGGTGTTCTTGTTTCTACCCATTTTACAGATGAGAAACTGAGACAGATAAATGTTAAATAACTTGCCCAAGGTTACACAACTAGTAAGTGTCTGAGGCCAGCCTCAAGTTTTTCTAACTCTAGGACTACTGCTCTGTCCACTGTGTGATATCACTGTCTCTTATAGGTTCATAGTCATAGACTTGGAAGGAACCTTAAAGGTAATTTCATATGCTCCCATTTTACAGATAAAAATCTGAGACAGAGAGATTAAATGATTGCTGCAAAGTCACACAGATATTAAGTTCAAAATGTGAGATTCAAACCAGATTGAATGACTCCAAATCTAGTACTCCTTCTGCTGTAACATGTTGCAAGTATCTCGAGGGTAAGGTCTGTTGCTGTCCTTCAGAACTGAAGAAGATCAAAATGTCATCACCACATCAGGATCAATGTACAGTGTGTCTTGATCAAACCAGCAAGAGCTCAAAAGGCTCACCCATAGGTCTAGCACAGTCACTATAAACTTTTGGGAGGGAGAAATCTCTAAATTTGTTCATTTTATGTTTTTTTTAAGCTACTGCAGCTGTACTTTGCTCATACAGCACCGTGTCTTCTTTGATGAGGACAGGCCATGATGGGTGGTCCTGTGCCAGTGTCTCCTATGTCTCACAATCAATACCATAGTTCTTCAAAGAGAACCTGAGAGTGTCCTTGTGTCACTTCTTCTGACCTTCACATGAGCACTTGCCTTGTGTAAGTTTTTGTGAGACCAAGGTTCAAGTACAGTGAAAAGAACGCTAATTCTGTTGTCAGAGGACTTCTGATACTAACCAAATAAACATCAGCAAGTCACTAAATTTCCCTAGGCCTCAGGTTCTTCATCTGTAAAATTGGAATCTAAACCAGATGACGTCAGAAATCCCTTCCAACCCTGGATCTATGATCTCATAATTCACACTGTTGGTCACTTTAGACACTTCAAAAATACTTATCCATTGCTTGATTCATTTCATATTGGGAATCATCTGATGGATGCAAGCTTTGAGCTGGCTTCTTTTCAGGAGGATCATACTTTGGAAAGACTAAGAATGATGGAGGGTCAAGTAGAGGGCTGGAGGGCACATGGGGAGGAAGTATGATTGAGCAGAAGAGACTGAGTAATCAAGAAGCCTGGCTTGCTTCTCCCAGCTAGGAAAGTCTTTATAACTCACAGGTATGTCCTGACTCCAGCCCACTACCCTAACTCCCCATGATAAGAGCAGACAGTAGCCAAAAAGAAGAGGCAGATGGTTCACAGAATCTAATGATGCAGAAAGGTCACCCTGTCTGCTCTAATGATGCCAAGTGTGTATAAGATATCCCTTCATCTTTGACAGGAGTGAGAACAGCTTCTGCCTCCTTTGAATAAAGCAATAAAAACAGAAAGAGTTTGCTAATCCTTCATCCAAAGGCCTTCCTTTTTGCTCATGCAGAAACTTCCTAAATATTCACCTTTAGTCCATCCATCTAAAACAGGTTTGGGGAACCTTTGGCTTCGAGGCCACATGTGTCCCTCTTGGCCTTCAAGTATAGCCCTTTGATTTAGATTCAGTCAAAGGGTTGTACTTAAGGACCTAGAGGGTCACATGTGGCCTCAAGTTTGCAGGTTCCCCACCCCTGAATTCTAAAACCTGTCCTTTCCAAGTCTCTCAAAAGAATCGACTAACATAGCTCCTGCCATGGAGATTTTGGGAGTTTAACAATAAACAGGAAACATTTTTTTTTTAAAAGAACAGAAAGAATAGTATACGAAAACCAATATTTGTTTTTTGTTTTTTATTTTTTACCAAACTTGTGATTTCATCAGTGTGGGAAATTCAGTATAAAGAACTTCCTCTTCCAATGCAGATATTCACCTGCTCTTGTCTTAAAAAGTTTTCTGGAACTAAGAGGTTAAGTGACTTGACCAGGGTCACCCAGCCAGTATATATCAGAGATGGAATATGAACCCAGCTCTTCCAGACTCAAAGAGCAGCTCTCTACCCAGTACAATATGCTGTTTCTCAAAAATGAGAGCATTTAACTGATTATTGTTCCACATGATTGCTGGTCTAAGTGGAGTCAGATAGGATTTATTTATGACTGCTTCATAGAGGGAAGACTTGCTAGTACATACAGGGGAAAGATGCCAGCTTAGTGGAAAGAAGCTAGAAGGACAAGCCCAGCCATGGGGAATCAGTGAAAGCTGGGAAGCTGGAGTGAGCAAAAAGGGTGATGAGATCGGTAAATTTTTGCTTAAGTTGAGCACTGCTCCCTCCTCCATATTTGTCTAAGGGCCATTTATTACCCATGAAGTGCCAGGTAGGCCTCCAGGCTTCATCTGAGTTAAGACTGATTGTAGATCTTTAATCTGGGGAAGCTCCTTTGATCTATGGTATATGGAGTCAGCCAAATAGTCACCATTTCTGAGTCATTTTCAAAGTCCTCCTAATAGCCAAGAGAATAGATGCTTTCCTTTTAAAAATGTTGCCAGCACTGGAAGAAAAGAATGTTTTAGAGATTCCCTACTTATCTCTAGAATAGTAAATACCCACCTCAGAGCTGATTTGCAGTCCATTCGCTTCCCTTTTCAATATTCTAACATAAGGCTTAGAATCACTGAGTCTGCCTTGGGATCTCCTTTAATCCATTCTCAGCATAAAGGTGAGACTGCTGTGTACTCAAGTCATCAGCAGTGACTATGTATCTGTCCCTTCTTATTTATTAAAATCAATTGTCTGCATCCTTTTGCAAGACCTGCTTTCCTTCCTTATTTTCTAGGCAGTTTTTGAGTGACTGAATTATATGGTCTTGGGCTAGAAAGGGTGTTTCAAATAGACTTTAACTTTCCTGCATTGGGGATATTTTGACTTAGTAGGGAGGAGTTTCTATAGTAAAAATATTATTCAGGCCATCTTTAAGAAAAATTAAAAATTAAAACACTTTTCTTAACTACCATTTCCTCTTCAGTTCCTTGTCAATGAGATCAGACATCATACCCTGAAGAACTTGATTCTTTCATCCCTGGAACTCCCATCCCAAACTCTTATTGATTGAGGGTCTCACATGCCCTGCTATATCGAGGTGGGCTGTTAGCTATGTTTTACTATACGCTATGATCATCTTCTGACCGGCCACCTTGTCACATCTGACATGCCCTATATTCCCCCCTCCTTCTTTTACAATTCTGAATCCATAATCAATTTATAATACTGCTGCTACTCCTAGCCTTATGGCTCCATTTGCCATCCTTGTAGCTTTCTGCACCAAACTATACCTACTTTCCTATATGTGTTGTCTCCTTCTATCAGAAAGTAAGTTCCTTGAGTACATGGACTGTATCAAGTTTGTGTGTATGCCCAACATGTAGAAGTGGTTTAAAGTATTTACTAAATTCTTCTTTCATTTCTCATCAAGAGACACAATAGAAGTCAAAACAGTTCAAGATGGCAATAGACCTAGATTCAAGATTGTCAGAACTGGATGAGACACTTGAGACTACTTCATTTTATGGATAACTTGAGGTCCAGAGACTAGAGTCACTTGCTGAAGATCACATAGCAAATCAATGAGACCAAAACCCAGATATTGTCCATATTGATATTGATCAAGATATTGATATGAAATCAACATCAAGATATTGACCAGATATTGCTCAAGGACTGGGGATGGCCATTATGGAGATCTGAGGGGCAGGTAGGAGGAAAACCTGGTGTGAGATTGTAAGGAGTTTGGGGACAAAACAGCTTTTAGGTCAAGCAAACCTCCCCTCTGAAATTTGCAACTCAAAGCACTTGACATTCACAGAGTGAGTGATTTGACCCTCCAAAGTCATCTTGGCTATACCTGCAGTTTTTCCCCTTTTGTCTGGAGATATTCAAGTCTCTGGTTTAGAAAGTGATCTTCTGAGGCCTGATTTGCTACTGATCAGCAGGTGATGGTGTTCAATCACTTTACTTTGCCAGGGTTTCATTTTCTAACTCTTTAGGGAGGCCACAGTCTCTCATTCAAGTCACCAGGGTACCTATTAGTACTGGGTGACTTCCTAATCACTCAATTTAGGTACTCAAAAAAGGATGACTTAGAATCTAGAGAAAATAACAGTCTGTACTTCTCAGAGCATTTAATCTTTGGGGAGGAGGGGGAGAGCCCTGCATAAATAGCCAGGGTTGTTATTTTCATGCCTGCCTAATTGAATCCCTTTCATCATCTCTTTTTGTCCTCCTCTTTATAGTGACAATTGCTGTGAACTGTGATCTCATTAGGTCTTCCTTTCCTCTTTCCATCTGTTCTAGTGTTATCAGGCTCCCAGCAGGTCTGGTGAGCTTTACCGCTGCTCTGCAGACCAAAGCTGTGGGGTGACTCTGGAGTCTTTTTGGAACCTGCAGCCAGAGGTCCTTCAAGGTGGGGACAGACGTTGAAGAAAATGTGCTTTCGACAGTAGCAGCTGTTTCTGGCTGCCTACTTAAAAGCATTTCCCTCTGAGCTGTGTGTGTGTGTGTGTGTGTGTATTGGAAACAAAGTAGTAAAAGAAGGGAATAGTTAATGTTGGAGGTGTTATGGAAAGACGAGCCTACAATGCATTGTTGGTGGAGCTGTAAAGTAGTTCAACCATTTTGGGAAGCAACTTGGAATTAAATGAGGAGAGTGACTAAAATGAATATACCCAGAGATTCTACTATTAACCATATACCCCAGGAAGATCAATGACAAAAGGAAAGGATTTTATGCACCAAAATATTTATATAGTACTTTTTGAAGTAGCAAAGAACTAGAGACAAGTAGCTCCCCTTTGATTAGGAAATGGCTAAACAATATGTGGTATATAATAATAATAATAATAATAATAATAATAATAGCTAACATTTATGTAATGCCTACTATGTGCCAAGGACTGTGCTAATCACTTTAGAATTGTTATCTCATTTAAACCTCACAACAACCTTGGGAGGTAGATACTATTGCCAACCCCATTTTACAGATGAGAAAACTGAGACAGAGGTTAAATGACTTGTCTAAGGTCACACAGTTATAAGTGTCTGAGGTCTGATTTGAACTCAGGTTCTTTTGACTTCAGGCCTTGCAAGTGATCTATCCCCAGCTAGCTGCCTCTATAGGTATAGAATGTTATAGATGAGATCAGTTTCAAAATATAGGATTTTTTTCTTTTGTCCTCTATTTTGTTTTCTCTTATCAAGGATGCTTCTCTGGAATGAGAAGAGAGGAAGGAAAAATTGGGAAATATAGGGTTATATAAGACAAATATGGCACTTAAAGGCTGGGGACTTATTCTACTAACCCATATTCCAACAGATGGATCAGATCCCTTGGACTTGTAACCCTGAAGGGTTGAGGATTATTTGTCTATTACTGTTTATAGAGAATCTCTATCTGACATAGTTCCCCCAACATCATCACCAGTGAATATCTTCCCAACATTTATTAAGCACTTACTATACCAATAACAACCAATTAACATCAATTAATTTTTACAAAGAGATATTTATTGAGAAGATATAGTAAGAACTGAAATACAAACATCTGCCCCTGGTACCAGTACAGACACTCTTTCCCGTATGCATACTAGGTTCCCAGGAGAATGGGCCTAGACCAAAAGCAGTTGTTACAAAGCACTCCCCTCCACCAAGTTCACTTCTCATTGAGCCATAGCCAATATATGAGTCACTCCTTTGCTTGAAGGATATAGTTTATATATTGCTGGGTTGATTCATTGCTAGACTGGGTCAAGTAGGTCACTCCTCAGTACTGGCTTCTCACCAAGTTCAGCTCCTGCAACCATCTGAAAACTCTACTCTGAATTCCAGCTGGTGAACCACTGACAGCCTTTTCTGACCTTCCAAAGCTTATAGGTTTGTTATCTGGGATATTCATTCCCTCATATTCATAGTCACCTAAGATCAGGAAATAATGAACACGAGGATGGAACACAGAGAAGTAGACATGTGTTTACAGCCACATGGGAGTCCTAGTGGGGAGAAATCACTGCTAAGTGGCACCTGCTACCTCTCCCCCTACTGAAGCAATTCTTATCTCCCTTGCCACCAATGAAGAAACCATTTTGTGACAACCAGGAAAAGTTATAGGATACCCAGGCATGCTTCAGATCTAGGAAGGTCCCTTCATCACATCTTGTATTTCTAGAATCAGGCTCACTGAGCCTCCATCTGTACTAATAATGGGCAACATATATTACAGGGGTTCCAACGATGATGCCCTTATTAATCCGTCTCTTGGATACACACACGTACATACACACAAATATATATGTATGTATATATTCGTATATACCACCCCCACATGTATACACATACACACATATATTAAAGTCACATTTATAGAGCACTTACTGCATCTCAGGTAATGAGCAATTTATAATTTTTATCACATACACACATAACTTGTGTTTTAATAAAGTGCTTTACCAATATACCACACTACCCACCCCCAATCCCCTTAATTTTTACCTGTTTTATATGTTTCAGTTCTATTTGTCTTTAAAGCTTCCATTCTCCTTCATCCACATGGTAAAATAATCTTAAACATATTGGCAGTATGATCTTGGACAAGTCACTTAACCTCTCTGAGCCTTAGCTCTATCATCCATAAAATGAGGTCATACTAGATGATATCTAAGGTCCTCTCCAGTTCTAAATTGATAATCTCAAGATACTGACTCTAGCCTGTAGATAACTAGAATATTTTGAAGGAATCTGAAAACTAATGGTAATCTGTGACTATATCTCAATACTGACAAGGGAAAACAAGGAAAAAAGAGAATTTTTTTTTTATTTTGTCTGCAAAAAGCATCCTTCATGTCATAGATTAGAAAAGTTATTTACATTAGAATTTCAGACCAACTTAAAAATAAATTAGAAAATATAAATATATATATACATGTATACAGACATGTAAATGCATGTACACACATATATGTATATGCATTGTGTATATATGTATGTGCTTGTGTGTATAAAAACACACACTATATATATGTATGTGTGTGTATATATATATATGTATCTATATCTATATCTATATCTATATCTATATCTATATCTATATATATGTGTACATTTATATCTCTTCCATTCAGACTGCTCTTGTTTTAGTTCTGGTATTTATAACAACAGAACCTACCTTTGAAAAGGCGTAGCAACATAATCCCTGAAGCTTTCTTTGTTTCTAGTTGTGGGAAGGGGGTAGGAGATATTTGGTTACTTAGGCCAAACCAATCAAAAATCAATCCCTTATTTATTGAATACCCTAAGGCACATGGCCCTGTAATAGCTGCTGTACAGAATTAATCAGAAAAACAGGGTAATGCTTGTCTGTTCAGATAGGGAGATCATTTTTAAAACCCATTGCTTTGTACAGGGAATGCCACTGATTTTTATTATTATTATTATTAGCCTGCAAAAACAACTCTTAAATACATACCTATTCTGTACTGGAAGATGCTGATAGAAAAGAAGCTCAGGATGGTTTGAGTTGCCAGTTAACGATAGTAGGTCTTGGGGGGAGGGTCAAGTTGCTCATAATTTTTATGTGGGGAAAATAAATTAGCAGGTTACCAAATTTGTAGATGAACCTTAAGTCCTTAAATCTATTTTGAAGCTATCTGGGCAGACCAGAATGAGTGTGTTGTTTGTGGGAGACAATTCCTTTATCTAGGGTGAAATGTGTCTCCTCAGGCTTTTTCTTGTAATTGGCATCTACTGTGTATATCTTGTTTCTGTTGGATGGTGCCTGTAAAATTATTCTCCCCAAGGTCTTATCCTTTAATATGGGAAATGAAGGGGTGGGGGAGCCTTAACTTGGGAAGTGAGGTAGTAAAAAGATAACAGAATAATCTGTATATCTCAGCTTGCTGAAAATGAAAGCTTGGATCAAGGATTTGGCCTAGTAATCCATACAGTAATATTTCAGACTTGAGAATAAAATCATTTCCCCCCAAAGGAATGCCTAGTTATTGACCTGCTAGACAAAGGATGTATGGAAAGGCTGAAAACAACCTATACTATAAAACACTAGGTAAATAGTCTTCTAAAACTTTCATTCTATTAGGTATCAAATAGCATCCCCTATGTTTAAAGTGATAAATGGGGCACTTTCCTTATTATGATAACACTTCACAATACTTGTTACAAAATTGTCCTTAATACCACTTTCTATAAAGGGATTAATTGAATTTGTTCATCCATAGTAGAAAAAGCATGAATGAATTAAAAGACATTTATTAAGTACTAACTATACATAAAGTACTGTGATAAGCACTAAGAATTCAAAAACCACAACAAAGATAATCCAGGTTTTCAAAGTAATTATATACTAATGAGAGGAAAAACACAAATAAGGGAGTGGGGGCCAAGGTGGAGCACTTTGGTCCAGAAAGTTAGAGGAATGGTGAATGGTGAAGGAAAACATCATACTCTATCCAGAAAGAATAGTCAAGTTTATTTGATCATGGCTCGTGGTTCCAGAACTGGAGGGTGTGAGAGGAAAAAAATGTACACTGGCTAGATGCTGAGCTATTTGGAGCATTTAAGCTGATATTGATTGGTTGACTATTGTTATTTTCATTATAATGTAGTTTCTTTCTTATCTCTTTATATTGTGAATGTTTTGCTCTGTTGGATAGCATGATTACAGCTCCTGCTTTTTTTTTTTTATTTACCTGATACATAGTAATTTTTTTCTAGCCCTTTATTTTTATTCTTTGTATGTATTTTAGATGTCTATCTTATAAACAATTTTTTTTAAATATGCAATCTGTCACTCTTTTTCATTTTGTTGGATTCTTTAATCCATTTACATTTAAAGTTATGAGGGTTAATTTTATATTTTTCTGTACTTATCTCTAATAGTATTTTCTCCAAATTGGGACAGTTTCTCCCTCTTCTTCTGTAAACACGGTATATTGTCTCTGCACTTATTTTATCTTATTCTACATTAAGGAAATCTTATTCTCACTGACTCTCTTCTCTTCACCCATGACCTCCCACATCCAGGGTATTAGCCCATTCCCTAGTTTTGTTTAATTTATTAGTACCTTTTCCTTTTTTACTTTTATCTGCTTTTTAATTCTTCCTTTCTTTTTTCTTTTTAAACAGTCAAATGAAATTCCCCTTTCTTTTCCTTTCCTTAAACTTTTGTTTCTTGTTGTTGTTGTTTTTAATTTCATTTTTTTCACCTTCCACCATCCCCCAAGAAACATTCCTGGGATAACCTCATCATCCTGTAATGTCTCATCAGCTTTGGTACTCTACCTCATAACTACCCTGTGCCTCTCTTATTGAAGGATGGGGCCATGAACTCCAAAGCTCCATTTAAGGAGAGAGTTCAGCTAAGACATCTTATTTCTTAACTGGCTTCACTACTTTGAGACTTCTCAGAATGACTTCTCCACCATATCCCTAAATCATCAGCTAAGACATCTTATTTCTTAACTGGCTTCACTACTTTGAGACTTCTCAGAATGACTTCTCCACCATATCCCTAAATCATGTACCTTTTCATCTTTTTGTATTTTGTCTTCCTTCCTTAGATGGTTTTGTTTTTGTTTTTGCAAGGCAATTGGGGTTAAGTGCTTTGCCCAGGGTCACACAGCTAGTAAGTATCAAGTGTCTGAGGTCAAACTTGAACTCAGGTTGTTTTGACTCCAGAGTCGGTCCTCTAGCACCTTGACATCAGGAACTATTTTTTTTTTCATATTTGTATCCCCAATACTAAGAACAATGTTTGGCACATAGTAGATACATTTAAAAAATGTGTATTGACTATTGGCTGTTGACTTTATCTATAGAGGATTTCTTTCATTTTCTTCATTATTTGTCTTCATTTTCTTTGTAGTCTTGACTTTTATCCTTTGACTCATAACCTTTAGACACATTCATTCCTTTAGTCTATGTCTTCCTCATGGAATCAAAGCTTCTTTTTTTTCTTTATAAAAAAAATTTACTTTTAGTTTACAACATTCAGTTCCATAATCCCTTGAGTTTCAAATTTTCTCTCCCTTCCTCTCAACCCCCCTTCACCCCACCATGGCAGCATGCAATCAAATATAGGATCTAAAAATACCTTCACATTGAACATTAGATTGTAAAGAAAGATTATAACCAATGGAGTGAACAATGAGAAAGAGGAAACAAAACAAAACAAAGAGAGAGAGAGAGAGAGAGAGAGAGAGAGAGAGAGAGAGAGAGAGAGAGAGATCAAGTAGTTTGCTGCACTCTGCATTCAGACTCTGTAGTTCTTTCTCTGGATGTGGATATCTGTTTCCATCATGAGTCTTTTGGAGTTGTCTTATAACCTTGCATTGTGTCTGTAACTGTGTACAAATTTCTCCTGGTTCTGTTCTTCTCTCTCAACATCAGTTTATAGAAGTCTCTCCAGGTTATTATGAAGTCTGTCTGTTCCTCATTTCTTACAGCACAATAGTATTCCATTATATTCATATACTACAACTTATTTAGCCATTCCTCAATTGATGGGCATCCCCTTGATTTCCAATTCTTTGTCACCACAAAAAGAGCTGCTATAAATATTTTTATACATATAGGTCTTTTTACCATGTCTATGATCTTTTTGGGATACAACACTAGAAGTGGTATTGCTGGGTCAAAGGGTATGAAATTATTTATAGCCCTTTGGACATAGTTCCAGATTGCTCTCCAGAATGGTTTAATCAGTTCACAACTCCACCAACAATGCATTGGTGTTCCAATTTTTCCACATCCTTTCCAGCATTTATCATTTTCCTGTTTTGTCATCTTAGCCAATCTGGCCAGTAAAATGTGCTACCTCAGAATTGTTTTGATTTTCATTTCTCTAATTAGTAATGATTTAGAGCATTTTTTCATATGCTTATAGATATCTTTAATTTCTTCCTCTGAAAACTGCCTGTTCATATCTTTTGACCATTTATCAATTGGGAAATGATTTGTATTCTTATAGATTTGTCTCAATTCTCTGTATATTTTAAAAATGAGGCCTTTATCAGATACTGGTTATACAAATTCTTTCCCAATTTTCCACTTTCTTCTTAATCTTGGTTGCATTGGCTTTATTTGTGCAGAAACTTTTCAATTTAATGTACTCAAAATTATTCATTTTGTATTTCGTAATGCTCTCTAAATCTTGTTTGGTCATAAAATCTTCCCTTCTCCATAATTCTGACAGGTAAACTATTCCTTGCTCTCCTAAATTGCTTACAGTATCAGCCTTTATACCCAGATCATGCACCCATTTTAACTTGATTTTGGTACATGGTGTTAGATAATGGTCTATGCCCAGTTTCTGCCATACTGTATTGCAGTTTTCCCAGCAGTTTTTGTCAAATAGTGTGTTCTTATCCCCAAAACCAGGGTCTTTGGGTTTATCAAACAATAGATTACTATAGTCATTGACCTAATCTCATGTACCTAATCTATTCCACTGATCCACTACTCTCTTCCTCAGCCAGTACCAAGTAGTTTCGATGACTGCTGCTTTATAATACAGATTAAAATCTGGTATGGCAAGGCCACCTTCTCTAACCTTTCTTTTCATTAATTCTCTTGATATTCTGGACATTTTGTTCTTCCAAATGAATTTTGTAACTATTTTTTCTAGCTCCATAAAATATTTTTTGGTAGATTGATTGGCATGGCTCTAAATATGTAATTCAATTTAGGTAAAATTGACATTTTTATTATATTAGCTCAACCTAGGCATGAGCAGCTGATATTTTTCCAATTAGTTAGCTCCGACTTTTTTTGTGTGAAAAGTGTTTTGGAATTGTGTTTGTATAGGTCCTGGGTTTGTTTTGGCAGGTAGATTCCCAAATATTTTAAAATGTCTATAGTAACTTTAAATAGAATTTCTCCTTTCTATCTCTTGCTGTTGGATTTCTTTAGAAATGTATAGGAATGCTAAGGATTTCTGTGGATTTATTTTATGTCCTACAACTTTGCCAAATTTATTTATTGTCTCAAGTAGTTTTTAACTTGATTCTCTAGGATTTTCTAAGTATATCATCATATTATCAACAAAGAATGATAGCTTAGTCTCTTCTTTGCCTAATTTGATTCCTTCAATTTCTTTTTTCTTCTCTTATTGCTACTGCTAACGATTCTAGTACCAAATTAAATAAGAGGGGAGATAATGGAGATTCTTGTTTCATCCTTGATCTGGTTGGAAATGCTTCTAGCTTATCCTCATTACATATAATACTTGCTGATGGTTTTAGATAGATACTACTTATTATTTTAAGAAAGACTTCATTTATTCCTATATTTTCTAGTGTTTATAATAGGAATGGGTGTTGTATTTTGTCAAAAGCCTCTTCTGCATCTACTGAGATAATCATATGGTTTCTGCTAGTTTTATTGTTGATATGATCAATTAGACT
Organism: Pseudochirops corinnae; assembly: GCA_028646515.1. Taxonomy (NCBI): domain Eukaryota; kingdom Metazoa; phylum Chordata; class Mammalia; order Diprotodontia; family Pseudocheiridae; genus Pseudochirops; species Pseudochirops corinnae. The sequence goes on from CM053586.1 coordinate 249,283,584, forward strand.
GATAGTTTTCCTAATATTGAACCATCCTTGCATTCCTGGCATAAATCCTACCTGATCAATGTGTATTATTCTCATGATAAGTTGATGTAGTCTTTTTGCTAATATCTTATTTAAAATTTTTGCATCTATATTTATGAAGGAGATTGGTCCATACTTTTCTTTCTCCATTTTGTCTCTTCCTGATTTAGGTATCAGTACCATATTTGTTTCATAAAAAGAATTTGGTAGCACTCTTTCTTCTCCAATTTTCCTAAATAGTTTGTAGAGTATTGGAATCAATTGTTCTTTAAATGTTTGATAGAATTCACTAGTAAATCCATCTGGCCCTGGAGATTTTTTCCTGGGGAGTTGTTTGATGGCTTGTTCAATTTCTTTTTCTGAGACAGGGTTATTTACGTAATTTACCTCCTCTTCAGTTAATCTAGGCAGCTTATATTTTTGCAAATATTAATCCATTTTACTAAGGTTGTCAAATTTATGTGCATACAATTTGACAAAATAATTCCTAATTATCATTTTAATTTCCTCTTCATTGGAGGTAGATTCACCCTTTTCATTTTTGATACTCATAATTTGGTTTTCTTCTTTCCTTTTTTTATCATGTTCACTAAAGATCTATCAATTTTATTGATTTTTTTCATAAAACCAGGTCTTAGATATATTTATTAATTCAATGGTTTTCTTAATTTCAATTTTATTAATCTCTCCTTTGGTTTTCAGCATTTCTAATTTAGTATTTAATTGGGGATTTTCAATTTGTTCTTTTTCTAGCTTTTTCAGTTGCATGCCCAATTTATTGACCTCCGTTTTCTCTATTTTATTCATGTGTGCATTCAGAGATATAAAACTTTCCCTAAGAACTGCTTTTGCTGCATCCCACAAGTTTGGGTATGTTGTCTCATTATTGCCATTCTCTTCAATGAAGTTAATGATTGTTTCTATAATTTCTTGTTTGACTCATTCATTCTTTAGGGTTAAATTATTTAGTTTCCAATTAGTTTTTAGTCTATCTATCCATGGCCCTTCATTACATATAATTTTTATTGCATCATGATCTGGGAAGGATGCATTTAATATTTGTGCCTTTCTGCACTGAATTGTGAGGGTTTTATGCTTTAGTACATGGTCAATTTTTGTTTATGTGCCATGCACCACTGAGGAGAAGGTATATTCCTTTTTATCCCCATTCAATTTTCTCTAGAGATCTATCATATCTACCCTCTCTAAGATTCTATTCACCTCCTTAACTTCTTTGTTGTTTATTTTGAGGTTAGATTTATCAAGTTCAGAGAGAGGGAGATTGAGGTCCCCCACTAGTATAGTTTTGCTATCTATTTCTTCCTCTAATCCCCTTAATTAATCTAATTAACTTTCTCTAATTCCCTTAATTAATTCCCTTAATTCCTCTAGGAATTTGCATGATATACCATTTGGTGCATATATGTTAAGTAATGATATTGCTTCATTCTCGATGGTGCCTTTTAGCAGGATATAGTTTCCTTCCTTATCTCTTTTAATTAGATCTATTTTTGCTTTTCCTTTGTCTGAGATGAGGATTGCTACCCCTGCTTTTTTTACTTTAGCTGAAGCATAATATATTCTGCTCCAGCCTTTTACCTTTACCCTGTGTGCATTTCCTTGTTTCCAATGTGTTTCTTGTAGACAGCATATTGTAGGATTATGGTTTTTAATCCATTCTGCTATACACCTCTGTTTTATGGGAGAGTTCATCCCATTCATGTTCACAGATATGATTACTATCTATGCCTTTCCTTCCATCCTATTCCCTCCCCTGTTTATGCTTTTATTTCTCCCTTCCCCTCCTTAAGAGTTTTCCTTTTGACTACCACCTCCCTCAGTATTCCCTCCCTATCAACTTCCCTCCCTTTACCTAC
>CM053586.1:249285978-249335067 GCA_028646515.1 Pseudochirops corinnae
TTCTCGGTAGGGCAGGATGGATCTCCCAACCACAGTGACTGTGTATCTCAAGTTCCAGTTGGGTGTAGTCAATAATAATAATAATAATTGCATATATAGATAGAAAGATAGATATACATTCATAACATTTGATTATGGAACTTCTAGGAATACTTTGAATGCTTTTTAAAAAACTTAGTGGCCATATATTCCTATGAATAATTAGGCTCAAATTTGAAGGGTATATCACCTTGGTTTGCTTCTTGAGATGCTTTGCTCTTTAAAGCACATTCCATTCCATCCTGCAATTTCTGGCAGATACAGACTAATCTGATGTTTTCTGAATTTCCTTACTTCCTTATTTCAAGGCATTTTTTTCTGTTACTTTTTGTCTTTGGAACTATTAAATTTAACCTCTATGTGTCTTGGAGTTTGCAGCATAGATTTTTTGTTTGGTTGATTGTTTCCAGAAGAAATCAGTGGGTTCTTTTCATTAACTGGCACTTTGTTTTCTGTGTTCAGAAGTTCTGGGGAGTTTTATGGCATTACTTCTTATTTTGTGATGTTATTTTATTTTTTTACTTGTCCAGGTATTCTGGGAGACATACTCCTCAAATAAGCTCTATGCATCCTGTCTTTGAGATTAATGAGTTTTGATTGTATGGGAATCATGTCTTCTTTTACCTTTGTAGCCTTTTTGCTTTTCTTCCAGATTATCCTTCCCTTTCCTTTATTTGTTTTCTCCATCAGTTACTCTTTCTCTTTTGTTTATTTGATTAGCCTTCCAGCTGAAGATTCAAGGTTTTCTGCTTTGCCAATTATTTCTGCTATGCAGGCCATAAATTCTTCTTTCACAATTCCTATTTATCTTTTAAACCACTTAGGAACATCTTGCTATGGGATTCCATAGGGTCATCTGCCTCATTAGGTGTTGATTCATTTCCCTTTACCTTACAATGCTTATTCATAGAGGTCTAGACACTTTTACTTGATCTGGAAATCATAATCACTTGTTCATTTATCTGTTTCTGCTCAAGATCATTGAATTTCAACCTTTTTTTTCCTTATATTCCCCTATTGCTCATTTTCTGATTCCTCCTTTCATGGTGGTATTCCTGGGGGCTAGATTTTTAAAGCTGTCTCAGTCTCCTCCCTCAGGAAATTCACATTTTACCAGCTTTAGTCTCTGTCCCAAGTTACTACTGGAAGCACAAAATGGTCCCCACTGGATGCTTGGCCCTTTGCATCTATCAAGCATTCTTAGAGGATCTATACACTCTAGCATCCTGCACCAGTATTTTCTGTTGCTGTTTTCTAGCTGAATGTTGCAGTCTCAATTGTCTGGGCCACTGGGAAGTGGTGGGGAGATTTCAATTCTGTTGCAAGCCCATAGATTGTGCAGCGCAGCCAGAGCTTGATAGCTGGCGAGACACAGGGTACTGAGTGAGAATACTAAAGGTTAGGGATTTGCCTTCTTTACTGTTAGTTCATTGTTTTTAGATTTTTTTTTAAAATCTCCTTAGGGGTTTGGGTTCCCTAGACAGGGGAGACAGCTAAAACTGCCTTATCTCTTATACATAATCCTGATTTTAGAGACATTGAGAGATCATGAGGATCAGAGGAAACAACTAGTCCTCCATCTTGTTAGTCACGTGATTAGGAAATCCTCTTATTGTTTTCTAACCCCTCCTTATTTTTATTTGCTGGATTCTTTTCTGCATACTCTAATATTCCTGTGCCCCAAATTCTGGCCTTATCCCCCTTCTCTTTCCTTTATATTTTCCCCCATAGTTCATTCTCCCATTTACTCTCATGGCTTTAACTACCATCTCTAACCAGATAAGTAGCTATTATATGCAAGACATCTCTCTAGGTCTTCTCTGAGGAGCAAAAAGAATGTAGTTCCTGCTCTCAAGGACCTTACATTCTACAAGCAGGATATGTAAATATTCACATATTCATTTATTTTACTTGACATATGAATATATTTTGTTTCATGACATAAAGGAAAGCACCAGCAAAAAATCAGTTTAAAATCTACTCAGTGTATTGCATAGAGATTATAGGAAAATGGGAAGAAAGTAGGTCATATCTAAGCTCTCCCTATATTCCTAGAGTTTTGCCATCAGGGGAAAATACATTTTTCTGACTGGTTTTACCCAATCCTGAGGGATTGTCATTTGTGTAATAAGGAAGGGTTATTTATTTGGTCAAAAACATGTTTTAACTATCTGTTCTTGATTCATACACTTACTATATGAGACTGTACAACACCAATTTCTTTCTTTTTTAAATCTGTTTCTCATTTAAAATTTTTGATTTTCCATATGTAGTAGATCTAAGATATTTTCAATTTGCTTTAGAAAGAAAACCTATTAGTCACATACATTAAATAAATAATAATTTATTTAAAGGATGCTAAAATAATAAAAAAAAATTTAGGATCTCTTTTGAAAAGTAAGAGTATTCATGACCTGTGTTATATTGGAAGGAAGGAATAAATGAAAATAGAAAAATGGGGTGGGAAGATGCCTAGTTGTCCATTGGAGGCTTTGCAAAAAAAAAAAAAATCTGATGACTTTTTTATTCTATCTTTTGACCTTCGGATAGAATTTTCAGCTCCTAAGGCTGACAGAGAGGAGAGGAGGGGGCTCAAAATGTCAACTAATCTAGCCTTTTGGAATTATATTTCCTCCAGTAGCCTATGAAAGAGTTTAATAAGAGTTCTTAAGGAAGAAATAAGTTCTTCATTATTTCTAACCTAAGGGTTTCTTGTAGCTGTTGGCATGATTTTCTCTAGTTCTGATTAATGAAAGTATGTCTGAAGGACCACTTACTAAGCAACTATGTGCCATATTCCTCTGTGGCATGGAGTGTCATTAGTAGTCAGTGACTAGCCAGCCTTCAAAGTGAGTGTAGTTTACTTCTCACCACTGCATTAGAAAAACATTACATTGCATTGTAGGGTCTCTGGCGTTCAGTGATGTGTGTAACTTAGACTCTTAAAGGTAGAAATAGCTATAGCACTCATCTAATCCAGATTCTTACCTAATTCAAAAATATTATTTATACAACTCCATTCAAGTAGTCAATCAACTTTTTGAATTTCAGTGATTTTTTTCAGAGTTGTTTGAAAACCTACTTCCTCCATACTTAGATGAATCTGTGATCTCACCTGTTGTAGCTACTCCCTTTATTATTTGTAAAGTGCCTAGCATAGTGCCTAGTATATAGTTGGTGCTCAGTAAATACTTACTCTCTTCTCTTTTCATAAACTTGAAGGAAATTTACATGACTTATATGAGAGCCATCATTGGTAAATATGCTATTGTTGGCTCATACCCACCATGTGTCTTTCCATTATCCTACCTTCCCTTATAACATTCTGTTGATTTATCTTCTCTAATTAAATAAAAGTGGAATGAAAACATGTCTATATCCATTTAATATTATGTAATTTGAAATTATCCCTGGAGACTGGAAGGAAATTGGACATATTTCCTACCCATGTTATGCTTCTGCATGCGCATTCTCTAAGCTGCCAGAATCTTGTAGAAGGCAAAGTTATGGGGTGGCTAGGGGGTGCAATGAAGAGAGCACTGGCACTGGAGTCAGGAGGACCTCAGTTCAAATCCAGACTCAGATACTTAACACTTACTAGCCATGTGACCTTGGGCAAGTTGCTTAACCCCAATTGCCCTGCTTTTCAAAACTCCTCCAAAAAGCAAAAAAAAAAAAAAAAAAAAAAGGCAAAGTCATGTGGCCTCTGAGCTTTAGGTTCCATGATCTCTTTTTCTATTTCCACAATCCTGAGTTGGGGAGGAGGTTGTTCTTCTCCTATCCCTGGACTAGACTCCTTGAGGAATATAGGAATATGTTATTGATCTTCTTGCTTCTATGGGGCCTTAAAGAGTGCCCCCTCTAATGACCAGAAACCTGTGGAGTCCTTGGATTTGCCTGGTCTCCTACAGGGTTTAATGATTAAAGACATAGATTGTGATTCCACTAGGTTGTCTACTAGTTTTTTGTTTTTGTTTTTGTTTTTTAACTCACTGGGACTACACAATAATGTAGCTCTAGCATTTGGGCAGAATCTAACAAGCTTTTATCAAGTACCTACTAGATGCAAGGCCTTATACTGATGCTGGGGGTACACGGACAAAATGAAATACAGAAAAATAACCCCTGCCCTCAAGGGGATGACAATAATTCCAGGTAACATAACAAGACAACAGGTATACAGGATAATGTGAAGAGGAAGAGAGCACTAACAACTATTAGAAATGGCTACATGGAGGAGGTGGTACTGAACTAAGCATTTTAGTAAGTAAAACTTCCTACAGTTTCTACTTTCAAGGAAGGAGATAAATTTGGAGGAAAATAAGGTTTAGGAGTAAAGACAGTGGATCTATAATATCTTACATCTGGTCACTTGTGACAAGTAAAAATGCAATGAAGGTAAACTGAGGCAAGCTTTCTAGGCAAAATAACAGTTTAACGGTAATGCATAATATAACTGCTAATAAAATGGCTCAGATTCTCTCCCCTCAGTGGGTCACTGACCCCCCCATACAAAGAGATTGAAAGACCATATTTATTGAGACCCCAAAGGGGATCACTAGAAAAAGCTTTTAATTAGCTGCAACTAGGAAAAGTAGGCTGGCTTTTAGGTGTTACTGATCACATTCTCTAACAATTAAGGAATACTAATTGCGTTATGAGACTCATCTGTCTCTAGCAACTTTGGCTAGAAAATTAGAACAGGCTCCAATCAAGATCTCCCTTCCCACTCCCATCCCCACCCCCCAACCCCTGAGCCCTCCCCTTGGAGACCATATCAACTGCAAACTTTGACATGGAGAAAGGACAAGATAGTTATCCCCAGCACAACCTTGCTCTCTATTCACAGGTAAACAGAATCAAAGGTTCCATTTTAAACTGGTTGTGGAAATAATGCTGGGGGGGTGGGGGGTGGGAAGGGGTAGGTGAGAGAGATTAGGTATGATCACAGTTCTCAACCATGCCTTTAGTTAGATTGGGAAACATCTCCTTTCGAGCTAGACTAAAAATGGAGTTTATCAAAATGTGGAATAGAATTATAGTGTAATTCTGATTATTAAATGATACAGCATAATAATAGTAATTTTCCTCCACCATTCCCTACCATGGTATTTCAACCTACCTTCTCATGCTCATGGTCAATCTTATCCATCCTTCTACTAAATCCTTCATAGTAGATCTAAGCAAGTCACTGGAGACTTTCCTCTAGGTCACTTAAAATCCCATAGATATTGGATGGTCCACTTATTATGTCTTGCTCTAGATTTAGCATCAGAAAACCCAAAAATCCCAGCTCTCTTGCTACTATTGTGTCCTTGGGAAAATTAGTTAATCTCTCTGGTCCCCAGTTTCTCAATTATTAAGTGAAGGAATTGGATTAGATGGCCTTTGAGGTCCATTCCACCTTTAAATCTATATACTACTACGATCAGCCCTCCTCCTTTACTTTTATACATTTCATGGAGAATATCTTTTACATGACTTCTTGCTCATGATATCACTGGTAATGTACTGTAGCTTCTCACGTGTCCCCTTTGGGTTACCTGAAATTTTGACTCTTCAGAAATTGCAGTTTGCATCATTCACCATATAGCATCACTAGAGGATATTGGTGTTAAAAAGATGGTTGTTAGTGCTGTGCAATGGAGGACCTACAGCACAATTCTTCTTTAGACCTTAGAATGAATTTTAATGCTTCTTGCTTATGGAGAAAATTGGAGTTCAAAAATATGTCATACACAGAACTTACCAACATTGTTTATGGTAAGCAGCATATGTTTATAGTAAAACGTATTAAGGAAAAGCTTTGCCCTTTACCTTATCTTTGCTTACTATTACCAGACTTTGAATTAATTGCATGTATATTCAGAAGAAAAAAAAAAGTTTCAACATATACAGTCTTTAGATTTCTCAGTGACCACTCATTTCAAAAGCAGGAATTCCTGCTTGGGAACAGATTAATGAATTGGTCTCACTGTTGATAGGCCTCTGCTAGCAAACACAACATGCAACCATTAATCTTGGCACCGAATTTCTAAGCTGGTATCTGTATGTAGGAATAAAGACTTGCTTGGATTTGTATAGACCAGCACTGGTGCATGTATGTGGTAAATGATCAGGTCTCTAAATGCTTGTTCACAGCTGTTTGTCCATAGATCTCTATGCGGTTTTCTTGGTTTTAAGATGACATTGTGTTCTAAATGTTTCTGCTTCAGTATTTTTTCAGTCATATATGTTCAAGTGAGACTGTTCAATGACTGAACAATAGTAGCACAGTTCTTAACAGAGGCAATATGCATTATGGCAAGAGGGCTGGACTTAGGAAAACCTGGCTTCAGATCCTGCCTCTTATCCTTATCTATATGAATCACAGTGTCCTTATCTGTAAAATGAGGCTTGAACTCAGTGGCCTCTAAGGTTCCTTCTACCTCTAAATAATAATAGCTAGCACTTACATAGTGATTTAAGATTTACAAAGTACTTTACAAATAATACTTCAGTTTATCATAACAACAACTGTGAGAGTTAGATGCTATTATACCCATTTTACAGATGAGGAAACTGAGTAGTAAGCATCTAAGGCAGAATTTGAACTCTGCTCCCTCTGACGCCAGGTCCAGCCATCTACCCACTATACCAGCTACATGCTAAATCTATGATTATGTGAATTTCTGAATGGTAATATCAAATTACTGCTTTAAAAAAAGATAGTGTAATATCATGAGGAGATTGATGGTTTTAGATTTAGAATCAGGAGAAACTCAAGTTTTAATTCTGCTTCTACTACTTACTATTTGTGTGACCCTGAGCAAGTAATTTACCTTCTCTAATCCTCACTTTTCTCATCTGTAAAATGGGACTAGTAATACCTGTAGTACATATTTCACTGGATTACTGTGAGACTGGAGTGAAATAAGACAGGTTTGCAAACCTTTACGAACCTGAAAAAGGTACACAAAAGTCAGCAACTGCAAAGAAAAAGAGGATTCTGTAGCTGAAAATTAATATCAACTCTTTTCCCTATATTTGAATCATGTCATGTGAACTCCTCCAATTTTCTGTCAACACCAACTCCAAGCAAATGTGTAATTGCTTATGGGACTTAATTTTCTTACATAATTATTAGGCATTTATTTCATGTTCAAATTGATTCAAATGCCAAGCCTGGGATTCCATTAAGTTTCAGACTGCTACCAAATTGCCTGGTAGGTTCACACTGAGTGACACAGGCCTCTGTAATGGTAATGGGAATCTGAAGATCTTCCCTGCCCCTTGGCCCCTTGATAGGCTTAAGTGAATCTGAGAACCTTCCATGATTTGAAAATATATTCTGCCCCCAATAGACTGAATGTGGTCATACAGAGCCTGTGACAGGAGGCTTATTTTTTCAGGAACACCCATACCTTGTTACTTTGTGATTGGGCAGTGGGTCAAGAGGATTGTGGCATTCTCTGACCCAAGAGAAGGCTATATATGCCCTGATGTGAGGTTTTGATTTGGGGCTCACTTTGGGAAGAGTTGTGTGATTCGACCAGATGAGAATCTGGGCAGCCGTTGAGCCCACCCACCCCCAGCTTTGAAAACCCAGATGTTGGTGCTTTCCTCTGGTTAACTAACTAGGTGTGCATATAATGGTCAGAGAGCTGGAAGCCCTGTCTTCTGGTCTGTTTCTCTGTTTTTTTTTTTTTTATCTGCTTATAATTTCTGTTTGATTCTCTGAAGTTCAGGGTGCTGACTTTTCCCCCTGAACTAGGTAAATGATATGTTTGATTAACATAAGATTGTTAACCCATTTTGAGTTGCTTTCCTTTAGAAAAGCAGATCTAAGAACCTGTGCTAGCAGCTATTCTGGGTTTGCTAGGGTCCTTGCTGCTACAGCCTCTTATAAGCCAGAATTTTCTTTTATTTTGTTTATACCAGTCTAAAATTGTGGCTTGCCTTTTTGACCAGTCCAAATAAATCAGAACTCATTTCCTGTCTTGGCCTCAGGGGAGCATTTAATGTGTGTCCCAGTAAGTTCATACTCATGCCCAACTCTGTCAGGCTTCTTGTCAGTAATAAAAACAACCAAGATTAGAGGATGAATGTTGTAAGACTAAGTATACAGAGTAGTCTCCAATTTCCCAGAGTCAAAACAGGCAAAGTGTCCATGTCACTTAGTACTCTCTAAATTAACTTGGTATTTTTTATGGGTCCAAGAATATTTACTACCTTGCTGCCTCCTCCCATATATTGAGCCTCTCAAATTTACTACCTATCTAAAGTGATGGAGATGGTAAACTAACCATGAAAATTGAAGTTAATTGTGGCTGGCTGATAGCTTCAGGAGCACTTTTTAGCGCTTACAATTTTGCAAGCATGACTCATTAGTCCTGTGGATTATCTATGTACTGGAAATATCCTGAAGCCATTTTCTTGTACCTTGAAGAGGGTGGTAGGATTGTAGCCATTCATCCTGTGACAGGGTTCACTGATTCAGTGCTCCCCAGCAAGCCTAGACCCTCAAATTCTGTGGGTGGAATAGCTCCTGAGTAACACTAATATCTGCCCTAGGCAACAGACTCAGCTGGTCAGGTCTTGCTCACTGTGCAGTGACCTTTTATTAGCATAGATGTCACTTTTCCAGCATATATATTTCCCTCTGACCTCCCAAGTTGTGTTTCTGTGTTTTGTGTGTGTGTGTGTGTGTATGTGTGTGTGTAAACTCAAAAAAGGTTTGAAGATTCAATGTCAGCATCATTCTGCTAATACTTTCTATTATAAATCTGGACCTGTACCTCAGAGACCACCTAGTCCGATCTCCCCATTTAACAGATGAGAAAGCTGAGGTCTTGCAGGTTATGTTACTTGCCCTGGGTTACACAAGTGACAGAACTGGTTTCATTGTTCCAAATTCAGTGGACTTTTCCATTGCACTTTTCATCCAGCTAAAGAAGAGACAGATCTTTCTAACTCAATGAAACGATCAATGAACATCTATTAAGCCGCTCTTTTACCAAGTCATTATGGCAAGTATTGCAGATAAAGCTCCTGTCTGGAATTCCTTTCCATAGTTCACTCATTGGGCCAGTTTAATGTCTGAAAGAAAAATCACTAACCAGCTCCACTTATCAAAATAAAGGTTTGTTATATCTGTGGTGTTGGCTGTGGTGTTGTAGAATTTAGCTTTGGACGGCAGTCAGTCTCTTTTCCTTTCCTTATTTCCCTCAAATTTCTGTTCTGTATAACTCTCCAATTTTCCCAATGAATCTATTCCCGCTTCTTTCCCTATCACTTTCTATTTTAAAAAACTTTTATTAGTGTACTTTGATTTTTATACCATATTTGAAACTCCACCTCAAAAAAAGAAATCCTGCCCTAATGTATACTGCCTATGTGACCTTGGACAAATCACTTGGCCTCCTTAGGTTTTGGAATTTTACAAATGAAGCAGTTAGACTAGATAGGGGTTTCTTAATCTTTATTTGTGTCTTGGACCCCTCTGGATATCTGGGAAGTCTATGGACTTCTATTCAAAATAGCTTTAATGCATAAAATAAAACACATAGGATTACAATGAAAACCTATTATAGTGAAATAGTTTTAAAAATATAACAACCATACCCCACCAAAAAAAAAAATAACAAGTTCTCGGACACTTGGACTACATATTCTTTCAGGTCCCTTTCATCTCTAAATCTGTAATTCTGTGACCTATCATAGCAGAAAAAAAAATGGAAACCAAATTGATCAGTATAATACTGAAACTGACCAAGTATTATTCTGAGCCTGTAATTTACCAACTTTCTACCAAGAGGAAGGTATAACTCCCTTTCTTTCCTTTCAGTCTCCCAGTTCTCAGTCTTGCTCTCTTACATCCAGTCTAGAGAATAATAGAGTTTAGCATTCTGGGTATAGTTTCTCACAACTCCGTTAAACTGAGCCCAGGTAGAGATCTGCTTTTTCCTATTATATTCAACTACCTCTAGTCAGTTTATTCTGTGGCTACATAAAAAGTTTTGACATGCTGAGGAGTTAAGAAAGTTCAGATTTATGCAGCTGATTGCTATTTTTTAGAGCATTGTGCTAATGAGACCAAGGTCTTCTGGGTTTCAGTCTTATGTGGTCCCATTCAGGAAGGCAGCATATTTATTAAGCACGTGCAACCAAGAACTACATAAAGGAAGGAAATTGCCTTCAAGAAATTGCATAGGCTTCCTTTTGGAACAAAGGCCATCTTTAAAACATTATTCTTATGTTGATATATATGGATGCCAGTCATGGAATTCCAGTGTCCAAAGAATTTAAATTAAGAATCACTCAAAAGGCATTGGTGGGTTCATGGTGGGGGTGAGAATGTGACAGTGCATTACAAACAAGGAATTACACAGGAAAAAATACTGCAAAAAATGTCACTGGAGAATATATGACAAAAAAAGTGTGACTCACATAATGAGAACAAGGGAAAACCAATTACCAGCCTGCTTGCTTCATTGCTGTCTATGCAACATCCAGAGAAAATAAGGAAGACCCTAGTTATATGTTGGACAGACCAACATCATGAATTTATGTGGTGAATTTTTAGGATATATAGGAGTCATACAGGATAGACAAACACAGATAGCTTATAATTTCCTTCCCTGGAAGGAATAACCCCATTGATGAGATTATAGATCTATTGGAACATTTGAGGTATATGTTCAAAGCACCATGCCAGATGAAAAATGATATAGTTCCCTGCTTTCAAGAAGCTTAAACTCTATTTGAGGTATACAATAACTGTGGTGTAGTAGAAAGAGCATTGGATTTGTGTTCAGGAAACCTGTGTTTGAATCTCAGCTATAATAATTACTAGGCATATGACCCTGGACAAATTATTTAACCTCTATGGACCTTAGTTTCTTTATCTTTAAAATTAAAGAGTTAGATAAGACCTCTGAGGTCTCACCCAACTCTAAATCTATGATTCTATTATCCAAATAAGTATGGTGTTATTAGAATATGACAGAGAGCTATGGGGGGAAAGTTAAGTGTTCTAGGAAAATTTGAGGAGAAAGTGGTTCCTTTCAGTTGGGGGAAATCAGCAAAAGCCTTATGGAAAAGATGGTAGCCAATTTAAGCCTTAAATAAAGTGAAGAATTTCAAGAGGTGGCAACAAGAGGTGGTGTTCCAAGTGTAGGAGATAACTTAAGTCAATGGATATAGTCAATTAAGATGTGATTGGGGAACACTTAACATTCTAATTCAGCCAGAATGGAGAGGATTGAAGTGGTGATAGATTAAATAGGTTTGGAAATGTAGGTTGTTGTCAAATTGTGGACCAGTTAGCTTTTGTCTTTTTCATCAGCTGCAGGGTGTAATCTGGCAGGGAAGGCTTCTTGTAGAAGATGGCATCTTAGCTGGTACTTAAAGGAAGCTAGGAAGGTGGTCAGTAGTCAGAGCTGAGAGATAGTGTTCCAAGTATGAGGGAAAGTCAGAGAAATTGCCCCAATCCAAGAAATGGAGTGTTTTGTTCTTGGAACAGCCAGGACGTTAGTGTCACTGGATCAAATGGTACATGTTGGGGAGGAAAGAATAGATGACTAGGAAGGTAGGAAGGGATTAGGTTAAGCCAAACAGAGCATTTTGTATTTACTCCCGGAGGCAATAGGAAATCACTGGAGTTTATTGAGTGGTGACATGATTGGACTCAGGTTTTAGGAAAATCACTTTAGTGGTTGAATAGAGAATGAATTGGAATAGGGAGAAACTTGAGGCAGGCACACCCTCCAGCAGCTTATCACAGTATACAAGGCACGGTCGTTTTATTGCTTAAATAACTGATACGATTTCTGGAATCCTTCCCAATTCAGAGATTTGTCATACAGTTTTTGATATTTCTAGTGCACCATACCAATCCAATAAGCTAATGATATTTTGTTTTTACCAAATCTTGATGTATACAGCAATGCTGACAAAAAAAAGCAGTTGGAATGGAATGGACGGTGTACAGCTGTACATTTTACTTTTTGCTATCTTAATTGAAATCATTAGAAGAATTCAGAAAGACAACCTCCCCAACTTTACTCTCAGTCTAGTCTCTCCTGTTTACTCTGGGATGTCCACATTTAGGCCCCTTGGTTCCCTCATAGGAAAAAAGAAAAAAAAATAGAAGAGACCATGCATTTTCTTATTAGCTCTCTGGAAAGAATAGCCACAAATTCTCGACAAACGGTATAAAAAGAGAAAGATAAGGTAGTAACAGGAAGGGAGAAGTTTTCCTATATTTCTGCCTTTGTGAAGCATCTTCATTCTTCACTCCGTCATTCTTCTAGTCATATCAGTTGTTTCCATGCTTGGAATGTATTCACTCTTCCTTTGCGTCTCAGCTCAGGTGCTAAGGTTGGCCTCCATGAGGCTATCTCTGATTCCTTCCACGTATTAGTGAGCTTCCTTCTTCCTCAGATTACCTTGGATTTACTTATCTCTGTACATGTATCTCCTAATAGGATGTAATTTACTTGCAGGCAAGAACTATTTCGTTTTTGTTTGTGTATCCCCAGCATCTATCAATATATCAATCAGCAATTATTTATTAAACATCCACTATGTGCCAGGCATTGTGCTGCACACTGAAGATCCAAGCACAAAGAATGAAACAATCACTACTCAGAATGAGCGACATTTAATAGGGGAAGGGTACCTCCCTAGTATGGTGCCTTGGATGTGGAAGGCTCTTGATCATTTATTTTTTAATGTATTGAATTGAATTCAGCAAATATTTGTTAAGTACTGGGGAACAAGGCACTGGAAAAGACACAGAGGTATATGAGAGATCCTTCTTCCTATAAAAGAGTTTTGCAATCCATCAGGGGAGATAAACTCGTATGCCAATAATTACAATACCAGGCAATATACCATTATTAACTATAACTGGCATTTATATGCTACTTTCCCTCCTTACTCTCATTTAATTCTCACTATGCCCTTATGTGATTGGTACTAAAGATAATATTATTGTCATTTTATAGATAAGGAAACAGCCCTTGTGAGGTGAAATAAACTTGCCCAGGGTCTGTTCTAATTAGATTAATGGTAGTATTCAAACCCATGTCCTTCTGACATCAAATCCAACATGACTCTGGGTACTCCCTTCCTTTCTAGGTACCCTGAGCATTACAATCTGAGAGCTATGGGGATTACAAATGGTGCTAGAACTGAAGCTGAATAACTCACCTGAATTCACTTAGGTGACTTTCTTGGAAGGAGGAGTTTAAGAATCTATATTTAAAATCCATTTTCTTGGGGCAGCTAAGTGGTGCAGTGAGTAGAGCACCAGCCCTGTAGTCAGAAGGATCTGAGTTCAAATCCGGCCTCAGACACTTGACACACTTACTAGCTGTGTGACTTGGGGCAAGTCACTTCACCCCAATTGCCCTCTAAAAAAAAAAAGATAACAAAAAAACAAATAAAATAGAATCCATTTTCCTGGAAGGTTTGTACTCATTTAACTCATCTTGCCTTGGTTTATCTTGACAACACGGTTGTTGCTGTTGAGTCGTGTCCAACTCTTCATGATGCTGTGGACCATAGCAAGCCAGGCCTTTCTGGACTCCACTGTCTTTACTATCTATCTGTCTCATCTTCTGCCATCCTCTTTTCCTTTTCCTTTTCATCTTTCCTACCATATGGACTTGTGTGTCATTTGGGAGTGCCTGTCTTGGTCTTCTTTTATTTTCCCTTTAAATGAAGGTTTCACGGAGCCCTCCTTTTTTCTCTTAAAAAATAATTTCCTGCTGGTTGTCTGTACTGATCATATGCTGTTTATCTGAGTATGAATAAATTACATCCATCATTGACATCTATAATTCAAGAGACAGCAGCTAGATGTTTGACAATGACTGCCTCTAAAAGGCTTAAATTTTACTATGTATAGAGATGAGCAGGTTTAAGAGTATTTGTCCAAATATGTCTGCCTTTCCCACAGGCCGTACCTGAGAGGTTAGCAGTGAGCTGATTATATCTCAGATGCTAAAATGGATTGTGGTCCTCAGGGCATGGAAAAGAGATACTTGATTTTTAAAACAAAAAAATAATCCAGAATCAAAAGATCAGTTTTTAGACTAGGCCACCACCCCCTCAGCTCTGATGCACAGATTAATTATATTTTAGATATGTGACTCATCTATCATTTCAGGTATCTTTTTATCTGCCTTATTTAATCCCATAAAAATAGTTCAATTATAATTATAAATAGAATTGCAATAATCTTTACCTTACTTCTCCTACCTTACTCATGCTCTAAGTTCCCACATATCCATACCTGCTTCTTCCATCCACCTTCTTCTCTGTATCATTAATCACTATGGAGTCCAGAAACCTGGTGCTGTTTACACATTTTAAGGAGCCTTGACTGTCAGGAGGAAGGATAGTAGTATCAGATTTCTTACAACCAGGATATTGAGGGATCTGGAAACCATGTTCTAGGAGGAGTGATTAAAGCAACTGGGGATGGTTAACTCGGGAAACAGTTGTTTGCCCTTCATTTTTGAAGAGGACCATTGATATAATGGGTATTGTCTTAACTTTCACGTGAATTGGATTTAAGTGAGGGAGAGCTGTGTGAAGTTGTCAACCTCACTCTTTCTTTCTAAGTCATCAAAGTCCAGTGGCGAGACAAAATTCGAGAAGGACCTTGGAAACTTGAATGTCTGATCAAGATCTAAGTGCTCCACAGCACCTGCCTCAGATGTCCTTTCCACCAGGGAAAGTCCTCACATGCTGGGGTAGACATCTGCTTAACTCACTGATAGGTTTGGCTTAAGGGGCATGTGGTCTTCAAAAATCTAGAAGCCCACCACATAGGGACAACAAAGTAGACTTACTCTAAAAGATAAAACTGGGTGGAAGCTCTAGGAAAAGCAGATTTCTGTTTAACTTAAGAAAAAACTTCTAAGAACTATAATTGTCCAAAAATGAGATGTTATCTCATAAAGTAGTAAGCATCCTCTAACTGGTCATTTTCAAGCAGAAACAGAGTAGTTATCTACCAGGAATATCTTCAAGGGGATCTCTGTAATAAAAAATACTGATAATGTTTTAAGACTTGTGAAACACTTTACAAGAATTCATATTTAAAGTCCATAACAACCCTGTGAGGTGCTATAGAAATAATTCTCCCCATTTAACAGATGAGAAAACTGAGACTCAGAGAAATCAAGTCACTTCTACATTATGATGCAGTTAACAGCAGAGACTAGATTTGGATCCAAGTCTTATGGAGTCCAAACCTATCACTCTCTCTGCTCTGCCATAATGACCAAAGCTGCTTTGGTAGGAATATCCGATTAGATGGCATCTTGTGTCAGCCTAGAGGCCCTATTTGCCTCATGATGTTGCCTCATTTTTACACCAGCTTCATATATTGGGTTTTTTCATTGATACAACTTTGTCTAGCTTTTCTAGATTTCCTATGACCTAGCACTCACACAAAAAGACAGTTTTCAGGGTTTCCTCCATTCATAAAATTTTAGAATAAGAAGTATGACAATTAAAAATTTCCAAAAGACACAATTTCTAGGTAATTTAATTATTTTGTTGATAAGACCAGCATGTTTATTAATAAAAGGATGGTCATTTGGAGGTCTCTCATAGACCAAAGACCTCCAATGGCAATAGGCTCACAGTTTGTATGTCATTTGAAGAGTAAGTGTTCCTGAGGGATAACAATCAACTCTGATTTGTTAGGGTGATGGGAAATTAGTTATATTAAAATGAGGGCTTTGGGACGCATGACTTAGGTCACCCAAATCTTGGTCCAAGAGACATCGATTTCCATATCACCTGTCTCGACAAAAGGGAGAATTAACATTTCCCCACACCTATCTGAGCAAACACAATGAACAGGAATACACCCATTTGCCTGAACTTAGAATTTCATTTACTGTCTGATTAGAATTTGGCCCAGATAAATCTTTAAGAGAAATTTCCCACACTGGTTAGTATCTGGATGAGAAAGTAGGAAAGGGGACACATCACTGTCCTGATTCAATAATTAGTTATTAAATACAAGGCAGATATATTCATTTCTCACCAAAGAGACTTTCTTTCCTTCTCCCCTTTCTCCAAAAACACCTCCATCCTCTTCATGATTTGAATGAATGATTGCAATGAACATCAAGAGAAATACATAAAAAGGAGACTGGAGCACCATATGATTGATGACAAGAATAATAAGTTTCACAAATTTAAAGATTCTTATACTTTAATCACGGTCTTAAGCACCAATTAGTACTATGCCATTAGGTCATCTCTTTATAATCCTTCTTTCCTCCTATGCATGTAGTCTAGGCATTTACTCTGAATTTGACTATAAATTTGGCCAAGATGCTTTATCTCAGAATCTTGTTCTCCAGCTCTTAATGTAACTGGAGGATCACAGGACCAGGGATCTAGGGCTGGGAGGTACCTTGGAGATCATCTAGTCATCAACTTGTCATTTTGTAGAAGAAACTGAGATGCAGAGAAATTATGTGTCTTACTCGGTGTCATGTAGGTCACGAGTTACAGAGCCAGGATTTAGATCCAGCTCCTCTAACTCCAAATCTTAATTGTTCAGTCATTTTTTCAGTTGTGTCCAGCTCTCTGTGTTCCCATTTGAGGTTTTCTTAGAAGGGATCCTAGAGTGGTTTGCCATTTCCTTTTCCAACTTAGTTTACAGATGAGGAAGCTGAGACAAACAGGGTTAAATGACTTGCCCAGGGTCACACAGCTAGTAAGTGTCGGAGGCAAGATTTGAACTCACAAAGATTGACTACAGATCTGGCCCTCTGTCTACTGTACCACCCAGCTCCCCAAATCCTAGGGCCTAGATAATTTCCTCCCATAGCCCCCCAGCTTAGTCATTTGGAAATACCTCACCCTGATGTATCAGCTACATCTCAATTAAAAGGTACAGTCATGTTGCCCTCCACCACCATCCCACTTCACCTCTAAGGGTGTAGTCCTGCTCTCAGATCTTCTGATTATATGACTTTGTTCTTAAAGACAATCACTCCTGCTGCATTTGTAGATGATTGTGGATTTCACCTCCTTTAAGAAATGAATTAATAGTAATTATAGTAATTGCAGCATCAGCTAGCATTTTATATGTCCCTTTAAGATTTATAAAGCGCTTTATGTATGTTATTTCAATCACTTCTATTTCAATTATTTTCCCCTATACCTTGCAAAGCAGTCACTCCCTTGTCTTCCTTACCTTCGTTATGGTCTCTAGTCTAATGTGATAGAAAGAACACTGACTTTAGAGTCAGAAGTCCTATGGTCATCTTAACTTCTGTGAATCTCTATTTTCTCATCTGTAAAATGGACTTAATAATACTTATTCTGTCAACTTCGGGGTTGTTAGAATAACTTGTGTATTAGACAATAAGGTTTGAGGGTTCCTTTCCATGTGTTCTCTCACTAGAGCCTAAAATGCAAGAATGAATGTAGAATATTTAATAAAGCATCATAGAAATGTGAGTTTTCATTATTGCTGGATTTTTGTTGTATCTTTGGGGAAATCAGTCATCTCATCACATTTAAATACTTATTGTTCTTTCTGTGTATACTGACAAGGATCAAAGACTTGGGGAAATTATTGTCATATTTTTTCATGTAATGCCAATAACCAGAGAAATTAGATGTGGTTTTTAAAAAAAGGCAGATTTTATCGTTTCAGTAAGTTATTTTCTTCCAAACCCCTTTATAATCAGATTGAGAAGGAAAAAAAAAAATGAAACAGTACTGAGAAAAAATTTACAGAATACCCAGGTATGATTGTTTTCTAGTCAAAATGCTATCTCTGGGGGCAGCTAGGTGACATAGTGAATAAAAGAAAACTGTTCCTGGAGTCAGGAGAACCTGAATTCAAATGTGACCTCAGGCATTTGATACACTTACTAACAGTGTGACCTTGGGCAAGTCACTTAACCCCAATTGCCTTGCTTTCCTCCCTCAAAAAAAAAAATGCTATCTGTGTCAAGAACAAGTCAATTACAATATGTCTTACTAATCCTGTACTCCTGGAAGCTTTCAGGGATGTCATAGAAATATGAAGTGAAGGTAAAAATAATAATAATATTAATTAATTAATTAATATTAAAAATAATAATAATATCTAGTATTTGTATAGCGTTTTAGGATTTACAAAGTACTTTTCATAGGTTATCTAATTTGATTCTCACAACAGCCTTGTGACTTAGGTGCTATTATTCTTCCCTTTTTTTTTTTTTGTTTGGGTTTTTTTTTTTTTGCTTTTTTTTGGGCGGGGGAGGGGGGAAGTTAGGGCAATTGGGGTTAAGTGACTTGCCCAAGGTCACACAGCTAGATTTGTGTTAAGTTTCTGAGGCTGGATTTGAACTCTGGTCCTCCTGACTCCAGGGCTGGTGCTCCATTCACTGTGCCACCTAGCCACCCCTATTCTCTCCCTTTTTACTGATGAGGAAACCGAGGTAGACAGAGATTAAGTGATTTCCCCAGGGTCATGCAGCTTTCTGAAGCAGATTGAACTGATGTCTTCCTGACTCCAGGAATACTCTATCTTTGATACCACCTCGATGTTTTTATACCTAAATTGAAGGTCTGTGGATAAGACTGTATTATATTAGAGCATTCTTAAGCTGCTGAATAAATAATAACTAACATTTGCATATAGTGTTTTGAGGTTTGCAAAGCCCTTGATTTACATGATCTCATTTGATCTTCATGACAATTTATGGGATAAATATTAACCTTTCCCCTGTTAGAAAGTAAGTTGTTTGACTTTATCTTTGTATCACCAGCCTGGTACACTGAAGCTGTTTGATAAATGCCTATTGTTTGATTGATCCTCATGTTACTTGTGAGGAAACTGAGGCTTACTGAGATTAAGTGAATCGCCTGTGGTATGCTGTTTTCATTAGGATTTGAACTCAAGACTCTCCTGACCATGAGTGCAGTACTTGAAGCTCTTAGCCTTCTTTCTTCATATAAAATGGGAGTCAATTTTCAGGACTTGAAGTCTCAGATAACAGGGGAGTATTTACTCTGGATAAGTCATTTAACCTCTCAGGGTTCTAGACAACACTCTGCTACCATATTGATGAGAAGTTGCTGATCTACATTGGTAAAGGGCATTTCCTTACCAGGAGTTCCCTACACTGATGAAACCACCTGTTTGTTGTTGTTCAATCATTTTCAGGTGTGTCTGACTCCCCTGGGTCCTATTTGGGGTTTCCTTGGCAAAGATATCAGCTCATTTTACAGATGAGAAACTGAGGCAAACAGACTTGCCCAGGGTTACACAGCTATTAAGTATCTGAGATCAAATTTGAACTCGCCTCTTCCTGACTCCCAGCTCCCACCTAGCTGCCCAAAGCTCACCTAAAATCTTGAGCAAGTCACTTTACCTCTCTGGGGCACATCTGGACTAGATGGCCTTCCAGGCTCTGCTCTATGACTTTGTTGTCTTTCCCTTTTCACAAATAACCCATCAGGTTGCTGAGTAATCACTGCCTTTTCCTGTTAAAAGCTGTCCTTAATGCCTGTTTTAACCAGATAGTTTTTCAAAATATTTTTTTATAGTTAACAAGCATTTATTTTCTCTCCCTCTCCCACTTTATTCCTTCACCCTGCTGAGAAGGAAAAAAGAAAAGAAAAGAACCTTAGTAACAAATATACAGTGAAAGAAATGAGAGAAATGATTATTATAACCAATGATTTTGGGAGATCCAGAATAACCTCTTTTTCTAAAGTCCTCATTTTGAAGCTCAACCTCTGAAGGACTGGACTGATAGAATTAACATTCTCCTCAGTCCAGGATAATCTAAGGTCAAACTTCTGGCCCATTGTCTTCTTCTCTGGCTTGGGTAGGGTATGGATCCTTTGTGTAGGTTTCCCTGGAGGCTGGAGATGATTTGGAAATAAATGACAGCATCAAAGTTATATTCCCTAGCCCCTCCTTAGAACGGGTCCATCTCTCATTGTAATATTCATGTTTTCTCTTTACTTGTTAACCAATCAGAGTTGATTGCCACCCTCAGGAATACCCACAATACCCACTCATCCAAGGATATATTAACTGTGAGTCTACCACCACAATTGATCCTTAGCATTCAAAAATATAACTGACTTTTTTACTAATAAAATGCTACCATCATTAATAGCATGAATAGTTACCCAGAAACTATGTCTCTCAAACTTTTTAAGTGTCGCAGAAAACATATTCCCACAATGGCTATCATCAAAAATGTATCTCTTATTCTGCATATTGAGTCCTCAGGATCTGGGTCCTCCAGGATCATGGTTAATCATTGTGTATTTTAGCTAGATATTATCTATATAAAAACTTGGGGGAGTAGTGACTTGTCATAGGCCTATAGCTTCCTAAGGATATCTCTGTTTGTAGAATTGATTCTTCATTCTACAACTTGCATGACCTCAGTGATTCTTGCTTAGCCAAAAGAACTTAACCATATCTGAAATGTTCTTAAGAGATGGCAGTTGTATGTCCTTCACAAACTGTCAGGTCAGTGATCCAAAATATTTTCCTGATAGGATTTGTTAAGTCAGACTCTAACTGGTACACTAAGGATAGTGAAATCGGTGTTATTATTAATAATAATAGATGGAATTATAGGTACACGTTGCTTTACATAATGGATGCAATCCTGAAAAGTTGAAGAAGGGGCTGGTATTAAGGGGAAAGATGCTTAGTTCTGCTTTGGACATATGGAGTTTGAGATGCCTATGGAATATCTAGTTCTAAATGTCCAAAAGGTAATTGACAATGTAGGAAAAGAACTTGAGAGAGAATAGGGCCAGATATAAAACTGATGGTCATCTTCATAGAGATGTTAACTAAAGTCATAGGAGCTAATGGGGTCACCAAATGTGAGACCGTATAGACATAATACAGGAGGGCCAAGAACAGTGTTGGATTATATCACCGCTTAAAAGTTTGTGATATGGATAGTGAAAGGAAACTGAAGAAGCAGTCAGACAGATTGAAGAAAAACCAAGAGAGAGCAAGCAGCACTATAAAAACCTAAAGAAGACAGAGTATCCAGGAGGAGATCATGGACAGTCAATAGTGTCAGATGCTTCATAAAGGTCTAGAAGGTTGGGGCCAGCAGATTAGACAATTAAAAGATCAATAGTAATTTTAGAGAGAGCAATTTCAGTTGATGATCAAGGTGGAAGCCAGATTGCAAAGTGCAGTGAAAGAAAGGGAAGTGGAGACACTAAGTGTAGATCACTGTTTCAAGGAGTTTGGTTAAATCAGCAGTTCTCAACCTGTGGGTCACGACCGCTTTGGAGGTCGAACCATCCTTTCACAGGGGTCGCCTAAGACCATCGGAAAACACATATTTCCAATGGTCTTAGGAACTGAGACAGCGCTCCTCTATCTGTCTCCAGGTGGGTCCGCCCACATGCAGATACACCCACATATGAGTATTAAAGGGTAGCGGCATTAGGAAGGTTGAGAACCACTGGTTAAATAAAGGAAAATGGGGGAAGATAACGGGAAGAGATGGTAGGATCTGGTGCATTGTTATTGTTTTTGTTTAGGATGGAGGAGACTTGTGTATGTATGGAGGCAATAAAGATCAGATAGGGAGAGACTGGTGATTAGAGATAGGGGAAAAAAAGATTATTGGGACAATTTTCTGAAGCTGCTGAGAGGTAATGGGTTAGAAAACAAATTAGAGGGGTTGACCTTGGCAAGGAGAAGGACTACCTCTTCTTCATAGATTTGGAGTAAAGAAAGCGATAGGAGGGGGATGATGTCCAGATATTTCAGTCTGAGGAAGAAGGAAGAAAAGTGAGTTCTTTTCAAATAGTCTTGAAGTCAGTATTTTAAACTTCAATATGTTGTATTTAAGGGAACCTTGTAAATACTTTCCTAAAAGAAGGTAGCACAATAGGAGAAAATACATAGGCTAAAAATCAGGAGCCCTGGATTCTAGATCCAAATCTGCCATTAACTATTTGTATGAATTTTTTTAAAGCAAGTCACTTAACCTTCTGGGGTCTCAGTTTCCTTATTGGTAAATTGAGGTGACTGGACTTAGATTACTGCTAGGATCCCTCATGGCTCACAGAATCATAGATATTTAGAGTAAGAAGGGACCTTAGTGGCCACCTATTGTCACCCACAGGAATTCCTCACTTTAACATGCCTAATAACTACTAACATTTGAAGAACTTACAGAAACCTCTGTAAAGTTAGTATTATTCCCTGATTTATTTTGCAGGAGTGAGGTGGGTGTGATGCTAAATTTAGATGTCCATATGTTGTACTTCATTATAAAGTAGTATTCCTCTAATGCTGAGATTTACAGATGGCTTCTATCCTAACCATATATTCTCCTTTGTAAAGAATAGTACACCATTAATTTAGGATTTCTAGTGACACTAAAAGCTCAGGAGAGTTATTTTTCTCCTACTCAATAAGATCACTTCCATGGGAGACATGTATAATTCTTGCCTCAAGCAACATTGTTTTTGGCTCTGTTGCAGGGATAATATGGAACCATGAAATCTTATGTGTTCATTATTATTGTGAAAGAGAAACTTCACCACTTTACAAGGAGTTTCTGACCAGAAGTTCTTTAGTAACAACTGCCATTTTAAAAAAATGCCTAAAGCATCCCCTTCCACCTCCATTGACTCCTTCTATTCCCTGTGTTATCCCCCTCTTTCCATGCTCAGGGCCTGTAGCACACTCTTTTCTTTCTCCAATCTCTTCCATCTGCATTCCCTATAGAGAGGTTCAAATCTTCGCCCACGTTGAATAATCAAAACTGATCTTGCTTGTTAGAAAAGTCTAAGGTAAATTAGAATACTCACTATGCTTCAATAACCAACTTTCTTTGGAAATGTACAACAGTGCCTGAACTGATTCCCATCAATAGCATCTTTCACCCAAGTACCATGCTAGGCAAAATCCATTTTCCATGGAAACTCCTACCGCCCCTAATTACATCTGTCCTTTGCTTTAAAGCAAACAGATTCTGGATATTGAAGAGATACAACTGGCCTGCTAAAACTTGCATTTCCCCTCTCACTTCCAATGTCAGCTGCATAAATGTTTCCACCAAGCAATAGAAATGCCCTTGGGCTCCAGAATACAGAAACCCATTAGGAAATAAATAAGCCCATCTGCATTTGGCCAAAGCCATTCCTACTATGCAATTATTGTCACTGGAGACAGCTGTCCCTGCAGTAAGATGGCAGAGCAAGAACCATGTTCTCATAAGCGTCTGCCACTGCTGGGACATTTTGCTTCTGGCTCCATTTACTGCCATCATGGACTTCTCTGGCACATGGTCTTTTTTTCAATCATTTTTATTAGCTTACAGGGAAAGAGGTTATTGCAAGTAGAAACTGTGATTTTAAGGCAGGGATATTCATTGTCTACACTTCCTCCCTACCTGCTGACTCATTTATCTATCTCTTGCAGTATGGCTTCTGACCCCACCATTCTACTGTTTTCTCAAAGATTACTTAATTTTTCAATCCTGTGACTTTGTCCCATTCCTCATCCCATTTGACTTTTATGTAGCTTCTCTTCCTGAATTCCCTTTCCTCCCTTGACTTCTGCTCTCTTCCAGTTATCCTCCTACCTTTGTAAACACTCTTCAGTTTCTTTTACTGATTCATCCTTCTCCTCTTCCCTTCTAAGCCTTAGTCTCCCTCAAGGTTCTGTCCTCACCATTCTTCTCCTTGCTATATCCCTCAGTTATTTCATTAACTTTCATCTCTACTCTCTCCTGAACCTCTGCCCACTATCTCCAGATGTCTGCTAAACATTTCCATCTGGATATCCCATAGGTATCTTAAACTCACCATGTTCAAAACAGAACTTGGCATCTTCCCCCCCTTTAAACTTTACTCCAAATATCTCCATTTTTGTTGTAGTCACCAACATTCTTGACTCTTTATTCTCTGTTGCCTTCCCAACCAATTAGTAGCCAAGTCTTATTGATTCTATCTCCCTAACATCTATTGCAATGATCCCCTTCTTTTCACTCACATAGCCACTACTCTAATTCAGGTCCTCATCATTTCTTGCCTGTTACAAAATCATCTTTATTTCTTTCCTTATTTTCTGTCTCCCCTCTTCCCCATCCTTCACTGAATCAATTTACTAAATTTACTAATTTACTAAATCTGAATTTACTAAATCAATATTCCTCAGTCACAGACTTGCTCATGTCACTACCCTCCCTCAATATTCATTAGCTCCCTACTACCTCTATTCTAGAGGAAAATGCAAACTCCTCTTTCTGGAATTTAAAACCTTTCAAAATCATATTCTTGCCCATCAATTGGGGAATGGCTAAATAAGTTGTGGTATATGAATGTAGTGGAATACTACTGTGCTATAAGAAATGAGGAGCAGATGGACTTTATATTTACCTGCAGAGTCTTATACAAACTGATGCTAAGTGAGAAGAGCAGAACCAGGAGAAATATGTACACAATCACAGACACATTGTATATGTGACAACCAACTTTGATAAACTGGATTCTTCTCAGCAACACAAGGTTGTAAGACAACTCTAAAAGACTCAGGATGGAAGGACATGTCTATATTCAGAAAGATCTAGAAAGAACAGAGTTTAAATGGAAACTGAAGCAAACTACATGCTCTCTTTCCTTCCCATATTTGGTTTTGTTTCCTCTTTCCCATTGTTCATTCCATCGGTTACAACCCTTCTATACAACCAGACTAATGTCCAATGGGAAAGTATTTGCAGATCCTATACTTGATTGCATGCCCCCATGGGGGAGAAGGAAGAAAATTTGAAACTCAAGTGATTGTGGAACTGAATCTTGTAAATTAAAAGTAAATAAACAAATCAATTAAAAATAAAAAATTTTTAAAAATCAAATGAAAAAAACATACTCTTTAATCTCTTTGTCTTATTTCATTACTTCTCTTCACATGTTCTATCTTCCAGTAAAACTGTACTACTTAAGAAGAGCAAACCATCTCTTTCCTCTGCACATCTGCACAGCCGGTCTTGCTGCCTAACATGCATTTGCTCCCTCCTCATCCTCCCTCTTCAGAATGCCTCTACCTTTTCAATGCTCCACTGCCTTCCTGATTGCCCTGGCTGAGAGCATTGTTCTCTCCCTCTTCAAATTATCACCAAGTTCCGTGTCTGAATCTCCTGTTTCCCCAACTTTCTTTACCTATTAGTATTTATATCAACTTCCCCTAGGTAAAATAAAAAAAAAGTTATTGAGGAAACATATTGTTTTATTTTTATCTTTCAGTCCACAGAATTTAGGCCAATGCTCTGATACGATAAGCACTTAACTATTTGTCCAGTTAGTGAATGAATTGGAAGAGGCTGTTTAAGTTGCGTAGCATAACTTCAGGGGAGAAAATGTTCTTGAATCATAGTGACAGAAAGATGTAGAAAGGTCAGAATGCAGGTCTAAAAATAGCAAATGGGCCTTTTAATTCCTAAGAAACATTTTGTATACTGGAGTGGTTTATTTTTTTTTTAAGAAGGTGTACAAGAGGTGAGATGAATGGGGTCTAACAGCCACTAACTACACAATTATATTGCTTTTTAAAAGTTAGGACCATCCTGTGCTTTAAATTGTGTCATGGCAGTCTTAAAATACGTTCAAGTTCAATAAAAATCAAGGAGGAGGAGAAACATAAGCCTCATTGCTTGGACAATTGATGGCTTTGATGGAAGTATTCTACCAACCCTCACAACCCAAAACTATAATTCAGACAAGTAGGGACAAGAAGAAAAGAAAATCCTTTAGTGGTAGAACATTCAGTCCCAAACTTGTGCCAGTTAGCCTAGGAGAGTCACAAGAGGGATAATTTTTCTCACCAAGAATCTTTTATTTTTTATTTTTTGGACTAGGTTAAAGAGACCACTCTTTGCCTCATTTCTTACCTAGTCTTAATCACTGAATGGGCACTGCCTCATTCAGAATGAGACTGGAGAAAGACCTTAGTTTAAAAAAGCCAAGGTCTCCCATTGCATCTGGGGCCATCTCCAATCATCCTTGTCTGTGTCTTACGCTGGACCCAGATGGCTCCGGAAGAGAAAGTGAAGCTGGTGACTTTGCACAGCCCTTCCTCACTTAAATCCAATTCCCTTGCAAGTCACAGCACCACTTTCCTGATGTTGTGATATTCTTCCTGATATTCTCTTCAAGAATAAAGTACAAAGAACAACTACAACAATCTTGTTCTATATTCTCTCTACCTTAGAACTCCTCCCACTTTCTGCTTCTAGATGGGCTTCAGCACAGAATACTACCTTTATTCTCATTCCATCGTCTATCCTCTAGGCCCTCAAGTGTGGCCCTTTGACTGAATCCAAACTTCACAGAACATATCCTTTTATTTGTTCAATTTGGCAATAGAACCTTGATGTCTTAGATGTGCTCCTTACGGGGACAAGTAAGACAGGTATTAAGCATCTCACATTGGTCCTAAAGAGTAGAGACTAAACTGTAGCCACCTGAATAGATTAGCTATTAGGAATAAGTTGATCACATTACTGAAAAAGGATGGGGGAAAGGGTTCTTGCAAAAGACTTAACCAATGGTCCTAAGATTATGGATATAGATAGAGGTAGAAGGAGTCTTAGTGATCATTGAGTCCAACTCCCCATTTTACAGATGAGGAAACTGAGGTACACATGGGTTTAAGTGACTTGCTCAGGGTCACACAGCCAGTATCTGGGGTGAGATGTGGGCCAGTTCATCCTCTATTATGACATGCTGCTCCATAAATTGACTTAGAGTAAGACTTTAATCTGTCATTATCTGTGTTATGGCCTAGGACCTTTGGGATACCCTGTATTCATTTTTAAATCTTTTGTCTTAGCATAATACTGACATTAAGCAATATGATTTCATTGTTATACTAGCATTGCTTTAGCCACACTGCAACACTCTACTTTGATGTTTTAGGTCACGATCAATGAGGTCTTTTAACCTTTCATAATGTGCATTATAGGGTGGATATTCCTACCTTGAAATTATTTCATTAATGATGGAATAGACAATAAATAGGATACTCTATCTATTATCTGAGAAGTATATTAAGTAACAGTGAGTATATAACATCCAAAAGTGCTATAATGGGATTATATGACATGACATATGTATAAACATGCCACATATTGAAGAGGTATGTGCATGTGTGGATAATGAATGAAAGGCAGGTCCTGGGATCAGGAAGACCTGGGTTCATATCCTACCTCTGACTCATGAGCTGTGTGACCATGAGATGAGTCATGGTCTAAGGTTAGTTCTCTAAGGTGGTAAAGTATATTTAGGTCTGTGGTCTTCATCAGTGGAGGAATTTCCCACACTAAAAGATTCATAAGTTGTTAATGTTGTAGCATATATACATGTCTATGAATATACAGAGTGTCCCACAAGTCTTAGTGTCATTTTAAGTTATGTAGCTTAAATAATAACTTAATAACACTGAATTATAACTAAATGACAATAATAATACAGTTTAAATAATAGCTTAATAATATTGATAATAAATAATAGCTTAACAATAGTCATTCAGTAGCTTAAAGGATAGCTTAAAATAGCACTAAGACCTTTGGGATACGCTATATTTGTTTTTATCCCTTTTGTTTTAGCATAATACTGACACCAAACTATGTTTTCATTTGATATCATTGAATTGCTTTAGCCACACCATTTAGTTATCTATCTGTTATATTTTATTTTAAAATTCCCACAGATTTCTTAGCCTATTATTTTGAGATTCTCACACATTGCTATCAAGTTAGACTCCAGAGTGTTGCAAATTTAAATTGAAGATTTGCAAAAAGCTAATTTGGTACAGCTCTGATACTTTTAGGTAATAAAAAGGTACAATCTCTGCAATCCATCTTGGATATTAACTTTCTGACTCAAGGTTCTTGATTAAGATTTCAGTTCACTCTGATTTTTTTTGTATGGGATGGATGGCACAGGGGAAAAGAGAAAGGACTATAGTTGATTTTATTATTCATTTATTCTTAAATAAAATTGCATAATAACACACCTTAAGTGGAAATTATTGTAAATTGAGAGCTCATTTTCTAT
The DNA here is from genome assembly GCA_028646515.1 of Pseudochirops corinnae. Taxonomy (NCBI): domain Eukaryota; kingdom Metazoa; phylum Chordata; class Mammalia; order Diprotodontia; family Pseudocheiridae; genus Pseudochirops; species Pseudochirops corinnae. The sequence continues at coordinate 249,314,095 of CM053586.1, forward strand.
CTCAAGGGCACAACATTGATCACATAGCCAAGAGACATGGCCATTCACTGAATCTTTGTCAAATTAATAAGCTAAACAAAATTGAAATAAATTGTCCAGCAATGAAAGTAGTAGCAACCTACTCCCTGGTCAAGGCTAAGCCTAGAAAGGTCAATGCCATTACATGTTTCCCTTCACATATTCTTCTTTGCATATTTCATGGGTAATTAAATCTAGTAGGAAAAAATGCTTGGATGAAAATCAAGAGACCTGGGTCCCAGTGCCACCTCACCGTGGTGGGGATTAAAACTGTCCAACCTACAAAAAAAGATACTGAGGCAGAGCTCTGAGGGGTCCAGAATGAATGGAGTGACCTCGGATGAAGTGGACCTCGGATCTTCCTCATGATCTCAGATGCTCCCCTCTTCTAGTACCCTATAAGGGTTTGATACCCAAATATGCAAAAGAGGCATGGTGAAATACAGAATCTCATTATTGAGAGATATTGCTCTTGAGAGCCAAAAATGGCTTATCAGCATGGGAATCATTGGTTATGTGAAGCATGAGGCATCTCTACTCAGAGGTCATAAGATGGTCACCTGCTCATATTGAACAAGAGAGAATGATCCAGAAGTACAAAAATAACTTAGAGGAACTTTCCAAAACCATCAAGGCTTTGGCACAGCCCACCCATGCTGTTTTTGGGCACGGAATTTGAGCACAAGATGGAGGTATCTTTGTCAGCATTCTTGTGGTTGCACAATGACCCTCATAAGTTGATAAACAAGTAGTGAACATTGCATTCAAGTTTGAGGCCCACTCTTGGAACCTATCTATCCCATATGATTTATGTAAAATATAAAGCTGAATAATACTGATTGAAATTGAGTAGTGAATAAAACGAAATATTTCTCATACCACCACTAACTATGCAACCTTAGGCAAATCATTTAACTTCCTTGGGCTCCAGATCTACAGGTGTATGTGTGTCAGGGGTGGGGACTAGAGCAGATTAAATATTCCCTTCTCTGAACCAAAGACTCTATATCCACTTGATAACTGTGAGAACTTGAGATGCCACAATTACTGCTAGAGTGGCCTTGGTCTCCTAAACTCTTCTCTTTTTAGATTATGCACCTGAAGATCTCAGCCTTTAAAACAGTGTAAGTCAAATTGGTTCGTAGTTGGCATAGGGATGCTGCTTTTATGTTTATACAGCAGTGGTCCACCATTTGTCACTAACCCTATTGGTGACCTTTAGTAGCTAATGACTCTAGAATACAGTCTTTCTCTAGCTTCTTTCTTACCTCCCTACCTATTCCAGATGCCTCCTGAGAGGGGAGGACTCTCTCCCTTTGTTCCTTTTACTCTTTTTCACAAACACGAATATGGTCTTCAGCAATGCTTTATACTTTAATGCACTATAATTGCTATCTCTATGCAGAAGAGACATGACTTTACTTGTCTATCTCTAAGCATATCCTATTGGGTCTCACCTGTGCATGACTATATGAAAGTAGGCCAGTGATCCAAGAGAATCTTTCTTGTTGTTAAAATGTATAGGGGCTTTTTCTGTAAAGAAGACTAGAATACAGTCTTCAAAAAAATCATAAACACCCATGTGGACAGCAAATAAGCCATCTAGAGTTCAGATGCAGATTGACTGCTTTTTATATACATCAGTACAAAGATTCTATCTTAACATTGTAGGAGGAAAATAATGAAAAGAAATACTGGAATCACTAAGGTCCAGACATCTTATTTCATATGGCTCCAATCTTACATTATTTCGAGAATTGTACTATAAAGGGAAGTTGCTATGATAATATGATAAGGACATTGTCAATGATCGTGGACTTCCGCGTAACAAAAAGGTCAGTAACCTAAGGTGTAACAGGAGCCAAAAGAAGATTCATAAAGTAAATCTGAATGGCAACAAAAGCTGGTTTCTTCTCCCAGAAAGGCCAGGAGGGTATTTTTTTTCCCACATATTCTGGCTTTTTAAAAACAGAAGTTTCTGAGAGCTTGATGATTTTTTTTTCCTTTTTGGAGGGGAGAAGGCAGGTCAATTGGGGTTAAGTGACTTGCCCAAGGTCACATAACTAGTAAGTGTTAAGTGTCTGAGGCCGTATTTGAACTCAGGTCCTCCTGACTCCAGGGCCCATTCTCTATTCATTGAGCCACCTAGCCACCCCTTGATGATTTTTTAAGTCAATATTTCACAAAGAACTTGGCTAGAAAGCTAAAAGTGGTAGTTGAGGAATGTTGCCCATCTTTGGGGACTTGGGGCAGTTATCCAAAGGTTTGCATCAAATGAAAGTCTAACTGTCCCTTTAATACCAAGCTAGACATCCTCAAGCAGATCCTCTTTTTAGAGGGGAGTTTGCGAGTTATCTGATCCTGATGCTTTCTCCTCTTGTCTCACTCTCTTTTAGGCTGTCTAGCATTTGAATAGTGCATTTGTACAGTCAAATCAAGACAACAAGCACTTGACAAGTGCTTACCATGTGTCAGGCACCTCCTTTAGTGCTGGGAATACAAATTCAGTACAAACAGACAGAGAGAGTCCCTGTTGTTAAGAAGGGAAAGTCATGGGGGAAGATGCAATGCAAAAGAAAGCTAAAAGAATGGGGCGGGGGGGGGGGGGGGGGCGGGGATGCAGAGAAAGTCCAGAGGGAGTCAGGAGTGCAGCCTAGAGAGGGTAAGACCTGGCTGCCCAAGAAGCCTCCTTTAAATGGTGACTCTGGGAGGGAAGAGCCAATCAGGGAGAGGCCACAAGGGTGGAGGCAACTTCCACTGGACAAAATCCAGAGAGAAGGAAGCTTTCAAGGTGTGGAGTCTAGGGATGGAATAAGTTTCCAGGGTGAAATGGCATTTACTGGCTCTGGGGTCAGAGGAATTGTCAAAGGACCTGACTTCAAATCTTACCTCAGATGTTTTTCTACTTATGTGACCTTGAGCAAATCACAGCTTCCCTGGGCCTCAGTTTCTTCCTCTGTAAATTAAGGAGGTCAGATTAAGTTTCCTTTGAAATCCCTTTTAGTTCTAAATCTATCGTTTTATGACAAGATAATCAATAAAGTCCCTTTGAGCTTTTAACAGTCTGTTTCTTATGTTTTCTCTCAAAGATGATAAACTCTTTAAAGGTAGAAACTATGTCTTTATTTACTTCCATATCTCCCATTGAGCCCTTAGCCTAGTATGGGCAACACATAGGCCATTCCTAAGAAATAAACATTTGTTAAATGGTTAAATGGGTATTAGTCTTGGGGAGGTGAACAGGTACTCATTTTCATCACCTAGATGTTGGCTGCTCTGTGATCCAGTCCTACGTTCCACAGTTCACAAGGACTTCCAACTCTACATGGGCTACACTAAATCCATATTCACAATTTCTTTCCCTTTAGTAGACTATATTGTGATTAATTGTCTTTATTTCCTTAGCAATTAATTATACTGGATTTCAGTGCGTGCTACTAAATGAAGTTAAACATGATATTTGCATAATTTACCTACCTTCATAGCTCATCCCAAAGCAAATCCCAGGCACAGTTATACACAGGGTGGGGACATTGACACTTGGGAATGTGCACTCTGTTCCTTATCATTAAAGGTCCCAGTACTTCATCAAAGATCTGGCTAGTCACAAGGCTCCTAGCCATATAGCTTTTGTACAGATTATCCTGAGAGACCTGAAGATCCAGAGAGCCTTTGGTGGGTCTACCATCTTCTAATTAACCCAATCTCACTGAGCAAAACATTTTAAACTTGAGTATGTGAATGAGTTTGGTTTTTAAAAATATTTTGATATCTATATTTCAAAATAATTGATTTCCTTTGCAATCCTTTGCATTTTATTTAATTCAGTTCAAAACATTATTCTGAGGAAGGGTCTATAGCAGCGGTTCTCAACCTGTGGGTTATGTTCAATTTGTAACAATGAAAACACATCCTGCATATCAGATATTTACATTACAATTCATAACAGTAGCAAAATTATAGTTATGAAGTAGCAACAAAAATAATTTTATGGTTGGTGGTCACTACAACATGAGGAACATATGAAAGGGTCGCAGCATTAGGAAGGTTGAGAACCACTGGTCTATAGGCTTCACCAGACTGCCCAAGACACAGAAATAAGAATCAAAAGTTCCTGCTTTAGAATCTTTTTTTTTCTGAGTATAAACCAGCCTGACAAACTTTTTGGTTTAGACGGTAGCTAACTTTATTTTGGATCACTGGAGGTGTGGGACATTAAGGGAGCAAAGTTAAGGTTTCCATCCAAGACTCATTGTAGGGGAGGATGAAATAAAATGAGAAACCACCAAAGGGGCATTAGGGAACCCATGCTGTGCACATGCTCAGAATAATTTTCAGCGCCTGGGTAGTTTTAGACTGTAAAGAATAAGGACTGAGGAAGAAGAATGAGAATGTTTCCTTATTTTTCCTCTCTCTCATATCTTTGTTTTGTGTCTCTCCATCTTCCTTTGCTCATCATCTACTTATTTGCCCCCAGTGCTGTTGAGGAAATTAATAGTGGGGCATGAAAGCAAAGTGGGCTCTAGAGCTGGAAGAAACGGTTGAGGTCATCCTATGCAATAAACATTTCACGTTTGAAGAAACTGAGGTCAACAGAGGTCAAGTCATTTGCTCAAAGTTACACAAGGTAATAAACAGCAGAAGCCAGGTAACCTCTCCCTAAATTCAATAATTGTTCCATGACACCATGCTTCTACCCCATCTTGGCACCAATCTTTACACATAAGTGAAACATACTAAAATGAAAAGCATATTCCTTTCCTGATTTATTTCTTAACTGCCAGTGAAAATCATTTTTATTTCTTCTATGTACCAATGCATTGAGACATAAGATTTTTACTTCCCATAAATATGAAAAATTGAAAATTGAGTTGTGCCTTCAAATTCTTTGTTGATGCATAATTAGTGTTTTATTTAATTGTTCTTTTGGCAGTTATTTGTCATCCAATCAAACTGTTTTTCACTGCATATTAAAAATGTCTGTAAAAGAGGCAGTGTACTGGATAGAGAACAGAACTTAGAATCAGAAGACCTGAGCTTGAATCCTACTTTAGACCCTCCCTGAGTAACATTGGGCAAGTCACTTAACCTCTCTGTGCCTCATTTATAAAATGGGGATGGATTGTTGTAAAGATTAAATGAGTTAACATATATAAAGTGCTTTGTAAACCTTAAAGCACTATATAAAAGTCAATTATTATTTTTATTAATATAATCATCATTTTTATCTAGTGAACATCTTATCAATTTTTATTTGTATTTTTATCAATTGTCTACTTAAAATTATTAAGGATCCTCTTTAAGTTACAACGCAGCTGGGGCAGCTAGGTGATGCAGTGGATAGAGCACTGGCCCTGAAGTCAGGAGGACCTGAATTCAATTCTGGCATCAGATAATTACTAGCTGTGTGACCCTAGGCAAGTCACTTACTCCTGACTGCCTCCAAAAAAAAAACCCCACAAAACCAAAACAAATAAAGTTACAATGCAATTGCTCAATGTGTGATAGTAGGAGGGAGGTCACCTAGTGTAATTGATAAAGAGTTGGTCCAATGTCAAGGTGCCCTGGGTCCAAGTCCTGCTTCTAATACATGCTAGCTGTGTGTCCCTAGACAAAGCACTTAACTTCTCAGTGTCAAGGCTAATTCTATAAGGCAATCTCCAGAGCAGCTGCTGATCTGCCTGGTGCAGGGAGTTTTCTTACCAGGGAACTGCCTTAATTGATGAAATAAAAAGTCTAGACAAAAATAAATAAATTAAAATATAGTCATGTATGACTAGGGTTGTTAACCTTTCCTGTGTATTGTGGACCTCTTTGACAATCTATGGATTCCTTTGCAGAATAATGTCCGTCTATTCTTTAAATAATTGAAGAAAATGCTAAATTTTAGTTAGAAGTGAGTGAAAGAAAATACGTAAATTATTTTGACCCATATTCATGGACCCCCTGAATTCTAGATTTACTTAAAATTACTTAATGTCTGAAAGAAGCAATAACTCTCCCAAAATGTCATATTTATGCCTGAGGACTAACTTAAAAACCTAGTCACTCTGAGTCCCGTCATCTCATTCTACAATGTTGACATATTCTGGGACTCTCCTAAAAGAATTTCCCAGGGCTCTGAGTGGGAGCATATTGGAGACAAAAGGCACAAATCAAGGATGTAGTTAATATGATAGAATCAGAGAAAAAAGGAAGAACTGTAACAAAAGTCTCATCAGATGCCTCAGCATGGCACAGAGATAAGCCTGGGCTTTTGGAGGTTCTGCCAGAGGAGGAGAGGTTCTAGCTGGTTTTGTCATGCTGTAAAGGCCTTGAATATAATCCTTATGACCTACTATTATAGCAGTCAAGCAAATTACAAAGAGAGAACAGCCAGCACTAGTAGTAGCCTGGCCACTTGACTGCATGAAACAAAGAAAAATGAAAAATTGGCCTTCCTTTCTTTGTGGACTTCTGCACACTAGCACCAGAGGACCGAATCCTTGTCCATTGACCGAGGAGGCTGAATAGAATTGAATCAATCTTGACATTCTCATAAATTCAAACGACAGAAGGAAATTGCAGCTAAGTTGAAAGACAGCTCACAGATTCTCCTTGGAGTAATAAATTAAGGAGTTCAGAGGATTAGTTTTATCATTTATCCAAAGGCAACAAGAAACATCATTTTATGGGACGTTTGTTCATTTTATATTGTGATCCTTGGGTTAGGTATTTATACACAAAAAAGAAAGAAAAAGACCAACATGAAAATAATCTCAACTTTTGCACAAATGTCCGTTGCAGATAATAAAGACCTAGGGAATTCTATGAAGAATTCTGTAAGGCCCTCCAGATTAAAGCAAAATATACTTTGATACTTAAGTCACTTAAATGCCGTGGTGGAAATAAGGTACAATAAGAGAGGATGATAAAAAATAAGTTAGAAAATGTAGTTCTGGAGGAAGTTGCCCACAGGCTTACTTATTATTAGCTATAAATCTATATACCTGTGTATCATGACTACTAGAAGCATAGTAATTAGACTGTTAGACCTGGAGTCAGGAAGAAGTGAGTTCAAATCTGGTCTCAGACAAAACTGTGAGACCCTGGGCAAGTCACTTAATCTTGATGTGCCTCAGTTTCCTCATCTGTAAAATGGGGATCATAATAGTACCTACTCCCTCAGGGTTGTCATGAGGATAAAAAATGATAATATGTATAATGTGCTTGCAAACCTGAAGTCCTACGTGTCATTTTGTTGCTATTGTTCAGTATTTTTCAGTCATGTTTGACTCTTTGTGATCCCATTCTTGGCAAAGATACTGGACTGGTTTCCCATTTTCTTCCCTAGCTCATTTTACAGATGAGGAAACTGAGGCAAACAGGTTAAGTGACTTGCCCAAGGTCATATATCTAATAAGTGTCTGAAGTCAGATTTGAACTCAGGAAGATGAGTCTTCCTGACTGTAGGCCCTGCATTCTATCCAATGCCCTGCCTAGTTGTCCCTCAGACCTTATTTAGGAGGTGTCATTTGAGCCAAGGCTTAAAGAAAATAGACATGCTAAGAGGAATGGGTGAGGAGGGAGTGAGCACACATCAAGCATGGGAGATGCCTTTTGTGAAGGTAGAGAAATGGGAGATGAAAAGTCACGTGCAGGGAAGTGCAAAGAGATCAGTTTGGCTAGGACACAGAGTGTGTAAAATGAAGAAAAGCAGTAAGCCTGGAAATGTAAGCCGGAGCCAGCTTTAAATGCCAGAAAAAGGAGTTGGTATTTTATCCTGGAGAAAAGAGGAATCCCCTGGAACAGTGGAGTGACATGATCCTACTTGAATATTAAGAATATAAACTTGAAAGCTGTATCTCCAGAGAATAGATTGGAAAAAGGAGACTTTGGGCAAGGAGACCAATTAGGAAACTGTACAAAATTATATGGGAGGGGAAGGGACGTCTAGGTGGCACAATGAATAAAGTACTATTATTCAAATCTGACTTCAGATAATGACTAGTTATGTGACCCTGGACAAGTTAGTTCATCCTGTTTTCCTCAGTTTTCTCATATGTAAAATGAGCTGGAGAAGGAAATGGTGAACTCTAGTATCTTTGCCAAGAAAAATCCCAAATGGGGTCACAGAGAGTCATACACAACTGAAATGTCATCCTGTTTGATGATGCTCTGACGGTTGGTATCAAGATAAGCATAAAACAAACAGCTGTATGTGTACTACTCCATATTGGAGAAGGTGAAGCATAGAGCCCAATTCTAATCTCTGTTGATCCTTATCTGTTGCTCATTATTCCTCTCATTCCTAACTAATTGACTCCTTATCACAATTCTCACATCAATCCCAAACCTTCTCACTGCAAACTACTCCCATTTTTTTAAATCTTTTGATGAGAAAACAAAATCAGGTGTTCTCTCATTTATACCTCAGATCATCTCAACAGCATCCTAGGAGGAAATTAGTTATTTCAGATTTTTGTGTCATTTTTAATCAGGACAGATATCATGGTATGCTACCATGAAATCTATAGATTTTGAGGTTTTGAGATAGATAAGGCAAAAATTATAAACATCATCATGTTGAATTTAGTCTACAATGATAACATGAAGCTTGGCATGCCTTACTTTGTGATCTAAAAGTATTCGTAAAACTGAAGATAAATCATTTTTTCACAAATGCAATCAATTTTCCATTGGCCGAGATAGAATCACAGAGATGTTCTTTTTTCTTCCCAATTCAACTTCATCTTATAGTGGCTCCTAAAAATTTAACTGTCAGGCCTCCTTTCTGCCTCTGCAAATCAATGATCTGTAAACAAATAATTGAATGCACCAGTGGAGTGCTTACTGAAAAGAACTATACCATGTCTTGAATTCTTAAATAAATAATGCATCTTTTGTATAAATTTGAAATTTTTAAAGGTTGAGTTTCTCAAAGGCAAGGTGCATTTATTTGCATATTCACTTCCCTTCAATGCAGTGAGTTAGTTTTTAAGTGCTAGATCACAAAGATCTTTGGACTACTTAAAATAATTGATAGTCGAATTGGTATATTTGACTTTGAAGTACATTTTTTACATAGATTTAAAAATAAGTTAGGAGGCAACTCTGAGTTTATTGGAAAGAGCTTAGATTAGGAATTAAATCCAGTTTCTAACTTTTCTACTTTGGTATGCCACTTAATTTCCCTAGGTCTTAGTTTTTCCCAATGTAAAATTAGGGGATTGGCCTAGGAACCATTTTTTCTAATATGTGTCTGGGAATTCACAATAGTCAGAAGAAAAGACTGATTCAGGGAATTTAGTTCTTCCATATTAAAGGTATTAATGACATGCCCCAAAACCATGCAGTAGAAAGAGACTCATACTCAAGATAGGATATCTGGGTTCTTTTCCTGACTTTTCTGTTCTTAATGACCTAAAATTAAGGAATCTCTTTATGTTTTTCTGTTTCACTTGTAAAAAGGGACTAGTAATAGCTGTTTTGCAATTTCTTATTTATCTGATTTTGTCTTCCTCTATAAAATAAAGGGAATAGATGAGATGGTTTCAGAAATCTCTTCCAGTTCTTGATCCACCTATAATCCATGATCCAAAGCTGAAAGAAAAAATGATACTTCTTCTTGCCAAGGTTAACCTTGTTACCTTATGCTCCTCCTCTATATTATCTCTTTGATTATTTCCTTTCTCTTCATTATCTTTAATCTCCTTTATTCACTGAGTCCTTCCTTTCTGGAAGATGCGTCTAGGTTTTCCCCATCTTTGGAAAAACAAAAACAAATTTTCACTTTACCAGGATAACCCTTCTCACTCTCCTCCATTTCATGGGTCAACCCCTAGATGAAATTATTTTAGATGATCTCCTTGTCTATTCTTCTCACTCACTCAATCCTCTTGTCAGTTTCACACCCCCAAATTCAGCTCAAATTATTCTCTCCAAGATTACCAATGGGCTTCTAAATCACATATCCAATAGTATTTCCCTCAGTCTGCCTTAACCTCTTTGTGACTTTTGACACTGTTGCCTACTACTTTCTCATAAGCATTCCTCTCTCGATTTTTATGACACTCCACTCTTCTGTTTCTTCTTTTACTCACCCTATGCCTATTTCTTAAAATCCTTTCCTGAATCATTTTACTCCTTTTGTATGAGTGCACTCCAGAATTCTGTCTTGGGCTTTCTTCTATCTTCTGCATTCTTCTGTAGTGATCTTATCAGCTCCTATGTGTTCAGGTATCATCCCTACAGATATGAGTCCCAAATCTGTTTCCAAATAGCCAGTTCTCATTTCTTATCTGAGTCACAATATTACCTAATTAATTGTTTTGAGCCTGGATGTTCCATGAGCATCTCAAACTCACCATGTGTAAAAGCAGAAGTCATTATCCCATCCTCTCTGAACCCAGTCCATCCTTTTTTTTCTGATTTCCTTATTTCCATCAAGGACAACACCATTCTTCTAGTCACTTGGACTCAGAGCCTTAGATTCAGCTTAACTTTTCACTTTTCCTCAATCCCTTCCCCTCAAATCCAATCAATTGCCAAGTACTGATTGTTTCTATTTTCACACATCTCTCACATCTACTCGCTTCTTTCCACTCACACAGACGCTACCGTACTTCATAATTCCATTCTAATTGTATTCCCTGCCTATAGTCTCTCCTTTCTTTAATCTGTAATCCACAAAGCTTTCAGATTGATATTATTGATATTCCTGAATTACAAGTTTGATCATGACACTCCCTAGCTTAAGAATATTTGAGAACATTTAAAGCATTTCATCTCCCACCTCCATGCCTTCAAACAGACTATTCTTCATACCTAAAAAGATTTCTTCCTGCTAGATCTAGAGTCCAGAAAACATGAGTTCAAATTCAGCCTCAGAGACTTACTAGCTATTTGACCTTGGGCAAATTATTTAACCACTCTCTGCCTCAGTTTCCTTATTTGTAAAATAGATGTAGTAATAGCTCCTGTCCCCCAAGATTGTTATGAGGATAAATAAGATACCCTTTGTCAAATGGTTTGCAAACCTCAAAGTACTATATAAATATTAGGTTGTGTGTGGTGGGTTTTGTTTTTTTGTTTTGGTTTGGTTTTTTGTAGAATCCCCAGCCTTCCTTGAAAGCTTAGCTCAGGAACTAGCTCCTATGGAAAACCTTTCTTGATCTCATCAATTCTTAGTGCTTGCTTTTCATTTACTCTGTAGATATTCTGTATATGTTTACTTGCGCATGTGTTCTTCTTCCTGTGTAGAACATGAGCTTTTTGAGGGCAGGGACTTGTTTATTTTACTTCTTTTAAACTTTGTATCCCCAGAACCTAGACAAGTTCCAGATACCTAACTGGTGCTGGTGGAATTGAATTAATTGAATCATTAATATCAAATAGTATAAATGAGAAGATATGTACTTACCAAAGGTGTCAGCTTCCGTCACAGAGAAGATCTAGAGTAGAGCCCAAGTTGAAGAGAAATTCGCAAAACAAGGTAAGATCATCCAGATGCTTGATGTTCAATCTATCAGCAGGTCTTTATTAAATGCCTATATATTATCCCAGGTACTGTGCTAAACACTGGAGATACAAAAAGGCAAAAGACAATCCCTGCTTTTGAGGAACTCAGGATCTAATGGGGGAGACAACAAGCAAAGTAACATATGAAAACAAACTATCTACAGGATAAATAGGAGAGAATTAACAGGGAAGGCAATAGAATTCTTTCCACAGTGCCACTTAGCTGCTTCAAGATTCCTCACGTAGGGGGAGAACCAGGAAAGAGCAGCCTCACAAAAGTTCCTTCTTTTGTTATATGTTACGGCCTGTTTGTACTCACCATGTGCCTTTCCATTCCTCTCTCAGCTTTTGTTCTTTAGTGAAATTCTCTGCCTTACAGTCACATGATAATACTAGTAAAATGTTAGTGTTGAGAAGATAAGACTTTGTGTGATAAACAAGCATGAATCTATTGTGATCTTAATCCCTGCCATCCCCACATGGAGGAGATGACAGATATCTTTGAATTTTTGATTATTATTATTATTTATTGTTGTTTGTTTTTAACCTAGTTTTTATTTTTTTAAGTTTTTTTCTACTTAATAGTATTTTTTTTTTTTTTTTAGTAAACTGGTTGTTGTAACCAGGTTTTGAGCTTGAGTGTCTTGAAAACTCCTGTTTAGTCATGATTCCTAATTTGGTGGAAAGAATGATGTCTCCATGCTAATGGCCTGCTGGAGGGTGGGAGCTGGCAAGAGAGTTTTGAAACCTGGGTTACATTCTTAATAAATGTTTTCATGGAAATTGTAATTGACCTATTATTTTTTAGCCTCTTGGGAACTAGGTGCATATCATCTTTCTTTTTGTTATATATTTTTATTCCCAATGCTTAGCACAGCACCTGGTAGATAGTAAGGCCTTAATAAATTCTTGAGGTCAGTCGATTAACATTTTCTAAGTGCTTATCAGGCATTGTGCTAAGTTCTAGGGCTACAAAAAGAAGCAAAAGTCCCTGTCCTCAAGGAGGTTGCAATGGAATGGGGGAAGACAACAAAAAACCAAATACATACAAACAAACCATATGCAGGATAAATAGGAAACAATTTAAAGAGGAGAAACACTAGAATTAAGAATAGTTGGGAAAGGTTTCCTATAGAAGATGGAATTTTAGCTGGAGGTTAAAAGAAGCCAGGGAAATCAACAGGCAGAGATGAGGAGGGAGAGCCATTCCAGCCATGGAGGACAACCAGAGAGAATGTCTGGATCCAGAGTGTGTCTAGTTTACAGAACAGCCACGAGGACAGTGTCACTAAATCAATGAGTACATGTTGTGGGCTACAGCATAGAAGACTGGAAAGGTAAGAAAGGGCTAAGTTATAAAGGGCTTTGAAAGCCAGAGCATTTTACATTTGATCCTGGAGGTTGACTTGGATTTTTCAGTTTTTCTGCTATTTTTTCCTACCTGCAGAGGTAATACAGCATTCTTGGGACAAAATTAAGTCATCAGTTTACTAAAAGAACTAAAGCCAAGAATCCAGTTATGGTAATAAGTAATAAATATTCATCTTAGGAATATTTAATTGTCATTATGTGCTAGGCAGATCTCCGAGAGAGTTCCAACAATTTTTCATTGACCAGACAACCTTATTTAGGGGAGGCAGGGATGGCTGATTTAAAATATTTAAACTTCTGAATAAAAGATATTATTGAATCTTGAGACTGCATAACTTCTGACTTCCTCCCAAACTGTCACTTCATGATTCCACACCTCCCTGCCATGTATTGCTCATTAAGATTTTAGGAATAGCCTTGGTTATCCTTTTACCTTTTTAAAATTCCAGAACAGCCATATAATTTATGGAAATTAAAAGACTCCTCTATCTTTAGTCAATAAAGTTTCATTATTTTCTGAAAGGCTAAATTTATGGCACCCCACCAAAAAAGAATTGGGAGGCTAATGAGAGTGCAGATGCTTGAATTATGAATTGGAATGCTTATGACAATGTATCTGAGTGGAAATAATTGTTTTTAGCCTCAGATTTATGTGAAGGACTCCACTGAAATTAATTCAACTCTGTCAAAAGTTTTATGCTGCTGCTAATTCCCAGGGATCTTGAACTAATGGAACAAGTTGAACTATGCCACAAAGAGACACAGAGTATGTTTGCATGTGTTTATTTCAGTCAAAGTTTGTTTAGAGAAAGGTCCATAGGATCAGGGACCTTAGAGGCCATTCAGTTTAACCCCTCATTGGGGAAACTGAGGTCCCAAGGGTTTAAGTGACTTACTCAAGCCACAAATGCAGTAATTGTGGTTTTATTGTTCGATCATTTCAGTCCTGTCTGACTCTTTGTGACCTCATTTGGGGTTTTCTTGGCAAAGATGCTAGAGTGGTTTGCCATTTCCTTCTCCAGTCATTTTATGGGTGAGAATATTGAGGTTAAAGGGGTCAAGTAACTCACCCAGGGTCACACAGCTACTAAGTGTTTGAGGCCAGCCAACACTCTATCCCCTCTGCACCCCAGCTGCCTTACTCATTGTGGTACCAAGATTTTAATTGAGTATTCTAACTCTTTCTAAAGCAATCTTTGCCCCTCTACCCCTTCCCAACTATAAATATCAGAACTATGATGACCATACCTTCTTTATATTTTAGGCCCCTTAGCCTAACACAGGATTTTGTATATAATAGACATTTAATAAATGCAATTACACTGAATTGAAATGCTGATGAATTGCTTAAAAGTTCTCAAAACTTAATTGACTTCATTTCTATTTCACTTGTGAGTGCTTATGAGGGTCCAGGTAGAGATGAGGAAGAGTTACCCTCTCATAGTCCACAAATGGTGCTAAAATGTTGACAATTCCTCCAAAGTTGTGAATTGTCAGGCCAGAACTTTTGGCCTCTATCTATCCTGACTCAATGACTTAAGTGGGTCAAAGGTGATAATATCCAAGAGTAGATCCAGCAGTAAAACCTCAGATATTGAAATAAAAACATACAAAATATGAGTAAAAAATTAATCTGCTTTTACTTGTGCGTTGCCAAGTGCCCCAGTTTCTTCATCCATAAAGAGTGATGAACAATAACCTTACCTGTTTGAACTTGGTTATCACAATTTTCCTGAAACCCAGTGCTAGCTGAATTTGGGGGATTTTGTTTCAATGTGCTTTCCACTTTTCCTATAGCTAGAATAATTTCAAACTATAGCCAAATCTCTGCATCTTCCTTTCCACCTACCTCCTTATTTAATTCAGTTCAACTCACATCAGTTCAAATATCTGGTTAAATGCTTGCTGTTATGAAGTCTGTACTACACAGTTTGAGGAGGAGATATGTGGTTCTTGTTTAAATCCCTCATTTTGCTCAGTTCCTCTCCATAAGCCTTGATCTTTACCTCACCAATAGTATTTTATGCTAAGAAATTGTCAATCAGAAGTTTTGAATTTTTTAACAAGAATTTTTAAGTGTCTGCTATGTTCCAGGCACTGTACTAAACACTTTACAAATCTGTCTCATTTTATATTCATAACAACCCAGAGAGGTAGAAACTCTTCTTATCCCCATTTTTCAGATGAGATAATTAAGGCAGACAGAAATTAAATAACTTGCTCAGGGTCACACAGCTAGTAAGTATTAAATATTTGAACTCAGGACTTTCTGACTCCACATCCATGGCTCTTTCCACTGCATCACCTACTTGCCTCCATGTTAGAAATTCTTCCAAAATCCAATCTAAGTAGGCCTGCAAAACTCTCCCATGGGTCTTAGTTCTGCCCTATGGGTCTGAGGTAAACAAATCCAATCTTTTTTCCCCAGTAGAAACCCATCAGATTCTCTCAGATAATATCACTTCCCCTACAGAACAAGCCTTCTTTTCTCGGAGCTAAATATTGACACTTCCTTCAATCTTTGTGTGACACTGTCTCCAACCCTTTTACTGTCTTGTCCAGAGACTGCTTTGCATGTGCTCCAGTTTTTCAATGTTCTCCTTTAAAAGTGTGATATCCAGAAATGAATGTGCTACTCCAGATGTGATGTGATCTTTGAATGAGTACAGCTCTCTTGTTCTGGACACCAGGTCTCAACTAAGACTGGCTTAGTTTTTCTTTGACTCCTATTGAGTTTGCAGTCCACTAAGACCCCAAAATCTTTTTTTTAATCCAAACCTAGTTTTACCTCTCCCACCATCTACCAGTATAATGTTAACTTAAATTTGTTGTTGTTAGTCATTTTTCAGTCATGTCTAACTCTTCAAGATCCCATTTGGGGTTTTCTTGGCAAAGATACTGGAGTAGTTTGTCATTTCCTTCTCCCACTCATTTTCCAGATGAGGAAACTGAGGCAAACATGGTTAAGTGACTTGTCCTAGGTCATATAACTAGAAAGTGTCTGAGACTTGATACAAACTCAGGAAGATGAATCTTCCTGATTCTAGGCACTCTATCTACTGTGCCACCTAACTGCCCTCTTAACCTAAATTTAGGACTTTTTTTTTGGTATGGGCCTATGATTTAATTAGTATAGGACATTCCAGTTGATAAAACTCCCCTTATGAATGCAGATACATAACTGTTCTACAACTTATTCTTTTAAAGAATTGTCAAAAGCATTAAAAATTCGAGTAATTTGTTTAAATTCACACAGTATACAATAGAGGACAATCTTGAACCCAGGTATTCCTGACTCCAACACCAGCTCTCTATCAATAACACCATGCTATCTAAAGTGTAGGACTTTATGGATTTCCATTCCTTTCCTACTGAATAAACTATATTCTCCTCTAAATATATTTTAGTCATGAGTCCTAGCCCAACCCATAATGTCTCACTGGTACCTCTGAGGTAGAACTGACCTCTTTCCAAAATATCTCTAGTTTGGCTTCCTAATTATTCATGTTTTGTATGTTTGTATTTCAGCATCTGAGGTTTTATTGCTGGTTCTGCTCTTGGATATTATCACCTTTAAATTGTCTATGATCACCTATTGCTCTCTTCCTCTTTCCCTACAGTTCTCTCTCTTTCCCCCTACACAGTCATCTTTCACATCCAACAAAATCTTCTCTTTAATACTACCTTACCTAATCTCCTCTCTATCAATATCATTTCTTCTTCCATCATAATCATTCTTTTCCCACACAGAATCTCTCAAACCCATATTAATCATCTCTCCTCTCTATACACAATACTCTCCTTTCCATACATAATCATTTCTCTCCCTTCCGTACAATTCATCTTTCTTGTTACTGTGTATAGTCAACTCTCTTTGTTCTTGCACATAGTTTTATCTTCTATACATATAATATACATGCACACATATATGTATGTATGCATGTATGTATGAATACAGTTAGCCCTTCTACATCACAACTTTCCTCATTGCAGACTTGATATATGTGGTGGGCCATCCTAAGAAATTAAATGGGAATTTTTTGGGAGTTTTATGGAAGCCACAGACAACATGCAAAGGTCAGCAGATGACACAGAATAAAGTTTAGAAACTCAGAAATGCATAAAATATGCTTATAATATTGTATAATATCAACATATTTTTTCTTTTAATACTGTAATAATTCATACTACTTCTCTGGTATGAAGGGGGGGGCTAAAAATTTTACACAAATTTTTCATATTGGGGGGTGCCATGCCCTGACTCCCATAATATGGAAAGGATAATTATATTTATATACACACACATGCATATATGTATATATTTGCATATGTGTACACACACATCCTCTCTACAATATACCTGACCAGTGGCTATTCAACCTCTACTTCAAAGTTTCCAGTGAAGAAAAACTCACTGCCTCCTGAAGTAGTATAATGTCATTTATCCTTTCAGCAAGCTCTGCAATTTCTACCCATTGGCGGTGGGGAAGAAAGGTGCAAGCAAGTATTTATTTAGCTATTTACTATGTACCAGGAACTGTGCTAAGCACATAACAAATATTATCTCTTTCAATTCTCACAATGCCCCTTGGAGTCAACTGATATTATTATACAGAGTTGTTGTTTTACAATTAGGGAAACTAAGGCAAACAGAGCCTAAATGTTTTGCCCAGGGTAACAGAGAGTAATTGGTAGATGAACAAAATTGGAAAAGAATACATACTTAATAGAGTCACCTGGCTCAATACCATCCCCAGGTGAGGGAGGCCCCAGAGGACAATGGCTTTTCCAAGGTCATGCACATAGTTGGTGGCAGACACGAAAATATAATGAAGTGTTTACAAAGGAGTATTAATACATGACGATTACAATTTATTGTTTTTGAATCGTTTCAGTCATGCCTGACTCTCTGTGACCCTATGTGGGATTTTCTTGGCATGGAATAGTTTGCCACTTCCTTCTCCATCTCCTTTTATAGATGACAAATGTGTTTAAGTGACTTGCCCAGGGTCACACCGCTAGTAAGGATCTGAGGCCAGATTGGAACTCAGGTTCTCCTGACTCCAGGGCCAGGGCTCTATTCACTGTATAACTTCATGCCCAATTAAAATAGTACCAATTAACCATTGGATCACTGGGAAGAAGGATGGAATATTGTAATCAAAAGGAAGGTGTCTCATAAAGACTCCTATATGAAATAGGAAGCATAACTGAAGTCTCTCAAACAGGACTTTGCTTTAATGCACACATTTGGGATCCTTTAAAATTGAGTGTAAAACTAAACACCCTTCTGTGATAGTAAGGTGAAAAAGAGACTGCTTTTAACAAATGTGTACAAGGGGGCAGAATTTGATGTGTAGGAGGCAGAGTAGGAAGGTAATGATTCTAATAATTCCCTGTTGGGTTTCTGTTTTGGAGGAAAAATGAAAAGCTAAGAACCACAGTGATACATGACATTTATCTCCAAGTGGCACCCTGCTTCTGTTCCTGCACTTTTAATTTGTTTTCAAGGTGATGGAGTCATTAAGTTTGGCAGGAAGGTTGGAGGCTCTGAGAACTCTCACTTAGGGAAAAAAAATCATAATAGTTTAAGAGTCTTCTTCCACTAACAACACATGCTGCCTAAAATGTTGGAGCTACTAAAAATGATGAATCCTGCAGTGGATATGAAATGAAGTGGTTGGAGGTAGTACAGAATGGTTAAAAGTGTTAGTAGGAATGACTATCTTTAATAAAGGGAGAAGCAGAGGTTCAGTGCTGTGGCTTTGTATTCATGGGGTGATATTCCCCATGGGCAATAGATCTACTTTGTAAAGTTTTATTTTATTCCTTTTGGTTCTTATAAGGTAATCATTTCCCAGCTGATCTCCAGCCCACAAGGAACTCTCCCTTGTAACAGAGCAAAAATAGTCAAGCCAAACAAGCCAATAAAATGACTACTTTTGACAGCTTACGTAAGATTCTAATCCATTAGGTTCTGAGATCTACCAAGAGGAGGGAGATACGTTTGCTCATCTGTTATCTGAGTTTGGCTGTCATTTAGTGTTGTGTTTGCTTATCCTCATTGTGTGTATTTTCTCCTGGATCTGCTTAATTCATTATATATGTTTATTGGATTTGATATTTGTTTGATGCAGCTATCCTGCCCCTACTAAAGCTTGACACAGTCCAGGTTCAACCTTAAGGGACTAAATTCAAAAGATCAGTTCCTCTCTTTGGTTCTTTGAATAAAGTTTAAGTTTATTCTAGGTTTTTTCCAGTGTGGGTAACAGGGTCTCCAAGCCCCACATAGGTACTCCGTGTGGTTATTGGATAACATTTATTTCACTTGCAAAAGAAAATTCACAGGATGCATATGACTCAGAGGAGCTCAGGAACAAATCAAAGCACTCAAATAGCCCATTTGACTCCCCCTGAAAGGTATAGAGACTTTGAGGGATGCTTAACAAGCACTCCTCATTTATTTCCTATCTGTATCATCTAAACAACTTACAGAAATAAAAAGTGATGACAAGTTCTTTATCTCCCAGGACTTTCATGATGCAGTTCCATTTTGGAAGCTATATTCGTAGTATTCTTTCTTCTCCAGAGTGAATATTGTTTATAAAAGTTTCTCAACCTATGAGGACAATGTCCAAATATTCAATTCAGAGAATCCTGATCTCTTGGAAATTTTCAAAACTTGTATGGAAAAAAAAAACACAGAAGTTAGAAGAAAGTGATCAGGATCTCCCCCTCTGTCTGTTTGCATTCTACAACTTGTCATTTTCCACTCCTCTCTCTTGCTGAATTCCAATGAGAAGTCTAAGAGAGTAAAAACCCAGGAAAATTATTTTTAAAAAGAGAATTGGGCTATTTCACAACACACTTTTATAGATTTGCTGGAAAGGGACATCTTTTCTTACAATAGCCTGTTCACCCCCTGAATCCCAGTCATCAATCATCTTGGAGGCAGCTCCAGTCACTGGGAACCAATCAGTGGGGTTCCCTGTGTCTTTTCAGTTGTGTGCTGAAGCACGTCTGCCTCCTTGAAAGATATCCTTTAACTAAAGTCCAGGTTCTATACTGTAATCAATTTAGCTGGAGAGATTCATCAAATTGTGTAAGGTCTCGAGGGCTCTCCTGACTACTGCCTCCCCACTTTGCATTTGAATCTCTCGTATTTATTGTTTCTATAGCATTATTTTTGCTTAACCATTCCTTAATTGATGGTTATTTGCTTTGTTTGCTTTTTTTTTTTCTACCACAAAAAGTGCTACTGTAAATGTTTTCATACATCTGGAACCTTTATTTCTGTCTTTGATCTCTTTAGAATGTAAGTCAAATAGTAAGACCATATGGGCAGCAAAGTGGCATAGTGGAGAGAGTCAGAGTTAGGAAAACTCATCTTCTGGAGTTCAAATCTGACCTCAGACACTCACTAACTGTGTGACCCTGGGCAAGTCATTTAACCCTGTTTGCCTCAATTTCCTTATCTGAAAAATGATCTGGAGAAGGAAATGGCCAATGACTCTATTGCATTTGCCAAGAAAACCACATATGTGGTCACAAAGAGTCAGAGACAACTCAAAAATGACCAAACAACAAAAAGTAAGATCACAGTTTGGGGACTTCTCTCACATAATTTTAAATTGTTTTTCAGAACAGCTAGACTAAGTTCTCTACTTTAACAACAGAGTATTAGTATACTTGTCTTCCCACACCTCTCCTATAGAGGCAATTTCCACTTTTTCCTCATCGTTGCAAATTTGATAAAGTAGAATGAAATCTCAGAGGAAATTTAATTTGCATTCTTATAAGTTATTATCAATTGTTGTTTATTGTTGGGCATTTTATGATCAAACATTCCAACAGAGATTGATCAATCACTTTTCTTATTGACTATTCATATATTTTGACTGCTATATGTTGGGGAATGCCCCTTAGTCTTCTCCATTTGTATAAATTCTCTTGCAAAGCATCTTCTTTTGCCAACACATTCTTCTGCAAAACCAGAGAGCATTCTACCATGAAATATTTACCCTTGAATGCTACTAGTATATTGCTTACACACTAATAATGCTCTCTTCCCCCACTATAGTGTCT
>CM053586.1:249335567-249376168 GCA_028646515.1 Pseudochirops corinnae
AGACTATTGTACAATGTGAAAGTATTTGCAGATCCTATACATGATTGCACACTACCATGTTGGGGGGGGGATGGGAAGGGAGGGGAGAAAATTTGAAACACAAGGGATTGTGGAACTGAATCTTGTAAACTAAAAGTAAATAAACAAGTCAATAAAAAAATAAAATAAAAAATATATAATTTGAAAGTAATTAGTAAAAATAGACTTCTAGGGGGAGAGCAAAGATGGCAGATTAGAAAATGGTCTACAATTAAGCTTTCCAAATATTCCCTGCTAAACAACACTAAAATAAAGCCTCAAATTGAATTCTAGAACAGCAGAACCAACACAAGATTAGAATAAAAACTTTTCCAAGTCCAAGATAACTTAGGAGGTTGAAAGGAGAGGTCCATGACACTGAGGTAGGAGGTGGCCTAGAGCCCCCACAGTGGCAACACCGTGGGTCTTGGAGGCAATGATAGCAGCAGTAGCTTCAGGAGCCTTCAAGCCAGAGATGGTAAGGGATAAGGCAATTGGTCAGAAAGATTTTAGGGGACTTCTGTGCTAGCAGCGGACACAGGACCAAGTACCATGTGGCAACTTAATTGCCTATACTCACTTCTGGGTCAAAGTTCCAGGGGAGAAAGGAGCAATTTTGATCCCGAGGAAGCAGGAACCCGAAGGATCAGCATTATTTATAGCTGCAAGGAGTCAATAACCCTTCTAGGGTAAGAATCTGAGAGAAGATCAGAAGAGCAGTGACCACACCTCTCCTAGGATCACACCACTCTGAAAACACTAAAAACTTTAGCTCTGAAAACAGAAACATGAATGAACCTAAAGTATGGTACAGTGCTCCCTGCCACTCTGATAATAGAGCCCAATTTTAAGACAAAGTTCGAAGTCAAGAGGTAGGTTGAAAAAAAATGAGCAAACAACAAAGGACCTGATCACATAAGCTACAATGGTGATGAGGAAGATAAACTCAGAAGAAGATAACAATGTCAAAACAGCTACAAACAAAGCATCAAAAAGGAAGCATGAGCGGGTAAGGGTGAAAAATTAGACACAAGCTCAATAAGAATTCCTGAAAGAGCTAAAAATCAAATAAGAGAGGAAAAATTGAGAAAAAAGGAGAGCAATGCAAGAAAACTAGGGGAAAAAAATTAACAGCTTGTAAAAGAGGCATAAACAGTACTGAAGTAAATAACAACTTAAAAAATAGAATTGACTAAATGGTAAGAGAGGAACCAAAATTATTGAAGAAAACAATTGCTTACAAATTAATATTAGCAAATGGAAGCTAATGACTTCAGGAGATATTGAGACACAATTAAACAAGTCAAAAGGATGAAAAAAATAGAAGAAAATATAAATGATCTCATCAGAAAAACAATTGATCTGGAAAATAGTCTGAGGAGAGATAAATTAATGATTATTTATTTAGCAATTATTGATCTACCTGAAAACAATGATCAAAGATCATGGTCCCACCATTCTGGAGAACAGTTTGAAACTACCCAAAAGGGCTTTGACCCAGCCATATCACTAGTAGGTCTATATCCCAAAGAAATCAAAGAAAAGGGAAAAGAATCTATATGTACACAAATATTTACAGCATTACAGCTTATTGTGGTAGCAAATAATTGAAAATTGAGAGAATGCCCATCAATTGGGGAATAGCTGAATAAGTTGTGGCATATGGTTGTGATGGAATACTATTGTGCTATAAGAAATGATGAGGGGGCTGGTTTCAGAAAAAAATGGGAAGACTTAGATGAACTGATGCAAAATAAAGTGAGCAGAGCTAGGGGAATATTGTACAAAGTAATAGCAGTATTGTAATGATCAACTGCGAACGACTTAGCTACTCTGATCAAGACAGTGATCTGAGATAATTCCAAAAACTCATCACGAAAAATATTATTCCACTCCAATGAGACTACTGGTGAACTATGAGTACAGATTGAAACACACTTTACCACTTTTTGTTTTTTCTGCAACATGGCTAAATGGGAAAATATTTCACTTGACTTCACATGTATATTTGATATCTTATTGCTTGCCTTCTCATTAAGTACGGATGGACTAGAGGGAGGTAGAGAATATGAAACTTAACCTTTTAAAAAATGAATGTTAAAAATGAATAGATAAAATAGGAAAGCAGAATAAAACATAAATAAAATTATATTTTAACACCAAGTCAATATGCATCTGGCAGGGATCCTTATGTATGAATTAGAGGTCCTCATTTCTCTTTGATTTTGACTCCATTGACTCAGACTATTATTTCTGTTTACAATATTTTCCCCCTGCATCTGTATGGAACAACAACAAAAAAAACATATCCATTTCTACAACCCAGCTCAGATGATACATCCTCCTTGAAACCTGCCCTGATCCCCCAACAGATATTGTCTCTCTCCATCCTTTAAATTCTTACAACACTTGTACCATTTTCAGGACCTGTGGTTTCATCAGTATAAGGAACACCTAAGGTGAAAACTGTACCCATGTAAACTGTGAACTCCATCCATTTGCCTCTGGTGTATTGCTTTGTATTCTATACCTTATTACTCTATCAGCTATCTGAGAGACCAATTATTACACATCTCTATACTCATCAAAACATTTATCACTATGATTTACATGAATTAGATATTCAAATATTTGTTAAATGAATAAATCCACATTTCTTTCCATCAATAGTATGTGGTTGTTTTTTTTGTTTTAGTCTCTTATGTTTAGACTTTTTCAGAAGAACTAAATTACCTGTATCAGACTCATTCTAATACTTTCTTTACCTAACAGGCCCCTTTCTCTTTCTCTCTCTCTCCTTTCATAAAACCCTTCAATCCTGCAATTTGAAGGCCTGTTAGAGGTCTCCTAATTCAACTTGTACCCAAAGCATGAATCACTCTTAAATATACCCTACAAATCCATCTCCACCTGAATCCTTCTACTGAAAAGAAACTAATTGCCTTCCAAGATATTCTATTCTATTTCAAGAAAGGGGAAGGGAAGAAGCATTGACTAAGTGCTTACTATGTACTGCTACTGTACTAAGCACTTTACAAATAGTACTTCATTTGGTACTTCTTATTACAAAGTTTTTCCTTAACTTGACCTTAATTTAGCCCTTGTAGTTTCTATACATTGCTCCCACTTCTACCTTCAAGGACCAAGCAGAATTAATAATATTTTTTTTCTCTCTGATAGTCCTTCAAGTATTTGAAGATAGTTATCATCAGTTATCTTCTTCTAGTTTAACATTCAAAGATCTTATTCTTAATTACCATATATTATGACACAAGTTCCATTCTTCCTACTATGTGCAAAAACAACAACAAAACAATTCTGGGCACTGCTAAACACTTAGGTTATAAAGACAAAACCAAAAAAGTCCCTCAAGGAGCTTGCATTTGCCTGAGTGGTAGGAGAATGGGAGTATACCACATGTCCACAAATAAGTATGATACAAGGAAAACTGGAAAATTAAGAAAGTTTCATGGAGAAGATAGTCTAAATTGAACGAGGACGAGAATTCTTGGAGGCAGAGATGAGGAAGGTATACCTTCCAGTCATTGGAAATGGCCTATGCAAATACAAACAGAGGAGATAGAATATGGGATTTTCAGAAATAGCTAGATAGCTCAGTTTGTATGGAATGTAAACATGAAGGGAGAAGTGATATGAAGTGCTAGTCTGGAAAGGCAGATAGAAATCTGACTACAGAGGCTGAAAAGTTAGTATTTTATCCTGGAGGTCATGGGGGAGCTATTGAAGGTTGAATTCAAGACCTTTCATCATCCAGGCCACCCTACAGTGGATATGATCCAATGTGTCAATGCCCCTTCTAAAAATAGAGTATCCAAAAGTAAATAAGATACTCCAAATATGGTACCACTAAGGCAAGGCATGGAGGGGAATATCATTTCTCTTGTACTGGGTGTTGTACTTTTATTATAGAATCCTAGCTGAAATCAACATCGTTGACTGCATTTATAGAACCACTTATTCTTCTTGAGTTTAAAGAATATAAAAACTCCTATAGCTTTTTCACATTAATTTCTAGTCATGTCTTTCTCCATATTATACTTATGAGGTTGACTTTTTAAAAAATTCCCAGTGGAAAACTTAATGTCTTGTTAAGTATAGACTTATTGACTTCAGTCTAACATTCCAACCCACTGAATTTTTTTGGGATTCCCATACTTTTATATATTGCATGAGATCTCTCTTCTGGCCTTACTTAATCCATAAGTGTGATTCCTTTGCCATCTATATCTTCATCCAAATCATTGATAAGGTGTTGGACAGGACCAAGTCAAGTACAGAGCCCTACTTCACACAGGTAGAAACATCTCTCCAGGTTGATTGGAAGCTCTTTATTAAACAATATTCTCTTATTGGCAATGTGGCGTAGTAGATAGAAAGCCAGACTCAAAATGAAGAAGTCCTGGATATACGTTCCACATCTGACACATACTGGCTATGTGACCCTAGCCAAGTCATTCAACCTCTTAGTGCTGTAGACAACTATCGAAGACTATAGGTCACAGACAAGGCACCAAACTTCGTTGGCAGAGTTTGAATTCCCTATGCCAATGAAATTACAAATTTCTTCCCTATCCCTAAACCTAGTCTTTGTATCTAGTCATTCATTCAGTTCCAAATCTATCCAGTTGCACTACTGTATACATGCTATAGCATGCTTATTTTCATTTTTTTCTAGAAAGATCCAACTATCAGATTTAGAACTACAAAGGACTTAGAAGTCAATACATCCAATGCCCTTTTTGTACAGATGAGGAAACTGAGATTCATTTATGTTAATTAACTGACTTGTCTAAGGTCACTCCACTGTCCTGTTTGAGGAAGGATTCAAACATCTGTCCTCCAAGTCAAGCACTCTATCCACTATATCCTGATGCCTTTCTATCATAAGAGATGAGCATTTCTTAAATACAGGTGATTCATGTCTGTGGAATTTCCCTGATCTGTCATTTAAGTAACCCAGTCAAAAAAGAACATGTGGTTATTCTGGCTTGATCTATTCTTAATGAATATGGCTAACTTCTAGTGATCATATTCCCCTTTTGATAGTGGTTTATGAAAGGGATGGTTCACAAAATCATTTCTTAATGTGTTTTAGAATTTTACTAGGAATTGGCATCAAGCTGACCAGCTTATAAATTTAAAGTACTGAGACTGATTGAGTGTTATCTTGTGACCATCTCACCATTCTGATTCCAGTATTTCACTCTGAATCTTTTCCATAATGTTTAAAAGGAAACAGGAATTCTGATAATCTTTGAGCTTTGCTGTACACTCTTGGCGCGAGGTGGTTCACAAGGACTCAGCTTCTTACTTTGACTACAGGCTGGCTCAGCACTTGCATATTTCTTATCGGCTGTATTAGCAATTATTTTTGTAGCCTTTCCTTGTTTTCATAGGATCATAGATTTATATTTATAGATCCACTGCCTTAGAGGCTAAGTCCAATACCCTCATTTTAAAAATGAGGAACTGAGAAATCAATCTATCAATTCATAAACCTTTATTAAGTACTTCAGTGACTTGTCCAGGATCACATAGCAATAAGCAACAAGAGTAGGATTTGAACTCTTCCTAAGTGGGAGTAATAGTGACCTATCAACTTTGTGTCCATCTTGTCATGAATCCCCCATTAGATTTTAAACTCTTCAAAAGTCAGTCCTGACATTTACCACATGTACCTTCACCTTCTACATACCATGTTCAGAATATGGATGTACAATAGGCACTCACTAATGATTGACTTGCCCTAAGTGCTCCACTTACATTTTTGTAACATGAAACCAATAAGTTCCTTCTTAGGGGTGATTGTGAGGCAGAACTAACAACTGGATTCAAATATTTGTTGAACGAATACTAGAATTCATTTCAGGAACCTTGCTCTCATTTTATCTTTTATTCCAAAATCAGCTGCTGCATGTTTTGATCCATCTCAGTCAGGATAGCTAGTCACACTGACCTTGGCATAAATTTATGTAGGCAAAAGCTGAAAATTAAATTTTGAGTAGGAAGAGAATGATCACCAGAGATGGAACAAATAACCGAAATATCTTTATATACAGATGCACCTAAAATTGCAGAAATAGATTATTAGTATTAGCATAGATTATTTTTTAAAAATATATTGGTCACAATTGTTCCTGAGGAGAAACAGAAAGGGGTGTGTGGGCAGAGGAGAGAACAGGGTGTTCACAATATAGTTTTTGTCTTTGAAGGTTTATATGCACCTTTGTGCCTTGTCCTACTGCTTATCAGCCACTTGTGCCAACGCTGCCAATTAGGCATCAGCTCTGGGTGGATGGAACCATCCCAAAAGCACAATATGTACTGAAAGAAATGAAATAATTTACATTCCTGGAGTTGACTAGCATTTGTAATCTAAGAAACATGGCATGGAACAGTTCCTTTTTATTTTCCTTTCTTTTTTTTAATAAATCTTTGGAAGTGATGAATTATAAAAGACAACCACCTGGCATATCCTGGCATGTGCCCAAATGAATTATTCAAAAGAAACAGAAATTTATTTAGTTCAGTATTTATTAAATCTCCATTATGTGTAAGATTCTATGTTCGGGATACAATGACAAAAAAAAAAAGGTCTTGCCCTCAAGCAGCTTGTATTTTGCTGGTAAATTTAACACATAAATGGATCAGTAATATAAAATAATTTGAGGAAGGGATTCCTAGCAACCTAGAAAGATTTCACAGAAAGAGATACTACCTAAACTGAGCCTCAAAGGAAAACAGATCCTGTTGGAGGTGAAGGTAAGAAAGTAGTACATTTGGGGGAGAAGGGGAGCAGAGGCAATGAAGGGGGCAGCTTACAGAAAGGCATAGAGATGAGAGGCTCAGTTTGGGGAACAGTAAAGTCATTATATCTGGAATGGAGATTATGTGAAGGGGAATAATATTAAATAAGTCTTAAAATAGGTTAGAATCAAACTGTAAATATATGACTCAGAAGTTTGTATTTGGTAGGTCACGACATGTCATATCTGCGCTTTAAGATTATTTTAATAGTTTTATGAAGAACATATTTGGGAGGAAAGAGAAGAATATTGAGATAGTTTAGAAAAGATAGATGAAAGCCTGAACTAGGGCAGTGGGCAAGATGAGTGGAGAGAAAGGAATGGATATAAAAATGTAGAGATAGAATTGACCTGACTTGCCAACTGTTTGGATGTGGAGAGATAAGGTAGAGAGAAGTCAAGAATAAGATCGATGTTGTAAACCTACATGACTTGGAGGATGACGGTACTTTCAGCAAAAATCAAGATATATAGAGGAGGGGTAGCTATTTCTGGGGATTTTCTTTAAAGTTACTTTTTGGACATTTTGGACTTGAAATGGCACATGATGATGGAGATGTCCAGCAGGCAAGTTAACTGGTGATGCCTCATGTTCAGGAGAAAGATTAAGACTGACCACACAGAGTTTAGAGTAATCTATGTAGAAATCACAGGATGGTAGAATTTTAGAGTTGAAAGAGGACCCATAGATCATCTAGTCCAACTAATACACAACCCAAATCCCCACTATAAGAGCCTCTGCTTGAAGAACTCCAATGAAAGGGAAACCATTACCTTCTGAGGCAGGTTAACTCTAACTGGATAGTTATAATAATCAGAAAAATTTTCCAGACATTTAACCTAAATTGGCTTCTGTGCAACTTCCATTCATTGCTTTTGTTTTCCTTTTTGGAGGGGGGAAGGCAGGGCAATTGGGGTTAAGTGACTTGTCCAAGGTCATGCAGCTAGTAAGTGTTAAGTGTTAGAGGTCAAATTTGAAGTCCAGTCCTCCTGACTCCAAGGCCAGTGCTCTATTCACTGTGCCACCTAGCCACCCCCACTCATTACTCCTTGTTCTGCCCTCTCCCTCTTAACAGCCCTTCATATACTTGAAGACAACTATCAGGCCTCCTTTGAGTCTTCTCTTCTCCGAGCTAAATATCCCTGATTTCCTCATTGGACATATCTTCCTGTTTTTCTTGCTTGGAGTGCTCTCCAGATTATCAATGTCTTTTTAATCTGTGGTGTCCAGAATTGAATATAATATACTCCATATGTTCTGAGTAGGGTAGAATATTTGAGAGACATTCACCTTCTTATTCCTAGATTCAGAGGTGTATTGAAGCCATCTTGAACCAGCTTGTGAGAGCCAATTGCTAAATTTTCAGTGGGAGAATTTATACCTTGGAAATCAGTAAGCAC
This sequence comes from Pseudochirops corinnae, assembly GCA_028646515.1. Lineage (NCBI taxonomy): Eukaryota > Metazoa > Chordata > Mammalia > Diprotodontia > Pseudocheiridae > Pseudochirops > Pseudochirops corinnae. Next base: position 249,343,814 of record CM053586.1, read on the forward strand.
TAGCAAAATAAGGGCCTTAATTATTGTTTTGTTGATTGTCTAGACTTTAGAAAGTTATGGATAAAATATTAATAGCACAGGTTAAACTTAAAAGCGTATCCAAAATGTAACTTTCCTGTAAAGTCACTTGTTAAACATTTACTAGCACACCCTTGCCTAGAAAAAATTAATCTCTTAATAAAAGCCATTTGCATTTTTTGACTACCATGTTATACTGTTAACTCATATTGAGCCTACACTCTGTGAATGCCCCCAGTTCTGTTTTTAAATAAGCTATCATTTAATAATGCCTCCCCAAAACTGTACTTGTGAAGTTGATTTTTAAACCTAAGCCGAAGTATAGAGCTTTACAGTAATTGGGTAACATCAGACTCCGAGTTGATTTGGGTTTCTTTCTCCCTTAGAATATTTTATCCTAGGAAAGTCTACCATCTTAGGAAATGTGATATATAGAAAATGACATGCACCTGAGTTTTAATCACAACTCAGACAAACATTAGTTATGTGACGTTGGAAAAGTTATTTAAATTCTCTGTGATTAAATTATAGCCAATAGTTAGTATTTATATAACATTTTATATTTTCAAAGCGCTTTACAATTTATCTAATTTGATCTTCTTAATAGCCCTTTGAGGTAGCTACTAACAGAGACATAAGGAGGCTAAGTTACTTGCCCAGGGTCACATAACTAGCAAGTGTCTGAAGCAGGATATGAATTCTGGTCTTCCAGACTCCAGGGGTAGTGGTCTGTCCACTGTGCCACCTGGTTGATTAAAGTTGAGGAGAATCTTTCACCTTAAACTCAATTCTCCTATAGCTAGCCTCAGAGGAATCAAACAAAAAAATTGCTACAGAACCAACTAACCAGGGATCACTGACTCACATGTAGGCTGGCCAATTAAAGAGTGCCTGGACCTAAGCAAATGAGGCAAAAGTCCAAGAGATAGTTTCTGGGTAATTGATAATCAATTTATTAATTAGGCTAAAAAAATAAATTGAGGTCAGTGGTTTCTCTTGGTAACCAAAGACCCCATATGGAGGTTGCTGAATATTTAAATGCCCTTGGAAAATGCAGGGATTGGCGGGGGGAGATGGAGGTGGGGAGAAGGGATGTCCCTGAGGGTGAAAATCAACTCTGATTGGTTAACAAGTAATGAGAGGAGGAATATTATAATGAGAGGTGTTTTTTCTAAGAGAGGCTGGGGGAAGTGACTTTTATCATGTCAGAACTCTCCCAGATAATTTTTGTCTCCAGAAATCTATACAATAGAATCTATTCCCCACCCAGTCCTACCTGAGTTGAATAATGGTGGTGTTACACTAAAAATTTCACCTAAATTAAATATTCTGGGTGGGGTAACTTTTTTGGGCAAGATCAGAAATGATGAGGCTTTGACTGAGGAAGCAGGATCTCTGGATCCCATATATAAAACTGGTTTAAAATAATGTTTTTTCTCACAGATTATATGTATTTTCTATGTTTAAGACTCAGACTAAAAGGGAGCATGACTAGAGAGGACTTGGATGTTTAAGCCTAACTTAAATGTGAAGACAAAGAGAATCTAGAGGCTATCTTATGCCTGATTGGTTTTTCACAACCCAGCAAGCCCAGACCTTTTATCTTTGGCTTACATGTAATCACTTAAGTATGGCAACAAAGACTATTATTGACTTCATGGTTTGCAGTAGCCATGTACAGTATCATTGAAACCAATCAAGCTATGGTACTACTTAGTATTTTCTCACATGTAAGGTTCTAGTGAGTTTATCCTGCTATGAGATTCTGTCTTCATTTATGATAATTTAGTATGACCTATTACATCCTATGCTAAATCTCTTCTGCTCTACACTCATTGTGCTTTCAACATATATTTGTTTGACTGATGAATCTCAGAAATTGATTGGGATCATGCTCGGTTGCTACTTGAATAAGAATCCACTTACGAATACTGGGAGGTATAGGCTTCATCATCCAGAAAAGAGAACATTGTCACAAAGAGAACATACTTGCCACAGAACAATCCAGTTCAAAACCTGTTGTGTGTATATATAAAATTCCCCTATAATGTATGTGACTTTGATGGAAACCCTCCATCAAGAGGGAAGTTACTACCTCTCTGGGTAACCTAGTCTACTTTTAGATAGCTCTAAATATTAAGAAGTTTCCCCAAATCAAGCCTAAATTTGCCTCTTAGCAACTTACACCCATTGCTCCTACTTTTCATGTGGAGCTAAACAAAACAAGTTAATTTACTTTTTCATGACAATCTTTCAAAAACTTGAAGGCAGTTATAATGTATGCCCCTCTTCCACATCTCTTCTCTTGTATAAACATCCCCAGTTCCTTCAACCAAGACTCATATGGCATGAACTTCAGGCTTTTCTTTATTTTCCCCATCCTTCCTTGTATGATGTCCAGTTTATCAATGTCCTTCTTAAAGTGTGATGCTCAAAACTAAACATCAGCTTGAGCTTTAAAAAATGATGTTATCTATATTGGTTTGTAGCAGCAGATACATATGCATATCTGTCTCCAAGACTCATCTACATCATCAGCAAGTGAACTGAGTCTCATTATAACTGTATAACTATGAACATCAGTGTTGGTGGGCAGGATTACAATAGGGACAACCCTATCTTGCCAATTAATGTTAGGGCTGACTCATGGGATTCTCACAATGCTTTACTAATAATATATAGCTTAGAAATGATATTGCCTAGGAAAAGAAGTCAGGAAGACCTAGGTTCAAATCCTGCTTCAAATACTCTAGCAATGTGGTTCTGAGCAAATCAGTTAACTCCATTGAGCCTCAGTTTCTTAATCTGTAGAACTGAGATAATTTTTGTAGCACTTGCCTCACAGATTAACTGTGAGGATCAAATGAGATAATACATGTAAAGTACTTTGCAAATCTTAAAAATCTCTCTACATAAGTTATTTCTTGGTATTATTATTATATCTAGGTTTCACAGTCAATTAGAAAACTAAACACTATGCCTCCTATGTGGATTTTCAGTTTAAACTGGAGCACAATGATACTTTACAGCAGCAGTTCTCAACCTGTGGGTTGTGTTCAATTTGTAACAATGAAAATACATCCTGCATATCAGATAGATTCATAACAATAGCAACATTACAGTTATGAAGTAGCTACGAAAATAATTTTATGGTTGGGAGGTCACCACAACATGAGGAACTGTATTAAAGGGTCGCAGCATTAGGAAGGTTGAGAACCACTGTGATTGGGAGCCTAGCTGCCAACCTCCCTGTTTCCTGTTCTTTGGTCATTGATATGTAAGACAAGCCAGCAGGAGCTGTCTATAGTTCTGAATCGAATAAAGTTGTACCATGTCATTTTTCAGGTACTGAAAGACAAAAGTGGAGTCAGCAGCTATGGCCATTTCAGCTAAGTTGGTTTCAGAAGAGTAGCCCAATGTTACAAGCTAAGTAGTGTCAGAGGACTAGAACCCAGTTTTCCTATTTCAATTCACCTCAGGAAGCAGTTATTAAGTACACAACTTATACAAGGCACTGTGGTCCTTATCCAGGGCCATTTCCACTGCACCAAACTGACACTCCACTGTTATGTGAGGCTAGAGTGATAGGGGGACTGATCTTACACTGTTCTAGACTCCAAGGGTTGGAAGTATTGACCATAAGCTAGCTAATGCTAGCTTTTGTTGAGACTTGATTCTGATTCTCAGTTTTGAAGTCTTACCACAAGAGGGATGAATGGAAGAGGGTAATGAGAAGAAGCAGAAACAGAAAGGCCATAAATAAGATATAGGACCAATTGACAAATACATTATTAGTACTGCATCAGAGTGGGTAGCCAAAAAAGAAACTTTCTTTACGCTTAGGGGAGGGTTAATTTGTGTATATATGATTACATAAAATTATAGATAGAATACAGTATTCAGCTTGATTACATTTGGGTGCTAATTGCAGAGTGCCTGATTACTGGTTATTTTTAGCCATGTTTGCATTTGTGGATGGCAGTGGGCTTGAACAGGTTACATATGCTCATCTGAGATAAAGAGTAATTAGTTGGACTTTCAATCCATCAACAGATATTCATTAAATATGTACTATGTGCCAGGTCCTTTGCTAAGGTGCTAATAGGTATTTCAGTATTTTGCCACCCTCTCTTAAATCTCGGAGCAAGGAAGAATAGTTCATCATTTCTAAAGATTTCTAGATATCCCTCTGAGTCTAAGAATTGAGCATATTCTTTGGTCATGTAGAACTTGGGATGTCTTCTTGACTTCCTGTTGGGCTCCATGTCATTAGCACTTTCTCTTAAATGATAAAGTTTTTGACTTAGTCAGCTGGCATTTATTAAATACCTCCTAGGTGCCAGAAATTGTGCTAAGTCTTGAGGATACAAAGTAAAGCAAAAACCAATCCCTGATGCTCTCACAGAGCTCATTTCTAATAGAAGAGACAATATACAAACAACTATGCACAAACAAGATATACACAGGAAAAAATGAGGATTGTCTCAAAGGAAATACACTAAGATTAAGAAGGACCAATACTTTATGTCCCCATGGCCTACTACAATGTCTAGCATAAAGTAACTGCCTACTGAATTAAATTTAATATTAATAGGTGGTATCAACATGATTAAATTCTTAGTAATTAAATGGTTATTTTCTTCAGTGATCTTAGAATATCATTTTTAATTCTTTTATATCTCTGATTTTACAATTTTGTAGTCATAACTAATTGAAGACATAACTATCAAACGCTATTCACTTCTTTAGGTCAATTAATAACTACTGAGCACACATTATGTACTCAGCACTGTTCAGGAAGCTGTGGGATATATAAAAAGAACATGTTGTCCCATCATGGCCCCAGTCCTCAAACAGTTAACAGTGGGGAAACAAGATGGGTACCCACATGAGAAATGCATTAGTCAGTCAGCCAATAAACATTTGTTAAGAGCCTGCTATGCACCATGCACTCTGCTAAGTACTAGGAGTAGAAAAAGAGACATCAATTCAGGAACATTTCAAAGAATGCCATACTAAGTGTCAAAAAAGTGGTAGTTAGATGATTCATAGTTTAGAGGAGGAAAAGAGATTTTCATGATAGCCCAGGAATGTTGAACAAAGGTAGGTAGAGATGGGAAGAGATACCAAGGTGGGGAGGGGGGGGAAAGGGGGAGGACAGCTTAAGCAAAGACATAGAGGTTGGAAGACAGGCCTGCCAACAACTAGTGTTCAAAATAGGGTTAGACAGGGCAAGCTAAGAACAGCTTGTGGAGGGACTTGAATGTCCAGCCAAGGAGATTCTTCAAAGCATTTTATACAGGAAAGCATGGGTTCAAATTCTGAGTAAGTTTACTCTGATGGAGAAATTGCAAGATAAATGAGAAGGAAGAGAATCTGGAAACAGGGAAACCAGTTAAGGCTATGACGATAGTCTTAGCTTGGTACTTTGAAGCCTTGGTACGTTGGATTTGGATAATGGGTAGTATGTATGGGATGGAAGGAATAGACAATAGGAACATTTTTAAAAAATGTTTTGATAACTGCATTTCAATATAATTGACTTCCTTTGTAGTCTTGAGTATTTATTTTATGTATTTAAAAAATATTTCTGAAAAGGGGACCATGGACTTCATCAAACTACTGGTAAAAAAAAAAAGTCCACAGTACCATAAGGGTTACAAACCCCTACAGTAGATGATCTTAGAGGTCCATTCCAGTCCTGATCTATGACCCTAAGAGAGCATCTCAGATGTCTCCATTTTCATCTTAAATCTTATGTAAATGTCAGACCAGCTTCTTTCATTATTCAGGGGAATGTTATGTATGTGTCCTACCTCTCCTGGATATCTAGAAGATTTGGAACCCAGAAGCAATGAGTTTGCTCAGTGTTCCCATATGGGATACCTATACCCTTTAAAATGTTTTTTTTATTTTATTTTTATTGTCAATAAATTTCCAATTTCTCTGTCTCCCACCTCCTCTTCTCCTACTCACTGGGAAGGCAAGAAATATAATATCCATTATACATATGAGATCATGGAAAATATTTTCACATTAGTTATGTTGGGAGGAGTGAAAAAGCAAGAAAAATAAAGGGAAAAAATATGCTTCAATCTGTACTCAGAGTTCATCAGTTCTCTTTCTGGAGGGAGATAACATTGTCATCCTGAGTCCTTTAGAATTGTAGTGGATGTTATTCTGAATCAGAGTAGCTAAGTCTTTCACATTTGATTTTCATTTAAATATTACTGATACTGTATACAATGGTCTCCCGATTCTGTTCACTTCACTTTTCTTCAGCTCATAAAAGTCTTCCCAGGTTTTTCTGAAACCATTCACTTTGTCATTTTTTCATAGCACAGTAGTATTCCATCACAATCACACAACATCTTGAGGCATTCCCCAACTGTTGGGCATCCCCTCAGTTTCCAGTTTTTTGCCACCACAAAAAGAGTTGTTGAAGAAAATTATATTGTATTAATATATTATATTACATTATATTATATTTATTAATCATATTAATTATATTGTGTTGTATCATATTGTATTGTATGTCCTTTTTCTTTTGATCTTTTTGGGGTACCAGCCTAGTAGTGATATGTGATATGCCCTTTGGGCATAGGTCCTAATTTTTTTCTAAATAGTTGTACCAGTTCACAGTTCCAGTAACAGTGCATTAGTGTACCTATTTTTTTTTACATGCCTCCAGCATTTATCATTTTCCTTTTCTGTCATGTTAGTCCCTTTGATGGGTGTGAGGTGGTACTTGAGCTGTTTTAATTTAAATTTTTCTAATTGATAGTAATTTAGTGAATTTTTCATAAAACTACTGATAATTTTGATTTCTTCTCCTAAAAATTACCTTTTCATATCCTTTGATCATTAATGAATTAGACAATGATTTTTTGTAAATTTGGCATAGTTCATTATATATTTGAAAAATGAGGCCTTAATCAGAGAAACTTGCTATAAAACTTTCTCCCAAATTCTTGCTGCTCTTCTAATTTTGGCTGTATTGGCTTTATTTGTGTGAAAACTTTTTAATGTAATGTAATCAAAATTACCCATTTTACCTCCTAAGATCTCCCTCCCCATTTAGTCATGAACTCTTCCCATAAACACAAGTAATTTTTTTTCATGCTCTCCTAATTTGCTTATGATATCACCCTTTTTTTCCTGTTTGTGTTGTTCATTTCAGTCATTTCAGTCATGTCTAACTCTTTGTGAACCTATTTGAGGTTTTCTAGGCAAAGTTATTGGAGTGGTTTGCCATTTCCTTCTCCAGCTCATTTTACAGATGAGGATCTGAGGCAAACCCATGCCCAGGGTCACACAGCTAGTAAGTGTCTGAGACCTGATTTGAACTCAGGAAGTTGAATCTTCCTGACTCTAGACCCAGTACTCTATCCACTGCACCACTTAGCTGCACAAAAATAATTGACCTGTTTTGACCTTATCTTGGTATACTATGTGAGATGTTGGTTTATACTTCATTTGTGCCACCCTACTTTCCCATTTTCCCAGCATTTTTTGTCAAATAATGAGTTCTCAACCCAATATCTTGCATCCTTGAATTTATCAAATACTAGATCCCTGTGGTCATTTACTTTGGCATATTATGCGCCTAATCTATTGCATTGATCACCATTCTGTTTCTTATCCAGTACCAAGCTGTTTTGATGATTGTCATTTTACAGTATAGTTTGAGATCTGGTACCACTATGCTGCCTTCCTCGATTTTTTTTTTCATTGATTCCTATTATAATCTTGACCTTTTGTTCCTCCAAATAAATTTTATTTTTTCTAGCTCTGTACCAAAGGGTAGTTTAATAGGGCAGTAAATAATTAAATTAACTTAGGTAGCATTGACATTTTTATTATATTGTTTCACCCCATCCATAAGCAATTAATATTTAGCTAGTTGTTTAGATCCATCTTCATTTGTATGAAAAAAATATTTTGTAATTTTATTCATATGGTTCCTGGCTTTATCTTGGTGAGTAGACTCCCAAGCATTTTGTACTGTCTGCGGTATAGAAATGGATTTTCTCTTTCTATCTCTTCCTTTAGGCTTTGTTGATAATATATAGAAATGCTGATAATCTATGTGGGTTTGTTAAACAGGAACAGACTGAACATAGCAACTCATTTCAAGAAGATGAAAGAGAGGGATGAGTCAAAGGTGACTGTGAGGTTTTGTGTGATTCAGACATTTTCTTACTGAAAGATAGCTTTCTTGCAAATTCAATCAGCATAATGATACTCAGAATCATAAGCTTTGAAACCAAGGAGCTATTAAATTCATCATGAATCTTGTTAGTCTGATGGCTTAAAATCTGGTGTTATTCTTTGAACCGATGCAGTATTATTGAGTAATTGCCTCTTCCTTGTACCTAGTAGTGGCTGAATGTGAAAATAATGTGTGGCATTGAATGGAAAACAGTATCTCTTTTCAATTAGAATTAATGCTCATTGAAAACATCAGGAGTTTGCAGCACTGCATCTATGACAGAATATTATTTCATTGGAACATTAACTAACCATAGCAAAACAGGGTTCTTTTTTGCCTTAAGCAGTAGCTATAACCTGTAATTGTACAGGCCAGCACCAGACCACCTGAGAAATTCAGCTGTGAAGCTTGGAAAAACTCATTCACAGTTTTAGGGTGTGAGAGCACTCAAGCGTTGTGAATGAAGTCTCGGTGCCTCCTCTGAATTTGGCAAGGAATGGCCCAGAGGGAAGCTTCTCACTGAGACTTAAGCCCAAAGAGCATACTGTCAGAAGATGGTTTCTCTTCCATTCAGCAAAAAACTAGTGGACCAAAAAGACTGTTATGAGCTTGCTGACTTCCCTTAGCCTTGGCTTGTCTTCAAGCATCAGTGAGGAAACTTGGATAAAAATTTATAAAATTGTTGGTAGAGAGTCAAGAGATGGAATAACCTGAGTGAGAAATAGAAATTAGACCAGCTTAGCTGTTTTGTAGCATATGGGGAAGGGAGTAAAATGTAAGATGATAGAAAAATAGGAAGGGACCAGGTTGTGAAGGGCTTTAAATCCCAAAGAGAGGATTTTTTTTATTTGATCCTAGAGATATGATTAGTGATTACTGGTGTTTATTGAGTGGAGAAGGGGAGGGTAACATAGAAAAATGACTCTAATAACTAAATGGAGGATGTATTGTAATGGGGAGAAACTTGAGTCAAGGACACACACACACATACACATACACGATTATTGGTAGTGGACTTCGTGGTAAGAGGGAAGTCAAAGTACTCAGTTGAGTGTTAAGATGAGTTTGATTCTCTTGTCTTTTACCTGAATCTTTTCAACCATTAATCCTACTCTGATCCTTCTGAGGGAAGATCAGATCATTGTTAGGAGGTTCCTTCTATATTCACTCATAGTGTTGTCCAGTATGGAGAGATTTTCTTCATATTATGCTCAGATATCATACCACCATATGACACTCTTAAATGCCTAGCCTCAAAAGGAGGTCTGGGAGAGGATACAAAATACAGTAACAAATACTTTTTTATTATATGTTTCCTGGTCACCCTGTGTCACTTTGGAGGCCTTGCATGATACAGTAGAAAAATGACTGGTACGTGGTACAGGAAAAAATTAAAAATCACTGGCTCTGGAAAATCATATGATATGGGTTCAAATTCTGCCCCTGATGTTTATTGACTGTGTGACCTTAACACAACTCATTTAATAATACCTAGCATTTATATAACACCTACTATGTGTCAGGCACAAAGCTAAGAGCTTTAAAAATATTATCTGGCTATACTCTCCCTTTTCCACCATGTTCTACCTAGCTGCCTCCTTTATCTCAATTTGCCTCAACTTCCTTATATTGTAAAATAAAACTGGAGGATTGTGGGGTCTTTTCCACATCTAAATCTTTGATTCTATGACACTGCCTACACATATTTGAAGTGTGTTGTAACTTTCCTAATCTCATCTCAAAATTCACTTACTCTGATTTTTCCATCACTCACTCCCTTCCACTCTGATCATGCCTTTTCCTTTCATTGACCTTAGTCCATGTGCACAGAATTTTTCTACACTTATTTTCGTGTACCTTTCTACACTACCTTCAAAGTTTTTTCATGGTACTTTCTTCTTATTCTTCAATTGTTTCCTTTGTATAAGTCTTATTAACTCACACACACACACACACACACACACACACACACACACACACAAACCCCTATATCCCCTTCTATCATCTGCTAGAGAATAAATTCTAAGGGCATGGATCATTTCATATATTCCTGTTGTATCCTTCTCAAAATGCCCCATGCCTTATTGAGCAACCAATAGGAATTCAATATATAGTTATCTGGATGATCCCTCTACAGAATTGTGTGGCAGGAATATCAATTTCATCAGTTAGTTGAGCTTCCCAAGACTTAGAAACCAAGATCTAGGATGGCACTCCTCTCTTATATACAGTAGAAGAAATTTTGTTGCCTGCCAAGCCAAAAAGAAGAGCCAAATTGGATGAGAACATCATGAGCTCATATGATAGCATAGAATTGTAGATTTAGATCTGGAAGGGACCTTGGAAGTCACTAAGCCCAATTCCCTCCCTTGCAGATGATTTCTTGTATTATAATATTCCAACTGAGGAGATCACTGCTTAGAAACAATAACAGCAACAACAAAGTTAGCTTTTAAATATTAGATTTTCTGCTATCCACATAGCAACATGATGATGAATACAAGTATTGGGACTAGCAAATAAAGCTTGAACAGTACTGAGGATAGGATAAGAGGGGAGTAGAGCTGCAGCTGTTAAGATGTTTTTGCCAAATTCAAGAGACTGACTAAAGATAGTATTCTTTAGCCAGAACCAACTGGGAGACAGACCACCCAAAAAGTGAAGGGCAAAAGAGCATTGTTATAACCAGGACCTGAAGTTGTTGGCACTCCAGGGAAAGCCAGGGGTAACCTAGAGGGCAGAGTAAAACCAATGTCTCATATGTGATTTTCATAATATGAAACAGGAGATTACCTCTGCCTCTGAGAACCTGCCATTATCCTCAATTTGATTCTACCATTTCTAGTGATAATAATACCTTGCATTTATAGAGCACTTTATTAGGGTTTATGAAGCACTTTACAATGCTATCTCATTTGATCCTTGCAACAACAATAAAGCAGGCACTTTATTATTCCAATTTTACAGATAAAGAGACAGTCATGGAGAAGTTAAACAACTTATCCAAGGTCATAAAGCTAGCATGTGTATGAGGTAGGATTTGAACTCAGGTTTTGTTGACTGTAAGTCTAGCACTTTACACAGCATCGCCCAGCTTTCATATATAGTAGCGAGGGTCCTTAAGTCAATTTTCTTGAAGACAGATGAAGGAATGTAGAATCATTTTTCTCTATCCATTTCAGAGCCCAAATGGTTGATGAAGGTATGTAATTGAATTAAAATGTTAACCTTCAAACATCTGCTTCAGGAAATTGAATGTTTGAAATTGAGTACGAAATAACAAAATTATTATAAGCCTGAGATGATTTCTTGAGTTGGCCCCAGCCTGATTTTGGTTTGTTTTAGAGGAACTATTGTTTCTACATCTATCTAGGTTACTTTTTAGAAAGGTTTTGCCTATTACTCTTTCTGTAAAAACAAGGCCACTTTATTGAAATTTTTCTCAATTCTGGGAAAAAAATGTTTATTATTGATTCAAGTCTAAACTGAAAACCAAATAATGCCACTTCCATTTCCATTCTGAGCACTAGACGCTTTTTCTTCTAAAGTTTATTGCTTTGCTTGTTTTTATATATCTGAATAGAGGAGAAACTTGTATCTGGCCAAAATTTAATTTACTGTAGGCATAACATATGGCTTATATTTAAGCAAGCAGACTTTTAGCACCTTTTTATGTCTTGCTCACAAATATTCTGCATATAACTTACATTTCCCTGCCCCAACTCTACCTTCAATCCATATTAGTTCACAACTTCAGTTCTTCTACTAACTTGTCTCTTAAGGGATCAGAAAACATTAGCAAGGATGTCTGAAAACCTGCCCCCCCCCCCAGCAAGACAATAACTAGTTTATTGTTTTCTTTTTAACTATGTTAGAAATTTTTCTAATTCTATAGTTGCTAATGAATTCAAAATAACACTATTTTGTGGCTTTGATCATACCACAGAAATCTCTAGAGCATTTTCACTAATTTCACTGCTTACTCAGGTTTATTTGTCACTTTGTCACTGTGAATCTTTTAAATGTGCTAAAAGCATTAGAAACCTATACTTGCCAGAGGTGACACAGAATGGTATTTGGGAAAACACTGTCCCTGGAGTCAGACAACCTGGGCTCAAATTCAAATCCAACCTATGATACTTCTTGTTATTGTTGATCAGTTGTTTCAGTAGTGTTTGTCACTCTACTTGGGGTTTTCTTGGCAAAGATACTAGAGTAGTTTGCCATTTCCTTCTCCTGTTCACTTTACAGATAAGGAAACTGAAGCAAACAGGATTAAGTGACTTGCTCAGGGTCAAACAGCTAGTAACATCTTAGGTCAATTTGAACTCAGGACTTCCTGACTCTAGGGCCAGTATTCTATCCATTGTACCACCTAGCTGTCTCTCTGATACTTACTGCCTATGTAAACTTTGTCTCTGGGCTTCCATTTTCTTGTCTCTAAAATGAAAGGTTTGGAATAGCTAAGATTCCTTCTAGATCAAGCTGTATAATCCTATGTAAGAGTCGTTGCAGGATTTGAATTCCCTCCCTGACATGCCTTAGAAGCACATATCATAGAATCATTAATCTAGAGCTGTAAGAGAGCTCAGAGACCATCTAATTAAACCCCTTCACATTACAGGTGAAGAAACTGAGGTCCAGGAGGCTGTGACTTGCCCGTAGCTGAATACATAGGTTTGGAAGAGAGATTTGAACCCAAATCCTCCAAATATGGAGCTGTTTTCATTTTACCACAGCGTGCTCATTCTTTTCTTCCCTTTGAGTGAAGTGGGCTTCAACTTTTGAGCCCTAAAAAATGGAAAATGATATGGGTAATGTCTTTTGAGTCATGCATAGATTGGATTTAAGTGAGACAGAGTTGCAGGAAGTTATTGGCCTCCCTCTCTCTTCCAGAGTCATCACAGTCCAGTGGCAGGACAGAGTCAAGACGATTGGTGACAGTTGGAGATACAGTGGATAACCTTGGTATCTTTGATGTCTAACCAAGCCCTAAGTACTCTACAGCACCTAGCATAAACTTCAGTTGCCTTCACAATCATTGGAACAAATTGTTCTTGTCTGCCCATTCTACCAGGGGAAGTCTTCACATCCTTGGGGTAGACACCCCCCCTAAATCACCAATGGATTTGAGACCCCTCAGTTACCTTCAACCTCATTTAGCCCATCTGCCAAAATGGTTTACTGGAGTGTGGTCACTGTGCATGCTACAGCTTCTTGGAGCCAGAGATGAGAGTTAAGTGGAGCTAGATACCAAAGGTAGAAAGCAGCCCTCACATGAGAGGTACTAGTCTTCTCTGAACATACCCTATACCACAATGGTAAAATTTTTATATATGTGTAAATTGTAAATCTTGCACCTCATCAATCAATCAATAACTATTTGTACCAAATACTATGCTAAAACCTTAGGGTACTAAATGAATGGATAGATAGATGATAGATAGATGATAGATAGATAGATAGATAGATAGATAGATAGATAGATAGATAAGGAAGGAAGGAAGGAGGGAAGAAAGGAAGGAAGGAAGGAAGGAAGGAAGGAAGGAAGGAAGGAAGGAAGGAAGGAAGGAAAGAAGGAACAAAGGAATGAAAGAAGGAAAGGTGCTATGCTTCCTCTAAACATCTGAGTTTCTAAAGGCCAGGTCCAAACCCTAATCTCCTTTCTGGTGCTACACATTTGTTCTTAGTCACTTACTTTCACTCATCCTTTCACATGTTATAGTTTTCTACTAGGAAGAGCCCAATGCATGGATTAGCACGTAATGCAATTACATTATCTATGTTCAGAGTTCACAGTATGTATATCATTGAGTTGAGTGAAGAGTTATGAATTTTATGACCATAACTACTCCTGAAAACCATCTACCAAGTCATTGAGGATCATGATTTGCACAGATAGAGGGAAAGTTTACACTAGCAAAATCACAACTCCCTAAAACAGATGCAGATTTCTATGTGGTGAGCTGATACAGTAAACACAGGAGAAACACATTATAAGTATACAGTGCTCCCACAATGAAGTTAAAATAGGCATAGCAGCAATCATACTCCCAAGAAGGGAGGGGGAAGACACTATGGTAGATAGTGATGAAGTGATTCTACTGGAGAAAAACCATGGAGGAGTCTGAGAAAATGAAACACAAATAGCATAATATTCTTCAAACAAGAGCTGTGACTGCAAATCAAAGAGAATTCTTGATGTGTGTACACACACAGTAGCTATAGCTATTGATCAGGTATTGGTCAGTCTTTTCAGCTGTGCCTATATTCGTAAATAACATCTCCTTCACACAGGAAGCAAGAGAATGGAGAAATAAAGGGCAAAGTGTAGAATGGAAGCATCCTGAGCCTTGAGGTTGGTGTGGGCTTGTCTTTGTGAATGTGGAAATCACTTAGTGAGCATAATGTATGCTAAGTGCACAGCTCTATATATAACGTTAAAATTCTACCTAGAGGCAAGTAAAGTGCTTGGGGGTCCGTGTGGATAAAAATTATTCAATGTAATGCATGATCATTATTGCTGGTAAAAAATGAAGTAGAGATCGCTGCCTCCAAAAAATCCTTAATGATCAGGCATTTGAAAACCGCAGTTCTTGATCAAGTAAATATAAATCACAATAAGTGCTATTCATGGATAGCTAAGTAAACTACTCAGAAAGAAGAGTGAGCCTCCCCCTTCCCCTCACTCCGCCAGTCGTTTATGGCATCATTCTGAAATGTCAAATGGTATTATTTTTTTTCTTTAAAGTCCAGTGTAAGAGAAGTCTAGGTGTGAAGTGAGACAAAAAAGCGGAGTAACAACTTTTTCTCACATTTCCCAGGTCACCTTGATTTTCTTTTTTTCCCTCTGTTTCTCCATTTTGTTATTTGTGGAACACAAATATCCTATGACAGATCCACACACATTTATTAAACACTATGGTAGGGGCTAGGGTTACAGGGGAGAGGGGAAGGACAACATATACATATCTAAGTATGTACAAGATGCATATAAAGTCAATGAAAGTAACCTTGACAAGGAAGGTACTTACAGCAGCAGGAGGGAAAGGAACAGGCAAAGTTTCCCTTAGAAGGTGGTATGTGTGATATCATCCCCCAAAGATCCTCTCCAACTTATACTGCCTGTATCTTTTTGTTCATAATTGTTTATTTATTGTCTTCCCCAATAAACTGTAAACTTTTTTAGAGCGGAGATTATTTTTTGTTTGTTTTGCTTTTCTTTTTATCAGCAGAGTTTAACACAATACTTGACACGTAGATATTTCAGTCTATTTCTTCTGGGATTTCTATCCCTACCTCCTCTATTCTCCCCTAGCCCAAGCCCTGGAATCTTCTGTGTCCTTCATGGTAGACACAACTCCTGCTTCTGATTTTTCAAGGTTAATTGGGCATTTCTGAGTCCTTATAAATCCTAACGTTACTGAGTTTACTTTCCCACATCTCTGGAAGGCTGAGGTAGCCTTGTGTTCAAGTAATGACTAGTAAAAACTCAAGAGGTAAAACCAACAAGAAATATTTAATTTCTCCTGCTGATAAGAAAGCAGACAGAACATTATGACTCAGACTATAAAGGAAGGAAGGAAGTGGGAGTTGGGTGCAGCAAGCAGAAAAGGCACCATCATTAGCAACCCCAAATTTGCAAGAGAAGGTGAAGGTAGACACATGGATCTCACAGCAAATTCTGCTAGGGCTTTGGATACTGAAGCTTTATCAGTGTCTACAAGACAAGACTGAGCATATCTAAACTAACTTCTAATAAAGAGAAGAAAGTGGTTGGGATCCTTGGATGGCAGGATTTAGAGAGAGTTGAACAAGGAATCATAAGTTCAAAGAGAAGATGGCACGATATTAAAGGGGATAAATGATGAGAGAAAAGGCATTTTATTATTATTATTGTTGTTGTTGTTGTTAATTATCAGATATTATTACTGTTTGGAGTTTTTCCACTTAATTGTTTTACTTTGTCACAAGAAAGAATTCAGCATGAGAGAGGAGGTTGAAAATGATAGTAATTGACCAAAATAATCAATAAAGTGCATTTTAAAAGAGCATTCCTATCTTTCTTCTAAAACTCCTCAAAGCATACATATGCACACATACATGTATGAATATGTACATATATATATAATTATAGATTTGTTGCCTGAAGGTGCATTAGAGGTCATTAAGTCCAACTCCCTTATTTTCTAGATCAGGACCCAGAAGTAGAAAGAGGTCAAGCACTTGCCCAGGGTTGTACAACTGTTTAAGTGTCTGAGAGAATTTGAACACAGATCTTCTTGACTCCAAATCTAACATTCTATCCACTAAACTATGATGTCCCAATATACTTACACTTGATCAGACATTCATATGTAGTCTTTGAATTACGTCTACCAGAGAGCCAGCATGGTATCGGGACTTAGGAGTCACAAGTCCTGGGGATGATCTCAAGATCTGTGTGATCTCAGCCAAGTCACTTCACCTTTGGACACCTCCATTTCCTCATCTATAGAGCAAGGAAGTTAGAATAGAATTTGAGAGTTTCCTTTGGGCTCTAGTACTCTGAGGGTTCTTAGAATTGGTCACTTCAGCCAAGTACTCCTGTGACCACAGGTATTTCTCCTTCCTTCTCCAATGCGATTACTGGGAAAGTAGCCTTCTTTTATCCTTCCCCCTGGGAACTAAGGATGACCCTTTATTCTTAGTCTATTTCCTTTCATTAGACTAACCCGGGGGCAAGGCTAAAGTTTCAAAACCTAGCTAGAAAGGGGAAAAAGAAAGGAAGCTAAACTCATGTTTTTTCTCAATGCCCTCCTCTCTCCACCCCCACACACATGTACAATTCCTTCAACCTCATCTCCATTCTCATTGGTGATTTCTAGTTTTTCAGTTATCACTTCACCCTCTTACCCAAACTCCATGCCACCCTTTTCCCAGACCCCCATATGCTTCCTGGATCATATGATTCCAGTCTATTCAACATATTTTAATTTCCTGCTTCATGTGAGGCACTGTGGTAAGTGACAAGAAAAATTTAGAAAGAGGACCAGGTCTATGACCTTGAGTAAGAAAGGAAATAAGGCATGATATGGATACAATTAGGTACTGTGCAAGCTAGAATGCAATAAGTGCATAAGAAAGGCACAAATAAATGCCATCAAATGTTAGGATGATGATGTCATTTCTGATTGATGTGAACAAAGAGGACTTCGTGAAGATACTGATATTTGAGTTGGACCTTGGGTAGGATTTTAGCAAACAAAAACAGAGGATATGTAGATTAGAACATGTATTCTGGGTGTAAAAAAACAGAGTAAACAACTAGGTAGAACTGGGGAAATGTGGGACATTTTTCAGCAATAGGTAGGTACTAGGCTTATAATTAATTACCTACACCTGAATAGCCTGGATCTGGCTTTCTCTCAAATAAATAAATCTTATTTTACTATTCGTTATCCTCATCTATATGTACCTTGTCTTTTCCTATAAGGTCTAAATGAAAAAAAGAAAAAGTAACAAGAGAAGGAAACCTTACCTCCTCTCTGCTTTCTGTTTGTTAAATAGTAATAGTCCATAAAAACCCTCAAAAGTACTCTGTGTTTACTATGAGTACAAGAGCTTATGGATTTCTCATTCTTCACTGTGCCAGACAGAAGAATGACCTTACTTGGAACCAAGATGTATTAACAATAGAAAAATTATCCACTCACACAGAAATATTGTTACACATGGTAGTTAGGACTGTTAGTAGAGTTGCAAGTAGATTGAATAGGCATTTGGGAGTTCAGTAGCAACGAACATAGAGTGCTGACTCTAGAGTCAAGAAGACCTGAGTTCAATTCCTACCTCTGGAATTAATCAGTGCTTTAACCATGGGCAAGATCTCTCTCAGCCTCAGTTTCCTCATCTGTAAAGTGGGGAAACTAATAATACCTATCTCACAGGGTGGTTATGAAGCTCAAATGAGATGGCTGATGTAAAGTGTTTTCCATAAATGAAGATATATGTAAATATTATCAATTATTCAAGCCTATTGAGAAATTGTCATGGTGTAAAATACCATACTATGGGCTATGGAATAATTAAGTATGATTAAGACTTGGTCCCTCTCCTCATGGAGTTTATGATGTAACTGTAGTTTGCCTAAGAACCTAACTGCTATGTATTATATTCCTTCTTTTGGAAAATGTGTTTATGGATTCAAACTGGCTTATAAGTAAATTTTTGGAACATGGCCCATCCATAAGGGAGAAGCTGCTTGCTTAAGGACAAGGGAACAGGGCAAACCGGTAGGAGGGAGCAGGAGTAGAGAAAGACTATCTGAACCAGTGGTTCGGAAGCCTTTTGGTCTCAGGACTCAATTACTCTCTTTAAAATTATTGAGGAGCTTTTGTTCAAGCAATTTATACCTATTGACATTTAACATATTAGAAATTAAAAGGTCTTACTATTATTACAAAAATAATTTTGACCTCATGGGCAGAGTCTAGGGCAGCCCTAATGGATCCCTGGACCACACTTTGAAAACTACTTATCTAAACCCATATAAACTCAGACAACTCAAATTCCCTCCCTCCCCCACGCTTTCATCATGGTATTACAGAGTAGTGTAACATACAGGCATAGAACATGCATTTCCCTAATTTTCATAAACCAGTAACTCAACAAACATTTAATAAGCTTCTACCGTCTATGTGACACTGTGCTAGGTGTTGGGGATACTAGAAAGAATAAAAGAATCCCTACCCTCAAGAAGCCTATATTTTAATGAGGAAGATAGTATATGTAGAAGTATATACAGAGTAGATATAAAGAGAATAAAGACAAATACATACAAAGTGATGTGGGAGGGAGGACACTAGCTATTGGGGGGATCAAGAGAGATTTTAGGAAGCACATAGTTCTTAAATTCCTTTGCACTGATTACTTATACACATTGCTTCCCATCCCCACCTCCATCAAATAAAAGGTCCAATGGGCAATGATGGAAACAAAACTTTACAGAAAGACTATCAATTGATTTTTTAGGTCCCCTACTTAGATTTCTGCTGATTCCTACAATATATGCAATAGAATAGAGGTTGGGGGGAGAGTGTGCAGAACTCTGGAGATTTCCAGGGTGAAAGAAGTTGTTAGAGATGTCTTCCTGCCATATCATCAGGTCTTGCTTACCTGCAGAGTAGAAGGAAGGGGGAAGCCTCTTGGAAGTTTAGAGGACACCTATCACCAGCCTGCCAGACAGGAAAGGGGGAATTGAGGGCAGAGATATTTATTCCCAGATACTTAGTGACACATAGAGGGGAGCACTTGTGCCAAGAATTGGAAATGTGCCACCCCCAATAAAATTAATGTTAATTGGCAGTATGTATAAACTTAATGGATGGGAAAAGATATAGCACTGACCTCAGCCTGGGTTGTGCTTTTGGATAAAAGTATGCAAACCAAGCATTGATTTATAGTGCACGCACATTCTATACCATCAGAACAAGAAATACATCACAAAGATAGATAAGTCAAGCCATAGTAAGTGGAGACACTAAAACCAATATTTTTCATTCTTAAGAAACAATTAGTTATGGGCAGAATATTCTATTCCAGCATAGCACAAAAAGTTTAGTGGCTGGCGGGGGGGGGTTGTGGGTGTTTGTGAGTGTGGGTATGGGTGTGAGTGGTCTTCTCTAGCGATAAAATAGAGTTCTGTCTCACCCTTGGGGACATCTAAAATACAATTCTAGGAAGGCTCATTCTTGGGATCAAGTGATAATATTTTTCTCTTTATGTGATAGGGAAATAAAGATGCATCTGGCTACCACATTTTGTTTCCCAGGATGCTTAGTTAGAAGGGAACATTCTTGGATTTCTCTAAACCCTCTTAGAAAGTTCTAACAGTGCCAGTGGTCATATAAAGATTTTTATGGCTTTAATTCATCTACATGTTGGGTTATATTATGGGGATGAAGGTATACATCTTTCTCTCTTCCTATTCTTCAAGGAGAATATATATTAAATAGGGAATATTACAGTTTTCCTTTCCACATCATGGGTGTTAGTGCCCCCCATGAACTGGAAAATCTATATAAAAAGTGGGTACTCCCTTTGTACCAGAGGAGTCTTATTTTTTTTTCTTTTTATTTTATGGGGTCTTTACAGTATCTTCTTGTAAAATTTGTGTTAAGTATTTGGGTTAAGGTTCTATGTCACCTGCTGGCCTTCGTGTGTCATCTGCAGCTTCCACAAAACTCAAAATTTAATTCCTTATGCCAACCCATGATATATCAAAACTATGATGGGGAAAGTTGTGAGGTGGAAGGAATAACTAATTTCATTTTACTTTTTATTAATAAACATTGATTTTCTCTCCTTCCAACTCCTCCTGCCTTTTAAAAAAAAGAAAACATGTCTCATATGAAATCCATACCCTTTCTGCCAAGAGGTGGATAACATTCTTCAGCACCTGCCATGTCCTTGTATATAACATCAAGAAGTCACTTAACTGGATTGGAAATCAGACCGAATCCTATTTGTGGCCTACATTGAGACCTTGTTTTCAGTTCCTTGAAAAGAAAGCATTGAGAAATGTGTCCTTACACAGTTTCAGAAGGAAACATAATGTTTTTAGGATTTATAGCTGGGAGAGTCCTCAGAGGACTGGGACTCACAGAAGCCACATTCTATACTTAGTAACCATCTGATTTGGGGGCAAGACACTTAACCAGTTTGAGTTCTGTTTTCTTTAGACATAAAATGAGGGGACTGAACTAAGTAATCTCCAAGGTTCCTTTCAGCACAATAATATTAATAATAATAGCTAGCTTTATTAATAATGCTATTTAGTACTTTAAAGATTGTCAAGTCTTTTGTAAATATTATCTTATACTTACAGCATCCCACTGAGGTAGGTGCTTTATTATCTTCCTTTTACAGTTGAAAAAAACTGAAGCATACAGAGATTGAGTGATTTGCTAACTAACTAACTGAGTGATTTGCTAACTAATTTGCTAACTAACTAACTAAACTAACCATTTTTAACTCAGGTTCTCCTGACTCCAGGTCTAGCACCCTATCCACTGTGCCATCTAACTCTCCACCCTATGTTCCTATAGTCTGTGAAATATGAACAATATTCCTGCTATCAGTGGGTAGAATGACATGTTAATGTGGACACTTAAGCACATTGCCCGAAGGCTGATGATAAAACCAGAGAAACAGATACTTGGCAATCTAGAATGTCATCCTATCCCAACAGCATATTGCCATTAATTATGTCACAGCTTCTTTTGTATTGTCTCTTCTTTTTTATACAGTTAAAGACCTATTAAACACACAGTTCAAATTGCTGGAGTGAATGCTGGGTTTCTATTAGAAATTTTGGAAAAAAACAATGGCTAAATCTAGTTATCTGAAAAAAAGTGTTTGGCAGGAAGCATACGCAGATGGCCGAGCAAGCTAATAGATCTGCTCGTGGCTAAAATAAAAGCTACAAAGGAGTGAAATGGGGGCAGAGAAAAGTGTGGAAATGGAGGAGAAATATAAACAAATAGACTAGACTCAGAAAATTGTGAAGGATCATCAATATTATCTGCCAATTAAATTTATACAATTGAAATAAAAAGGGAAATTTTAGTATGAGAAGCCGTCCAGGAGTCAAAAAAGAAAATCACATGAAAACTAAATATAGTATATGGCTAGACTGGAGTGTGAAAGACAAGTACCACCTTGGTATTGAGGCGGAATTTCACCTGCTCCTTTATTCAGGGTATACAGCTAGGTTACACAGAGAAGAGAATGTTTGATATGGAGTCAGGAAGATTTGAGTTCAAATGTGACCTCAGACACATACTGCTGTGTGACCTTGGGCAAGTCACTTAGACTCTGTCTCAGTTTCCTCATCTGCAAAATGGGTATAGTAATAGTACCTAATTCTCAGGGTTTTTGTGAAGCCAAATGAGATAATATTTATAAAGTACTTCGCAGATCTTAAAGTTCTATTTAAATGCTAGCAATGATAATGCTGCTACTGCTGCTGAAGATGGTGATGATAATGATGGTCATGACAGAGATTGGTGATCCAATGGAAATCCCATGAAAAGCGCTTTGAAATGTCACCTCACTCTGTCAGCTTTGATTATTTCCCACCCCAGCTCAGAAATAATGTTCCCTTAATGTTGCCTGGGTAATTCTATTATTATTCACAGAATAAACACAATATATCTCTGAAGATTTGATTCCAATCAGTTTCGTCCAGTTTGAGGCACTTTCCTCAGAGGTTGAAAGTATACAACCCATTGATGGGGGTGAGGCATGTTTAGGTCTTAGGAGTCATATGAAAGTGAATGTTCTTAAATCTCATGATTCTCTTGAATACAATTATTTCTTGGAAATAAAATATGAACACTGTGTGCCTGGGTGTGGACCTAGGGTGTATACATAATCCTGCATCATAGAATCCTAATGTTGGTAGAGGTTGTAGAGGCCATCTAATCCAGTCCTTGACCTGAGCCAGAATCCTCTTCATGACATTCTTGCAAGTAGTTGTTTAGTGTCTAGTAGTGAGAAACTTAAGTTGCAAGGCAGCCCATCATGATCTTGGACAGATCTAAATGTTGTGGAGTTTTGCCACATTTATATCAAGCCCAAACTTGCCTGTTTGCAACTTCTCCCTACTGATTCTAATTCTGCCATTTGGGGTCAAGCAAAACAAATTTCTTTCACATGACAATCCTTTAAATTCTTGAGTCTAGCTATCATCACTCCACGAAGGTTTTTTTCTTCCCTAAGCTAAACGTCAACAGTTCAGTTGTTCCTTGTATGATTTCATGATATTTTATCTGGGGACATCTCCAATCATCCTGATCCAAATCTTGCCACTGGACCAGATGACTCCAGAGGAGAAAGTGAGGCTGATGATTTTGCACAGTTCTCCCTCATTTAAATCTAATTCACTTGCAACTCATGGCATCGCCTTCCTGATGCCACGGTCTTCTTTGAGAACAAAAGACAAAAAACAACAACAGGCATGATCCCTAAATACACTAAGCATGCTATTTCAGTGAAGTCCAGTTTGGCATATAATAAGAACAACAACAACAACAATAGTACTAGCTAGCATTTATATAATGTTTTAATGCTTGCAGTGCACATTACAAGTATTATTTTATCCTCACAACAACCCTGGAAAGTAAATGGTATTATGATCTCTATTTTACAAATGAGAAAACTGAAGCAGTCAGAGATTAACCAAGAATCACACAGCTGGCAAATGTCTATGGTCATATTTGAACTCAAGTCCTTCTGACCCCAGGTCCAGTGTTCTACCCACTGTACCCACTAGCTGCTTCTGTACTAGTTGCCAATGTACTTCCCAAAATAGCCAGAACTTATCACAATATTCCAAATATAGCCTGCCAAGGGAAAATATAATCTAACTAGATCCTCCCTGGCACTGGATGCTTTTCTGTTACTGTTTTAACCATATTGGAGAGTCAAAATGGATAGGGGAGTGGCCATGGTTTCTGGAAAACCCGCATGTGTGATTACAGACCTATGGGACCAAAGGGATCAATTAATATTACCCCCAGGCAATTCCCACAATTCTAAGTTGCAGATGAGTTGCCCATCTTAATTAGTGGAGGGTGTATTAACACCAGTAACTCCCTACACAAATGAAATCATAGATGTGAACCCCCCCATAGGGAAGGATTAGCTATATCTATTGAATAATGTTGAGCTTGTAGACCACTAAAATCTCTAGCTCTTTTCCCCATGTAATGTTTTCCTCTTCCTACATGTCAACTCAGACATTGATTTTATATTTATCCCTATTAAATTCCATGATTCTAGTGTTAAAAGTTTGTTTTGTTTTGTTTTAGGGGTGGCTAGGTGGCACAGTGAACAGAGTACCAGCCATGGAGTCAGGAGGACCTGAGTTCTTTTTTCTTTTTTTGCTTTTTGGAGGGGGAAATGCAGGGCAGTTGGGATTAAGTGACTTGCCCAAGGTCACACAGCTACTTTTTCTGTTAAGTGTCTGAATCTGGATTTGAACTCAGGTCCTCCTGACTCCAGGGCCAGTGCTCTACTCACTGAGTCACCTAACCACCCTTAGGACCTGAGTTCTAATCTAGCCTCAAATACTTAACACAAAACTAGCCCTGTGACCTTGGACAAGTCACTTAACACTAATTGCCCTACCTTCCTCCCTCCAAAAAACAAAAACAAAAACAAAAAGCTTTTTTTTTTTAAATCTCATTTCTGCCATTTAGTTGTGGATTAACCTAGGTAATGTAGAAATTTTATAAACCTGCCACCTATGTTCTTATTCAGATCAATGGCTTTTTTTTAATGTTTATTAAAACTCTGGGGCACATGATTAGAGTTCTTGCATTGCCTTGTATCAGTGTCCAATAATTTTAGGTTCAGAGAAGTGTGTCTGTGCGGTATGGGATATAAGATAAAAGTCTGGCCTTGAGTCTTGGAAAGTATGGCCAGATTTGCTAGATAATTTCCTTTTCCTTCCCTGAAAATCTGATTAATTATTTGGTTGCTTGCTTGACTGAACTATTTGTGATCAGTGGTTTTGATGGCTCTCTCTCTCTCTGTCTCTCTCTTTCTTTCTTTCATTTTCCAGGCATAAATTATGTGTATGATAAACATAAACATAAACATAAGCAATTTAAATTGTCATTATTTACTGAAGCAAGTTACTGGAAATTATTTTCCTACTCTCCTTATTCTTTAATTAAAAAATCTGATAGCCCTTAATAAAGCACCACGTGTTTATGTGGGGGGAAATCAATTCTTTTTTTTTTTTTAAGCAAAGTAGGAGAAGAATGAGGTCACAGACCACCCTTTAAGATTCTGGCCATTGATTTTTCCAATTAGAAGCTCAGTTTCAAAGTCCAGTTATAAATCTCCCTGAAATGATAGTTACTAGTAGCTGCCAGACTTATAAAAACTTACGTTGTTCTAGTCCTTTCCTGACTTTTATTGTTGAGTGGCAGGTAGTTTCACAAACCCCTGATTGTCTGTGTCAAGATTTGAAATGTCTATCAGAAATCCCAGGAGGAGGAAGGAAATATTCCCTTTATTGAAAGTAATTCTGCTCTGTCCACAATATGAAAACCATCATATCAGCCAAGGCACAGTTTCTGTATAGATGTAAAATTGCTACTAGTTCTCCTCTTTATGCACAAATTGCTTTTGGTGTGAATAAATCAAAACTCTCACCCGATACTAGGATGGAACTTCCCTTCTCTTGGCAGTAAAGGGGGGGGGGTCCCCTCTATGGTAGAGAGTTATTTGTTTAGAACCATAGAATTTTGAGAGCTGGGAAGGACCTTGGAAATCATTTAACCTAATCCCTTCATTTTACACATGAAGAAACAGTAAAGTGAATGGATTGACATGAGTGATCTCTAACACCCCTTCTGGCTTTAAAAAGGGTATAATTCTATGACACACAGTTCAAAGTAATTCAATTCAATTTTAAAAACTTATTAACCATTTCCTGTGTGCCAAACACTGTTCTAGGGAATGAGAGAGACACAAAGTTTAGATAAGAAATGATCCTTTTGGGGTGGCTAAGTGGTACAGTGAACAGAACACCAGCCCTGGGGTCAGGAGGATCTGAGTTCAAATTTGACCTTAGACACTTAACACTTACTAGCTGTGTGACCTTGGGCAAGTCACTTAACCCCAATTGCCTTGCCCTCCCACCTCCAAAAAGCATAAAAAAAGAAAGAAAAGAAATTATCCTTTTCTCCATGTAGCTTGCAGTCTAGTCAGGGGATATGATACACAAATAATTGCAATGCAAATTAATACACATTAAGTACATAAAAGTTATATAGTCAGGGGTGGCTAGGTGGCACAGTGAATAGAGCACCAGCCTTGGAGTCACGAGGACCTGGGTTCAAATCTGACCTCAGACACTTGACACAAAAACTAGCCATGTGATCTTGGGCAAGTCACTTAACTCCAATTGCCCTCAAAAAAAAGGCAAGAAAAAAAGTTATATAGTGGTGGTCAGAGGGTAAGTAAATATTACTGACTATGTATATAGGGAAAGACTTCATGAAGCAATTGAGTTGTGAGCTGAATGTTAAAGGATGAGTAGTAATTCAACAGACTGTGAAAGGGAGAGAGGCTCACCGAAGCAGGAAAAGTGCAAGGTATTTATGAGGACCACCAGCTAGCCGAGTTTGACTGGAATGTAGAGTAGGGGAAAGGAATTGTAAGCATTAAAGGTAAAAATGTAGGGTAGCTAGCCAAAAAAGGCCTCTAAATCAGTGTCTTATACATTGTGTGTCTTTTACCCAGAGATGCCTCTGCTACATACATACCCTAAAGATACATAGAAAGGTGTAAAGAAAGAGTAAAAAAATGAGTCCTGAGTGCAAAAATATATATAAAATTACTTTTTTTATTGTAGCAAAGAACTGACAAAAAAGGGGTGCCCATCAATTGGCAAATGGCTGGACAAATCGTGATATGTCAGTGCAATTATTACTCTGCAGTAAGAAATGGCAAATTAGATTCAGAAAAGCTGTGTAGACTGATGTGTGAAGTGAGCAAAACCATACCATCATATAATGGAGATGAAAAACAACTTTGAAAGAATTGAGAACTCAAGTCAATATGGTGACTAATCATGACTTTGGAAGGAGCTATGTGGCCCAATGGATAGAGTGCTGGAATTGGAATCAGCAAGACCTGAATTCAAGTTCAGCCTCAGAAACTTACTAGCTCTATGATTCAGGAAAAGTCACTTAACTGCTGCCTGCCTCAGTTTCCTTACTTACTGCATAATGGAGATAATATCACCTACCTTATAAGGTTGTGAGATATAGACAGACAGACAGATAGATAGATAGACAGACAAACAGATAGATAGACAGAGAGATAGACAGATAGAGAGAGAGAGAGAGAAAGAGATAGACATATAGACAGACAGACAGATAGACAGATAGATAGATAGATAGATAGATAGATAGATAGATAGATAGATAGATAGACAGAGAGATAGACAGACAGGATAGATACATAGATTGATATATAGATATCAATAGATCAATAGATACCTAGATACATAGGTAGGTAGATGTGTGTATGTGTGTGTGTGTGTGTGTGTGTGTGTGTGTGTGTAAAGTACCTTGCAAACTTTAAAGTGCTATATAAATGTTATCATTATTGCTGTTGTTATTTATTATTATTATTATTATTTATGGCACTCGCCTAAAATAGGAGCTTTGATCGACTTATTTCAACATGTCTGGATAGAGTGCCAGGCCTGGCGTTAAGAAGACTCTTCTTCTCAACTGCAAATCTGGACTCAGATACTTACTAGCTATGTGACCCAATCAATTCACTTGACCCTATTTACCTCAGTTTCCTCATTCCACAAAATGAACCAGAGAAGGAAATGGTAAACCACTCTAGCATCTTGGCCAAGAAAACCCCAAATGAAGTCACAAAGAGTAGAATATGACTGAAATGACTGAACAACAGCTGGTGGAAATTAATAGTCAGGAAGTGAGAGAGTGTTTTTTTTTTAAATTAAAGAACAAAAAAGCATCCTTGAAACATTTAAATGATACCAAAAAAAAAAAAAGCAAAAGGAAATTGAGGAGGCACAGAATAACAGGGTAATTGAGTTATATCTGAATATAATATACATACACACTGTAGGTAGTCTACTGTTTCACATGCCGTCCTCTTTTTTGTTCTTGGAATATTGGGATTGGCATGGTTGTTGAGCTCGTAGCAGTTTTCACAGTGGTATGGCTGCATTAGATTGTGACAACCCTTGAACGCTCACCTAAGGAGTTTGAACTTTATTTCACAGGCAGTAAGGAATCAGTGGTTTTGAGCATGGTCCCATCTATGCAGAAGAAAATTTCTGTTGGTGGTATGAGTGATAGATCAGAAAAGAGAGCCACGTGATAGGAGATGGCTTAAGTAGACCAAACCACATTGGGAATGGAAATGGATGTAAAAGATTTTACAGAGATAGAATAAATAGACTTTTGACAACTGGGAGGTAAGGGAGAGGACAAGAGAGCCACGGCTTTGGATATGAGAGACTGAGTGAACACTAGATTCACCAGCAGAAAGAGTAAAATTATAAGAAGTAATAAATTTTCTAACCAAATACATAATAGTCAGCTCTGTGGGAAATCTTACATCATGGAACTTCCGTTAAAATAATTCCCTTTCCGAAATGTATGCTCCAAGTCCCAGGAATTGAACTACAACAACTTGGGCCATCTTTTTACCAAGGTGTCAATAGCAAATCACATCCAGGCAATCGACCTTGGGGGAAAAAAAACCTGAAGCGTTGGCACTGTTTAAAGAAGGGTCAGTGGAATTACTAGAAAAGCTCCTGAGGGCAGAGACTATGTCATATAAACTGTTTCATCTCCACCACCTCATAGTAACCTGTATACACAACATACACCTAATTGTTCATCTTTCATTTTCAAAGAGGAGCAGTGACATCAGGAAGATGTCTTGACTTTCAAGTGAATTGGATTTAAGTGAGGCAGAGCTAAGCAAAATCACCAGCCTCACTCTCTCCTTCAGAGTCATCGGAGTCCAGTGGCAAGACATAGGTCAGGACGACTGGTGATGGCCTCCGATGCAATGGGAGACCTTGGCCCTTTAAAGCTAAGGTCTTTCCTGGGTCTCAGATTGTCTGAGGCAACGCCCATTCGGTAATTAGATAGAGGCTAGGTAAGAATTGAGACAAAAAAAAAAATGGTCTTGTTTGTCTTCGCAAAAGAATTGATCTGCTCAATGAGGGAGGGAAGGAAGTGAAACAAGTACTAGATTTGCAATCAAAGGACCTGGGTTCAAATTCTGACTGTTTTCTTCTTCTGGAAAATGAAGAGGGTTTCCATATGATCCCTAAGATCACTTTGAGCTGTGAATCTATGGTCCTATGAAGAGATGAGGTCATCCTTAAGATGCATGTAATTAACTTTCATAATGGTTACAAGTAGGGAGCCTATGCAAGTTAAGCAATCTTCTATACAACTTTCAGTATAACTGCAGGTAACCAGTTTGCACTTGCAAAACATCCCCTCAATTGTCCATTACCAAAATTCCTCTATTTTCTTGTTGTTTTGTTTTTGTATTCATTTTGTACTTATTTTAACATATTGTTATGTCATGTTGTACAGCTTAAACTCTTTTTAATGAATCCTTGTAATGCTTAATCATAAGGAATGATACTGTGTGTGTAAACATTTATTTAACATACAAAAATCTTACAATGATTTCCGAAAAGCACGTGCTCCCTCTGCTGACTTTAGACAGTACTGCAATTCCGACACCTACTATTTAGGTAGAAACTAACTTTTTTTGTTTACTTGGTTTGGGGTTCTATAGAAACACAACAGGAAAACTCAGACAGAAGAAGATTATAGAAAATTCTAAGAAATTTATAATACTAAGAATTATCCTAGGAAAACTCTGCTTTGAGACATGGCCTAATTCTATCAAAAAAAATTTAGGAGATTGGCAATGTGGCAATTTTTGAGAAGGAAATGGCAAACTGCTCCAGTATCTCTGCCTAGAAAACCCCAAATGGGGTCATGAAGAACGCAACATTACTGTAAAATGACTGAACAACAATTTCAGAGAAGTATCTGGTTTCCTACCTGTCTATGTACTCATTTAAATTCCTAGGAGAGTCATTGAAAAGCAAGTTAATAGAGAAATAGAATTCATTTTCCAGGTGAAAGGCAGGATTCTTGATAATTTTGTACCATAATGAATAGGAAATGACTAGCATTTGAAATACGGAAAGAAGGGTCACAATCCTTGCCATTTTAATCCCACTAGGAAAAGATTATACACAAAATTTATAGTGATCAAGGATAATTTTCTGTTAATGCATCAACTGTCTTAATTAAAACAGCCTATCAACCTTCCCATTCCTCTTTTTCCTTTCATGTCTCACCTAAAATATAGAAATGACTGTATATGAGATCTGAAACCAAGGTTCTTGGTTCCAAGTCTTTTTTTAACTAATACCACACAGCTACACTCTGAATATATTTTCTATATACTCTAATACATTTATTCTTCATTGATGATTATGGTCTTTTAGCCTATAAGAAAACCTGGAATTTTGGAAAGACCAACAAGGAAATGGGCTAACAATAAATAAAAGTTCATTCTTTTCTGAAATTAGTTTCAATAAAGTATTTCAATTCTTCCTAAATATAGTGGTGCCTTACATTATTTTTTCTTTCATTTATTTATTTCCATTAAATTTTCATTTTCTGTTCCATACTCTCCCCATTCCCTCCCCCTCCCGTTGATAAGTCAAGGAATGTAATATCATTATATGTATGAAGGTGAGCAAAGCATGGTTCCACTTTAGCCATAGTGGAGGGGAGAAAACAAGAAAAATAAAGAAATTGGAAAAAAAGGCTTCAGTCTGCACTCAGAGTTTTTCAGTTCTCTCTCTGGAGGTAGAGAGCATTTTTTTATCACAAGTCCTCTCAAATTAATTTGGATTATTGTGTTACTCAGAGTAGCTGTTTTTGATGGTTGATTATTGTTACAATATTGCTGTTGCTGCATATAATGTTCTCCTGCTTCTGCATTCTTCACTTTGTATCAGTTCATACAAGTCTTCCCACGATTTTTTAAAAATCATCCTGCTCATCATTTCTTGTAGCACAATAGTATTCTATCACCATCATATGCCACAACTTGTTTAGTCATTTCTCAACTGATGAGCATTCCCTCAATTTCCAATTCTTTATTACCACAAAAAGAGTTGAGGTGTGTGTGTATTTGTACATATAGGCCCTTTTCCTTTTTCCTTTGATAACTTTGGGGTACAGAGCCAATAGCAATATTGTTGGGTCAAAGATATGCACAGTTTGATAGCCCTTTGGACAGATGCTTTGCATTAGATCACATTCTCCATGAATGTAGGAAGGAAAGGGATATCCCTCAGCAGCAGCAGGGTAGGTAGGCTATGATGTAGTATTATCCAGATCCTACAGTGTTGGTAGTGGACACCTACAATTATTTGTAAGGCTCTATAATGCCTACCCATTGTTCAAAGAAATCAATTCAGCTTTTTCTTAAATCCCAAAAGGAAAACAATATTGAAAAATGTATACGTGAAATTTTGTGAGGGTTTAATAAATCCTAGAGTTTAAAAAATAAAGATTCTTTGGCTTTTCAAGTGTCAGGAAAAAAAAAGCAATTTGGGCTACATAATATCTATGACACTGGTATGTCTTTAATAAAACCAACGTGTTTACGAGATGCTCATCTGGCAAGTAGGACTAATGGCTTAAGGAGAATAGTTAAGAAATGTCATTTGATAACGTATTTAGGCTACACGGCTGGTTGTATTTTTCCTATTACTTCAATGTGGGAGGGATTATTAATTCCCTTGGTTGTATTTGTGTTAAATAATTAAAATAACTTGTGTGCACATTTGCCTGAGATGGAGATAGGACAGCTTCAGTGTATTTGAAAATTCTCAAAGCTTTAAAATATTAGAGGAAAGACCATTGGAAAATGTCATCTTCTTGGAGGAATAAGAGGCAGTGAAAGGTTAGGGATTAGAAGGGTGAAAGCAATTAATGTAGGGTGTAGTGATAATGGTATGTACCTTCTAGGCACAAGATGGTGCTAGAGGAACATGTTCTGAATATAATTTCCTTTGTTCCGTGACAATTTTTTGAAGCAGAGAGATACAAGCTTTGAAGAGTGACCTAATTTTTATTGTATGCTTTAGACTGATTTATGTGTGTATACGTATGCATGTAGATATATTTTTATATAGATATATATTTGTATAGATATGGATATATAGTTAAAAGGGAGAAAGTTATTTTATATAACATGCAATTAAACATTTGTTCAAAACCTAGAAAATGAATGGAAGAAAGGACAATTATAACTGAAACAAAAAAAATATGTAATTAGACCTTCCCCTCACTCCTGTTTCCAATCAGATAATTCATCTACCTTTTCTCACCTATAGACACATTACAGATACCCAAGTCTACAATAAAGAGGTGCTGGTTGAGCCAGGCCTTGTCTCAGCTATCAAGGTCTAGTTGGTGGCAGGACCTTGCATCCATTCCCTTGTTCCTTTTTGTCCTGCTCCT
>CM053586.1:249376668-249426327 GCA_028646515.1 Pseudochirops corinnae
ATGGCAATCCATGAAACTAAGACAAATTTTGAAATGTCCTTTGATCTTCTGGAGCCCCATTTTCTTCTATGGCGAGAACAGTAGGATAACAGAAATAGAGTGCTAGGAATCATACAATTTTTAGACTGTGTACAAATATTAACAACTGAAGATATGCTAAATGTTGAAGAAACCTTTGTTCAATGTCAAATAACAAGTTGACATATAAGTATTAACCTATGTTAGTATTGACATTCCTAATACAAATGAAACCAGAAGACAAAAGCAAATTGAAGCTCAGTTGAAAGATATTGGGTGGCTAGGTGGTGCAATGAATAGAGCACTGGCCCTGGAGTCAGGAGGACCTGAGTTCAAATCATACAACACTTACTAGCTGTGTGACCTTAGGTAAGTCACTTAACCCCCATTATCCTGCCTTCCCCTCTCCAAAAAAAGCAAAAAAAAAAAAAGATACCTCAAAGGTTTTCCTTGTAAGGAAATTAGTTGAGTTGGATTCACTGAGTACACAACAAGCAGCATCATTTTCTGGGATGCTTGGCCATATTGCAATATTTATCACGAATATAATGAGTGTAGTAAAGGAAGGTGGCCTAACAGTACCACTTTACAAATTATATTACAAACAGTAATCATCAAAACAATCCAGTACTGACTACAAAATAGATTGGTGGATCGGTGGAATAGATTAGGTAGACAATACCCAGCAGTAAATGGCCAGTATTTGACAAACCCAAAGATCTCAGCTCCTGGGGCAAGAACTCACTAGTTGATAAAAATTACTGGAAAAACAGGAGAGCAGTTTGGCAGAAACTAAGTACAGACCAACATCTCCAACCATGTACCAAGATAAAGTCAAAATGGGTGCATGATTTAGACGTAACAAATGATATAAGCAAATTAGAGGAGCAGGGAAAATTTTTACTTGTAAGTTCCATAGATAAAGACTATATGAACAAAGAAGACACAAAAATTATTATAAAAGGTAAAATGGATAATTTTAATTACATTAAATTAAAAAGAAGGTTTGCACAAATAAAATCAATGTAGGCAAAATTAAAAGAAAAGCAGGAAATGGCAGGGGGAATTTATAGCAAGTTTCTCGCTAAAAAAGGCCTAGCTTCTCAAATATGTAAGGAGCTAAGTTAGATTTATAAAAATAAGAGATATTCCACCAATTGATAAATAGTTAAAGAATATGAACAGGCAGTTTTCAGAAGAACAAATTAAAGGAATGTGAAAAAATGCTCTAGCTCACTAATAGAGAAAAACAAATTAAAACCACTCAGAAGTACCACCTCACACCCATCAGATTAGTTAACATGATAACAAAGGAAAATAACAAATGCTGGAGAAAATGTAGAAAAATAGGAACACTAATCCGTTGTTGCTGAAGTTGTGATCCAGTCTGACCATACAGAGCAATTTGGAACTATGCTCAGAGGACTACCAAACTGTATATACCTTTGACCCAGATCACTACGAGATTGGTATCTGAAGATATCAAAGGAAAATGAAAAGGACCAATATGTACAAAAAAATATGTGTGTGTGTATGTGTTTTAAAATGTAGCTCTTTTGTGGTAGCGAAGAATTGGAAATTGAGGGATTCCCATCAATTGGAGAATGGCTAAATAAGCTGTGTGATGTGATGGAATACTAATGTGCCATAAGAAATGATGAGCAGGATGGTTTCAGAAAGTACTTTCACTTGTGTCTGACTCTTCATGATCCCATTTGGAGTTTTCTTGGCAAAGATGCTGGAGTAGTTTGCCATTTTTCTTCTCCAGTTCACTTTACAGATGAGGGAACTGAGGCAAATAAGGTTAAGTGACTTGCCAAGGTCAAACAACTACTAAGTGTCTGAGGTCAGATTTGAACCCAGCTCTTCCTAACTCCAAGTATAGTGCTCTAACCACTACACCACCTAGGTGGTAATAATAATAATAATAGTAATAATAATAATAATAATAATAATAATATAGTACATTTCACCTATATTGTTTTAATGTTTGCAAAGTACTTCATACATAACATCTCATCTCCACAGGAGCCCTGGAAAGTTTATAGACAAGGAAATTAGGGCAGATAGTGGTTAAGTGACTTAACCAGAGTTATACTGCTAGGGAGTTTGAGGCAAGATTCAAACTCAGGTCTTCCCTACTGCAAATCCAACACTCCACTTTGCCACCTAGCAACCTCTTCTGTTTCTATATCACGAATGCCATTTTCCAGAAGACAGTCTGAAATCACTGGTCATATAAAGCACCAAAAAGCATCATGATAAAGGTGAAATTGATTGTATTTTAAAGAGCAGGAAATGAGTCATTACTTAAGTGGAAACTATCAGTCTCAGTTGTCCCTGTGCAATCTGACCATTGACTAGGCACAATAAGGTCAAATTAATGTCAGACTAGAAGAAAGTCTAAAAATAAAACACTGTAAACAATTGAGACAGCTCCAACTAGTTCTTGTTCAAATAGGCTATTGATGCCCCAACACTGGGAAATACAGAAGCTTAGCTAATGTCAATAGTTCCCCAAAGAAAGAGGTGCCCAGAAATTACCTTAATGAGCAAATACTTAATCTTTCTGCAGAGCAGAAAGACAAGGTAGCTAAGGGCAACATGAGTTGAACACAAGCTCATTTCTAAAACATTTACAGGGGAGATTAGAAGAAATATTGGCTCACTAAACAGTGAAGGATGGTGGAAATATAAATAAGTCTACACAATGTGCTATAAGAACCAAGTGAGCTACATCATCCCAAAAGCATTCATAGACAAAACTGGCAGGAGAATAATGAAAATATATTTAAACAGGACAATTTGTCAACATTCATCAAGAGGAGCAACTCTTGTAGAGAAAAGGGTCACCAGTATTTCTAACACTAACACCAGCTGCCACTGACAGAGTAGGCAAGCCAGCTCAGATGAAGCACTGAGGCATCCCTAGGGAGATACAGGGAAGTGGCATGTGCCACATGGGTTAAATCAGCATGCAATCCTTCCCTCAAACCCACATAGAGCTGGTTCAGGACCCTATGTCCCAAAGCCCCAGAAATAGTTAATATCTCCAGAACAGCAGCAGAAATGAGCTCTTCCAGATGTTCTTGTTAGCAGATAATATTGTGTTGACTGAATCAAACAAAAATGATGAAAAATTCCCAAACCTAAATTATGACGTGCCATTGAGTGGTAAATCCATTGAGCATGACAATGTATACAATCTCAGACCAACCCTGGTTTGAGCCTAGAATCTAATTAGAAGAGAGGAGACTAGATTGTACTTGAAAAACTATATAGTATCTTTTAATGGTGCCAACTTGTTTCCCAAAATAAAGACATACTTTTAAAAATTCAAACGTTCTCATAACAATGCTGATGATTGCAAATGCTGAAATAAAATCTCTGAGGAATAAAATTACAGTTGACCCACAGGTAAATGCTAAACCAAAGCTGATTGCAAAATATTTCCAATGATGCAAAAAGTATCTAAAGTATGCCATTTAGGGAATGTATGATTAAATAATGAAGCAGGTCACTAAAAAAAGGGATAAAGTACTGTTAGAGTCAAGAACTAGATTTGAATTCTGCCTGAGATGTTTGCTAGCAATATGATCCTGGGCACACTATTTGGCTTCCTCAAGTCTCAATCACTCTCTTCATCTGAAAAAGTGTGGACAATAATAGCTTTACCATTTATTTCAGAACGTTGTTGTGCATGCTCCTCAAATATTAGCTCATTGTTGTGTGGCAGGAGCAACAGATGCATAGTCTGAGTGCTGTGCTGATATCCACAAAATTTCAAACTATCTAGAGAAATAACATCAACCTAAGTATTTAACGATAACTCCTGTGTGTAGGATCTATCAAAGACTCTGGACAAGAATTGCACAGAAGGTATGAATGGAGTGTAGCCTGCTCTGATGGAAGAAATCCTTACATTTATGAGATTACAGATACATTTATATATTAAGAAACAAAAGAAAAATGGCTTTTTCTATCTCATGAAGTCAGTTGAGGTGAAGCTTAATGGAAAAAAGGATTGGACTTCAAAGTAGAACTCACAGGAACTGAGTTCCGGTTTTGGCTCTTACCCTTATGAGTTCTGTGACTATGATCCTACCTTAGTTTCCTCATTTGTAAAATGGAAACAATAAATACTTACAAAACCTAACTCTCAAGTTGTAAGAACCAAATAAGATAATGTGCCTGCATGTTACATAAATGCCTACCGTTATTGTAACTTTGGAAAAGCAAATTCACAC
This sequence comes from Pseudochirops corinnae, assembly GCA_028646515.1. Classification (NCBI taxonomy): domain Eukaryota; kingdom Metazoa; phylum Chordata; class Mammalia; order Diprotodontia; family Pseudocheiridae; genus Pseudochirops; species Pseudochirops corinnae. The sequence continues at coordinate 249,380,934 of CM053586.1, forward strand.
GTAAAACAGAAAGAGGCGATTAAAACAGTTGGCTCGTGGTAACATAAAAACTCATTGGATGAAAACTAGATTGACAATAGGATAATTTGGGTTTTAGGAAGCTGGCTAGGGATGGTGAGTTATGAAATTTCTATTTATCCTGAAGTATCACAAAAATAACTCTATGTAAGACTATTGGGTTCCTTTTCCCAAATTCCAGACCTATATCTTCAGTTGTCTAAAGAACATTTTACCTTGTAACTGGGAAGCCTTGGACAACTCACCTAACCTATCTAAACCTCATCTTTGCAAGAAGAATATCAATACTTACAAAACATACTTCATATAGTTCTTATGAGGAAAAAATGCTTTTGAACTTTAAAGTGTTCTTTAAACGTGACTTACAATTAAGTATAGGCTGCCATGTATCTACCTGTATATTCTCTCGATGGCTCCAATTCAGTATATCCAACATCAAGCTTATTCTATCCCCACCACCACCACCACCACCACAAGCTTTCTCCTGGTTCTATTTTATTCTCTATCTGTGGAACCACTATTCACCCATTTTCACATGTTTAAAACATTGGTCTTATCATCTCTGAGTCTTCCCTCTCTCTTCCCTCCATTACTCTGTGAGTAAATGATAAAGCTATCATTCTTCCAGATGAAGAAATTAAGACTTGAGGAAGCCAAGTAGTGTCTCCAGGATCGTATAGTTAGCGATACCATTTTTGCCTTTCTTTTTTATCTCCAGTATTTAGCACTATGCCTGGCATATAATAAGTGCTTAGTAAATGTCTATTGTCTTACCAATTCATCTCTCATATATAATTAGTTATCAGATCCTACCAATTCCACCTCTACATATATCACATCCATCATCTCCCCTCTCTTCCATTTGCTACCACCTATAGGTCTTCATTAGCCTGAGCCTTTTCAACAGCCTCCTAATAGGTCTCTCTGCCTCCATTCTCCCCCTCTTCACCAATCAATACTCCATGCAGTCACTAAATCAGTCTTCCTTTATGCATTTCCTCTGCTCAGAAACAGTGACTCCCAAATAGCTTCCAAGTAAAGCACTAACTCCTTTGCTTGGCATTTGAACGCCTCTATTAAACCTGGCACTATGCTACTTCTCTAGCCTTATCTCCTGCTGTTCCCCTCCTTATATACTGTGCTCTAAAGTAATTAAACTGTTTACTGCACCTCAATTATATCCGGTGATTTGCCTTCCTCCATGCCTTTGTTCATATTGTTCCTTACATCTGGAATATCCTACCTTCCCACCTCACCTTCAACAGTTGAATTCCTACAAATCCCCAATATTTAACTCAAATATTACCTCTATCCAGGAAAGTTGCCCTAAAATTTTCTACCAGTAATGACACTTCTTCAAAATTCACATAACACTATTTTTACCACCCTAATGCACTTGCCCTATATAATTTTCAATAATATCAGTGTCAAATTACTCAAGGTTCAGGGACCAAGTGTTATCTAAAGTTTTGTATCTCCCCCAGTGCTTAGAACAGTATTTGCACATTGTAAGTGATTAAAAAATATTTACTGAAGTGAATTTATTGAGGCAGTAAATTTATTCATCAATCCTTTGTTAAATTCCACAATCTTAGTTCTAGTAATCCTTAATTGGAATTTATGACCATTAAATGAATAATCTCTTATCTTTCACTACAGTAGAGACAATCCTATTCTAGACTCTATTTCTAGAATCCTCTATTCCCTGTTATGTCTCAAAAGCCTGGTCTACTTGGCATGTTGCGTACAAATGAGAGCAAAATATAGCAAGAATTAGCATTAGGATGTCAGATGGACAATTAGAAGAGTGGGAAAGCCTTAATGTGAGAACTGAAAGAATGTAACAGAAACTGAATGTATACCCATACTACCAACAACCCTGGCCTAGTCCCCTGAATCCCAGTTTCCTTAACTTTAGAAGAAAACAGACTTGTAAGTTCATTGATGAAGGGAACTCCTGGATGAGGAAACTACGAATGTAAGCTGGCATCTTCTCTGCAATTTATCACTTTTGAGAGTTTCCTAGGACACTAAGAGACTAGGTGGCTTGCGAAAGATCACTCAACCAATATATGTTAGAAATGGGACTCGAACTCAGTTCTTCCCAACTCTGAGGACAGCTCTCATCTCTTACATTACAGCTGTCTCTGCTTCAAGTTTATAAATGCTTCAATCTTCTTCTCTAAGTCATTATTGTTGTGCACTTGTTTGTCATGTCCAACTTTTGGTGACCCCATTTGGGATCTTCCTGACCAAGGTACTGTAGCTGTTTGCCATTTCCTTCTCCAGCTCATTTTCCAGAAGAAGAAACTGATACAAACAGGGTTAAGGGACCAGGGTCACACACCAGTGTCTGAGGGTGGATTTGATCTCAGAAAGATGAGTGACTTTTCCTGACTCCATGTCTAGTATTCTATCCACTGTGCCATTCAGCTGTCAAATTTATAGACACTTTTTAATAGGTTTTCAGCCTGTCCATGTCCACATCATCACAAATTAATTGGATCTAATTTATTGAGGCTTCACTGTAGGAAAATACCTATGGTTTAGCTAGAACATGAAGGTTTGAGTTTGAGGAAGAGATTTCTGGCATACAAAACAGCATACACTGGTGCTTATAGCAGCAGTATCTCTAGACCCAGCCATTACTTCATGAAGTTCCATATCCTTGGAAGTGTCTAGGGGTGAAGTTCAGATCATACAAATGACAAGAGGGTATCCCTGTTGGAAGTTTTAAACTAAAAGGGGAGGAGGAAAGAAAAAAACTGTCTAAATATCCACTAAGCCATATACCATAAAGAATAGCAACACTATTGGAAGAATTACAATTGAGATAAACAGAATTTCATAGAGCATAGAATCCAAGAAAAGGGTTATTAGTAAGATTTATGACTTCAAATGTCTGTGAATATACATATACAAAGTATAATCAGGTAGCAATCCTAATACAAGAAAACAAACCTGACCACATACGTGTTACTCAAACTTATTATGATGAAACCCATGGTGGGAATATGACCTTGGAAGAGTATACTTTGTTCAAATGAAACAGACGGCAAGAGGAAGAGGAAGTATTTAGCAACATTGCATGTTAGGAAGATATCCAAATATGACTAAGTCCAGGATCCTCAGGCAAAGGGTATATAAGAAAATTATTTGGATTGAGATCAACAGAAACCTAAACAAAAGTGATATTATCAGTAAAATATGCTGAAGATTACATGAAAGTTTAGGAAACAGATCAAAAAATGAGCACAGAGACATGATGGAGTTGTAATGAATGACTTCACCTATCTATCTATCTGCTGCAGGGCTCTCTGCCAAAAGCAGGGAAACTGATTTTTTTTTTTTACTTGCCTTAACAATGATTTCATAATTAGTGGAGGAATCAATGAGGAGAAACATCTATTCTCAATGTATTTCTTACCAATTTGTACTTTACTGGAAATGATGAAAATCTTGGGCAGATAGGGAAGGAAATGACCATCCCATCTTAGTGTTTCTGAATATTAGATTTTGGAAGAAGAGATTTCAGAAGATTCAGAGGAAGGATCCCATAGCCTAAAGCTCTAATGCAGAAGAAATGCAAAGCTCTCAAGAGTAAAATTCAAAAGAAACATTTTATTTAAGGAAGAAAAATGGATGAAACTGATGTGGATACATAAAGGGCTCCCCAACCAATCCAGGTTTGAAAAATACATGTAATGATAGAAGCAACACTAGATAATAGAGGATCAATACAGTAGTAGCGTGGCATCGTACTAATAGACTAACACAAAATGAGCTGAGGTTGATGAAGACAGGCAATGTCAACAAACAGAGTTTGGTGGAATTTTTAACTATATTGAGGAAAAGGAGAAGAATTGAAAAAGGGATAAGACTTATGCTTCTGATAAATCTAATGAAGAGAACTCATCAAAAAGAGAAGGCAGAGCTGGTTAATTTTATTTTTCCTATTTTCTCTGTAAAGGAGAATAACATTTAGACTGAAAATGACAAAATAAAAATGCTTAATGTGAGTTGATATCCAAGATAAATATGGACATAATAGGAGATCATCGAGCTGCCCTTGATGAGTCAATTCACCTAGTTCAGAAAAAAGCTATGTCCTTGAGTGCTGAGAGTATCGGCAGACCTGACTGCTAAGTCACTATCAGTAACCTTTGAATGTTCATAAGAACAGAAGAGGTAACACAGGAAAAAAAAAAAAAAAGACAAATATTCTACTGATTTTCAAAAACAGAGAAGAGAAAGGATTCTGCATATTATATAACCCAATGAGCTTGACTTCAATTCCTGGACAAATTCCAGAATAAAATGTTAAAGAGATCTTTAACTGATGAACTTCTAGAAAAGGAAGTGATGATCATAAAGTAACCCAAACAGTTCCGTCAAAAAGAGGTCTTGCCATATTAACCTTACTTCCTTTTTCGACACACCACTGAACTTATAAATGTAGCTTATCTAGATTTTAACAGTGTAGTTTATCATTTAACAGTGTAGTTGATAAAATCCTTCTGCCATTTCATGGAAATTTGGGGGAAATATGTGTTAGATGATAGCACAATAAGATGGGTGGGATTCAGTTGTACGCTCAGATTCATATTTATGTTGAGCTTACTATGTGCCAGACGTTGTGCTGTGTGCTTTACAATTACTGTTTCATTTGATCCTCACAACGACTCTGGGAATTATCATTTTTACAAATGAGGAAGCTGAGACAAACAAAGGGCAAGTGCCATGCCTAGGGTCATAAATCTCAGAATAAGTATCTGAAGCCAAATTTGAACTCAAGTATTCCTGATTCTAAGTCTATTGTTTTTTTATCTTTTTTTTTTTTTTTTGCTTTTTGGAGGGGTGAAGGCAGGTCAATTGGGGTTAAATGACTTGCCCAAGGTCACACATTTAGTAAGTGTTAAATGTCTGACGTCAGATTTGAAATCAGGTCCTCCTGACTCTAGGGCTGGTGCCCTATTCACTGCATCACTTAGCTGCCCCATTTTTATCCTTTTTAATGCTGGAAATTTGTTTTTTTTTCTTTTTTAATCAAAATAAGCAACAATTTCTCTATTTCATTGTTTTTCTCCACAAAACAGCTTCTGGTTTTATTTTTTAGTACAGTGTGGGTGTTTTTTAACTTTTAATTTTATTAATCTCTCTTTTGACTTTCAGGATTTCTATTTTCATGTTTAATTGGGGTTTTAATTTTTTTCTTTTTCTAGTTTTTTTTAACTGCATGCCCAATTCATTGATCTGCTCTTTCACTTTTATATTGATGTAAGCAATTAGAGATATACATTTTCCCCTAAGTTCTTCTTTGTCTATGTCCCCCAAATTTTACCATGTTGTCTCATTGTTGTCATTATCTTTAATGATATTATTGATTGTTTCTATGATTTGTTCTTTGACCTACTCATTTGTTCCTCACAGCAACTCTGGGAGGTAGATGCAGAAACTGAGGCAAACAGGTTTAAGTGACTTACACTGCTACTAATTATCTAAAACCAGATTTAAATTCAGGTTTTCCTGACTCCAGGCCCAACACTCAATCCACAGCACCACCCAGCTGCCCCAACCATTAGAGCTATCCAAAAGTGGAATAGGATGCCTCAGGAAGAAATGAATTCTGCCTCATGCAAAGTCTTTAAACAGAAACTATATGATAACTTGCTAGATTTGCTATCAAAAAAGAGTCTGTGTTCGGATTGGACTAGATGGCCTCCATTGTCTGTACTCTGAGACTCTGTGATGGCTGTATGGGGTTCTGCCAAAATGAGAAAATTTTGCTTAAAAAGTAATAACTGAAATCATTGCTAACTTAGGCCAAAGAATATGGATTCATGAAATACCAGGACAATTTTAATCTAGCTCATTGGTCACCTTGTCTTCATAAAATTTTTTTTTAAATGTTTATAATATACAGGTGGAAAGGTAGTTCAATGCATAGCATGATGGGTCTAAAATTATGAAGACAGTTCAAATCTGGACTCAGATATTTAGTAGCCCTATCATGCTGGGCAAGTCACTTAGACAGTATCTGACTCAGTTTCCTCAACTGTAAAATCTGGGTAATAATAGCACCTCTTTCCCAGGGTTTTGTGAGGATAAAATGGACCTGACGCACAGTAGACATTTTTGTTGTTATTCAATCATTTCATTCATTTCTAATGCTTCATTAACCTATTTAAGTCTTCATGGGCAAAGGTACTGGAGTGGTTTGCCAGTTCCTTCTTCAGCTCATTTTCCAGATGTGGAAACGAGGGCAAACAGGGTGAAGTGACTTGCTCAGGGTCACATGGCTTGTAAGTGAGGTTAGATTTGAACTCATGTCTTCCTGACTCCAGACCCAGCACTCTATCTACTGTACCACCCAGCTGCTCCAGTAGATATTTAATAAAGGCTTATTTCCTTCCTTCCTTTCTCATGTGTTTTGTGCTACAGATTTATATGCTATAATCAACAACATAAACATTATTTTTGCTGTCATTTTTACTTGAATGACATGCTCCAGAACATGTCTAAAAATATTATCTGAAGAGTGATCAGGTCATGTAATGATAACCATGCTATTACTAGCATCCCCAAAAGTGAGCAAAGCATTTTGCAGGGTAAGTCACAAGCACAGGCTCAGCATTCAGATATTACATTTGTTAAAACCCTAGCCTTTGCTTAAAGCAAAAGATTCTCCTTTTCCTTGCCCTTCCTGGCATGGTTACCATCATGCTTATCATGGATTCTAGCCGCTGTAGTGATAAGCACTGTTTAAATTCATAAATTGATTCTTTAGTTACTTATTATTCCCCCTTAATGCTTTAGAAATGAGTCTGGGTAGTCCTGCCTCAGGAAGGTACTGGTCTCGTTTTCTTTAATGCACACGGACAATGTTGCTGCTTTTAAGATGTTATGGCCCCAGAAATAGTAGACATCATTGATTTCTAGTCTAGCGGCTCTTCAAATTGCAATTCCTTTCTCCTTGGGAAGAAATAAGGTAAAATAGTTTGATAATAAGAAAGGAGTAAGTGAAGTTCTCATATTGTTCAGCCTTCTAACTATTGGAATGAACAATTTAAGCAATGGGATAAGACTTACTGACGTGTGGCTTCTAGTTATAAGATTGAAGAGAGATTGTGCAGCTTCTGAATACTCATCAAACTCTCATTTTGCGCAGTGGGATAGTTTGAGTCCCATCACAGCTAAATATTGAACCAAAAGTACAAGGAATTTCTAGAGCATTTGGGTGGGTTTTCTAAGTACGAAGATTTTGAAGGTGAGAGTCCCAAGAGTATTGCTCCATGCCATGAAAGATGTAATAGGTGATGTCTGGAGGGTCTGGAATGTCATTAAGGAGATGCCTTTATTAAGACAACCCTACAGGCTTTCATACAAATACCTGAAGGAGTCCCAAAAAGATTCCCCAAAGGCAAAACTAGGTTTCAATAACAGTTTTTCTCAGCCTTTAAATAGTAAGGGACTACTTTATAATTCAAATTTATCAATTATTACAAATAATAAGTTCCTATTTTGTGCAAAACATTTTCTTAGGTGCTGGGAAAAATGAGGGATTTAGATAAAATGTGATTTATTCACACAAAGATATACCTAATTAATTTGAGAAATGTTCATTGCTCAAGAGTAGTCCAAGTCAATATAACAAAAATGGAACTATTTCCTAAATTAACTTACTTAACTCAGCACCATACCAATCAATTCCTGGTGTAAGAAACTCAAGAGAAAAAATGAGAAAAAGTGAGAGGGAAGGGGGAGGCCTATCAGTACCAGATTTAAAAAATCTACAAAGCAGCAATCATCAAAACATTTAGTACTATTTAAAAAATAGGGAGGTCTATTTGTGGAACAGACGAGGTGCACAGTATGTAGAAACAAAATAGCCCAGTAACCTACTTGTAATAAAGCCAGTGACCAGAGATACTGGGGCGGGGGGGGCGGGGCAGGGGGGCCAGGGGAAGACTATTCCACAACACTACTGGGAAAATTAGAAAGCAGTCTGACGGAAACCAGGTATAGACCAACAGCTCACACCATACACCAAAGGAAGCTCCAGATGGAACTCGATTTAGACTTAAAGAATGACATCATAAACAAAGGAACAAGAAATAAATTACCTTTCTGTATGGATTGGGAAAGAGTTCATAAAAAGAAAAAGGATCATAGAAGATAAAATGGACCATGTTATCTGTATAAAATTTAAAAGGTTTTGCACAAACAAGGTCAATACAGTTAAAATTACAAAGGAAATAAGTAACTGGGGGAAAACATCTTGGCAATAAGTTTCTGTGATATATAAGGGATCAATTCAGATATATAAGAATAAGACCCATTTTTCAAATGAGAAAATGGTTAAAGGATATAAACAGACAGTTCTTTTTTTCCTTTTAAATAATATTTTATTTTTCCAATTACATGTAAAGATAATTTTGAACACTCATTTTTAAAAATTTTCTGAGTTCCAAACTTTTTCCCCACGTCCCTCATTTCCTTCCTCCCTAAGATGGTAAGCAATTTGATGTAGATTATACATGTGTAATAACATAAAACATATATCCACCTTATTCATGTTGTGGAAGAAGAAACAGACCAAAAGAAAAAAAATCTATGAAAAAAATACAGAAAGTGAAACTAGTGTGTTTCAATCTACATTTAGATTCCATCGATTCTTTCTCGGGATGTGGATAGCATTTTCCATTATGAGTCCTTTGAAATGTCTCAGATTGTCATACTGCTGAGAAGAACTAAGTCACATCACGCAATGTTGCTATTGCAATTTACAGTGCTCCCATGGTTCTGCCCACTTCACTTTGCATTAGTTCATGTAAGTTTTTCCAGTTTTTTTTTCTCAAATCTGGATAGGCAGTTTTTAAGGGAAGAAAAATACGCCATTGGTAGTCGTAGAAAAATGCTCCAGACCACTAATAATTAGAGAAATATTAACTAAAGGAACCTCACACCTTTCAGACTGGCAATTTAACAGAAAAAAAAAGGAAAATTATAAAAGTTAGAAAAGGATTGAGAAAACAGATCAATGCATTGTTGTTATGGGAATCTGAAGATCTTCCCTGCCTCTAGGCCCTTTGATAGGCTTAAGTGGCTCTGAGAACCTTCCCTGATTTGAAAGTATTCTCTGCCTCCTAATAGGCTGAATGTAGTCACATGGAGCCTGTGGTGGGAGGCTTGTTCTTCAGGAATGGCCATGCCTTATTACTCTGTGATTGGGCAGTGGGTCAAAAGGGCTGTGACATTCTCTGAACCAGGAGGAGGCTATATATACCCTGATGTGAGGTTTTGCTTTGGGGCTCACTTTGTAAAGAGTTGTGTGATTTGGCCAGACGTGACTATGGAAAGCTGTTGAGCCCCCCGGCTTTGAAAAACCCAGATGTTGGTGCCTCCCTCTCTGGTAACTGACTAGGTATGGATGTAATGGTCAGATGGTTGGAAGCCCGTCTGCTGATCTGTTTCTTTGTTGCTTGTAACTTCTACTTGTATTCTGTTTGCGTTCTCTGAAGTTCAGGATGCTGAATTTTTCCCCTGAACTAGGTAAATGATATATGTTTGATTGATTAAAGTGAGACTGGTAAGCCATTTTTAGTTGCTTTCCTTTAGAAAAGCAGATCTAAGAACCTGTGCTAGCAGCCATCCTGGGTATGCTAGGGTGCTTGCTTGCTGCTACAATTGTTGGACTTTTGAATTGTTCCAGCAATGCTGGAAAAAGAATAAATGGTGCCCTCAAAGTTACTAAATTATGCATACTATTTGACCTAGTGATATGCCTACTAGGTCTGTGCAGTAAAGAGATCAAAGAATTTAATATATAAAAGTATTTATAACAGCTCTCTTTTGGGGGGGGGCAAGAACTAGAAACTAAGGGAACACTATTCAACGTGGAATAGTTAAACAAGTATAGTATAACAATGAAATTGAGATATATAACAATATATGAAAAAGATATAATGCTATTGTTCTGTAAGAGATAATAGTTTCAGAGAAACTTAGGGAGATTCATATAAACTGAGGCAGAATTAGGTGACCAGAACTAGAAGAGCAGTTTATATAACAACACTTTAAAGAAAACTTTGAAAAGCTAGAAACACTGATCAATGCAATGACCAACCATGATTCCAGATGATTCATGATGAAACATGCCAGTCACCTCTTTCTAGAGTGGTGATGGACTCAGAGTGAAGAATTATAAATAGAGATATAGGTAAAGGGTTAGATTGCTAGATAGATAGACAGATAGGGAATTCTGAAATGATCAGCGTGGGAATTAGTTTTTTTTGGTCATGCATATTTATTACAAAAGCTTTCTTTTCTTTTTTTCCATTGGTGGGAGTAAGTGGGAGAAAAATTTATTTTGTTAATTGAAATGAATCAAATTAAAAGAAAGAAAAAGAGGTAAAAATAGAATCTCTTTCCTCCTAAAACTTATAATTAGTAGAGTGCTAAGAAATACATGAACATACTTCTTCAATATTTTAAGATTACATGATGAAATTGTGGCAGTATACTCTAAAATATTCATTGCCACAAAGTGCAACCCTCTTAAATTTGCTACATAATCTTTGAGAATTTCTAGAGACAAAAAAAGTCATCACCCTACAGTTCACCTGGGGATTAGTGTCTCTGAATTTAACTAGTTCTCAAATGTCAGATGAATAATTCATTTCCAAGCCTATACTCTCTACCTTGGTGGGTTCAGCCAGGGCTTGGCATTCCATTGACACAGTCTAAGAGAATCCAAATTCAATATTGTGCTACAATGGATATAATGCCTTTCTTCTGAGATTACATTTCATTTACATTCTATGTGTGTATCATATTTACATGGTTGTTTATATGTTATCTCCTCCATTAGAATGTGAGTTCCTTGAGAGAAGGGATAAAATTCTTGCCTTTTTCCCCAGGGTTTAACACACTGCCTGGCATATAGTAAGTTCTTAATATATGCTTGTTCATATTATTAATGTTTTTGCTATTGATGATGAGGATGACAATGAAGATTTCAATATGGTTCAATATATAATAGAATATATGATAAGGAGCATTTAGAGTACTTCAAAGCACTTTGTGAGGTTTAGGGAGGAAGAGGTTCTTACCATCATGGAGGAACCTGGAAGGGCATCAAAGGAAGAGGTAGCATTTGATTTGGGGGTTGTGAATTTGTGAGAATTCAAAAGGTAAAAATTGGAAAGGTTAAGATTTCAGGCCTAGGGAACATTATAATAAAAACATAAAAGTAGAAAAGCTGAGAAAGCACTCAAGGAATAAAATATTGTACAGTTTGTCTAGAATATCAAATACAAAATAGGAAATGGTATGAGATAAGACTGGGAAGGTGAAATGATGCCAAATTGTGGAGGGCAGTAAAGACAAAACAAAAAGGTTTTAACTAGCCTGAGCAGGAAATTGGGAGACAACAATGATATTTAAGCACAGTAATTTCATTATACTGTCCAGCTCCCTTCCCCACCTCCCCCCAAAAAAATCCTCAATTTCTGTATGAGGATAAATTCCAGATCTGAAATGCACAGAGACCTAGATTGATGCAATCAATTAACCAGTATTTATTGTGTACCTAACACTCATATTTATTGAATATTTCCTGCAGTGGTAAGTAAAAGTGAGTACAGAGTTATATATATATATATATATAGTACATGAAAGTAATGGAATATTACTGTGGTACCAGGAAAATAACATACACAATAACTACACTAATGTACGTGAAAAAAATCAGCCCAACCACAAAACAAATGAATTTTGCAGAGTCGCAAAGAAGCATGTCCTGAAGAAGAGGTATATTTCAAGACACCTCAACCCCATCTCCTTTGCAGAAGTGGGAGGTTCTTGGGTGTGCAAAGTTACACATATTTTCAGACTTTATTTCCATTGTTATATACATTGCATTTTGTAAGTATTGGTATATTCAGTGTACCCATTGGTTTTTCTGATTTTCCCTTTTCCTTCTTTTTTTTCTTCCTTTAAAAATATTCTTTGTCATATGAGATGACTCTTTGGGAAGAAAGACACTTATCTCTGATCCTTGGAGATCCTTTTCCAAGAGATCCTTGGAAAAATTTGAAAAAGATACCAATAAATGAATTTTTAAAATATAGTCTCACACTATAAGAGCTAGTTGTTTGGTTTTATTTCTTGGCTTTGTAGTCTATTACTTCAAAAATTAAGCGTATAAACTATAGCACACTAAAAACTGTTTAAAGACAGGTATTTAAAGACGGTCAGCTGAGTTATGTAATACCTGAGCACAGACTGACATGATGTACCATATCTATGTATCTTTTATACAAGGCATAAAAACAAGGCCCTGTCCCTAAATTATTGTTGAAGTTTTTCTAATCCAGGCTCATTTCACTGATACATATTTGTAAATAAAACCATTTTCTTGTGATGGTGCTAATACACAGAATAATCATGTTAATTTTGTGGTGCTGAATTTTTCAAAGGTGAGATTAAAAAAAAACAACAGGAATCAAATGAATACAAGAAGATTTTCTAAATAGGCCAATTCAAAGGCGTTTGGCCACATAATTATTGCCATACAAAAATTAAACATTAAAAATGTTCAGATTTTTCAATTTATTTAAAGGCAACATTTCAATACAGAATGAATTTATGAAGATAGATCTATATTTTTATAAAGAAAAATATATGTAGCACACATGGCAAGAGATTATACTCTCGTCAAGAATATATTAACTTTTTTTTACTCAGAATACTTCTTAAAAGTTACACACAAATATATATATGTATGTATATATGTATGTATGTATACATATACATATATATGATTAATGAATAAAATCCAAATCATTGCTGATACTTATATTAACTCTCCAGTTTCATATTGGATAAATACATAAACAGATGTCAGAGATATACTCAAGAAGTTAGTGATTTCCTACTTACTCCTTAATATTAAATTATCAGTTTATTAATATTGAAACTCTTCAATGTATAAGATAAACTAGTTCACTGTTTTGCTTCTTAATAAATTGTTTGCGTTAATGTCAAGATAATTAATGAATTCTAGTTCTACAGCATATCTAAAAAGGAAATAACAGGGAACAATCCCACGAATTAAAATTCTGTTTACATCTATTTAAAGATATATGTCATAGTCTCTGAGTCCATGCCAGGCAAAACCTGATGGCAAGAAGCACTCAGTCAGGGCTTAATAAGTATTCATCATCTATTCAATCTGGCGGGATCTATTCACTGCAGACTTCTCCTGAATTGTGCTACTGGTGCCAAGACTCTGAGTCAGTGTACTAAGCTGACCCCAGGCAGACAAGATATGGGGGGCAGGAGGGGGGGGGATTGGCACTATCTGCTTTCATGATTCTGCCCACAATGGCTGGCACACCAGTAGGGCACACTTACCAATACAGAGAAGAGAAGACCACCTGGGAACTGTAACCACCACTTCATCATGACAATCAGAGACTTATTTGCCTCTCCTCTATTCATAAGTATTTGTCCTGTGATCACAGAATTATGAAGGGTTAGGTTCATGCTACCAAATGGCCCACACTACTTTTTCAGTATAAATATTCTGGTTGATAACAGCATCAGTCACAAACAAAAACCACCCTGCCAAACTCCTTTTTATCAGCAATGCATTCTACCCCCTTTGTCCTTAGCGTGTATAGTAATTTATGTTTTAAAAGAGCTTTCACATTTAATATCTTATTTAATCCACATAGCTCCCCTGAGAGGTGGGAAATGAATGTATTATCATCCCATTTTATAGATATGGAAACTGAGATTTAAAGCGGTTAAATGATTTGTGCAGAGTTGCCTGGTTAGTAAGACAGGTCTCAAATGCAAGTCTTATGAGTCTCAAGTCCCATTATGGAATATTTTAAAGTTGGCATCGATGTAAGACTTTTTGAAGAAATATAATTTATTTTATGATATTACTTAGATTCATATGTTAAGTACTTTTCTTTTTGTTTGTTTTTAAATAGTAATTTGTTTTCTACCAATTACATGTAAAAAACAATTTTTAACATTTGACTTTTTTAAAATTTTGAGGTCTAAATTCTCTTTCTACCCTCCCCCCTCTCTAAGACAGTAAGCAGCTAGTAAGTTATATATGTACAACTGCGCAAAACATAGTTCCATATTATTCATGTTATAAGGGAAGACTCAGACCAAAAATATTTAAAACACAAAAAAGTGAAAAATTGTATGCTTTTGTGTGAATTCAGACTCAAATCATTTCTTTCTCTTTATGTGGACAGAATTTTTCATCAAGTCTTTTGGAATTGTCTTGGATAGTTGTATTGCTGAGAAAAGCTAAGATATTCATAGTCAATCATCATACAATATTGCTGTTACAGTGTACAATGTTCTCCTGGTTCTGCTCACTTCACTCTGCATCAGTTCATGTAAGTTTTTCCAGGTTTTCTGAAATCAGCCAGCTTGCCATTTCTTATTCCACAATAGTATTCTAATACAATCGCATACCACAAATGTTCAGCCATTCCCCAAATGATGGTGTTGAGCACTTTTCAAAAACATTGTCATAGAGGCTATTTAATTTTATCCTTATACTTATCCTTTGAATTCCTTAAGGTAGGTAGTACTAACTTCTTTTTTATTTCCTTCTCACCCACACTCTCAACCTCAGTGTCGTCATTGACTCCTCACTCTCACCCTACGTTTCTCTCATATAATTCCCCTCTCTCTAATTCTTGCAATCAAACCCTAGTTTAATCCTCAGCACCCATAGCCTGAATTATTGTGACAGACTTTTAACTGGTCTTCCTGCTTCACTTCTCTCTTCACTCCACTCCATCCTTGACTCAGCTGCCAAGGCAATTTTCTAGCATACAAATCTTGTCACATCACATTCCCCCTCCCTGTTCAAGGCACCCCCCTAATTACCTCCAGAAACAAATCCAAATGCTTCTTTTTATAATTTAAAGCTCCTCATAACTTGGCCCATTTCCACCTTTCTAGTTTTCTTAAACATACCAGCTCTCCTGGGCTACTTAAAGTTCTTCTAACATGACACTTCATCTCCAGTTCTATGTCTTTATATTGACTATCATCTCAACTTCACCTCTTAGCTGACCTGGCTTCCTTTAAGACTCAGCTCAAATCCTACTATTTTTAGGAAGATTTTTCTGGTTGTTTCCCCTGTCTGAGAAATATGTGTGTATGTGTGTGAACATATGTGTATATGTATAGATATGTGTGCACATATGTGTATAAATACATATGTGTGCCTCTGTGTATACATATGTGTATCCAATACATCTATTGCTGCATATTTACATATTATCTCTCCCATTAGAATGTGCACTCCGGAGAGTAGAGACTAGATTTGGTTGGCTTTTTTTTTTCTTTCTTTGCATCCCCAGTTGTTCGGAGAATGCCTGGCATATAATAAGCATTTAATAAACACTTATGGACTAACTAACTGAATATAGGGAAACTGATAAAACCAAGAGGTTGTTATTTCCCAAGGTCAAAGAATCTAGAGGGTAGATATCACCTAACTAACCTTTCATTTTTCAGACGACAAAAGTGAAAAAGAAAGAGTTAAAATGAATTGCCCAAAGACCTACAAGTAGAGTAATTAGCTGAGTCACCAATGAAACCATGGTTATATATGACCCCAAATCCAATGTTCTTGTCACTGTATCATGTCTAGCAATGTGATCATCCAAAACTTTGCTTGAAGACCTCCAGTGAAAGAGAGCCCTTCACCTCCCAAGAAAGACCATTCAACTTTCAATTAGTTTTAATTATCAGGAAGTTTTTTCTTATATTAAGTCTAACTTCATTCTTTTTGATTTCCACCCATTATTACTAGCTTTGCCCCCCTGATCAATTCACACAATCAAGAAGTAATAATTAAGTGCTTATAATGTGCCAGATAGTATATAATAAAAAATAGTTTTGGAAGGGAGTACACTAATAGGTGGAAGCATTAAGAAAGGCTTTTTACAGAAGGTGGTACCTGAGCTGATTCAAAGGAATCTAAGAATTTTGGGAGGCAGAGATGAAGAGGGAGTGAATGTCAGGCATAGAACATAGCTAGGGTAAGGACATAAAGAAGAGATGGAGTTCTTGTGTGCAGAATAGCAAATAGGCTAGTATGACAGTACTAGAGAAGGTGTGGGGGTGGGCAGGAGGGAGGAGCAATATGTAAGAAGACTGGAAAGGTAAAAAAAAGGGGACAGGCTATGAAGAACTTTAAATGTCAGGGATTTTTTTTTCCCTAGAGGCAAGAGAGAAGTACTGGAGTTTATGGCATAGAGAAATGACCTATATTTTAAAGAAAATCACATTGGGAACTCTGTGGAGGGTGGGTGGGATGGAGGTGAGGCTTGAGGAAGCAAGACAACAGAGAAGGCTATCATAATAATCTAGGCAAGAGGTGATAAGGGCCTAAAGTAGGGTGGTGGCTACATGAATAGACAGAAGGAAACATATGTGAGAGATGTGGAAATGGAAATGACATACATACACAGATAAACACACATATATATACATACATAGATACATCCATAAATACATAGGGTAACTAGGCGGAACAGTTGATAGTGTGCTGGGCCTGGATTCAGGAAAACTCATCTTCCTGAGTTCAAATCTGACTTAAGATACTTACTAGATGTGTGACCCTGGACTTAACCCTGTTTGCCTCAGTTTCCTCATCTGTAAAAAAGTGAGCTGGGGAAGGAAATGGCAAACTACTCCAACATCTCTGCCAAGAGAACCCCAATGGGGTCACAGAGAGTCAGACATGGCTGAAAAAATGACTGAACTGAACATGGCATTTACATATTCTGCATATGTTACACACATACTAAAAGCATCCAAGAAATGCTAGATTTGAAGTCAAAAGATTTGGGCTCAAATCTCATCTCTGCCACTTACCACCATGGCCTTGGGCAAGTCATTCACCTTTCTGAGCAGCACTTTCCTCACCTGTTAAATGGAAGGACTGGACTACAAGATATCTTGAGTTCCTTCTCAGCTCTTGGTCCTGTGAAATGCTATGACATCATCCTCCTAGTCTCCTTCTCATTTTGGAGAGGAGTCTGGGGTGGAGAGGGTGGGAGAGATAATGGCTTTTAATAGATGCAAAGCTAGAAGGCATTTGGCAGATGCCTGTGGGTTCCTGGGAGCCAGGCACTTATTAGTCAGCCCAAATTAGAACGAGGCCCTTGTTCCTTTTTATAAGTGTACTGTTGATGCTCAACAAAATAATAAGTAATAATAATAAGGTTCTCTTGTGAAAACAGAATGTATGTTTATTCTAGACTATGCATAAACTGTATTGGGGGAGTAGGGTAAGAGGGGAGGATGTACAGTTCTCCCTAGAAGCAGCTAAGAACCAGAGACAAGTATATTGTCTATCCATGCCATAGGTAGAATTTGGAAATAAGATTACAGGTGGAGGCAAAGGGGAGAGGATGTAGTTTGGATAAAATAAAGCAGAAAACATGCTTCTTCTCTTAAGAATTCTTTATGGGCAAGTAAAATTGAATCTCACATGGACTCAGATCTAGTTCTCTTGACTGGACCTTCAGTGAATGTGACATTAATTTTCCTGTTCACTTATTTAAAATCCACAAAAGCATGTGAGAATTCATTTGGACACAAATGAATGAGACCCCAAAATCTTGTTAAAAGAAAGAAAAATTCCACCCATATACATGGTAAATATTTGTTTTGCAGGAACCAACAAAAGTAAAATTTAATCTAGTCTTCTAAAGTCACATTCCTTTCCCTCATTTTTAAGAATTCCAGTATCCAACCACAGATTATAAACATTGAGAATGTACGTGGTATAGTGGATAAAGCATTATATTTAAAGTCAGGAAGACCTAGGTTCAAATCCTACCTCAAACAGTTACTTACCTATGTGGCCCTGAGCAAATTATTTAATTTCCCTGTGCCTCAGTCTCTCCATCTGTAAAATAAGGAAGGGGAAGCTATGTGGTGGAGTGGGTAGAGTGCTGGCCCTCTATTCAGAAAGACTCGTCTTTGTGAATTCAAATCCGGCTTCAGACTCTTCCTAGCTGTGTGACCCCGGCCAAGTTACTTCACCCTGTTTGCCTCAGTTTCCTTTTCTGTAAAATGAACTGGGGAAAGAGATGGCAAACCACTGCCATATCTCTGCCAAGAAAATCCCAAATGGGGTCAAAAAGAGTCGGACATGGCTGAACACCAAACAGAAATAAAGGACTCAAACGCAACAGCCTCTAAGGTCCATCTCTAAGTCTGTAGTCCCATCTACATTCTTTAGGTGGTTGGGGTTACATTCTTCATCCCAAGAAAGGTGTGGCACCGTTTGGGTGTTTCTCATGGCTACAGGGAAATCTGATGTGGGGTCAGCGCTACAGAAGAGGTGGCCTGATTTTCCTTTAACAGCATCAGTGGTTTCCACAGTTGCACAGGCAGCCAAGGAGTGTAGCGTATAATCTTCTTGAGGGCAGGAGCTGACCTTTTTTTTAGTTATCCAGTGTCTAGCATATTGTAGTAGATACTTAACAAATGTCATTGAATGTCTCGAATTGAAGAGTTTTGCTTTTAACATGAGGATTGAAATGTTAATTTTAAAATAATTTAAGTTATTTTAACCTTTGGGAAATTTAGCAGGCTGTATAGCATGATGGTTAGGATGGCCTTGGATTTAGGAAGACCTATTTCTGACACATACTAGCTGAGTGATCATGGCTAAGTCACTTGATCTCTCATTGATCCCAAGGAGAACAGCTGACCTTCATCAGTGAAGCAATCTATACACTGAGTTCATTGATTAATTCCTAAATCCAGCTCTCCCCCCACCAAAAAAAGGGGCAGTCAAGAAAATATTGATGCCTACAAAACCATAAGCCCATCTTCCTATTTCTAGAAATCTTCATGAAAATAATCTAGAGCAGTGTTTCTCAACCTTCCTAATGCTGCAACCCTTTAATACTCGTATGTGGGCGTATCTGCATGTGGGCGGACCCGCCTGGAGATGGTTAGAGGAGTGATGTCTCAGTTCCTAAGACCATTGGAAATACATGTTTTCCAATGGTCTTAGGTGACCCCTGTAACCCCTGTGAAAGGGTCATTCAACCCCCAAAGGGGTCACAACCCACAGGTTGAGAACCACTGATCTAGATACGTATAGTTGGAATCCATGATAACAGGGGAAAACAGGAACTGGTAGGCTTTGGTGATGATATTATATAGTAAACTTACACAAATGGTGACTTTCATTTAAAGTCACCAAATGCTAAAATGCCAACATCCCCTCAGGTTGTACCACAACCAACTACACGGTGAGCACTTCTGGAATCTGATGAATAGAAGGGTCCAGAACAGCAACTGATGTCCCTCCTTTTCATTGGAATAGATTTAATATATGACTTCTGTGGGGTATCGGTTTAATTACATTGCTACCATTTGGCCTACTGGAAGGGTAATTTTTCATTCCTGTCAGAAAAACAAGAGTCAGCAGTTTCTTAGTTAGAATGTTGGCAGTCTTTTCTGAAACTTTTTCTTTTAATTGAGTAATATATTATCAAAATCAGGGCTGTAAAATAACAAAAAGCAAAAATTTTAACAAATTAAAAAGTGATATGGGATGAGTAGTGTTCCCACTGAGATACTTCAGATTAGCCTCAATACGAGACAAAAAAGGGGTGGCTAGGTGGTGCAGTGAATAGAGCACCAGCCCTGGAGTCAGGAGGACCTGCGTTCAAATCCCACCTCAGACACGCAACACTTGCTACCCGTGTGACCTTGGCCAAGTCACTTAACCCCAATTGCCCTGCCCTCCCCCCTCCAAAAAGCAAAAAAAAAAAAAAATTAGTTGGGGGATCTTGGACAAACCAGAGGAATATAGAATCATAGGATTAAGAGCTAGAAAAATTTTAAGGTTGTTTAATCCAATCTCCTCATTTTACATATGAAGTAAAACTACTTCCCAAAGTCTCATAGCAAGTAAGTAATAAGATTTAAGTCCAGACCTTTCTTTTCTTTCCTCCTTTCACTTCAGTGTCTCTATTTTCTCATTTATAAAATGAGAATAATAACGGCTTGATCTACCTGACAGGGGTATTATGAGGATCGAGAAAGATCTAGATCAGATCAAGACAAAAAACATTTATCAAATACCTGCTACATGCAAGTCATTGTGCTAAGCCCCAGGGATACAAAGAAAGTCAAAAAACAACAACAACAAAAACAAAAACGATCACTGATGTCAATGAACTCACTACAATAGCAAAGTGATTTGAAAAACACAAAGCACTATAAATGCAAAGTGCTATTTTTATTTTTCTTATATAAATGCAACGCATATGTTCTTCAAAAGTTGGCTATGTGTGCCCCATTTGCTCTCATTTAAATTCTTCTAGAAAGAACTCCAGTAGTCAGTGCAGTAAATGCCTCTAGAAAGAATTTCAGCAGTGGCAGAGTGACGGGGGACCCAGAGCATAGTTTGGAATAGTGTCCCCTCATTTCCAGTGCACTGTCGTGGTAAGCCTACTGACATGGGTAGCAGAAATGGGGGAGGAACTAGCTTCTTGATGAAATCACCTGCACAGCATTCTGAAAAAGAGTAGGCAGGAAGCTTTATAGTTTATGTGCTAATCCCACATGTGGAATTTTACCTTTAAGAAATTACAAGCAATACAAATTGAGTGATTAGTTTTCTAATATAGAAATTTCTTGTTTTTATTTGCTGTGAATCTATTGAGAGTATGTATTTAGCTGAGCATCAAATACTCAGGCACCATTTATTCCACAATATAAGCTTTGAGTACATATCTCTGCATTGTAGTCACAATTTGTTTATACATGGATCAATCAATTAGTAAACAGGTATTAAGCACCTATTATGTGCCAGACACCTGGCTAGGCACTGGGGATACAATTATTAAGATGGTATTCCACCTATATGGAAGCAGAGAGGCAATGTTGAGGAAACAGATGGCCTTGAGGTTGACTTTGTGTGTACATGTGATCTTCACCCATCATACATAAGCTTCTTGACATCAGAAAATATTGCATATTTTGTTATGGTATCCCCATTGCTTTACATAGTAACAGGCTGATAGTTGGTGTTTAATTTCTATATACCGAGGGGAACTAAGCCAAATTTTGAAGCTAAATCTCTTCCTTTAGGGAACCAGTACCATTTTGTTCAGACTGAAAACAGTTTGAGTTGATCATCACAATATCCCATGACAAAGAGGCTTGATTTTTTCTTCTTTTCCATTATATATTAATAATTTATTCATATTGTATAGATTTGGTGCGTCTCTGAGACTGGACAGGAGATAATCCAACTCTTCTCATCTAGGAGACACTATCACATTATCAGGTTTATCACCCTCAAGTTAAAGACTGAGAAGTTCACTGAAATGGGAGCTATATTCCTGGGGAATCTACCTAACTCTGTCATTTACCTATCCATGTGACCCTAAACAAGTTATTTAACCTCTCAGACCTTCCACTTCCTCACCTGTTAGTTTATAGGGGGTTGGTTTAGAACAGAGATTCGTAGCCATTCTTCGTTTCATGGCCTCTTACCAAACTAGTGAAGCCCATGGGCTCCTTCTCAGAATAACATCTATAAATAAATGAAGGCAAAGTTAAATTTAAGTTAGAAGTTAGTGAAAACAAAGATGTAATTTTCCCCATCCCCAATTCACAGATCCCTTGAAACTTATCCACAGATCAGGTTAAGAATCCTGTTCTTGATCATCTTTAAGGTCCCTTATACCTATTAAATTCTATTAAAGTATGAACGTCTCAATAACGCCCAGTCACCATCATATCTGAGAAGAACAATGAATGAGACTAAAATAATAATAACTAGTATTTATATGGTACTTTAAGGTTTATGAAATGTTTTACATATTTTCATCCCATTTGATCCTCATAGCAACCCTGTGATGTAGGTACCACTATTTTTCCCATTTTAGAGTTGCGGACACTGAGATTGAGAGTTCACATGACTTGCCAAAGGTCACAGAGCTAGTAAGTATCTGAGACAGAATTTTGAAGCAGGTCTTCCTAACTCCAGGTCCACAATTCTATCTACTCTATTCATTGTGTCACTTCAGGTATGTGTCCCATTAAATAAAGGACCATGGCAGTAATCAGGGAAATGTGTCTTTACAAGGAAGAGGTATTAGGCTAAGAAATAAAATGTGCTATTTCTCTTCTGAGCCAGAAAAAAGCAATAAAACTGTCAGTGTCACATCAAGTTGCCAGTTTTGTTCTTAGGACTTCATCTAGGGCATGAGCTACCAGGAGGTATAAAATGGAAAGAAAAGATAAACCAAGATATCCAACAAAATAGAAGTAGTTGGTCCAGGGAACCAATTAGCAATAAATTTTGAGCCCGAAGTTTCCAGCCTGAGAATGCACTATAAGAAAGGAACTTATTCCCTCAAGGCTGAGGAGTCTAAGGCAATCTTAAGTGGGTAGACACTGGGGTCTTTGATCCTCTACCTCACAGTTGACAAGGAAGAGCTATGTGGCATTAGAGAGAAGGGTTTCTGTGTTCAGAGGTATTCCAGGGGAGTACTGAAAATGAGGTTTCCAGGTATAAGCTTGAAAAGATTTGTAGCTACATGGCCATGAGCAAGAAAAACATCTCATCTGGAGAAGGGAATTTGGGGTCCCAACAAACAACCAGGTAAACCTTCTATGCCTAAATCAGAATGCTTGCATGTGAGATAAAGTCAGTGGAATCCAGGGATATTATAAATATTGTTTTTTCTAGGGCATTAGATATGGGAAGACAGTCCTATGGGATACCAGAATAGTTGTTGCCACAAGGACTGAATCTAAATATCACAACCTATATAAGTGCTTATTGTTATGAAAGAATGGATTTGGTAAAAAAGATAAATATGATAGACATGTCTGTTTTGAATATGAAATTATAGACCTGTGTTTACCAGAAAAATGACCTGCCACCTGCATGGACCATGAAGACAAGTACGTGATACCACTGAAGAAATGGTAACAAGGTGGGATGGGGTGGATTAACAATTCTATTGCCAGGGATGAAGGAACCAAGTGAACACCAGGGTGAAGGGAGCAAGGTGTAGTGGAGATTCAGACTATGGAAAGCCATGAGAGGGGAAAGTCCTGTCCTGTCCTGGCCAGATGAGTCTGCTGTCCTGCCACTTGTTACTAGAGAATAAGTTCTTTGAAGGCAAGAACTATCTCTTATGTTGTTGTTCAGTCATTAAATTGTGTCAGACCCTTCATTTTCTGATGGACCTTAGCATGTCAGTCCCTTCTATCCTATACTTTCTCTCTAAATACATCCTAGACCATCTCCAATCATTCTGACATTCTGGCCACTGGATCTGGGTGGCTCTAGAGAAGAAAGTGAGGCTGATGACTTTGCACAGCCTCACTCAAATTAAAGTCAATTGCAAGTCATGTCAGCATCGCTCTGATATCATGGTCCTCTTCAAGAATGAAGGACAATCCACAATCCACAAATCTGTTCAAGCTCATGTTCATTGCTTCCATGAATCTTCCATGCTATCTATCTTATCTCTTATCCTTTCTCCTTTTGCCTTCAATCTTTCCCAACATCAAGATCTTTTCCAATGAATCTTGTTGTTGTTTTTTAATTTCCATTATATGGCCAAAGTATTTAAGCTTCAGTTTCAGTATTTGTCCTTCCAATGAACATTCTGGATTAATTTCTTCAAGTATTAATTGAGTTGATCTCCTTGTTTTCCAAGGGACTCTCAAAAGTCTTTTTCAGCATCACAATTCAAAAGCATTGATTCTGCAGCACTCAGATTTCCTTATAGTCCAACTCTCGCAACCATACATTACTACTGAAAAAAACTATAGCTTTGACTATATGGGCCTTTGTCAGCAAGGTGATGTCTCTGATTTTTAGTATGCTATCCAGATTTGCCATAACTTTCCTTCCAAAGAGCAAGATTCTTTTAATTTCATGGTTGTTGTCACTGTCTGCAGTGATCTTTGAGCCCAGGAATATAAAATCTGCCACTGCTTCCATTTCTTTTCCTTTTGCATCCTAAGAAGTGATAAGACCAGTTGCCATGATCTTAGGGTGGGTTGTTTTTGGGTTTTTTTTTTGCTTTTTTTATGTTAAGCTTCAAGCCAGTTTTTATACTCTCTTATTTCACCCACAACAAAAGACTTCTTAATTCTTATTTATTTTGCCGTCAGAGTGGTATCATCTACATATCTGAGATTGTTGATATTTCTCCCGGCAACCTTAATTCTGATAGTAATCCAGGAGGGGATTGTATCTTAAACTACTATCCTATCCTCTGTGGTGCCTAGCACCATGGAACAGAGCATAAAAAGGCACTCAGCACACACACACACACACACACACACACACACACACATATAAAACATATATAAACATATATTTCTTTGTATTTTTTTAAACAAATGATGGTATCAGGGATATGTAGGGCAGCAATATAAGATCTTCAGAAAAGTGTTATGTACAAAGGTAGGTCTAGGTGGCAGTAGTGAACTGAGGTGAAGAGTTTCAGCATATTTGTGAGATAGCTGGGACTTGGAGTCAGGGTTTAAACCTTGCCTCTAATATTTACTAATTGTGTGATAGTGTATAAGCCACTTAATTGAATTGATTTCAATTCAATGAATTTTTTTTAAAGAACCTACTATGTACAAGGCCTTATGTTGGGTACTAAAAAGTCAAAGACAAAAATGAAGCAATCCCGGACCTCAAGGATCTTTCCCTCTGAGCCTCAATTTCTTTGAGTGTAAAATGGCAGTAGCAATGTCTACCTCCACAAAGATCCTGTTCCAATAACCCATCATGGTGTGGAGTTGAATTTGACTTCTCTGAAGTTATTCCAGTTTTGAATAAGCTCTTGCCAGTCCTACCATTCTGGAAAGCATTGAGTGTAGTCCCAGGGAAAGATGTATCTTGTCCAAATTCAAACCCAGGTAAGTACAGGGAGGCTCATCACCAGTAGACAGACTGATGATTAATTAGTTAACTGGCCTTGGCAGTCCATGAAACAAACAACAACAACAATAAAATTACAGAACAACAGTCAGTCCTATGTGACACCTTTCTGTTTCTCAAATGAAGATGATAAATTGTTGGAAAGGGTGTAGAGGGTGCTAAGAATCACAATTTTGGTGCCATTTATTAACATTATCTAAACTGTTATTGAGTAATCAATAAGGGAATATGTGACTAAAGAAACTGAATTACATCAATATGGATGATCTTGCTATGAAACCAGAAGATAATACAGAAGTCACAACTAAAGGAAAGAACAGCTCACAGGTTCTCCTTGGAGCTACAAATAAAGGAGTTTATAGACTTAATTTCATCACGTATTCAAAAGTATCAAGAAAGATCATTTTCTTGAGACACAGTCAATATTACTTTGCTCATGATGCACATGGGTGGAGAGACCACCATGAATACCATAGATTTGGAAAAGAGGCAGAATCACAGATTTTGAGAACTTGAGAAAGGGACCTCAACAACCATCTAGTCCAACCCATATACAAAAGGAATCTCCACAATAATCATATCCTGCAAATAGTTATGTAGTCTCTGCTTGAAGACTCCCACAAAAGGGAAGCATTGTACATCTCCAGATAGCACATTCCATTTTTAAATCACTTTAAATATTAGAAAGTTTCTCCTGACATCAAGCCTAAATTTAGCTCCTTACTACTTCCACCTATTGGAATCAATCAGAATTCTACTCTCTAGGGGTGGCTAGGTGGCACAGTGAATATAGCACCAGCCCTGGAGTCAGGAGGACCTGAGTTCAAATCTGGCCTCAGATAACTAACACAAAAACTAGCAGTGTGACCTTGGGCAGGTCACTTAACCCCAATTACCTCTCCAAAAAGCCAAAAAAAAAAAAAAAAGAATTCTACTCTCTATAATCAATTGGAACAAATCTGATTCCTCTTTCATGTGACAGCCCTTCATATAAGTGAAGATAACTATCATGTCTGCCATAATAACTACCCAAATTCCTTAATAAGGTTCTCATATGATGGGAACTCAAGGTCATTCAACCTGGTTTCCCTCCTTTGGACACAGTCTTGCCAACACCCTTCTTAAACTGTGGCACCCAAAACTAATTAGTACATTGGAACTATCCCTTCTCTTCTTCCTATAAATTATTCTTCTTAATGTAGCCCAAGATTCCATTAGATTAATTTTTTTTGGCTACCATATCACACAGCTGACTCATATTGAGCTCTCAATATGACCATAACACCAAAATCTTTTTCAAACAAACTACTTTCTAACGATACATCCTCCATATTATAATCATGAAGTTGGCATTTTTGTACCCAAGTGTAAGATTTTATATTTTTCCCTACTAAATTTAATCTAACTAGATTTAGCCCAATTTTCAATCCTATTGAGAACTTTGTAGGTCCTGACTCCCTCATTCATTGTTGTTAGCTCCTGCCTAGTTTGTGTCTTTTGCAAATTTGATGATCATTGCATATGTGTCTTTATCAAGGTAATTGATTTTTTAAAAATGTTAGCACAGATCTAAGTAAATATCTTTGAGGTACCTCACTAGAGACCTCCTAAAGTGCTGACTTTTAACTATTAACTACTATTTTAATCCAACCATACAAAAAGTTCTGAGTCCATCTAATTTTATTATCATCAAATCCATTTCTCTTCAACTTCTTCCACAGAACAGTAGCAAGTGTTTTTGAAGAGATTTGTTGAAAAACCTTGATAATCTTTACCCGCAGCATTCCCCTTATGTGCTATTTAATATTTCAGTGAAAAATAGGTAATGAAATTAGACTGCCATGACTTGTTCTTGATAGCAATACACCAGCTCTTTGAAATAAGCACCTTGACAACCATTGCTTTAATGACCTTTAAAAAACTCTTCCATGAATTTTAAATGAATGTGTATTCCATCATCCTCATTAACAGAAGAGAAACTTGAGATCCCTAGATGTGTGTTTACTTGGCCAAGGTCACATAATTAGTAACAGCTGAAATTTTAATCTAGGGCCTCTGATTCCAAATCCAGCACTATTCACACTACAAATTCTGCCCCAGTATCTATTGTTGAGGATCAGAAGGTAAAGAAATTATATCAAAAACTCAGTAAATTTCAAATTAAATCAAAGCATAACCAAATATTCATTGATTTCAATGCAAAGGTGAATGACTGTGAAAATATTATAGAAGATGCAGTTCAGAAGATCAAAAGGCACTTAACATAGGAAACACAAAATAATTTTACTCAAAACAGTTTAGAATTTACTATATCTTAATAGGCAAGAAATAAATGCTTATCTATATAGGAGTAATTTTCATATCAATTGTCTGTATAGAACTAGCCCATTGATTTGTTAAAGAAAAAATAAAAGTCAATCCAACTTAGAGGGAAGAAATGAGAAGACAAAGCATGCAATTATTCAATTCCATAATTACCTTTTTAAATGAGCTATTGATGCTGAGAGAAAATAGGAAATGGATAAAGGAGTATTCATTAACATAGACTATCACCATAGTCCATGGAAGTCTAACATCACAATAATGATAGTCCATATTGTTACACATACAATAAGGAGGTCAAAAGATCTTAGAAAACATTTCAATTAACAAACATTTGCTCTCCTTGACAAACAGAGAGAAATAGTAGCCAAGGGCAGCATTGGTTTAAAATAGAGACTTATTTGAAAGATATCACTGGACAGAATAACAGAAGATTATGAAAAGAATTATATGATAAGGCAGCAAAAAGTGATGGAGAGAAAATAAATTTAAGAAAACTTGGCATGAAACCAATTAACACAGTTCACATAAGTATAAAATTGGAGAGAGGACGACAGGCAAAATATGGAAAGGATCTGTCAAGATTTCTACAGTAAACTGCTTAATCCACCACTGTGATAGAATCACCCCATTTGGATTCAGTACCTGATCTGCTACATAAGGAAGTAAGCTTGATGTTTATGAAAACAAAGCTGGACTCAAAACAGATTTACACTGAAGAGACCTAGAAGGAAATAATAGTTTTTAGAACATAAAATGATATTCTCAATGTATCTGAAAAAGGAAAAGATACTGAACAATTGGGAAAAAAAATCATAGGTGATATTACTAGTGAAAAAAAGTGAGACTACATTAGAAGCTGCCATGCGCCTACTTTCTCACCTCTATATAATCTTTATAAAAATAATTTACATACATATTCCTTCTCAAGGAAAGTCAGGCTTCTACAAAAAAAAAATACTCCATAGCACACATCTTTACATGAATATAATTTACTGAAATGTGCAAATAAAACAAGATTCTGCTGTGCTTATTATTTGTTGACTATAAAAAAAAGGATTTGATTTGATTACTGTAACTGTTCTGCTCCAATATTATCCTTTGCATATATTAAACTCATACACTAGTAGTTGAAAGATTCAGTTGCAGAAATGACTTTGTTCTGCAGCCCTCTGATCATAAATGGAAAGAAAGTAATAAAACAGGAAGGTATATACTCATCAAATATATTTGCCATAAATGTGGAAGATGTCTTGCGTAAAGTCGAAATGAGAGATTCTCGGCAGGCAGTGAAGTCTTCTTGATGCCCTTATTTGTGGATAATATTGTATTTGTTTTACATAAAACCTCACATTACAAAGCCTTTTAAATGAGACAATTACTCAAAAGGGTTCAGTCTACCTGTGAGGCAGAGTGGAGCAGGGAAAAACAAAACAAAACATTGGTTTTGTAGTCAGTTGACCTAGGTCTGAACAATGGTTATGCAACCTATTCTCTTACCTTGATCGAATCACTGAACCTCTGTTGGCTTTAATTTTCTTGTTGATAAAATGAAGGTAGTGAAAGGAAATGGACTAGATGACTTTTAACATACCTATTAATCTGTGATCTGCAAGTGGATGCAGAATTGTTGAATGTTGAATTGATGCAGAGTGCCTGTTGTACAAATGGATGATGATACGCAGTTGGACAACTCATAGAACTTGTCAATCAATTATAGAAAGGCCTGGGCCAGTCACAGAATAGGAGAAAGAGTAGATTCATTTTTCACTTGGGAAATCATACAATGATTTCAAGCTCCTCTCTCAAACAAAAATCCGTCTTTTAACACCATTATTTTTCCAGAACTACCATATGGCTATGAATTATGGAATGTTACAATTTTGGAAGAATCAGAGTTCACCCAAATGGCAATTAAGACACATATAGTGGGATTAAAAAAAAGATGGCAGCATATTACCAACAGCAAATTACATGCATGAAGCAGAAGTAAAGACATTGTCAAAGACTTATTTGGTTGAAATAGAGATGGATTTGTCATGTAAGAAGCACAAGAGTTAGTTAATGGATAAGTCTATGTGTTGCATTGATATTCTCATAATGTTATAAAATCAAGAGAAAGAATTTCAACTTTAAAATCCCTGTGAAAGAGATATGGAAGTATATGAATGAGTCAAATAGAATGAGAAAGCACAGAGGAATTATGTTCCACTGTAACAAATTATAGCACATCAGAGGGAGTGCCTGTACCTTTAGACTTATCCATCTATTGAAATACACTTGCTTCATAGGATTTTTGTGAGAATCAAGTAATGCATATAAGGCTCTTTTACAACCTTAATGAATTATATGTGCCAGCTTTCATGAATATTGATATTAGCAATAGTGTTAATATCATTGTGGATGCCAGTATCTTTAGCACTTCTGAGAAACAGACTGCCCTTCAAGAGTTATGTAAAAGAAAATGGCCTTTTAAAAAATTTGATTTGTTTTTATCCTCCTGAAGAATGAAAATTAATGGTACATTCTGTTCCTTTCATTTCCATTTGGATTATCTTGTTCTTGACTCCTACTGAAGAATTTTGTCATTGTGTTGGCCCAACATGCTGGGTTTGTTTTTTTTTTTTCCAAGCAGATATTTCTAGAACCCAGGTATCCAGGGTAGGAAAGGATTTGCTGCATTTTGACTGAAAGATATTAAATTAGAGTTGTAACTACAATGAATCAACCAGGGACCAGGGTACCAACATGGTAGTAGAGAGATGAGGAAAGAAATATCTGTTCATCCCTGAAATTACTGTCCCCAGACTGAGTTTATGGTTCACCACTGACTAGTTGCTATGGGCTAGGAATGATTTTAGAACCCCGGGCTACTATGGTCTTGGGAATTCTCTCCAGGGGCCTACCTTTATTAATTTACTGAATAAGGATTTATTAAGTATCTAGACATTTTGCTAAGTGATCTAAAGCCACAGAAGAATGGAGGAGTGAACACATCTGATCTGGGCATTGTTTTAGAAATGGAAGTTCAGGAAAGAACTAGTCAATCAAGGGAAAAGGCCAGAGGGACAAAGTGATCTTCCAAGGTGAGAAAGATGCTGGGTCATGATTGAGAAAGAAGTCCGAAGAGTCAAAAGCAGAGCCCAAAGAGGAATGGGAGAGTCAACCTTGTCACACCTTTACTCAGTAAATTCCAGTGGCTCCTAGCTCCCTTTTTCCTCTAGGATCCAATACCAAATTCTCTGGCATTTAAAGCCCTTCATAACTTATCTTCTTTCTATCTCTCTAATCTATCACTTTACTCTTCTCCACATTCTCAATGATCCAGCTAACCTAGCCTATTTGCTTTTCCTCAAATATGATTCTCTATCTCACTTCTCTGTGTCTTTTCCCTGGCATTACCCTGTGACTGGAGTGCTCTCCCTCCTTACTTTAACCTCCTGGCTTCTTTCAAGGTTCCCCTTAAATCTCACCTTCAGCAAGAGGCCTGTCTTGATTCCACTAGCTGCTAATGCCTTCACTCTAAGATCACCTTCCATTTATACAGACTGTATCTTGTATGTTCCTAGTTATTTACATCTTGTCTCCCCCATTAGAATGTGAGCTTCTTAAGGTCAAGGATGTTGCTGTTTCCCTCCCCACCGTGTGTGTGTCCAGAGTTTAAAGTATCTCCTAACATATAATAAGTGTTTAATATACACTTTTGATTGGCTAACTGACTGGTGTGACTATAATGATGGTTCTACTATCCTCTCTATCCTCCTTCCCTCCCTCTCCTCTACCCAGCTAATACAGCTCAAATGAATTTGCCCAAGTCACAAAAATTCCAAGTTAAATGGGTTTTTGCTTTTTGGGTTTTTTAGATCACAGTTTGAAATGTCACGTACTTATTTTCAATCTTCAATCAGCAGCTAGTATCCAGTAGTTGCAAATTTTCAGGTGGCATGAAACTTGTTGTTCAGTCATGTTTGACTCTTCATGACTCCATTTGGGGTTTTCTTGGCAAAGACACTGGAGTGATTTGCCATTTCCTTCTCCAGGTCATTTTACAGATGAGGAAACTGAGACACAGTTAAGGAACTTGGTCAAGGTCACATGGTCTGAGGCTAGATTTGAACTCAGGAAGAGAAGTATTCCTTTTTTTTTTTTTTTTTGCTTTTTGGAGAGCAATTGGGATTAAGTGACTTACCTAAAGTCACTTGGCTAATTACCGTGTCAAGTGTCTGAGGCCAGATTTGAACTCAGGTCGTCCTGACTCCAGGTCCAGCACTCTATCACTGCTCTACCTAGCTGCCCTAACATGAAGCCGGGGGTTGTATGTTGGGAGACAGAACCAAGATCTAAAAAGAACTGGACAACCTAGGACAAGGAGCTGAATCTAATTAGACAAAATTGAGTTCCTCTACTTGGGTTTAAAAACCAACTGCCTAAGTAAGTGTAGGATGGAAGAAGCCTGGCAAGATAAGTATTTTTTTTGGGGGGGGGGGCGGGGAGGGGAGGAGACCTGGAGGTCTTAGCAAATTAGAAGTTTAGTAGGAGTCAATGGTTCTACAAAGGAGACAAAAAAGCTAACAGGATCTTAGGCTTCATTAATAGAAGGGTGGAATCCAGAATGAGGATAGTGATAAATAGTCCCACTACTCTGGGCACATTTAAAGGAGAGGTAAGAGAAGGCTATGGGCAGTGTTTAAAGGAAAACAATGACAAAGTATAGCAGACCAAGGAGTATAAAAAGGATGATGCAAAAACTGGAGATCATACTTAATGAGGAGCCATGGCAACAGCTGGGAATGTGTAGCCTGGAGAAGAAAAGATTTAGGAAGGCCACATAATGTACTTGTTCTTTAGCATTTGAACAGTTCCGTGTGGAAGAGGACAATTAAACTTGTTCTACTTGGTGCTTTAGGGCAGAGCTGAATTCATGCATGTTTCAGGGAGACAGACTGTAATTCAGGGTAAGAAGGGAAAAAAAGCTAACATACTTCTGGTTAGAATCTGTGATTCTGTCATTGTAGGGAAACTCTCTCTAGAAATTCCCTGTACCAATGCAGATTGAAAACTGATCTCTAACTATAAGTATAGTCTTAGTAACTGGCCTAGAACACAAAGAAGCCAAGCAATTTAGCCATTAATCACACAACTAGGATGTGTTAGAGTCAGAATTTGACCTAATTTAGGTCATCCATCTATATCCACTATCTCACATTGCTTCTCACCTTACGATTAAAACTGTTCAAAAGTGGAATGGCTTACCTCATGTCCTAATAGGAGGTAGTGTGGCAAAGTGGATAGAGTAGTGGCCTGGGAGTCAGGAGAACTGGTTTCAAACCCTGCTTCATCCACTTAATATCTATACGACAAAATTATCTATATAATCTCTTTCAGCCTCAGTTTCCTTCTCTGTAAAATAATAGCAATTAACATTTGGACTACCTGCCTCATGGGATTTTTGTGTCGAAACCACTATGCAAGTATGAGTTGTTATTACTGGATCCCCCTCAGTGGCGATGTTCAAGCTTGTGCTGCTGAATGACCACTCTGGAAAGACATCTAAGAGGGATTACTATTCAAGTAAGAGTTAAACTAGGTAGTATCCTAGTTTCCATCTCTCAGATCATGTGATGCTGCAATCTCATTCCCTTAACTGGCCATTCTCATCAATATTAATAAACAATACTTATATAGAACTTCAAAATTTACCAAGGACTTTACATATATATCAGGTTACTTGATTCTCACAACAACTCTGTGAGGTAGATATTATTGTGATCTCCATTTTACAGGTGAGGAAACTGAGACTGAGCAAGGTTAAGTGAGTCGCCCATGGTTAAACACCTAGTAAGTGTCTGAACATTTGAACCCCAGGTCTTCTTGCCTCCAAGTTCAGTGTTCTAACCAGTGTGCCACCTAATTGCCTCATCATGGTCATTTCAGTAGTCTGCCAGAATCATTAAATCTACTCCTAGGTTCTGTGACTATGGCCATGCGTGATTAACTCATCATTCCTTCATGTGTAGCCTTATTTGAGAAATTATTTGTGAAATAGAGCTCAGTATTGGGCATTAGAGTTACTCAATTGTTTTTTTTTTTATTTAAAGATGTTTCTAATTTGGGGTACCCTATATCCAGAAAACCAAAATAGCTATCAAGGGCCTAAATGAAATGGCAACTATGGTCTTCAGAGTTGTCTTCCACTGCCTTACCACTTTGTGGCTAAGTACCCATTCTAGCTTACCAATCAATCAATAAGCATTTATAAAGAGCCTCCTATGAGTCAAGAACTATTCTAGTCACTAGGGATATAAAAAAAGGCAAGATAGTCTTGCCTTCAAGGGGCTTATGATGTAATAGGGAAGACAACATGTAAGTAGGTAGATCAGTGGTTCTCAACCTTCCTAATGCCATGACCCTTTAATACTCATATGTGGGCATATCTGCATGTGGGCAGACCCATCTGGAGACAGAGAAGCAGTGTCTCAGTTCCTAAGACCATCAGAAATATGTGTTTTCTGATGGTCTTAGGTGACCCCTGTGAAAGGGTCATTCAACCCCCGAAGAGGTCGCGACCCACAGGTTGAGAATCGCTGCGATAGATAGATAGATAGATAGATAGATAGATAGATAGATAGATAGATAGATAGAGCAAGCTATATAAAGGGTAAACAGGAAATAAATTAACAGAGGGAAAGTGCTTTAATTAAGAGGGTTGAAGGAGGCTTCCTATAAAGGATAGAATTTTAATTTGGGCTTAAAGGAAGCCAAGGTGGTTAGTAGTTGGAACAAAAGAAAGAGAGCATTCAAGTCTTAGCAGATGGCCAGAGAGAATGCCCAAAGCCAAGAGATAGAGTGTCTTTTCTGTGGAATAGTCAGAAGATCAGTGTCACTAGACCAAAGAATACATGTCAGGGAGTGCGGTATAAGAAGACTAGACAGGTGGAATGGGCTGGATTATGTAAGGCTATGAATGGTAAACAGAGAATTTTGTATTTCCTCCTTGAATAATAGGGAGCCATTGGATTTTTGGGGTTTTTTTTTTTAATATGACATGATCAGACAGGCACATTAGGAAAATCGCTTTAGTGACTGAAGGAGAGATTGATTAGAGTGGGGAGAGACTTGAGCAGGTAGACTCACCAGCAAGGTTATTGTCATATTCTAGGCATGAGGTGACAAGGGCTTACACTAGAGGGGTAACAGTGTCAGAGGACATAAGAGGACATATTTAAGAGATATTGCAAAGGTAAAAAAACTGACAGGCCTTGGCTACAGCTTAGATATGGTGTGTGAGAGATGGTGAAGAAATCAGGATGATGCCAGTTTGTAAGCCTGAGGAACATGGAAAGTGGTTTTTCTCTCTATAGAAATAAGGAACGTATGAGGTGGAGAAGGTTTGGGGGGGAAATAAGGAGTTCAGTTTTAGACATATTGAGTTTATGATGTCTACTAGACACCCAGTTCCAGATGTTTGAAAGGCATTTGGAGATGCAAGACTAAGGTCAGCAGAGATTGGCACAGGATAGATAAATATGAGAATCATCAGCATAGCTATGTCCGTAATTAAGTCCATGAAAGCTGAAGAGATGAAGTGAAGTAGTATTAAGAAGAGAAGAGAAAAGAGTCCAGAACAGAACATTCCGGGACTTAATAAATATTTGTTCATTTGAATTGGCATTCCTCTGAGGTCCAATACGGATTCTCTCTGTCTTTACAACACTGACATTTTCATTCCTATGGGACATTACAGATTATTAATAGCTTCAGAGCATGGTAGTGTGCCTCACTACTGTTGGGGATATTTCCAGCGATGGCGATGGCATAACTGTGACATTTGGATTAACAGTTTAAAACACAGTAATTTGGTCCCTAAGAATATCCAAACATTTGCACACCCATCTATCAGATCATCCTCAGATGACTTTTTCTTTAGAATAAAAATGTTCTATTAATTCTTCCAGGAATTCTGGGGCACTCCGGATCATAGACTAGTGTTTGTTATTTCCTCTCCCTGGGTAAAATTACTGTGGCCTCTGTTACTGAGTTGTGTATGGCTGAGAGTTCAAAGGAAAAAATATTATCTTACTAATGCTCCATTTTCCAATTGGCTAACAATTAAATGCATCCTTCTTCTGTATGTATTTTTGAAGGTTCATTTGTAGGGGAGTCAGACCAGAGACCTATATAACTAAACAAATAAATCTTCTTCCTTTTCCCTTTTTAAATGTATAGTACATGCCCAGAAGAGCTCAAGGATGAAGCAAGAATGTCACCACCCAAGCAGACAGAATGGTAAATGAAAGCCAAATGCTCTAAGCATTTCAATTATAAATGCATGTCTCAAATGTAGGTTATATCTTTTTTCAGGAAGAATTCCAGTGGCCATATCCAGTAGTCCTGATCTATAGCTTGCCACTGGACCCAGATGGCTCCAGAGAAGAGAGTGAGGCTGGTGACTTTGCATGGCCCTCCTCACTTAAATCTAGTTCACTTGCAAGTCATGACATCTCCTTCCTCATGTCATGGTCCCCTTCAAGAGCAAAGGACAAACAACAACAACAGAAAGAATTCCAGTGCTGATTCATCCAGGGAAGAATAAAGGGCTTTTGCTACTAAAGAACCTAGGAACAGATTAAATTATAGCCTGTCTTTGATCAATTTTGGTTGTAATTAAAGTTGATATGATTTGTAAATAAAATTGTCCCAATGGAGTTTCATACTCACCTCCCCAAAAAAGTAGAATTTAAAAGAAAAAAAGTCCAAAGAAAGGAAGGTTTAAATAGCAAGCCTGGGAATTGTTCTTTAATGGATAAGCTAATAAGTCTATGTTAAATATTGATCCATAACCAGATGTAATTAGCCATAATTTTCTTTAAGATTGGAAGGGAACAGATAAGGAGCCGACCTTAGAGTAAGGAAGGAATAACTGGGTTCAAGGCCTACTTCCAAGACATACTAGTTGTGTGATTATAGATAAGCCATTTAACATCTCTAGGCCCCAGGACGCTCTCTGAGATTTTAAGCTAAAGAGAGGTCACCTACTTGCATCAGTAGAGGGAATTTGCAAGGAGATTTTTGCACATTGAGACTTCATACCAATTAAATCAGAGGTCATTGTCAAAAAAAAATCTCCAACTTTTTGGCACAATGCCTTACATATCCTATGCAGTGAATAAACATTTATTTCACTGAATTGAATTCTAATGCTGCATATCTTTCTTTGTGGATACGTTCTATTTTACTCTCCTTGAGTGTAGACATTATATTTTTTTTTCTTTGTATATTCCCCAGTCCACCACCCCACTATCTTCTATAAATACAGCAGAATCCCATGTTTCCAGACCGTGTCTTGATTTCTGATGCCCAACACAAATTTTTGTTGGGGAAAGAAGTGTATGCTGTTTCAGAGAAGAGGAAGATAAGACAAAGGTCAGGTTAGGATCACTGTTAAGAGTGGATAGAACAATGATGAGGGACAACTGAGAGCGGGCAGAGCTTTTTTTTATTTCATGATGCTTTCCTCTGCCAAGGACAGGGATCTTTGGGATGGAGAAGACAGAACAAAAGTGGCTAATAGTGAGTTACTTGCCCAAGATAAGAAAGGAGATAATAAGAGAGAACCTAGGTATCCTTCATAGGTTCTAAGTCACCTTTCGTAGATGATAGTACAATTAGACAGATTAGAAATTGGTTAAATGGCCCAATTGAGTCATTATTCAATGTCACCTTAGAATAAAGTATACAATAGCATGCCCCAGGCATATATGCTTCTCTTTCTTTGATAATTTTTATCAATGTCTTGGATAAAGATAAAAATGGCATGCATAAAATTTTCAAATACCACAAATGTAGAAAAGATAGTGAAAATATTGGCTGACTGTCAGGATTCAAAAAGATCTTAACAAGCTAGAATGCCAGGCCAAATCTAATAAGAGGAAATTAAATAGGAGTGATTGTAAAAATCTGTTAGGTCCAGCAAGTCAGCCTCACAAGTACAAGAAGTCTTGGCTTTGAGTCTCAGTTCTTTCACTCCCTATCTGTGTGACCTTGGCAAGTCACTTCCCCTTTGAGTTCCTCAGTTTCGTCATCTGTAAAATGAGACGGGCTGGCCTATATGGCCACTGGGTTCCCTTCCGTCTCTGAGTTTATGGTGATCCTTTACCTTACCATAGCAAGTCAAAATCTTCAAAGCACTTTTGATCCTCAAAATAATCCTCTCAGGTAGGCAGGATGAATATTCATTTTATTATCATCCTTATTTGGCAGATAAAGAGATTGAAGTTTAGAGAATTAAACTGGCTAGCAACTTGATCTAGGTCAGTAAGCAGTGGGGCTGGGAGGCATAAAGTCAGATAGTTCAATGCTCTGTGGGTGTCTAAGTGGAGGTCTTAGCATGATGTCTCAGGACTTATCAGTTATGGCTGCCACATGCCCCAAGTATTCACCCTTCCACTTTTCTCCAGTATGGTCTTGGACCTGGGTGTGGAGGTGGGAGGGATTGGAAACAAGAGGGAGAGCATTTAAGGATGGCTACATAGGGACAGACACTGACTGAAGCTCTAGAGTTCATTGTGTGGGCAATCTAACCCCCTGCCTGCAATGTCTCCTTCTACCCATGTTTTTTTGTTGTTCAGTCTCTTCACTCACATTCAACTCTTTGTGACCCCATTTGGGATTTTTTGGGGGAATGATGCCAGAGTGGTTTGGCATTTCCTTCTCCAGCTCATTTTATAGATGAGGAAACTGAGGCAAACAGGGTGAAGTGATTTGCCTAGGGTCACACAGCTAATAATTGTCTGGCCTCTGTCTGAGGCCAGATTTGAAGTCAGGAAGATGAATTTTCCTCACCCCAAGCTCAGTGTTCTGTCCTCTGTGTACCCTTCTGCCCTAGGAAGTAAGATTCACATAAATCCACTGCTCTGATCAGACCACATCTGGAGAGTTATGTTCAGTTCTGGATACCACATTTTAGGAAGGTCATAAGTTCATCTGAGAAAAAAAAGTCAGGGCAGCTAGGTTGCGCAGTGAATAGAGTGCAGGCCCTGAAGTCAGGAGGACTTGAGTTCAAATCTGGCCTCAGACACTTAACACTTACTAGCTATGTAACCTTGGGCAAGTCACTTAACCCCAACTTCCCTGCTTTTCCTCCCTCCAAAAATTTCAAAAAAAAAAGTCATCATGGATGGGACACTGTACTTACAGTGAAGAAGACCTGAATTGAAATCCTGCTTCAATCACTAGCTGTGTGACTGGAAACAACTCATGTAACTTCTCTGTGCCTGTTTCTTCATTTGTAAAATAAGCAAGTTGTATTCAAAGGTCTCTAGGATTCCTTCTATCTTTAAAGTTTTGATCCTGTGATCTGGGAAATTTTAATGGGTTTTAAACTCAATATGAGTCAGCAGGATAATATGAAAGACCAAAGAGATAATGTAATTTTGCCCTGCATTAAGAGTTTCCAGGAATAAGATGGTGATAGTTCTGCTGTATTCTGCCCTACTTAGATCGTATCTGAAATATTTTATCCAGTATATCCTACAAAAGAAAAAATCAAAGGGGAACATGATAACTGTCTTAAATATTTTACTGACTATGAGACTGAGGAGAGACAATACTCAATCAGACCATTTAACCAATTTCCAATCTGTCTAATTTTATTATCATCCATAGATTCTTTGGATCCCATAAAGGGTAGCTAGGTTTTCTCTAAGAGAGACCTAAAGTCACACAACCAGAAGCTATCCCTTTGCCCACTATACCACAATGCCTTTCGTCAAGAGTTGGGAGTCATCCGCATAAAGATAATTACTGAACCCATGAGAACAGAGGAGGCCACCAAGAGGGACAAAGCAGAGACAAGAGGACTGAGAGGGAGCGTTAAGGAGCACTCATGCTTAGAGAGTGTGAAATAGATGATGATTAATCAATCAGTAAAGAGGTATTAAGCATGTGCTGTCTGTCAGGCACTATGCTAAGCTCTGTGTTGATGATGCAGCAAAGGAGACTAAAAAGGTACCATCAGGCAAACAGGAAGTGATAGATAGAATGTAGTGTCAGAGAAGCCAAAGGATGAGAAATTATCCAAGAGGAGGGAATGATCAACAGTATCAAAAGATACAGAGAGATCAAGGATTATGAAAACTAAGGAACAGGATATTGGATTTAGTAGTTAAGAAATTAAGGTGATTAGTTTAAGACAAGTGGTAGGCTCAGAAGTCAAGTTCTAATGAATGGAAAAAGGAATCGATTATGAGGCAGTAGAGGCATCAAGTATATATGATGCCCCCCCCCCAAAAAAAAGACTTTTTTTGTTTTTATGGAGGAAATTTGGAAATACTTGTCATTAGGAAAAATCAATAGCTAGGAAGAGCTTCAATATGTGACATGGATATGGAAGAGTGGGAGACAGGGAGACAGAGAAAAAGAGAGGGAGGGAGAGAGGAGAGAGAGAGAGAGAGAGAGAGTGCCTCACCCTCAGAGAATGGAGTATCAGAAGAGAGAATGAGGGACCATGTTAGGAGATTTTGAGATGTGAAATAGGGACAAAGAAGGAGCTTACTGTGATCTGGCTTCAAATTCTCAGTCAAGTAGGAGGCAAAAACATCTGCTAATAGGAGGTTGGTTGTGTATATACATCTCTTAAGTTTTCTTGTCCACAAAATAAACTTCTTGTGGAAAAAAGAACAAGTAGATTATGTTATTTATAAACTGTCTTTTTTAAAAATACCATTATTAATAACAGCCTCAGATACTTACTAGCTGTATGACCTTAGGCAAGTCACTTAACCCTCTTTGCCTTACTCTCCTCTTCTGTAAAATGAACTGGAGAAGGAAATGGAAACACTCTGCTATCTTTGCCAAGAAAACCCCAAATGGATTCATGGAAAGTCAGACTCAACTGAAATAACTGAACAATTAATAACAACAGCAGAATGTTAAATACAATGTTTATCTAGTCTATCCTATCAATTTCTGTTTACATTTAGCAAGTGGCAGACAACTTAGAGGAAGATTTTTATTTAATAAAAATTGGAGAGAAAAATATCCTAAGAAGAATGCTGATGGTGTAGAAATACCTGTATGGGAGCCCCCCCACCCCCACCCCAGGAAATCTTATAGCATTTTAGTTGCTTTCAATTTATCTAATTTTTTTTACCATATTTACAAATATAATGTTCCTCCTGCCCTGAGGAGGAGGCAAGCCAGGTGATACAGTGGACAGAACAATGGACCTGGAAAAGACCAAAATTCAGTTCCTCCCTCAGGCTGTTACCTGTGTGACCCTGGGTAAGCCCGTTAGCCTCCGTGTGCCTCTTTTTCTTCAACTATAAAGTGGGGATAGTAACAGCACCTATCTCATGGGGTCTGGGGGAAGATCTGAAGAGATCCTATTTGTAAAATGATCAACACATAGTAGGGTGTTTAGTAAATGCTTGTTCTCTTCCCTCTCTTTCCCTTTCCCCTATATCTCCATGTTCTTTAGCAGTTATTGTACTCCTGAAATGGGAGAAGATACAACCCAAAGACTGAAACCACTCTAGCCAGACAACTAATTTCCTCCCTTTTAGTCCTTCTCAAGGCTTGGTCAGAGCACTTAACCAAATTAAAATGTCTTTAGGTACTCTTCATGAAATTAGGACACTTAACTTTTTGCCTCATATCTCTTTAACGATTCTGACATCATTTTAGAAGGTGTTCTTCTGTTGTTAACAACCAAAGTGGCCCACCAGGGGGAGAAATATACAATAAAGACTGTATTCACTTTGGAAAATAAAAAATGATCATCCTATTCCAAAGACAGAGAAATTGATTCCATTTTCAAATGGGATGCAAGAGGGCAGTGTGATTTGGGGGTAGGGGAATTAACAGTTTTCCTTAGGACCAATTCCTTTTCACTCTTCTGTGAAACAGAGCATTAATATTTCTCTGTCCTTATATGTGAAATCTACTGTTTTCTCGGTTGGCATTTGCTTCTGTTGAAATCAAATGCTTAAGTGGCCTTTCTCCTTTATAAATTATAAACAAATATTCATTCAAGTATTCATA
Source organism: Pseudochirops corinnae (assembly GCA_028646515.1). Lineage (NCBI taxonomy): Eukaryota > Metazoa > Chordata > Mammalia > Diprotodontia > Pseudocheiridae > Pseudochirops > Pseudochirops corinnae. Next base: position 249,422,320 of record CM053586.1, read on the forward strand.
GGTGAATGATTTGATTTTTTTGTGTGTAGTTGAAAGGCAGGTGTATTCACAGCGGTTGTATTAAAAAACTGGAATTCTCTTCTTAGATCAAACCAGTCTTTGGCAGGGGAGCAGGTGAGCAGGGGGTCATATAGGACCTCCTCTACACCTAAAAATGAGTCTTGAGGTTCCTGTTTTAACATCATAGGATTGCATATATAAAGGCCATGTAGTTCAAATCTCTCATTTTGCAGACAAGAAAACTGATTCTCAGAGAAGTAATGTGACTTATTCTAGGTCACATAGGTAGTTAGCATTAGAGGCAGGATTCACAATCAGGCCACCTGATTTCAGAGATAATCAGAGGAACTCTATCAATTCCTTGATATCTAATCAGTTTTCTGCTGCCATGTTGCTCCGTGCCCAAAGTCAAGAGGTCCCCTCTAAGGTACTAGCATATCATTCTCATAGAAAGGTCCTGCTTGTTTCTTTCATAATTCCTGAACACTCTGCAAGATAACTTCCTCTGGATATTTTTCAGCCAGGTTATCTGATGAATTTCATCCAGCTTTAATTTCATTTCTAAAATACATGCCCCTGTCTAGGATGTCAGCAATATGGAGTCCTCAACAACAGACCACGCATAACATCTCTAACAGTATTGACACCTCCGACTTGCTGCACCAGAAACTGATTTCTTACAGCTGCTGTGGCTAACAGCAAGGAACTTGCTTTTCAATGTATTATACCCATTAAAATCCTAATCATCACACAATGGACATATGTTTCTAATTAATAAAGGCTATGTGTCACCCAAACACTTAATTCCCATAGAACAAAGTGACAGTAAGGGGGAATGATCATGTGCCTCTGTGAATAAAATGGCTTAATCATTCACCTTAGATACCTTATTTAGTTAGTGGACTTGCTTGCTAGCAAGGCTTTATATGACCCCACTGAGTATACACAGGGAAGAGTCTCATCTTCACATTTCTCTGCTCACTTTGAAAACTCAACAAATAATTTCTCGACCAACTATTTAGTAAAGCAAGTATGTACAAGGTTTAATTATATCTCCTTCATGGAGCTATATAGGCAAATTTAGAGAGCCTTTGCATCTCCCTCTCTTGGCACAAATAACTCCATCTTTAATTAGCCTTCATTTCAGTATACAATGACCAGGTCATTTCCACACCTCCACATTATGTTTCTGTTTTTGCTCTTTCCCAGTTCTCATACTATGTTAGCCACAGAGCAAAGATGCCTTTCTCTTCCCACCTGCCAGACCAAACATAGCTTAGCAAGCCTCTTCCCTTCCTCCAAAGTGATCTGAATATACAGTCTAACTAGCCTCCATTCTGTTCTATTTCCTAGCCTATATTTATAAGTAGGAGATTAGTTTTACTCAGAGTTCACTTGACTGACAGAGGAAAGCTGTCAGTCAATCTCTCCCTGCAATGATTAATAATAATAATAATAATGCTTCTCTACCTGATCTCTACTCCAAATTTGCATACTAAGATGCTTTTACTCTGATAAATCCTTCCCTGATTCCCCTTTTATGGAGGAGGGAGAGGGGAATGGGAATAAGCATGTATATAATATCTACTATGTACCAGACATCAAGCTAAGCATTTTTATAAATATTATCTCACTCAATCCTCACAACACTTTTGCAAGGTTGTTCAGTCATTTTCAGTCTAGTCCAACTCTTCATGAACCCATGTGGATTTCCAGTTTCTTGGCAAAGATACTGGAGGGATTTGCCATTTTCTTTTCCAGCCCATTTTATAAATGAGGCAAATGGGGTTAAATTACTTGCCCAGGGTCACACAGCTAGTGTCTGAGGCCAGATTCAAACTTAGAAAGGTGAATCTTCCTGGCTCCAGATCAGCACTCTATCCGCTGCACTACCTAGATGTCCCATTTCTTCATGGTAGGTGCTATTATTATATACGTTTTATAATAGAAGAACTTGATGGTGAGAAAGGTTAAGTGACTTGTCCAAGGTTCTGAGTCTGGATTTGAATTCGTGTCCTCCTGACTCCATGTCCAGGGCTCTATTTACTGTGCCACCAGCTGTCTTTCTGATACATTTTTGCCACTGCCTTCTCAAACCTCACACAGCATAGTTTCTCTTTTCAGAGAAGCCAAGAGTTTAAAGTTCTAAAACTCCTCTGAATTAATTTCTCTGGGGTTCATTTAGCCCTTGGCTTTAGCTCTTACTAATGTTCCTAAGTTCTTTAAAAAAACACAGGCTTAGAAAGGACCTTGAAAGTAACACACTAAAAATCATTTCCCTTGGGAGTACAATCCTTTGTAGTTGCCAATCTTGATTTTAATTGTAAGCTGTGAAGGACACAAATGAAAGTTAAATCTTGAATTCAATGGCAACTGAAGTCTGACCTAAATCCTCTTATAAGGGTGGATCTAATGGCTCCGGAGTAAGCCTCTAAGTTTTCTCCTGGGAATAGTTTATTGGAAACAAGATTGTTACTCTCTGCCTAGAATTGCCAAAGTTTTATAGCTCAAAGTCCAAAATGTCAGTTAGGGGAAAATCTCTTTGGTTGGGTTAACTCTAGATCAGATTTCCTGAATTCTAACAAACACTGTCATTTCCACATGTTCAAATGTCTGGAATGTTGTTTCAGCTTCTTGTTTATACAATCACACAATCTCAGGGTTGGGAAGGACCTCAGAGATCATCTCATTCAACTCATACCTGGGCAAGAACGTCTTTTACAATATACCCAACAACTGGTCATCCATCCTTTGCTCAAAGACCTCCAAGTAGAAAGGATGCAGTACTTCCTGAGGTAGCCCTTCTATTTGGGGGCAAGTCTAATATTATATTTTTCCATTCAACAAGCCTAAATCTATAACTTTCAACTCAGTGCTCTTAGTTTTGATCTCCAGAACCAAGTAAAAGAAGTCGAGGTTAGTCCTCTTTCATATGGCAGTCCTTTAATAGTTGATGGTAGCTGTCATGACCTCTCTCAAGTTTCTCTTTTCCAGGCTATCCATTACCATTTTCTTCAATTGATCTTCCCTTGGTATTATCTCAATTCCCTTCACCATCCTTGTTACCGTTTCCTGAACATTCTCAAGCTGATCACTATCCTTCAGAAAGCAGAAATTGTGCAAAATATTCCAGCTGTGGCCTGTCCAAGGCAAACCTCATCCTCATCCAGGGCAGTTCCTCAGTCTGGTCCCTCACTTAATATAGCTTAGTATCACGTTGGCTTTTATGGCTGGTATATTACACCACTGATTTACATAGAGTTTACAGTGCTTAAAATGCCCAGATCTTTTTTTTTTCTTCTGATTAACTGAGGAGTCAGATTATAGAGGGTTTTTAATTTCTGATTGGAGAGTTTAGATATGTCTTAAAAACAATAGGGACCACAGAAGATTTTTTGAGCAGGGAGCAATGTGGTCAGACTTGTTTGTTGGCAGGGAGATGTTCATTAGGATCCCTATAAGAGATGAATTAGAGAAAAGAGGGCTTGCAAACAGGAAGACCAGACTAAGAGACTATTTCAGGAGCCCAGGAGAGAGGTGACGGAGGGAGTTGCTTTGTGAGAGAATGCATGCAAGAGATGTTGTGGAGGCAAAATTTATAAGATTTGGCAACTGATTGAATGTGAGCAATAATAAAGAATATAATATAACCCTGTATTTATGAACATGTGTAACTTAAAAGATGGTTGTTCCCTGAGCCAAAAAAAAAAAAAAGGATAAGTTTAGGATGATGGAAGATAGGGTGAATTTTGGAAGGGAACATAAAAATCTTCTCTTTTTTTGGACAAATTGAATTTAGCATTTTTATAGGACATACAGAAAAAATAGGTAGCGGTCAATTGTTGATTAAATACTAGACTGAAGGGCGGAGCTAAGATGGCGGAGAGTAAGCAGTAACCTGAACAAGCTCCCAAAGAATTTCGTCCTTGGGAACTAAAAAGTAAATTTCAGCGGATTTAAGAGTGACGGAACCCATTGTGAGACGGAGAGTGACAGATTCCCAGCCCA
>CM053586.1:249426827-249519707 GCA_028646515.1 Pseudochirops corinnae
GGAATTATTCTCTTCAGAAAGCTTTTGAGATTCTTTTTCTATCTGGAAAATTTGTCTTTGAAGGCATTCTTCTCCTCATTGGCTTTTTGGGCCTCTTTTGCCATTTGAGTTAGTCTATTTTTTAAGGTGTTATTTTCTTCATTCAGGTTGTTGACTCTCTTTTCGTAATTTTCTTGCATCATTCTCATTTCTCTTCCCATTTTTTCCTCCACTTCTCTTATTTGGTTTTCAAAATCCTTCTTAAGCTGATCTATGGCTTGTAACCAGTCCACATTTTTCTTGGAAGCTTTTGGTGTGGGAGTTCTGACTGTGTTGTCTTCCTCCCATTTCATTTTTTGATCCTTTTTGTCCCCAAAAAAGGAATCTAAAGTTGGATTGCTGTTCTTACTTGGCTTCCTTTGCCTGCTCATGTTGCCAGTCAGTTACTTGACTTTTTGCCTCTTTGGAACTCTGCTTCCAGAGGGGAGCACTTTGTCCCAAATCTCTTGGGTTTTTGCAACAGCCAGAGCTATTAGGAGGCCGCTGCAGTCCCCACCAGCTTTGGTTCACTGAAAATGCACCCTAGGACTACCACCCAAGACCATGATCTCAAGCCAGGCAGCTTAAGGTAAGAGCACTTAGCCTCTGAATGATCACTTGGCCCCTCTGCAATCTGCAGGCCAGGAGCTCTGAAGCAGCCATGTGGAAGCCACTGCAGGGCCACCACTTCTTCTGCTTCCTTGCCCTGGGGGCAGATGGCCAGATCCACTTTTCTCCCCCAAATTTAGCTGAGTCCCACCAACCTTTCACTTAGTCCTTATTTCTTATGGCTTAATAATTCTGGAAACTGCCACAGCTGCCACTGATCCACTCTCCTTTAGGCTCCATCTGTGGCTTGTCCTGGGGCCCCCAGGGGCAAACTGCGGTTTCAGGCTAGGCTGGTTTCAGCTCCCAGCATGCTGTGATGAGCCTTTTCTGTACTGCCTGCTGAATTGCCTTCAGCAGGAGATGTGTATTTTTCTGTAATTTTGTGAGTTCTGGAGCCCTTAAATTTGTTTAGAATCATATTTTATGGTTATTTGAGGTGATTATGTAGGAGCTGCAGAGTGTTCCTGCTTCTTGGCTCTGCCCCCCCAATCTAGCTCTTTTCTTTCATTCCACTGTTTGCCAGTGATAAAATTTCTTAAGAATAGTGAACAAAGGTGTTAACTTAATCTTTTTCCTCTATTTTGTCCCAGCTCTATAATTTTATTCATACAAAGAACTCTCAGCAAGGAAACTTCTTGTCACAACATAGATCAGCAACTTAAAGTCTTAGAGAGTTGCATGGACCAACACGAGGTTAAGTGACTTCCCAGCATTACAAAGTCAATGTGTATCAGAGACAAAACTTTAAACCAGGTCTTGCTGACTCCAAGCTCAGCTCTCTATCCATCATAACACACTACCTCTATAGATGATTGATAAACAGATAGATAATTGATAGATGAGAGGCAGGCAAATAGATAATAGATAAATAAATAATTGATAGACAACACATAGACAGAAAGATAGGAAGATAGACAGACAGACAGATAGATAGATAGATAGATAGATAGATAGATAGATAGATAGATATTGTTAGTGATCATCTAGTACATCTTGTACAAATATGAATGTGCACCAAGTAAGGTGGAAGTGACTTGAGCTCAAAAGTATATTATATCTTCTTTTCTTATTTAATTTTTTCATTGCATTTTCTTTTAAAGGAAAAGATGTGATAGATTTTTCCTCATTTGAACCATTGGACTGTTTTACTACATTTTTTAGGGAAAACTAGATTTATTGCTTTTAAAATCTTTCAAATTTCAATTTTAATGCCAAAGTGATGCAAAGGGATACCTGGAGACTAGATTGCTGGCTAACATTAGAATGTTATAACATTTTAAGTTATATAATAAGAATGTTATATACCTTCAATTCAATTCAACAAATTTACTGACTCAAGGTTATCACTCTATCCAAATTCAGAACCAGGTTCAAGACTCAAGTTTCTCTGAATCTTAAAGCCAGGATCTCTGACTTCACTCTCATTTTATAAGCTGTATAACACCAACTCTTTATGTAACTTTTTGAGGTGGTAAAGTAGATAGAGTGCTGGTCTTGAAATCAGGAAAACTCATCCTGAGTTCAAATCTGGCCTCAGACATTACTATGTGACCCTAGGTAAGTCACTTACCCCTGTTTATTTCAGTTTCCTTGTCTGTAAAATGAGCTGGAGAATGGAATGGCAAACCACTGCAGTATTTTTGCCCTCCCTGCCCTGGAAAAAAGCCCAAGTGGAGTCTCAGAGACACACATGATTAAAATGACTGAATCACAACAAGAGTCAATATTATATTCCTAGACAAGAAATTTAAGTATGCTTTGTATTTCCTAGCAGAACATAAGCTATACTCAATAGTTTTAGATGAGGACATTTGTCATGGTAACTCAGGATTTTATTTGGGCTAATAAAAGATTATCCTTCATAAAAGAACTATAAACCATTCCCTAATTAATGTCTATAAAAATGAATTTCACATACTCTCTTCTCCCCATCCTTTCTTCACCCCTGAAGGAAAAAAAAAAAGAATCTTAATTCTGATGAATGTCAGTGCTTAGTAGAATCAGCAAAGACACTGATTTGGGACACAAGTCTATATGTTTTAGGACAGTCAGTGAAGAACTGAGGAAAGACTGGTTAGTTTTATGGACAAGAGAGCTGTCTCTCTTTTGCCCCATAGACAGGGACTTCCCTAAACCATTGAGCACCATGCACTATTCCTAGAGCAGAAGCTGATGGACAAATCTATATAAGGGGCAGGTGGGGAAACTCAGCTTATTTACCACCTTCTGCCCTGGGAGGTGGGGGAGTGGTCTGCCATCACTTCTTCTCTTTGGGACCCACCAAACTAGAATTTCAGTTGGTACATAACTTAGCCAAAGAGTTAAACAAAATCCATGAATCCCACTCCACCTACAATGCTTGAAGACACAGCTTTTATCATAGTTCTCATCCACTTACCAACATCAGCACAAGTTCTTTTTTTTTTTTTTGGCCTAAAAATACTCATCAATAGTTTAGAATGTGTTCTTGCTCCCTGTGGTACAGCGCTCACACCTGACATGTGCTCCCCCTGCCCACAGCCAAGCCTGCCATCACTTCCAGTCAGCACCACTAGGCCTGGCTTCCAGAAACAGCAGAATATGGGGGGAGGGCCTCTATCTTCCCACACTTAGCACTCTGCTATTCCTTAGATAAAAGTTTATGAGGTAAAAGTTCTTGAGGTGAAACTTTTTGAGGTCATGAGTGAGATGAAACTTGAGGGAAAATTTCTTGAGGCTTCATCCCCTTCCCAACAGAGCTACCCTCAAGGCCTGCTGTTAATTAATTTGGTGGAGTCAGGTATGGAAGTGCCTTCACTTCACTCAGGTCAAACCTCAGCCCCTGGAGGAACTGTCTTTTCTGAGGTCCTCTCAAGTTGTCTTAGGAAGACAACTCCTTTGATTCTTTATTTTTGCTGCTCTATAATCATTTTGTGGTGATTTTCTGTTCATTTGTGAAAGAAATCTGGAGAACCTAGAAATTTATTCCCTGTTCCGTTATCTTCTCAAAATTTCTTCATAGTTCTCGTCATAGTTCAGAATATGTTTTAATGTACACACAAACTCACAATCCTATGTGTGCATATATGTTCATAAATTTAATATATATTTATATGTAAGTGCATGCACTGTTATAGTTAACCATATTACAGGTTTAATGAATCACACAGTTCTTTTGGCAAAGCCTTCTGATCAACATATAATCCAAAGACATGTCTATTAATTTTGGTCCAGGACTGAGGTTTCATTATTATAGAAAATTCCTTCTCCCTGTGAAGATTGGTACCTCCTTTCCACCTAGTCTGAGAGTGTTCTTTGAGGGCATTGAGATTTCTAGTGACTCACACAGGTTCACAAAGTCAAATGTATCATATATGGGACCCAAGTCTTCCTGACTGTAAGGTAAGTCACTTATCGACTAAACCATCCTGCCTCTCATAAATGCATACACATATGTATATATCACTCATGATCTTTGTCAGTAGTGTTAAACAAATAGTTATTCATATAAAACGTTTTTTTTTAAAGACTAACATATGACTGTATACTATCATAAGAAATTTATCATGTATACCTGTGGGTGAGAATCCTAGCATCTTAAAAATTATAAGAGATCTTGGAGGTCATCTAGTTCAACCTCCTACCCAAAGCAGTCTGATAGGTGATTATCCAGTCTCTACTTAAACATTTTTAGTAATGGAGAGAGCAACAGACTTAGAGTTGGGAAGACCTGAATTCAAATCCCACCTGCGACACTAGCTCTGGAATTTTGGGCAACCTTTCTCATCCTCAGTTTCCTTATCTGTGAAATGGAGATTATCCTTTTATTATAGTACTTAACATCACAGGGTTGTTATGAAGGATCAAATGAGATCATCTATGGAAAACCCTTTGTAAAACTTAAAGCCAGGGTGGCTAGGTGGCCCAGTGAATAGAGCACTTGCCCTGGAGACAGAAGGACCTGAGTTGAAATCTGGTCTCAGATACTTAACACAAAAACTAGCTGTGTGACCTTGGTCAAATTGTTTAACCCCAATTGCCCTACACTCCCCCCCTCCAAAAAAAAAAAAAAAAGCAAAAAAAACTTAAAGCCATTTTGGAGCAGAAACTAAAATATAACCACCTTCAAGGGATGTTGTGAAAAGAATTCTTCCATTGGGTGTGTAGTTGGACTAGGACTCAGACTCTAGGTCTACACAGAGATTGATTCCATATCAAGACTATTTACAGAATTATGGAATCTAAGATTTGTAAGAAACTTCAGAAGTCATCTGATCCAACACATAATAAAACAACAATTATGTCTACAACATCTGTGACAAGTGGCCATCTAGCATCTTCTTGAAGTGAAGCCTACTCCTGAGTCAGTCAATTACACTTTTGGATGGTGCCAACTGCTTAAGAACCGTGTTCTTCTACTGCTCTTAGATTTGTCCTTGTTCTCCATTTTTATAGTTATGTGATATTTGATTGGATTGCCTACAGCCCTTCTAAACTCCTTGGTTGTTGTCTGGTCGTTTCAGTCCTGTATGACTCCTCATGACTCCATTTGGAGTTTTCTTGGCAAAGATAATGGAGTGGTTTGCCATTTCATCTCCAGCTCATTTTACAAATGAGGAGCTGAGACAGAGTTAAGTGACTTGTCCAGGGTCACACAGCTAATGAGCATTTGAGGCCAGATTTGAACTCAGGAAGATGAGACTTCTTTGACTTCAGACCCAGTACTCTATCCACTGCACCACCTAGCAGCTCTGCCTTGTACCTAAAATACAACTCTACCTTGTCCAATATATTTTACACACAATAGTAAGAATCATCTTACTATACATTAGATTAGAGTCATAGCAGCTCTCACCTAGACTACTCTAGTATCTTCCTAATTGGCCTCCCTGTTTCTATTCTCTGCCTTCTCCAATCCATCTTCCATACAGCTGAAAAAAAAATTCATCTTCCTAATGCACAGTGCACTCCCCTACTGGAAAACCTTTGGTGGTCTAAGTTCTGGGGCCATGTCTGTTTCTCTACCTTATAATTTCCATAGAAAAAGTAATTTCATCTAAGTGTAATTCAAGGAATCCCTTCCTCCCTATCCTTAAGCAAGGGGAATGGGCATAAGATACCTAATTTTCCTCAACTACTTTCCCAAAGGGAAAATAAGGGTTAGTGAGCCACTTTTAATGAAACCCAGGAATTGAGTCAAAGTGATTAAAAAAAGGATCAGGTAGGGATAAGTAGGGAGGAAGAAATTAAAGAGTTAATGACATGTACCCTAGGATCATGGTAAGGGTCTAAGGACACTGTCCAGTAAGGAAGAGGATGCTTTTAAAAGCACACCTTCGGGTAGCTAGGTGGCACAGTGAATAGAACATCAACCCTGAAGTCAGGAGGACCTGATTTCAAATCTGTCCTCAGACACTTGACACTTAACTAGCTGTGTGACCTTGGGCAAGTCACTTAACCCAAATTGCCTTCCCTTCCCCCCTCCAAAAAATAAAAGCATACCTTAACCCTAAATATAGTAGGGGCCAGCTAGATGATACAATGGATAGAGACGTGGTCCTGGAGTCAGAAAGACTTGAATTCAAGTACAAACTCAGATCCTCAGCAAGTCACTTAACCTCTGTTTGCTTCCGTTTCCTCACCTGTAAAATTATATACATATATGTATATATATTATATGACATATAATATGGCTATATATGTGTATACATGTATATATGTATATATGGACAGAGATAGAATCACTCTAGTATATAATAATAGCACTTACCTCCTAAGGTTTTTGTGAGGGTCAAATAAGATATTTGTAAAGTACCTATCACAGTACCTGATACATAAGAGACATTAAATAAATGCTTGTTTCCTTCCTTCCATTTGTAAGTTTTGGCAACTTTCCCACATTTACCAGGGTAGTAACTTCTGTCCAAAGTCAAGGTCAGGATCAGCCAAAGAAAGGCAGTTATAAACACCAAAGTGAAGACGATAAAGAGTCCCAAACTCTTCACTGTATATGTTGGCTTTGAAACTAAACAAGGAATGCATTTCTTACTCCAAATCCAGAAATTTTATCTCAAATAAATAAAAGATAAGAGATATGATGAAATGTCTGGGTCATTTTATAGCTAATGTCCTCTGAAGACTGTTGTTTGTTTTGTTTTGTTTCTTATTGGAAAGAAAAAAATTCCTTGGAGTAATAGTTTGCCTTTTGTTTTCAGATGCCCATCACGGCCCCTTAACATCAATCATCCCTGCCTCTTGATCCTTTCCTTGTAATAATGGAAAACACTGAGACAGAGCCAGCCGTCACAGCAATTGTGTATGTGTCGTTTGCCATGTCAGTAAGCCCTGCCTTTCTTCTGAGAGAAGAAACCTCTGTTTCCTTATCAGTTCTCCAGTACCAATATCATTTATCAAAATGCATCAGAGTTTTGCTACAGCTTAGCACTGTTGCTTGCTTTTGTGGTTGTTAATGGTGTTCAGAACCTGTCATTTTTCTGCTGAAGAGAATTCACAGTAAGGAAGATCCTTTGACTAATTCAACTATTCAGCAATTTAGTTTAGAGACTTGGGGAAGGCATTGAGATGTGGGGTGACTTGTTGCTCAGCATTACAAGCACAGGATGTTTCAGAGACAGGAATTAAACCTACATCTTTCTCGAACTCGGGATTCAAAGGCTCCATTATACTTTAATTGTCATATAAATAGCAAGTATTAATTGACATATTCTCTCATTGTTATATGTACATAATTTTTATTGTACTAAGTATATCTGCCCATACTAAGATATGCATGGGGTCTCAGCCCACAGTTTAAGAAGTGTTGAAGGGATCATGAGTGGAAAAAGTTTAAAAAGCCCTAGACTGTAGACATGCTAACAAAACTGAACTTAAGTACTATCCTGTTAAACTGTCTGCATACCCAGTGATATACTGCTTTATGTTCTTGAGAATAAATGTTTACTTATTTATTAAATAAATATCTGGACCACTAAGGGAAGCTGCAAATTCCAAGTGAAAACTTTCTAGTGTTTTATGTTCGGTAAAAGGTGAGGAAGAAGTCACAGAAATGTGTACAGACAGGTGGTACAGTAGATAGAGCACTGGCCCTAGAGTCAAGAGGACCTGAATTCAAATCCAGCCTCAGACACTTACCAGCTATGGGACCCTGGACAAGTCACTTCACCCTGTTTGCCTCAGGTTCCTTATCTGTAAAATGAGCTGGAGAAGGAAATGGTAAACCACTCTTTGCCAAGAAAACCCCAAATGGGGGAAGGGATTCTGGGAAGATGGTAGAATAGCTCAGAAAATTCCAAGCTCTTCAGATTTTCCCCACAAATAAGACAAAAAGGCACCTCAGAGTGAACCTAGAGCTATAAAAATAAACAAGAGTAGGGGCAGAACAGTGGTCCTGCCAGGACAACAGGAGAAGAACAGAAGAAAAATCCCAGGACAGAGGTCTGGTCCCTGTGAAGTGTACCTCCAGGCTGGGTCCATTGAAGCAGCAAGCAGCGAGCCCTGGGGCTAACTGGGTTGGGAGGTAGCTTCAGCTCAGTCTCGGGAATGTTCACCTCCCCTACAGTGTGGGACTCAGCTGTTTGAGGCAGGGAAGGTTGAGGAAACTTCTGCTGATAAGGGATGTCAGGCCCAGCTATGCTGCTGAGACAGGGCCCTGGGCAAGAAGGAACCAGCACACACCCTGTGCATGCAGAAGGAGTGGGGCAAGACTGCTAGCTGTGGGCACTTACAGAAGGGCAGGAGGTTTTGGTCCCAGGCCACAGGGGAGAAATGAAGGAGACCTTGAGGCCAGAGGCACCATCCCCCATACCCCAAGACTAGGGGTAATTACAACAAGTAGTTATAAATAAAAAATAAAAATGAGCAGGCCAAGGAGAAAGCACACAACAAAAGAAAGTTACTTTTGGAATAGAGAGCACCAGAGTTTATCCTCAGAGGAGGATACTGAGCAAATAAGTCTCTCCTACCCCAAAGAACAATGTCAAATGGTCACCTGCCCAAAAACAATTCATAGAAGAACTTTAAAAAGACTTTAAAAATCAAGTAAGAGAAAATGAGGAACTTTTTTAGTCCAATAAGTTTACTTTTAAAAATCTACCCAAAAATGTTGAAGCATTTCATGCATCTTCAGCAGCTGGAGCATCTCCATCCTTGGTGTTCCTGGTATATATCACTTGTGCTCTGTGTTTAGAAACCAGCTTAATCAGACCTTTACTTAGCAGTTCCTGGAGGGCTTCTCGGGTTAGAGAACCCCAGATCTTCAGTCTCTCTGAGACTACTGCACGGGACCTCCTTGCAGAGTTTGTCATATGTTGCTTCATCAAATAGAACCAGATTGTTGAGCTTGTCTCGACCTTTTCCCTTGGACCACTTCTTCTTTTTAGCCTTGTCCCCAGACTTGTTCACAGGATCTTTGTCCTTCTTGGCCGACTTGCCAGCATCTTTCTTCTTCTTGTCATCCTTGGGAGGCATGGTGAGGCTTCAGGAACTCCTGCTGCTGCTGCCTCCGAGCTAAGATGTTGGACAAAAAGCAGATTTTTTTTTAAATAAGAAAAATCCAAGAAAAGACAAGAAGATTATGAAAAAAAAGTTAACCAACTAGAAAAGGGGATCCAGGAAGAAAATTACTCCTTGAAAGTTAGAATTGGGGAAGGGGAAGCCAGTGAAGTTATAAGTGACCAAGAAATAATAAACCAAAATATAAAGAGTGAAAAAATAGAAGAGAATGTGAAACATCACATAAGAAAAACAACTGATCAGGAGAACAGATCAAGAAGAGAAAATATAAGAATAATCAGACTATCTGAAAACTATGATCAAAAAAAGAATCTTGATACAATAATACAAAAAATAATTAAAGAAAATTGTCCTGAATTGTTAGAACAAGAGAGGAAAGTATATGTATATGTATATATATATATATATATATATGTATGTATGTATGTATGTATATATGTATATATATATATATATATATATATATATATGTATGTATGTATACACTGATCACTGAATAAAAGAGATCCTACAAGGAAAACCTATGGGAATATCATAGTCAAATTCTGAAACCTCCAGCTTAAGGAGAAAACATTACGAGAAACAAGAAAAACAAATTCAAATATGGCGGAGACACAATTAGAATCACACAAGACCTAGCAACAACTACACTAGAAAGCCACAGGTCTTGGAACACTATATATCAAAGAGCAAAAGAATTGGGGTTCTGACCAAAAATATCATATCTAGCAAAGTTAAGCATAATCTTGAATGGGAAAAAAACAGACATTCAAAAAATTGCCAGATTTTCAGGATTTTATTGCAAAAAGACCCGAACATAATAGAAATTTTGACATTACAAGACCCAAGAGAAATATAAGGTAAATATCAAAGACTAATTACAAGGGTCTCAATAAGGATGGACTGTTTACTTTTTATTGGAGGAAATATAAACTTGTATAGTAGTAACTTGTAGTTAGTAATTGGGGAGTTTAAAAGAAAGCTTGGGGGTATAACTGAGTATGATGCTACTCTAAAAAGTAATACCATCTAGAAAAGGTAATAGGATTAAATATCTTATACAAATGAGGTACAAGGAGAAGAACTGATACAGAGGACTTAGATGGGGAGAGAACGGCCGGTAGTTCTGGAACCATATTCTTATCAGGAATGGGTTAAAGAGAGAATAATACATATATAATTTAGAAAGAAATAAGGCAAAGGGGATAGAGAGAGGAGAGAAGAAAAGGGAGGGATTTTTAGAGGGAAGAAATAAGAGGCAGAAGAAATAGCATAAGGTGGGGTATAAAAGGGTGTTTAGATTAACGGCAATGGGAGGATAAGGGAGGGGGATCTTTGGAGCAGAGTAGGTTAAGTAATAGAAGGGTAGCAGGTAGAAGCAAAGTAGAGGAGTCAGGAGGGATAGAAAATAAGAGATACGCACAAACATAAAATAAAGATCAGGAGTAGAATTTATTAGGAAAAAAAAAGCAGGGGTAGTAATCATGATCTCAGACAAAGTTAAAGCTAAAATAGACATAATCATAAGAGAAAAATAGGGAAACTTCACTGTATGTCAGCCATATTAATCAATATTGTTTCAGAATATTTAAAATAACTAGATAGTATAAGGTCAGAATAGTGCTGTAGTATAGTATATGAACGTATATGTAGTATAGTATATGAATGTATATGTTTATATGTAAGTATGATTATAGATACCTATGTATATGTATGTGTATGTGAGTGTGTGTATGTATGTGTTTGGGTATATATGTATGTGTATATGTGTGCATATGTTACATGTGCATATATATTATATATAATATAAATCATATAAATATATCCACATTTAATTATAGCTTTCTTGGGTGAGGGAGGGGAGGAAGGGAAGGGAGAACAAAGTAAAAAAGTGCACAGCAGGAAACAAAAGAAAATTTTCAAGGAAGCAAAGAAAAGATGGACAGCTCTGAACACTAGTAGTATTTACTATATAGACTTTCTTGAAATGTAAATGTATTGCTGTATATTTTGAATTCTCTTTTATGTTCTGCTGTGCTCATGACAATTTTTTTCTTTTCTTATTTTGCATTTAAGTTTTAATATTTAAGTTTATAATATGTTTCTTCTTTTCTTATTGTGTATTTAAATTTTAGTATTTAAGTTTAAAATTAATTTAAAAAAGAAAACTACAATTGGAGTCATGAAAAGTCCAACACAACTGAACAACAACAGCACTTACCTCCCAGAGTTGTTGTTAACAACCAAAAGAGAATATTTTTAAATACTCGGCAACATAGTCACTGCTATATAAATCCTAGTTACTTTTGTTGTTGTTATTTACATGTCATAATCAGGAATATTTTATGGACTCTTTATACTTACCATGCATCTTCCCCTTTCCATTTGCTTTACTCTCAGTTTTACATATTTTTAGAATTTTAGAAATTTACATTTTTAGAATTCAGAAATTTATGATTTTAGAAATTACATATTCTATAATCTGTAGCCACATACCATCACTGGGAGAATATTAGTATCACAGGAAGAGGTGCTCGTGGCAACCAACTCTTTGGATTCATAAGCAAGTATTATCAACACTGCAGTTCCTCAAACATGATACAACTAAATCTCCTTCTAATCAATGGTGTGTCCAGTTTATTTCCTATCTGCATTGTCAGTCAACTAATCGATCAATTAACAAGTATTCCTTAAGAAACTACTGTGTGCTAGGCACTCTACTAGGAACTGTGTATACTAATACAAAGGATGAAACAATCCCTATTTACAAGGAGTTTGAATTCTAATAAGACAGACAAAACATACATATAAAAATATTCGCAGTATTAATATAATGTGAATAAATATAAATGTATACAAGGTACTTAGATATAAGGTAACTTGAGAGCGTGAGCACTAGAAGCTAGGGGAAGGGGTCAGGAAAGGCTTCATAAAACATATGACATATTAAAGGAAGAGATGAAGCTACTCTGGCAGGATCATAGAATGTGGGTGTGGGAGTAATATCCAAGAACCTAAAAAATTAAGTTGAGGCCCACTTGTATAGGACTTTAAAAACTAAACAGCAGAGTTGTCTGGTTTGTTTGGTTTTTTTTTTAATTTTAGGAGCAGCAAGAAACCAGTGGTGTTGATGAAGTATAGGAGTCACATGGTCAGATCTATCCCTAATGAAAATTACTTTGGTAGCAGTGTGTAAGCCGGACTAGAGTAGCCAGGCCTGATGGTGCATGCCTATAACACCTGCTGGTTGAGAGGCTGGGGCTGATGGATTGCTTGAATTTGGGAGTTCTGAACTACATCAGACATATGTGCATTAACACCAATAGTGTGAATTCCCATAAGTGGGTGGGAAGAGGGAGTTATCAGGATGCCTAAGGAAGGGCAAACCAACCCAGATCTGAAATCTGACTTTTATACCAGTCATCAGTGGCAATGGAGGGGACCCTATAAAAGGCTTTTGCTCTTCTAGCCTGGGCAAAACAGAGACACCTAGTGGTTTTTTGTTTGTTTGTTTGTTTATTTTTAGGATCAACTAGAACAGGGAGAAACTTGACCTAGGAAGGTTAATTAGGAGCATGTTGAAGTAATCTGGATAAGAGGTGAAGAGGGCCTAAAACTAAGGTGATAGTGGTTGATAACTATGAAAGTACAGAAAAGGCTTTGGATATGAGGGTTGTTGTGAACAAAGAAGCAACAGTATTTGGCAATTAAATAAATATGTGGGGTGAAAGAGAGTGAGGAATCCAAGAAACAGTTGAGGTTACAAACCCTGAAGATGGGAAGGATGGTGGTGCCTTTGGCAGCAATGGGGAAGTTTTGAAAAGGGGAAGCTTTAGAAGGACAGATAACAAGTTCGATTTTGGACATGTTTCATTTTATATGTCTCCAGGACAGCCATTTGGAAATCTCCAAGAGCTACTTGGTGTCCAAGAGATATGTTTTGATGGACTAACTCAACAGGCCGTCCATCCAATTTCATGTCAGTCTAGAGAGTATGTGTTTTTATCTTTTGTTGTTTTTTTTTTCCCCTTGCAGGTGGTTAGAACTATGTTTTGAGTTTCTGTGGATTTCACAAAGGAGGTTTTGTGGCACTCTGGGGCTAGATGCAGCTAGTACAGCGTCGTATACAAAATCAGCATATTAAAAAAGTCCTGATGTGTAAAACAATTCTCCAGGGCCTCTTTATAGCTGATAGGATAAAATACAAACTCCTTAGCCTACTGTTTATGGCCCTATGCAATCTGGCTCAGATCTGCCTTTTTCACATTATTCTCCTTTATATATTCCATGTTCCTGCCAAACTGGACCACTAACTTGTCCCTAATTTCATCCTGTACTCTCCCCTGCATGTCCTGCTTGCCAGGAATGGCCTCCCTTCATATCCCCAGCCCCTGAAGTCATTGTCTTCCTTTGAAAGAAGGTACAAAAAAGTGCAAAAAATAAAATTCTGGGGTGGCTAGGTGGCGGAGTGAATAGAGCACTGGCCCTGGAGTCAGAAGAACCTGAGTTCAAGACACTTAACACTTCCTAGCCATGTGACCTTGGGCAAGTTACTTAACCCCAATTGCCCTGCCTTCCCCCCTCCAAAAAAAAAAGAAAGAAGAAAGAAGATACAAAGAAAGCTCTGACTCCTCCACAAAGTTTTCCTTTCCACCCCCCAATAAAAGTGACCTACCGCTCCTCATATATTCTTAGAGTTCTTTATCTGAATTTCTACCTTGTCCTTATCACATGCTACCTTATAATTGCAGACATGTCACATCCTCATCTCTGCCTCCTGCCTTCCCCAGGCTCCTTCCAGACTCAGCTCAAATCCTACCTTTCCCAAGAGGCTTTTCAATGTCCCTCTCCCTGAATGTCCCACTCCACCCTGAGACCCTCCCCAATGCCTTTCCTACGAGTTACCTTCCATTAACTCATTAACTATATATATATATATATACACACACACACACACACATATATATGCATGTGTATGTATGTATATACATATGTACATATGTCTGTGTATGTATATGCATATGTACATGTATATGCACACATACATATATACACATACACATTCACACATATGTGTGTTTACATATATGTGTGTGTGTATATATGCTATTTTATAAATACATAGTTCTTTACATATTGTCTCCCTACTTAGAATGTGATCTCCTTGAGGGCAAAGACCGCATTTTTGCCTTTCTTTGCCTCCCAAGCAATTGACATAGTGCCTAAAAAATAATAAGCACTTTATAGACTTTATTGACTGGCTGACTTCTAAATTTCATAAGCGCCTTCAGAAAGCGTGACTTTTAATCTTTTGTCTCCAGAACCCAGCACAATGTTTTATGTACATTAATAGCTATTTAATAAATGTTGTTTGAACTGAATCAAAGGTCAACTATACATAGAAACTTACCCTGATTCTTGTCTAGAGGAA
This sequence comes from Pseudochirops corinnae, assembly GCA_028646515.1. NCBI lineage: Eukaryota > Metazoa > Chordata > Mammalia > Diprotodontia > Pseudocheiridae > Pseudochirops > Pseudochirops corinnae. Next base: position 249,441,397 of record CM053586.1, read on the forward strand.
GCTAGATGGACAAGTGGATAGAGTACTGGACCTAGGGTCAGGAAGATCTGAGTTCAAATTGGATCTCAGACACTTACTATGTGACTATGTGACTCAGAACAAGTCACTTGACCTCTGTCTCACTTAGTTTCCTGAGTGGCAAAATGGTGATAATCATATTAATAAAAGAACTAAGAACAGCAAAAATAAAATGGCGAACTCCCAGGGTGTTCGTGGTCATGAGGCTCAGATGAGATAACATTTGTGAAGTGCTCAGCACAGTGTCTAGCATTTAGTAAGCACTTAATAAGTGCCTGTTCCCTTTCTTCCCATTCTCCTTGCCCCTTATCTGGAGCTGGAAAGATCTTGACAGATCATCAAATCTAACCTCTTCCCTTTATAGAGGAGCAAACTGAGAGCCAGAAAGTCAATGTGACTTGTCCAAAGTCACATAAATAGTAGTGGTGGTCAGGATTTGAACCCAAAATCTCTGACTCCACATCAATCAATGAATCAATCAACAAATATTTGTTAGGTATCTACTATGTGTCAGGCTCTGTGCTAAGCTCTGGAGTTACAAAGATAATAGTAAAGGATCTCTATATTCTAATAGTGGAGACAACAAATAGATACATAAGTAAATGCAGAATATCTGCAAAGTGAATGTAAGTTTGGGGAGGGAGGGCACTAGAAACAAAGAGGACCAGTTTTTTTCCACTCTGCCCTTCTGTCCTCTTTGATTGTACATAAGTGCTCTTCATAAGAAAACTTGATATCCATTCCCTCTATATAGCCTTCTCATATATGTTGCTAATAATCAGTCAGTCAGTCAATAAGCATTTTTTCCAAGCAGGGTGATAAGAGGGAATAAAAGATAAAGGGGAAGCAGTCTCTGCCCTCAAGAAATTTACAATCTGATGGGAGAGAGAAAACATATATAAATCAGAACATACTGGATAAATACAAAATAGATGGAAAGTATGTCCAGACGTAGGCTTTAAAAAAAGCACTTTGAAAGCTATATGGGGAATGGATTGGAGTGGGGAGAGACTTCAGCGAGGGATGGATTAGGTGGCTATTGAAGTAGTTCAAATAGGAGGGAATGAGGGATTAAACTAGGGCAGTAGCTGTATAAATGGAGATAAGGGGGTGTGTGCACAAGATATTGTATGGAAAGAAATTACAAGATTTGGCATCTGTTTGAATATGGAGAGTGAATGAGAGAGAAGAGGCATGAACTGAAGCTGCTTATACCTGGATGAGTAGAAGGATGATGGTGCCTTCAACAATAATAGAAAAGTTCAGAAGAGAGATCAAGGGGAAAATGAGTTCAGTTTTGGCTATGTTGAGTTTAAGATGCCCACATTCAGGGTGAAATATCCACAATCTGCTTCTTTATACATGCCTTCAATGTTTCTCCTCACCTCCCTCAAAACTGTCTCTTCCTCATCCCAAGAGACAGCTTTAATTTTCCTCATGACTACTTAAAATGTAAGCTTCCTTGAAGCTTTCCTTGATCAAGGGCAACCAAGCTCTGGTCATTTAATTTATATTAGGTTCCCTTCAATATTCACATCCATAGCTATAAAGTTATAATTGGTTTTGTCATTATAGATGGTCATTGACAAATTACTCTTATATAGGTGCCTTCAGAAGCCAGAGAGTGCATAAAAGTAGAGACTCAACAATCGTGGAGTTTCATTTTAGTTATCCTTTCCTTAGGAAAATTCATGAATTCTGTAGAGTGTGTATATATGTGTATGTGTTTACATCTATACACCTGTTGATAAATATTCTAGCATAAGCAAGGCAAGGCAAGGCAAGGCAACAAACATTTATTAAGCACTTACTCTACCAGGTACCATGCTAATGAAACACTAGGAATAGAAATACAAGCAAAAAGGCAGTCTTGGCCCTCTAGGAGCTGGTCCTGTGATTTCTTTGGATGAGGAAGCTCTGCTTTAGTAGACTGTATACTTCTCTATACTTATAAAATCTTAGTTCTCTAAAGCATTGAAAAGGTAAATGACTTGCCCAAGGTTATAGCCAGTATGTTCCAGAGATAGAATTTGAATACAGATCTACCTGGCAGGAAGGCCAATTTTCCATCCACTGTTCCATGCAATCTCATAATATAAACAAAGATGTTTTTTTTCCCTCTTCCTTGGTCTCTTACACATTTGTGGCACTATTATTCACTTTCTATTAATGTCATGATTAATTTGCTGAAATTTTGTAACTTAAGGAATGTGAAAATATTATGAAAATTCAATGACAAAGCATCATTGCCCTATTGAAAAAGAGATTGTCAGTTAGTACTGCATACCAGGAATCTGCAAAACTGCAAACAACAAACTGTGACTATTGAAAGTTTTCTGTATTCTGTTTCTGTTGCTCCACAGTGCCAAACCCAATGCCCTGCACTAAGTGCCGACTCAGAAAGTGTTGAATGCTGACCAGCACTCCATCCCATAATGCACACATCTGAAGATGTCCTTTGGTTTCCAATTGTAACCACAATTTACTCTTTATAAATATAACTCCACTTCCTAGGCTGCCCAGTATTTAAAAAAAAAAGGAATACTTCTGTTTCAGAATCATTTCCTACCTGTTCTTTACCAACAGAATTCTATCTCATCCCAACCACATCATTCTGTATTGATGGGGAGCTGGGACTTTGGGATAGGAGGGGGGATTGTGGCAAATGAGAGAAAGTTCCAAAGGTAGAAGGAGATGCAAAAATGGGAATGGAAGAAAGAAAACTCAAAATAGAAAGAGAGAGAATGAGAGAGGGAGAGAGAGACAGAGAGACAGACAAAGAGACAGGCACAGAGACAGAGAGACAGAAAGAGAGGGGGGAAAGTGGGGAATGGAAGGGGAAGGGAGGGAGGAAGGTGAGAGAGAATGATGAATGAGAAAATTGTGTTTGGACTGATTGGAATCTGGACTTGGAAGCAGGGCACCTTCATCACCTAGAGATGAAGTCATCTTGATTTATTCCTAGGAACAAATTCTGCCTTACAATAGAGGAAAACATTACTCACCAGAACTTTTAGTACCCCTTCCACCTTCATATATGCTAGATATATGAAGTTATATGACTTCATCAAAATGGGTAGTCCCTCCATTAATGCAAATCACTTTAGATATTCACGAGCTGTGTGAGAGTGGACAGCTCATTTGGCCTTATTGATCTTTCATTTCCTCATCTGCAGAATTGGCATATGTAGAGAATTTTGTAAACCTTAAAGTACCATATAAATGTCAACATTACTGTATAAATATTAGTAAATAATATAATCATTACCTTCCCATCTTTCTTCTTTTCTAGGACATGACTTGGCACTTTTATTTTTTAATTTACTTTTTAAAATTACATTTATTATTTTTAGTTTTCTTCATTCACTTTTATGAGCTTTTGAGTTGTAAAATGTTTCCCCTCACTCCCCTTTCCCTTCCCCAAGATGGCATGCAATCTGATATAGGCTATACACGTACAATCATATTAAACATATTTCCATATTAGTCATGTTGTGAAAGAAGAATCAGAACAAAAGGGAAAACCCCAGAGGGGGGAAAAAAGAGAAAATAGTATACTTAGATCTGCATTCAGACTTCATAGTTGTCTCTGGATGTGGATAGCATTTTCTTTCATCAGTCTTTTGGATTTCTTCTTATCTTTTTTCAATGAGCTTTAGATAGAAATGAACCTAGGTAAAGTGGCTATCCTGCTATTATTCTTTTATATTCAATATTCTACAGACTATTATTGTATAGGTGGATAAAGCAACTGAGTTCTTTGGTATCTGACAGGCTTACAGAAAGCATCCCTTGGACACTGAGGAGCAGACAGGACAACATGGATTATGTCTACCTCATTTTGTGCCGATATGATTTTTTTTTTTAAATCTTTTCTGTTAGCCCTCTAAGTTTGAAAGGTTTTTGATGTATGGAACCTGGAGATTATGAATATTTGACATGGTGACATCTGTCAACAACTCTGTCCTTAAGTTTTTATGGATCAATGTTGTTGTTTATTGTGGGAAATAGCTATTATTCTTGTTGCAACACCTCATCCCAAGGATTTCTTTTCCATGCTTTTCCATAAATCCTCCCTGGGGATTCTACCAAATGTATTGAAAAGCTGCCTCTTTTTCTTTTTGTACTTTGATGGGGTCAGAGGGAGAGGTGAGGTAGCACATCCCACTGCTTTGGTTTTCTCAGTCTTGCTGTCTGACTCTGACATGATACACTACTTCAAGCAATATATGTTCTGACTAACCTCTTCTTTTTTTTAAATTAAATCACTTCTCATTTGCAAGTCATTCTTGGTAATATGCAGGCCCTTACTCATACTGAGGACAGCTAGGTGACACAATGGATAGAGTTCCTGGAGTCAGGAAGATTTATCTTCATGATTTCAAATCTGATCTCAGACACTTACTAACTGTGTGACCCTGGGCAAGTCACTTAGCCCTGTTTGCCTCAATTTCCTCATCTGTAAAATGACCTGGAGAAGGAAATGGCAAACCACTCCAGTACCTTTGCCAAGAAAGCCCCAATTGGGGGTCACAAAGAGTCCAATGCGACTGAACAACAACTCATTCCCAGTGTGCCTCTTTTCTTCTCACCTTGGGTTCCTTGTAATTTCAATTCTTCTGAGATTCACAGCCATAAGCATCATTGTGGGGATGCTGGTATTAAAGTGATACACTTTTGCAGTGGCAAGCAGCTCGGGATCATTGAAAGTACTGCATAATTTTCCAATTGCAATCCAGCCCGATCTCTCTTTCCCTCCCACTCATTCCTGTAGCCCCTTCTCTAACAAGTGAGCTTATTTTTAACCTCATCATCAGAATTGGACAGGGTTCTCCCTGCCTCCCCCGAACAACCCCTCAAACTAAACTTTGATTTCCTGCCAACTCGACTCTACCTTCCCCCACGCCAGTGAATTTCCCTTTTGCAGCACCACTCACCACCTTTCCCTGAAAATGATTAAGCCGGTTGCCACTCGCTCCCTCGTCTGTGCCATTCTCGGGAGGAAAGGGCTCTTTCGGAAACTCTGCCAGCTTTCTTCTCCCAATCCCAAGAATAAGAGTAATTTCTCCCTTTAAAAAAAAATAACGAGAGCTCCCCCCTCCTAATGCATAAGGCTAATTAGAATGCAGCCATGCACGCCAGAAGAATTTGCCCTGCAGTAGAGATTGTGGGAAAGGGATCCCGACCATAGAAATGTACTCCCGGTGTGCTACTTTGGGGAGCTGCAGCCAAGCAGTATGCTATTTTCCACCTTGTAGTCATCCCAGGCGTAGTAATTAGAATCAGAAGCTCCGCTGCTTCTGCAGAGCGCATTCCTGAAATATAGATGTCAAGGCTTTGTGTTGTTGTTTTTTTCTTCTTGTTTGGCAGAGTACAGAAAGAGTACAGGGTTGCCTAACTATTGCTGACAAATCACAGTTAGCAGGGATGAAGAAAGAACTCTCCAATCTGAATGGAGCATCAGGTAGGGAGGTTTATCATTGCTCTCTGTAAAAATATTGTCTCAGGTTATTGTTTATACTTCTGTCACAGCCAAGGGCATTTGTAATTGTACACAACAGGGGGAACATTTTTCCTGTGACAAGCTGTGAGAAGATATTATGATTTAAATACATATATATTTCATCTTTTTCCAGAAATTAACTGCAGAAGTAACAATGGCTGAACCAGGTTTCTGAAAATATAATGATGATGGTATGATGATAAATCCTACTCAATCATATTAATTGCAAAACCGGACAAGGACACAGCTCTTGATCAAGTTTCTGTCATAAAGAACAGTGTCTGAAAATGTACTAGTTTGTTCCGTCTTTGATTGGGGGTTGCTCTAATTGGTTGCTCCGAGAGGCACTCGTTGGGTTTTGCAGTACTAGTTAGCCAGAGCCTGAGTTTAGGCATAAGAAAAATCCCAAGAATTATTTTTGAAAATCAAATCTCATCTGAAATACAGTCTCTTCCTCCTGCAGATAGAAAACACTGCTGTTATGTATGTTTCATGCTGTGTGTCTGCCTAAAGTAGGGGGACTTAGCAATTAAGAGGTTTTTCACCCCACTGTAAATACTAACTGTTCATGCCAATAGCATGCCCTGTACAGGACCAGGATCGTGACTGATGATGGAAAATCAAAAGAAATAGACCAAATCTCCCAGATGCTGGGAAGTATGAATCTCTTTGCAATTCATTAGGGAGATAGAGCTTGTGAAAACTGGGAGCAGAATTGACTTGTGGGTCACACAAGGAAGTGTTAAATTAGGGACAAGTAAACCAATTTAAGTAAGATAAAAACTCTAAGGAACTATTTTTCAACAACACTTCCCCTCCCCCATCCCTTCAAAGTTGACTTAACTTCATCCTTCTGTGGATTTTCAGATGCAGATGCTCTTGCATTTCCATAGTAAATGGAAAAAGAAAATTAAAAAACCCACTGTAGAAACTGATCTCTGCTTAGTCTGCCTTTTCCATTTATGCAAAGCAGAAAGGACCCCAGATGTCTAGGGATTTCAAAGTTATTATCTACTCCTTAAATTAATTCAAAGGACATAAGTACAATACAGAGGAAGGAGTGTTTTTATCATGGTATATATAATGGTATAATGGATGAAGAACTGGCCCTGGAATTAGGAAGAGCTGGGTGGGAGTCCCATCTCTGACAAATACTGACTTTTGTGACCTTAGGCAAGTCACTTCACTACTCTGTGCCCCAAGGAATTCTCTAAGACTATATAAGTTGCAGAGCATTGGTGAAAAGAGTTTCCTCATCAGAAGTTTCTCATATTAATGAAATCAAAGGTCTAGTTTTTTTGCTTGTATTTTTTTTTTTAAGTACAAAACATCCTCAACTCAGAAAGAAGAAAGGAAGAAAGGCAAATCCATTAAGGATACCTATAGCAGATACAATAGTTTTTTTTTTGTTGTTTTGTGTTTGTTTTTGTTGTTTCATTGTTTTATTGTTTGTTTTTAAGGATACCTGGTCCATCATTTTGGTTAGGGTCTGCAAATCTGTTTCTCTAGTCTCTGAACTGTCTACTATTCATAAGGTTTTTCTCAGTCAAGACTGTGGTGAAGTGAAATACAGAATAATCATTTTATACTCTCAAGTTTAGCCCCAAGGTGGACGTCAACACTGAGACACAGCTGTTATTTTTTAGCAAAAACAAATTGGAAAGCAATGCAATCTAGAAATACAGAGCCTGTCTTCAAGCCAAGAGGAAAAGATGGGTGAGAGTGTTAGCCCTGCCATATATGATGTTCTTAGAGAGTTTAACTCATTGCTGAAACTCCCTCAGTTTCTCCAGCTGTTTTTGTGCCCACCTACAAGACAGCAAAAAAAGTACCTGAGATGCCTAGGTGGGAAGGCAGCTCCTACTTTTCATGGGGCCTCTCTCTGGCAGAGATTGTTCATTTGGGTAGGCTTTGAGCACAATGTATCTTTGTATCACCTAAGGGGACCCTTTTGAAATTAGGAACAAAGCACCCTTTTCTAATTCTTTAGCTTGGAGCAAAAGCAAAAAAGACAAAAATCAAATGGAACTTAGGTCACTATTGAGGTCATACATGGAACTTTTTAATAGTCATACATGAGAGTCACCAAGGATGGACAAACATGGATGACTTGTGGCCTGCATCACTGTAGAGAATACCGCCATAGAGGAGAGCACAGATGAATTACAGTAACTGAGTATTTGAATGGAAATGATTTTGAATCAGCTGGGTAGAAAATGCCTCGACTTCTTCACGGCATGAAGCACATTATCTTTAGAGAAAGCTATAGGCATGAAGCATATTATCATTAGATTAAAACTGGGACCACATTCATTCTTTAGAGATTTTCATAGAATAGACTTTCTGAGCAGGAAGGGACCTCAGTATCATTCAGATGTTTGCATATTATCTCCCCCATTAGACTGGGAGTTCCTTGAAAACAAGCACTGGGTGAGATTTTTTTCGTTTTCTTTTGTTTTTTACTTTTCTTCGTATCCTTAGCACTTGGCACATTGCCAGGCACAAGGTACATACTTTATCATAAAAATTTATTGATTATCTGACAGATTGTTTAGAACCCAGATCTTCTGGTTCCCAACCCAGCACTTTTTTCCATTCCATTTACTTAAGAAGAATTGGGTATTAAGACTCAAAAGTTTCAATCCTCTAGATTCAGAAAGTTGGTTTCTTTCCTCTATGGTCTTGCTCCTTGAGTGTAAAGGCTGAAATTTTTGCTTTGTTTGACCGTACTTCCTGACTTTGTGCCTTGTACTTTGGGGGTGGAAGGGTGAGGAGGAGTATTGAAGGGAGAGGGTCCAGGCCTGTGATTTCATTGGGAAGGGGAATAAACATTTCTGTAGCATCCACTATGTTCCAAGGAATTCTAATATCTGCTTTTACATATGATATCTTATTTGATCCTTACAACAATCCTGGGAGGAAGGGGCTAGTATTATCCCCATTTTACAGATAAGGAAACTGAGTCAAACAAAGGTTCAGTGACTTGCCCAAAGTCACACAGTGTCTGAGGCAAGATCTGAATTCAGATCTTCCTGACACCAGACCCAGCATTCTAAATATTGAGACATCAGCTGCCTCTATAAATGATATAGGGATTTTCCAGTGAGGAAATCCCCTCCATCAATGCAGTTCTGCAACTGCTCTACATATTACAGTATTAGTGAGTTGCCAGGGGGCCAACAGAGGGGCTGGAAGTCAGGTCTTCCTCATCCAAAGGGCTGGTTCACTGTACCACACTGCCCCACTCTTATACATAAATAAGCCCTTAATGTTTGTCAATTTGAAATGAATTTGGCTCAATGGATATTACTCCTGCATGCAAGCTATCATAGAATTTTATTTTAATTTTACAAAATTTTATGATCGAATTTGATCATAGTCATAGTGTTTCACTTAAAGCTAATAATCACTGTTGGGAAGCACTCTCCCTTTTTCAAACTTTCTGATGCACTTATATTGTCACATGCAGTAATTGATTGTTTTTCTTATTGTTTCACACTTAAAAGTCTGTCTCATCAAACTGATGGTAAGCCTCTTAAGGGCAGGAACATTGCCTTACTTTTTTTTTTTCCTGTAGCTCTTGGAAGATGGGTGCTCTGTGAGTGGCTTATTAATTAACTAGCAGCAGATTTGTTCTCTGTTTCCAGCAGAATCAATTACAAATTGCCCGGTTCCCTGGGCTACTTCCCTGCCCTAGACAAGTTTATCTGCTTGCCTCCATTTGTGATCACGGAACTTCTCACACTCTGAGATCAAGTCTAAGCCTGATGATAAAGTATGAAAGCTAAAAGGTCTTGCTTTGTTCTTTGTGCTGGTCTTTGTTACTCAGGACTCCTTGCTTAGAATCAGTAGCCTGACTTCCTTTATCCTTATTCTGCTAGATTGTGAGCTCTTTGAGGACAAGGACTGTCTTTTGCCCCTTTTTTGTATTCTCAGCACTCAGCACGGTACATGATGCATAGCAGGCACTCAATAAATCAGTTTACTGACTGGTTAGCTGACTGTTACCAAACCATGTGACTGGACCTCCAGAGCATATACTTTTCCCAGTCTCTTAACCTAAGTCCTTGTATCTGCTGCTTAACTCTGGTTGATACTTTCACTGTCCAAAGCTTACTCCTTGCCTAACACTACCCATCTTGCCAGTCTGTTCCCTTTGTTCTTTCCTGATGTTAGCTGCCAGCCCCCTTCAGTCTAGACGCACTCCAATTCTGCCCCCCATCAGCCTACACAGCTCCAGCACGACTCTGATCTCAATATAACACCTACTACCTGGACCTTTCCCTTCCTCCTTCAAGGCTGAAGGGCATGTGCATGTTCAGATCTGCAAATTAGCAAAGCATTCTGGTAAACCAACAGTAATAGCTGAAAAGGGAGGGGAAACTCTACCACCCACAGAAATTGACATAGAGAAATTGACATGTCTATCTAATGAGTGGGCATCAGGAACATGAGCTGAAAGCATTTCCCAATGATCTGGGCTAGAAGAAGGAAGGGGAAATACAAGCTTTCTCTTTTCAAATGATGAAGGAGGTGGAAAAAACATTCCAGTATTCTCTGTGTAGTTCAGTTTTCCCTGCCAGGTAGAACATCACTGCAGCAGCAGGCACAGCAGAGAGAGAGAGAGAAGAAGAGAAAGGGAGGGAGAGAGAGAGAGAGAGAGAGAGAGAGAGGAATTTTCCTGATATGTACTCCAGGGATCCCATGATAGAATCCCTAAAAAAGGGGGAATGATGAGAATGAGGGTGGCAGATTGCATTGCTGACCCAGCATTCATAGAACTTGGGTAATGAAAGGATCAATGCAAGATCTCCCAAACCCTAAGTGTTAGATACACAACCATTTAAACTCTTATTTTGATTATATGGTATGTAACTCAGATAGACAGTACTAGATAGAGATCTGGCTACAGAGCCAGGAAGATGCCACACTCATGCCCTGCCTCTGGATGTGCGACCCTGGGTAAATCATTTCTCTTTTCCAGGCTCTTGACAACTAAAACTATAAGTTGGAGAGAAAATACACTTGTAGAGGAAGGAACCTCACCAAGGAGTTCCCTACTCCACCAAAACCACGGGACTAATCCCTACCTAGGCTTACCTGTGTCATCAGGAGTGTTTTTTATCTATATATATCAGTTGAAAAAAGGCTTTTTAATTCCAAGCCTCACACAACCAACAGGCATTTCCAAAAAGAAAGGGAGTAGTCCGTTCCAACCTGGCAAAGTAATTTTCCATGGCTAATTTCCCCACTGTTCTCTTGAACCTGACAGGAATATTGGCTATCCTCATCTTTGCTTGGAACTTAGACCTCAGCAAGGACTATCTATCACTAACTAATTTTCTACCTTTCTTTTCCTGGCTCGGATCTTGGACATCTTAAACTGGCGGTTGGATTCAATCCAACTCCAACATTTATAAAGCATGGGCTATGTGCAGGGTGCTGCTGAATGTATTGGGAATGCAAAGATTTTTAAAATGGCACCACCCTTGTCCTAAAGTAACTTATACTCTACAAATAATCTAAAGTACACTTAATAAATGCATGTTGGTTGGCTGATTGATTGAATAAAGGACAAGACATGGAAACAAGTTCATATAATACAAGTTAAAGCATCATATTCAAATTATTAAACAAGCTCCTGAATCCCTCTTAATTCTAGTGCCTTCCTTCATTCATTAGCCTTTATTTATCCTGTATATATCTTGCTCTGTATATATTTGTTTGTATTTTGTCTCCCCCATTAGATTATAAGCTTCTTGGGGAAAGGGACTTTCTTTTGCCACTTTTTGTATCCCCAGCACTTAGCGCAGTGCCTAGCATGTAGTAGGCACTTAATAAATGTTTACTGATTGATTGCTATTAATATTCCTTCTTTTCAAAGTCCAGTGTTGGGTTCAAGGGATACAAAAGCGGTTATTACCCAGATCCTGATCTCAAAAAAAACTTACCATCTAAAGCAGAGAAAGACATGTAGTCATGATTATAATACAAGGAAGAAAAGGATAAGGCAAAGGAGAAGTCTGGACAAAGTACTCTGAGGAATATGGTAGATGTGTACATAGGAAAAATGGCATAATAGATTTTACATGAAAAGTATCATTTCTATTTAGAGGGCCCAGGGAAGACTTTACAGAGATTTGCACATGAGCTGGGCTTTGAAAGAAGAGATGGGTTTAAACAGGCAGAGAGGTAGAAAAAGTCCATGCTAGAGCTGAGCTCTAGGTGTTCAAATGTATGGAGACAAAAAAAAAGTGAGATCGGAGAAATCAAGAGGTGGTTCAGTATGATTATTTTGTGGAGTGTACAGAAGGGAATAAAGGAAAATAAGGCAATAAATGTAGTTTAGAGATTATGTAAAGCCTTGAATGCCAAGCTAAAGATTTTGTATTTTGTTTGATAGGTCATAAGGATCCACCACTGAAGGCTTGTGATCAGAGAAGTGACTTGTACATCAGGAAACCTACTTTGGTATTACTGTAAAGGAGGGTCTATAGAGGAAAAGACTATAGGCAAAAAGACTAAATAAGACACTCAGTAGTGTTTCCTAGCCAACTCCTGCCCAAGATCTCCAAGTAGTTTAAACTCTTGCTTTGTCCCTTTAGGTTATTTCTCTATCCCATTCTTTGGCTTTTGGGCACAATATCATCATCATCATCATCAACCATCATCATCGTCAGTCATCATCATCATCATCATAGCTATCATTTACATAGCCCTCCATATGTTATTTCATTTGGTCTTCACAACAACCCTGGGAGGTAGGTGCTGATATTTTTATCCCATTTTGCTGATGAGGAACCTGAAGCTGAGAAAAATAAAGTGATCAGGACCACACAACTACTAAGTGTTTGAGCTAGAATTCAAGCCCAGCTCTTCCAGACTCCAAGTCCAACATTCTATCCAATGCACTATCTAGCTGTCCCTATCACAACTCCTTCCCACATCTCCAAAAATGACTCTAGACAAACTCAACGAAGCCCTGCACTAACTATCAGCCACCTGGCCCTAGCTCTGGCTGCCCTTCAGTGTGCCAAAAGTAGACCCTTTCCATTCTGGAAACAATTATCCAGGAATGATCCAGAGAAAAATATGATTCCTTTGAGTGTATCTGTTTGAATTAAGTCCTATGGGGAGAATGTTCTAAAGCCAACTCTTCTGTTTGGATCTTTTAAAAAATTACTTAATCTCTAGGTGATTTATTTGGCTTAACTCCACAGTGGAACTAATACATCATCATCATTGACTGTATGACACAAGAGTTTTCAGAATGCTTTACATTGTGATTTGCCATTCCACCTAGTAGGACTGGTAAGAGAAACAGAAGGCACCCCCACAGGTGTTCTTATGACAAGTTGGCTCAGGTGCTTTTCTACTGCCACAATCTGGACCCTCCAAGCAGAGTAGAGGAAAGAATGTATTTCTTCTCCAAAGAAAGAGTCCAAAAATTCACAGTCAGTCTTTCCCTCTTTTGTCTTCTCAAGCAGTATCCTTTTTCCACTATTTTTATTGTACATGCAAGGTCCATTCAAGTACATGACTATTTTTGCTCCAGTGTGAAGAAATCTCAGAGTACAAATGATATGTTTTGATACTTTGAAAGTATATAAGATATGGTATATATACAAACTATATATAGATAAAGTAATTTATAGAGACAATCTCTCATGTAACTCATCCAATTTAGAACATTAACAGTCTTTCTTTTAAGAACTCCCTTTTTGAAGCAGTAGGCTCTCTCAAAGAGACTCTAGTCCTGATCTTTAGTGGCCCTGTCCTTTCCTGTACTTCTCCCTGCCTCCATCCCCAGACCTGAGTTTTCTCTCTCTTCCTCTAAATTCCTAAGGTTTACAAAGGAGCATTTATTACACACTTAATATGTGCTTATATGGGATGTGTAGGGTGTTCAGGGAGAATTAGCACCTCTGGTGTGAGGGCCATTTATCCACCTTTGGTGTCTACCTGTCACCCAGCTTTCATCTGTAGCTACAAGAAGTTATAGAATGTGCAGCAGTCACACTTCAGTAAAACCATCTCAGAAGATGGGTTAAACCACATCGAGAGTAACCAATAGACCTCAAACCCATCAGCCAATTAGGAGATGTCTACCCCACACATGTGAAAACTTATCCCAGTGGTCAGATGGGAACAATTTGTTCCATGGCCATGAAGGTAACTGCAGCAGGATAAGTGGAGTGCTTAGAGCAGTGGTTCTCAACCTTCCTAATGCTGTGACCCTTTAATACTCATATGTAGGTGTATCTGCATGTGGGCAGATTCGCCTGGAGATGGATAGAGGAGCGGTGTCTCAGTTCCTAAGACCATTGGAAATATGTGTTTTCCAATGGTCTCAGGTGACCCCTGTGAAAGGATCATTCGACCCCAAAGGGGTCACGACCCACAGGTTGAGAACTGCTGGCTTAGAGGTTCAGATGTCAAAGGTCATTCACTGCATCTCACTTTGTCCTACCACTGAACTTCCATGACTCTGGAAGAGAGAGTGAGGTTGATGACTTTGTACAACTCCACCTCACTTAAATCCACAGTAGGCAAGTCAGGATATCACTCAGGATGTCATAGATCCTGTTCAAAGGAAAGAGAAAAACAACTACATGCCAAGCACTGTGTTAAGTGCTAGAGGTACAAATAGGAAATGTGAGATGATCTTTGCTCTTAAGGAGTTCATACTCCAATTAGGGGAGATAAGCCATAAAGAAAATTTTGACTTTAGGGTTTATGGATAGGTCCAGAAATCCTAAAAGATATAGTAAGAGTGTGGACAGCAAGGCCAAAGGGTTCTTAGGGCTCAGACATACATCATTTGCCTTCAAGTGAAGTGTTCTTCAAACATCTACCTGAAGCCATACAAACCTGGGATTCCCTGGACATAACCCACTAAAATTCCTTGACTACTTTTAAATTTTTTCTTAAGTACTATGAGCCTACCTCAACTGCCCTTAGCTGAACCTACAATCTCAAACCAATCTTCCTGATTTCCCCCCAGATCTCTTCTTTCATCTTTTTTCCATTTGTGAATTTATAGATCATTAAAACACATCCTGTTTCTTAGCACCTAAGCACCTCAGAGTCCAATATCCACTTGGATAGCTTAGTATTGTCGGCTTCTCATCAAGAATCACAACATTCTTCTCTCTAGGATTCACATATCCAGCCCTCATATTCATGTCAATGTTTTTGATTTGGTTTTGTTTTTGGTCCAGACCAATGATTTGATGTTTGTACAGAGCTCCCACTAAGGAAATGTTTTTCACCAATGCTGATTGTCTTAGGCTTAGAAAGTTGCCTGGGAACCATGCAAGATTAGATGGTTTCTCCAGGGTCACAAAACTAGTATATGTCAAAGGAATAGAGGACTAGAACCCAGACCTACCTATCTTCTTGACTCCTAAGACAATTCTCAACCCATAAACCCCAGGATGCTTTTCTTCTCAAACAAAAAAATTGTTCATCTGATACTCAGTTTCACTTCAGTCTCTTTATATACCTACTCTGGATGTATCTCCATATACCAAAACATCTAGATATAAACTATTTGTTGGGAGGAGATGGAGAGGTGGGAAGAAGTTGGACTAGTCTCCAAAATGCTCATAAATCTGAATGCAGGTGGATATATTGTCAATTGTATTTATTTTTAAATGTATGCTCAATGTATTCTGAGACATCTTACTAAGCAAACAAGTAAAATAATTAAGGATCATATGTATTATGTCCATACAGATTAAGCTCAAAGTAAACATTGTTTTTAGAAATCTGAGCTTAAACATTCATTAACATCCCTAAGAAATATACAATACTCAGTAATTCTCATAGCCAGCCTTAAAATTTTGCCATTTTATGGGAGAACGGAGGACTATGATCTCATGAGTATAGGGAGTTCCTAGTCTGTAAACTCCCTCCACCAAGGCAAACTGGAAATTCTCTTTGGCAACTTTTAGCTTATAGGGTTGCCTGGGAACAATGAAAGATTAAGCAACTTAGGATCATATATCTAGTATTAGAACCCCTCTCACTTTACAGAAGAGGAAATTGAGTCCCAGGGAGATTAAGTTACTTGCTCCAGGCCACACTTACCCAGGGTTGCACAGACAATGTATGTCTAAGGCAGACATTTAACCCAGGATCTCCAGTCCACAAGGCTATAGCTCTATCCTCAATTCAAGGATTCATAACCTAAGATCTTTGATCTTATTTTTAAAACATATTTTCGTAAACGTATTTCATATAACTGACTTCCTTTGTAATATTATGTATTTTATTTTATGCATTTTAAAACATTATTCTGAAAAGAGCTCCATAGGTTTCACCAAACCATTAAGGTATTCATGACACGTGAAAACATTAGGAACCCCTGATCTATACCATGCTGACTCACCCTATAGGGAAGTGACTTTGTTCTTAGTATGTATGTGTATGTTTGTGGATGCTATCAATTATAGCTCTAGTTTGGTCATTCTCCTTGCTTCAAGTCTTTCTCCTCTCCAGTCTTTCCTAATCAAGGCTACTAATGTCATAAACCTAACATTGCTTTGATCATGTTACTCCCTTGTTCCATGAACTCAAATGGCTCCGTATTGCCTCTCAAATCAAAAACAAACTTTTTTATTATTTAAAATCTTTCACAACCTGCCTCCAACCTTCCTTTCTAGCTTTTTGGTGAAACTTAGACAAGTGCCTAGCACATCATAGGAGCTTAATAAATATTGATTGATTAAAACAAGGTGTTCCAAAAGTCTTCACATGCTTAAAAAAAGCTACATGAAGACTCCTGGAATACCATCTACATAGAACACACACATATACACACATCTATATATAATGCATACACACACACACACACACACACACACATACATATATACTCACACATTTATTACTCCCTCCATGAATGCTTTTGTCCAACCAAATTTGCCTTTTTTTCCATTCTTCACACATTGCATTTCATCCCCTGTGTCCATTCCTTCAAATATACACAGGCTGTCTCCTATGCCTGGAATGCACTCTCTCCTGCTTCCAATTTTTAGAAAATCTAATTAACTTCAGATGTCAAATAAGTGTTGCCTCCTACATTAGGGAATACTCTTCCTGATTCTCCTCACTGCTAATGACTTCCTTTTACAAATTACCTTGCATATGTTAGGTATATATTTCATATACAGTTATTTATGTATGAAAGGCTAAAGGGCATAGGGGATAGTGAGTTGACCTTAGAGCCAGAAGGACCCAAATGAAGGTACCACCTCTGACACCTACTGGCTTTGTGACCTCGGGAAATGCTTTTAGCCTCTGTGTAGGGGTTAAACTTTAGATAACTCTCTAAAATTACAAATTACAGAGAATGTACTGACCTACATTGGTGGAAAGAACTTTTTCATAGGGAAGTTCCATGAAATGACAAGTCTGAACCCTATCCATCTCCTACATATGTAAATGTTGTTTTCCTTGGCTAGAAAGCAACCTTTTAAAGGGCAAGGATTATTTTTAATTCTACCTTTGTATGCCCAGTACCCAATACATTGTTTGGTACACAGTAATTGCTTAAGAAGTACTCATTGATTGATTGATGAAAGAACTAAACAAGAAAAAAAATCTTCAATTTTCAAAAGAGTTTTCTTAATGGCCAAAATCTTATTAATAAAAGGAAAATAGTTTCACAGTTACATTTTTGCTGAAGCTACTGTTCAATTTAGTTTGACATTCTCTAAGGAGCCACAGACTGGGAAGCTTTGGAGCTTGCTAGGCATCAAGCGGAAACCACTGGAATTAAAATTTTAACACACAAAATTTAGCCCATAGAGTTGATAATTTACACTTGGATAATCAAGAGTTGATTGTAAAGGCACTGAGGCTAATGGTTACAGGGTGAAAGAGTGGATATTTACCAGCTATTCTGTCAGGAAGTAGAATTGGTAACTGCCAGGAGAAAAGGAGGAAGAGATTATGAAGCATCGTATACTATGTGTAGAGGGTGTCTTTAAAATGATCTCTGATGCAGTAGGTCTTTGGGGAGCAGCAACTTCAATATAATAAGTCAATCCTCAACCCTCTGGGGGTAATATTCCTAGGAAATGGCTCAGAACTCAAAAATGTGAATGTTTTTACATTGAACACACGGGAAATAGGGGATAAGGTTCTTGCAAGCAGCAAAAACTATTATCTTCTGCTAGAGATTGCTGAAAATACACTTTTCTGCATACAATTCTTTATTTTAAAAAATTAATTCTGATAATATATACTTTTTCTAGCCCAGTAACCATGAAATAACCCATAAAGTGCAGTACACAAAATAAAACTGGTAACATGCAAAACATTTTTTCTCACTAGTAATTCCATAGAATTCTGTAACCTTTTGCGCTAACACATCAATCAATGGGAGGAAAAAATTGATTTCAGACAATATTTGTTTTTTATAATACATGAAATCAGCAGTACCATAAATACCATCCTTCTTTTTGTGGATATAATTCAGTAATTCATTAACACTAAATTCATCACCAATAGTGACTACAGATATTTTGGCAGAAAGTTTATCTAACACCTTTTTTTCTCACTAAGCTGCATCACTGACCTTGTGTGCTTGGGCTTAGAGCCCAAAGGACCTGGACTATACTTTGGGGGCATAATTATGCCACAAAACTTGAGTTTTAATTTTAAAGGCGTAAGAATATGCAATAAATGCCCAGTGAGCTTTTGACAACCATAAAGTGAATAAAACCAGCGAGGCGCCTAGCAGGATACCAGCTACTCCACATACTTGTGTGCATAGCATCTCTCTTTTTTCTTCTATGGTAGATAGCCCTGAATGTGCGCAATTGCCAATACAAAAGTGAAAATGAAGCTACTAATAAAATGCTTGAAGTTAAACTCAGGAACATACAGGACTAACTATATTTCAATGAAGCAGCAGCTAGGTGGCACACTGGATAGAGTGCTAAGTATCTAGTCAGGAAGATGTGAGTTAAATCCAGCCTCAGGTACTTACTTATAGGTGTGTGACCTTGGGTCACTTAACCTCTATTTGCCTCAATTTCTGCATCTGCAAACTGGGGGGAAATAATAATAGCATCCTCCTAGGTTTGTTGTGAGGAAAAAATGAGACTATTTGTAAAGTACTTAGTACAGTACCAAGAACATAATAGGTGCTAATATATGCTGAGTATGTCTATGTTCAGTCATTTTTCAGTCACGTCTGACTCTTTATGATCTCATTTGGGGTTTTCTTGGCAAAGATGCTAGAGTATTGCCATGTCCTTCTCCAGCTCATTGTATAGATGAGGAAACTGAGGTAAACAGGGTTAAATGACTTACCCAGGGTCACACAGCTAGTAAATGTCTGAGGCTGGATTTGAACTCAGGAAGATGAGTCTTTTTTATTCCAGGCCCAGCACTCTATCCACTATGCCACCTAGCTGTTCTATTAAATGCTGGCAATTATTATTTAAAAGGCTACTTAGAATGGGAGATATAAGCAGTAATAAGAACTCTGGTAAGATTCAATCTGGCTTATCTATTTTGTAAGCAACTTAGGTACTTTCTGATTTCCTATCCCTATAGAAAGAGGTTGAGTGGGCATCAGGGCTATATTTTATATTTGTCTTAATCTGCAACCAGGAGAGGATGTCTACTATGGGATATTCATATAAGTGAGAAATACAAATTAAAATCGTTTAGTTAAAATTAGAAAAATTTTTTTAAAAAAGAAAGTTTTATGGCACTAAGCTATAGACTTCAAGGTGACAAGATTAGGATATTTATTATAAAGCAAAATGGTCCCCAGTTGTATCTTCATTTGTAGCCCATACTTATAATCTCAGTTTTCTCTTTTTGTCCATTGTTATCATTAAGAGTCAACATTGTATAGTGAATATAATAACATTGAAGTCAGGAAGACAAAGGTCAGAAGCCACTTGAAACACGTGATAGTTATCTGATCCTGAGCAATTTACTTTGCCTAAGTCAGCTCCAGTTTTCTCATTTGTGAAATGGAGATAAGATTAAGGCCTTTGAAATGATCAAATGAGATAATATATGTATAAAGCACGATGAAAACCTTATAGTGCTATATAAATGGTTCTTATTATTGTAATTAGCAATCACTCAATGACGATTCATTAAATACCTATTTTGTGCTATGCATGGGGAATACAAAGGCAAAAGCAAAAAGGGCCCCTGCCCTCATGAAACTTATACTCTAATGGGTACACTACAGAAAAAGAGAATTCAGAAGAAGTTTGGGGAGAAATATAAAGAGTTCTATTTTGGTTATGTCGAGTTTAAGATACCTAGGGGACAATCAATTTGAAATAATTAGTAAGTATGAGAGCACTTAATTGTCAATTAATTAAGGCAAGCATGGAGCTCTGGAGAGAGATAAGGCTAAAGATATAGAACTGGTAGTTATCTGCATGATTGAGATATCATTGGACACATGGGAGCTGATGAGATCACCAAGTAAAAGAGTGTAGAGAGAACAGAAAAAGGCTCGTTCCAGAACCTTGGAGTTCACCCTCAGTTAGGCAAAATGATATAAATGATGAGACTAAGAAGCAGCATTCAGACAGGTAGAAAGGGAACCAAAAGAGAATAATGTCACAAAAACCCAGAAGAGAGAGAATCTATGAAGAGAAGCTTGTCAAAATGCTTCAAGAAGATTTAATAAGTGTCTGAGACTAGTTTTGAACTCAGGTCTTCCTGACCCCAGTTCCAGCATTCTATCAACTGTACCACCTAGATTCACTAACAGTGTGCGAGATGACTCACAGTGAAGTTTCCTCATTTCTTTTAACTCCCGGTTACATTCCTGTCTCTTCTCCATACTTTGTAAACCAGTTCAGTCTCGCAAGTAACTCAAGATTTCCCTGAAATGAGGTAATTTGAAAGAAAACCATACTCGTCCACTTCTGATTGAGCACTTCCAAATTTGGTGAAAGGAAATGCATAATGAAGGACTGAAACTGCTTTGCACCAATTAGAAAGATCATGAGCTTGCCTCACCAGCCAATAGTGAGGTTGACAGGTGTTAGAGGTGGAGTTAGGATCAGGACAAGAGAAGCCCACAAACTTCCACATTTTGCACTCTCTGGCAGGCTCTGGTTGAGGGACAGGGGCAGTGCGCTTTCTCATGAGAAAGAATAAAGACCTTTTCTGATCTCAGATTCAGACTCTGAACTTTTTCATCTCACACAAGGGGAATGAAAATTAAGAAAAAGGCATCTCCTTTGACACTTATAACTTTGGAAAGAGCATAGTTGAATGGTGAGTTTGGAAGCCAGATTGGAAAAAGTCAGGAATCAAGAGAAGTGAAGGTAGAGACAGTGGGTATGAACAGCTTTTGTTCAAGTGGTTTGACTAAGAGACTGATGGAAGATATAGAATGATAGCTGGAAGGGATGCTAGAATCTAGTTAAGTTTTTTTTTTTTCAGGATTTTCAGCACTTAGGAATGTTTGCAATCTGCAAAAAAGGAACTATGTGAAAGGGAAATATTGACAAATTATCAAAGTGAGGTAAAAATGATAGAGGGCAATCTGCTGGAAAATTCAAGTGGGGTTAAGATCAGAGGCTAGTCTTGGTGAAGTATCCTCTATTCATCAAAAACTAGAGGAAAGGAAGACAGAAAAATGGATCATATCAAGGAATTTTGACTTATAGAGAAAACAAGAGAGAGATCACAGTAAATAGTCTCTATTTTCTAGGCAAAGAATGAAGTGAGGGCATGTGCTAGTGGCAGGGACGGGGAAGTTTGTGGGGGGAGAGAGAGAATGATATCAGAGACTTGAGAAGAAGGGATGAAAGAAGGTCTTTGGATAATGCATTAGAAACTCAATTAGGAAGGTATAAAAGGAATGGTGAGCTCTCAGTTGAGAAAAAAATTTCTAGTGGACCTAGGTGACTTGTTTGCATGATTTCTTCCAGATCTGTTTAGTAATACATGAGTAGGAGCAGAGGAGGTAGATGGTGGGAGTAATCCCAGGCAAGGAGTTTGGCAAGACACCAGCAATTCCAGGACAAGAGAGTAATGGATTTGAGAGTAGAGGAAGTTGTAGAATTGAATTGTTTAACTATTTGGTCAAGAGTGGGAAGAAAGGAAAGGAAAGTTAAAGCAGAGGAGGTGGCCTGGGAGAATATTGAGACATAATGGTACTGAAAATACCCTTGAGGAAAAGAGGCTTGGGAAAGTTGAAGCATAGGGAGAGACAGAATAATAAAATATAATGATATAAAGGTATTTTCAGAGTTTTTATCATGGAAATGGAACACTTGAGGGTAATGGTGAAGTCAAGTCCTGGACCCTTCCAGTATCTTGCTGAGGTGGAATGAAGGGCAGGGTCATGAGACTTGAGGAACTTAGAAATGAAGTAGATAGAGTGTTTGAGAGGACATTGTCATATATGCAGAAGTCCTGTAGTATAAGGTAAGGAGTTAGTATGGAGAGGAAGACTGTAAGCAGATATAGAACACCTTGAGAAAAAAGGGGTAACAACATAATCACTAGAATTTATATACTGTTTACCATGTACCACGCACTGTACTAGAATGACTGGATCTACCAAATAACTGCTACAAGGATCTTGTTTGGAAAGTGGCAAATTTGAATAGTGAACCTCAAAGGAGAAGAATTTATTAGATCTATTACTTTAAAAGTTTCTTCATATTTATTTTTTCATTTTCCAAAATCCACATAACAACCCCATGAGGACAAGTTTATTAGCTTCACTTGGTATATGAAAAAACTAAGGTAGTGAAGTTAGGCCAATTTGCCTATGGTCACAAAGCTAATCCATATCAGAGAGATGAATGAAATTCAATTCTCTTTTTCTGCCTATCAAAATTCTATATAGTTTGCCCAAGATTTCTTTACCATAGGTGAATATTTCATTAACCCCATTCATGCTATAGATAAATCAATCATAGCACCCATAAACCACCTCTCAATAATAAAAAGCTATTGTCATCATCTCTATACCAGTCCTATGTACTGAAGAGTTTTTAGGATTTACTTAGTTCATTTCTTCCCAGGCTCCTCTAAACCACTCCCTTATAGAGTTCTCGTAACTCTCCCTTGGTCCTTTATCCAGTGGGCTGTAATGATAGATGCACCCTTGAGCTCTGTGCTGACCAAGGCAGGTGATGGCATGCTGCAGTAACTGGGTACAGTCACTTCACCATTAACCCTGGGGGCCCTTCATCCTGCCTCCCAGTGATTAATGTGAGGGTAGAACATGGCCCAAGCTCAAACCCTCCCATTAAGGATGTTATGGTTATTGCAGCTCGAATGCAGCAATGGCCCTTCTCTGAGTAGATGTTCCAAGCTGGACAGGATGGCTTGCCAGATAAGTCAATGTTATTTACAGCAGACACTGTTAATGGCTGTTGGCATGGTGGATACAAATACCATTGAACTGTCCGCTGACTGACTGCCAGGAATCATGGGGAGGGTGGGGGACAGGGGGTGAAAAGGAGCAAACACATACAGCATCCTTTTAACAGCCACAGTCTCAGGGCTGAGAGTTCAGCTGCACACCAGCCTGTCTATAGTCCTGAAGGCTCTAGGTCAGTGGTTCTCAATCTTCCTAAGCCAGGACCCTTTAATACTCGTATGTTGGGCATATCTGCATGTGGGTGGCCCCGCCTGGAGACAGATAGAGGAGCCGTGTCTCAGTTCCTAAGACCTTCAAAAATATGTGTTTTCCGATGGTCTCAGGCAACCCCTGTGAAAGGGTCATTCAACCCCCAAAGGGGTTGCGACCCACAGGTTGAGAACCGCAGCTCTAGGTCTTCCTATTCCCAGGAAAATGAGCTACCTTGAAAGAAGCACCTCTGAAAGGATTTGGCACAGACTAGCTCCTTCTAAAATAGAGCAGGCACCCAGATGTGGCATAAATACGTCCTCCCCGCCATCTCCACTGACCAACCCAGCCAGCCAGTAGAAAGATGACTGGACCCAGAATCAGAAGACTTGTTTCTAGGCATGTCTCTCACTTACTAACTCAGTGAATCTGGGCCAATCTCTTAACCTCTCTAGGCCTCTTTCATCTGTACAATGATCAATGAGGGCAATAGTCTAACAATAATAGCAAGATCCAACATAGAGCTCTTCAAGAGGTGGCATAGTGCAGTAGTGAATAGAGAATTGGCCTAGAGGCAAGGAGAGCTGAGGTCAAGTCCCTCCCTCACCACCCCCACCACCCCCAGTTGCCAGCACCATCCCTTTCCATCTACTCTGTCTAGATCTTGAATCTACCCATTTTTCTACATGTTACCTCCTTTATTACAATGTGAGCACCTTGAGGCAGGGACCCGCTTTTTCTTTGTCTCCCTAGCACTTAGCTCAGTGTCTGACACATAGTAAAGGTTCATAAATGGTGGCAGACATTGGCTACATGACTTGGAACAAGTCCCAACCTTTCAGTGACCCAAGCAACTCTCTAAGACTATATATTGCAAAGTAGGTGTAAGGCTGACTTGGTAAAGGGAGCTTTTCCACTGAAAACTCACTACGTTGATAAAATTATAAGTCTAGTGGGGACAAAAATAAAGAGAGAGAGAGAGAGAGAGTCATATATATCCATATAAATCGACCCTGAGCATAGGTGACACAGTGGGGTATGTGGGGTGTTTGGAGAGGACTAGCACCTCTGGTATGAGGCCTTGCTAAGTCTTTTCAGGACTGCTTATCCACCTTTGGTGACTACCTGGTACTCAGCTCCAACACCTGTAGCACACACAGCAGCCACACCCTAAATAAACCATCTCAACAGATGGGCTAAACCACACTGAGTATAACCAAAGGGCCTCAAACCATTAGGGAAGATGGGGAGGGAGGCCCACCCCAAGAATGTGAAGACTTCCCTTGGTAGAATGGCTAGATGAGAACAATTTTTCCAGTATCACGAAAGCATCTGAGCAGGTGCTGTGGAGTGCTTAGAGTTTGGTCAAACATTGAAGAAGCCAAGATCATCCACTGCATCCCAGGCCCATACCAGGCATCCTAACTTTTGTCTTGCCACTGGATTTTGATGGCTCTGTAAGAGAGAGTAAGGCTGATGACTTTGTGCAACTCTGCCTCATTGAAAACCATAAGTCAAGAAATAAACCTGTGATGTGATTGGTCCTCTTTGAAAATAAAGGATAAACAACACAGAGATACAATGGATAGAGAGTTTGGCTGGAGTCAGGAAGATCTGAGTTTCCATATGGCCTCAGACACTCACAAGCTGTGTGATCCAGGGCAAGTTATATAACCTCTATCTGCCTTTATTTCCTCAACTGTAAAATAGGAATAATAAGAACATCTACCTCCCAGAGTTGTTGTGAGGATCAAATGAAATAAAACACTTAACACAGTGCCTTACACACAGTAGGACCTTAATAAATGCTTGTTCCCTTCCCCTTTATCACTCTAAGGTTCATAAAGCACTTTCATAACAGCATAATAAGTCATACAAACATCATCATCATCCCCATTTTACTGGTGAGGAAACTAAGGTTCAGAGAGATTAGGTGACTCTCCTATGGTCACAAAGCTGACCATTCCTCCCTAAAATTTCTTTCAGTTCTTACATTACGTGGTGCCATAGTGAGCTGAAAAGGGGACATTGCCCTGTTGTCTAGCACTGTCCATAAACCACTACACAACCCCTCCCTGCAACTTTGCCCGGGTGATCAGATACTTGCTCTAACAGGAACCTTGTCTGACACTCACACTGAAGAAATTAAGCAAATAAACACTCTGATAAGAACAGAGACTTAGAAGCTAATATTTCTCCGTAGTCCTTCCAATATCTTCCTTGGAATGGAATCATAATCCAGTTTGTACACTAATTTATTCCTAGATATTTACTCATAGCCTCATCTTCACTTAATATCTACTTAAGCCCCTATTTCTTTACCTTCTAAAAGATGTTTAAAAGGCACCTTTGGGTCATGCCTCACTATGAGGCTTCTTGGCAGTTTGCAACTGAGGCAACCTAGCCAGGCACTAACATGTAAGATTCCAGTCTTAAAGGAGTGGTCCCATTGTGGCATTTAGGATCACACAGTTATGTCCCCATACCACAGAATAACTTTTGACTCCTTTCCAATTGGAGAAAACATGCCAATCAACACTTTTTGAACCATTCAAACATTCTCCCAACAACTACCAGAGATCCCACTGCATTCTTGCTCCCTTTTTCAGCATTTCCTGAGTTCTAGTCATCTCACAAGCTCTGGGCATCTTCCTTGGAGCTCTGAACAGGGGCAGAATATACAACAACATAGCCTCTCTGATGCCATATTAACTAAAGCAGAAGCAGGCTCTGAATAGAGCAGGACACTAGATCACCTTAATGTGCACAGCTGTGTATTCAGAAAACATCCAGGGAAACATTCACCTCCTTCAACAAAGCCATTTGCAGCAAGTATTTGTGCAGAGATTATACTAAGTAGCTATTTTCTATCACCTCTGTCATATCAAATTATTTTCATGTGGCTTACTCTGAAGGAGATTTCCACTCTTGGTGTCTGGGCAAATTAAAATGGTCCTTGTTGGCCAAGAGTACAATGAGCAACTTTAATGTAATTTGTAAATTCATTCTTTGGCTGTCTTAACAGAGGCTTCTCCAGGTCTTATAAGAATATCCTAACAATCAAAGCTGTCCAGAAAGAGCAGGAGCTGCCCCATGAGAGAATAAATTTCTTATCACTTTAGTCGTTCCAACGCTTGCTAGTCATTTGTTGAAGATTCCTAATGGGGACTGATGTACCATGTAGGAGATTGAGCTGGTTGACTTCTAAGATACCTTCCAACTCTGAGATTCCATAACTTTCCATTCTGATAATCTAAAGAGGAAATGGAAAAGAGTGAGAAGTCTTTCCCAAGTCCTCTTAATTCTAGTGTTTTCCCTCTGTTGATTATCTCCAGTTTAGCTTGTATACATTTTGTTTGTACATAGGTTTTTGCATGTTTTTTCCCCATTAGACTGTGAGCTCTTTGAAAATAAGGATTGTCATTTGCCTTCTTTTGTATCTTCAACACTTGGCATAGTGCCTGGCTCATAGTAGGTGCTTAATAAATGCTTATTGACTGACTCACTTATTAGCGATGCTGTTGCCATCAGGATTTCCAGAGGAAAGGTACACATGGCCTGTTAAATTCAGATTAGTACACATCAATTTAATTAAACCTCCGCTCCATGCAGAAAACACTAGATTCTCTCTTCTTTGTCACGATTTTAGGTCTTCCTAAAGCTGCTGCATTAAAGGAGGGTATCTACCAGCTTGAGTTCTGCCAACAGAAGGCCCTATGACAAAATCTAAAGATGTTAGTATTCTTCAAAGTAACTGAGAGAAATAGACCTCATCCAGCATGACCTTCAGGAGGCAAAGCTGGTGGGAACTGTCCAAGTGCCATCGAAACTCTTCAGAGAATTAATTTTGTGACCTTGATAATGAAATTAAATGAGAGATGAAAGTGGCTTGGTGTAGTCATACAAGATACAGGTCAAAGAAGAGGTCTGTTTGATTCTACTCTCTTGCTCTTGCAAGAATATCTACTGTTCAGACATCAAGCATTCCAGATGACTTCATAGGAGATGACATAAAGGGACAGTAGGCTCTATGAGAGTAGACCATGTCTTTGGTAAACTTTTCCTTATCTCCCCCCAACACTTTACTCTGCACACAGCACCCCAACACTGCATTATTCCACCCTATTGGTGATTGCCCCACTGTGTATAGCCCCTCCAGGGATGCACGTGACTCACAGATCATAATCCATCCATGCCTGTCCGTCCTATGCAACTCTTGTCAATGTCTTCCTGGAAATTCTCCACAGGAAGTCCACATGTGAGTGGTCCTCCCTCTCATTCTCTTGACATTGTAGGTACCACATAAATATTTATTATACTCCATTATGGAACATTCCCATTTTAGAAGGATTACATAGTTGAAATACAGCTTCAGACACCTACTAGCTATGTGATCTTGGGCAAGTCACTTAAACTCTTTTTGCCTCAGTTTTCTCAACTGTAAAATGGGGATAATAATAGTACCTACCTCCCAGGGTTATTGTGAGGGTGAAATGAGATAATACTTGTAAAATGCCTAGCACAATGCCTGTCCCAGAGTAGGTGCTATATAAGACAAATTTAATGGTTTTTAGGAGCACAATTTTAGGAAAATTGTGTGCAATTTTCTCTCCATCATGACCATCACCCTAAGTTAGCATACTTATGAGCTTAAAATTTTTGTTGGATTTTTTTTTTTTATCAATTCCTCTGAAATAAGGAATCCCCATAGAAGGACCATTCGACCCTTATCTGGATATTATGGATTGCCACAAATGTGCCCCTCCATTCTATAGTATAAGAAGGAAAATAGATAAGGCCAGAGGAGTATTTCAAGCTTAGTCTCACAGGGTGAATTTTCCTTTGTGGAAGAACAGCACAGTCCAGGATCTGGTCTGTAGCTTTGCAGATGCTGAAATTCTATATTATCATTTCCCTAGAGCCTGGTGAACTGGTTCACACTAAACAAACACATGAGACTGTTTTATAAATCAGAAAGCCGGTATATTAATTTTGCAATGGGGAATATTCACCTCTTCATTGATCAGGCATGCATTTCTGATATTAATGGTACTGACTTCCTAATGTCAAGGCACTTTTAAAAATAAAATACAAATTAGAAGACTACATCATGTGCCTAAAATCAAAGCCAGAGAAATTGACTAGTTTCTCATTATAGCATTTAGAGTTTGAAAGCATATTATTGAACATCTAGGCCAATTCTTTCATTTGTTCAATCATTAAATGGTATTAATTTTTTCCAGTAATAAGTATTTTTTATCAATTTCTCCCACACATACACACCATCCTCCCCATGAAGAAAATATTTTAAATAGAAAATAAAAATAAATTCCTCCATGCCTATCTTCTTAAGTCTTGAAAAACAAACTCATATTAGCCATGTCCAAATATATATGTCTTTTTCCATATTTTAAGTTCACCAACTCTCTCAGAAGGTGTGTGGTGTGTTTTTTCCTCATTCTTTTGGACTCACAGTTTATCAATGAGTTGATTGAAATTCTAAAGTCTTTCTCTACAATGTTGTTATCATTGTATAAATTATTCTCCAAATTCTGTTTATTTTGCTTTTTATTACTTCATGGAGGTTTTCCCAGTTTCCTTGGAAATTATTCATTTTGTCCCTTCTTATAGAATAGTAATACTCCATTATATTCATATACCACAATTTGTCTAGCCATTCCTAGTAAGAGAGGAGCCTCTTAGTTTCCAGTTTTGGCTACCCCAAAAAGAACTACTAGAAATATGTGTGGATAGATAGATAGATAGATAGATAGATAGATAGATAGATAGATATAGATAGATCCTTTCTCTTTTGCTTTGATTTCTTTGGAGCATAGGTCTCATAGAAGAAGAGCTGGTTCAAAGTTTATGCACACTTTGGTGACTTTCTGGGACACAGCTTCAAATTGCTTCCTAGAATAAAGGACAGCTCCAACAACAGTATATTATTAGGCCTGTTTACCCACAGCTTCTTCAACATTTGTCAATTCTACTTTTGCATCTTTAACAGACTGACAGGTGTGAGATAGAACCTCAAAATTGCTTTAATTAGAATTTTGCTATTAGTGATTTGGAGCATTTTTTCATGATTGTTGATAATTTGGATTTCTTTTTTTTTAAACAACCTGTTCATATCTGTTGACAATGTATCTCTCTAATGACTCTTAGTCTTATACATTTGAGTTCTTTATATATTAAAAATGAGATTTTTGTCCAAGAAATTTGTTGCAAAAGAAATTTGTTACTTCTGATGCCATTTCTGCTACATCAGTTTCATTTGTGCAAAAGCTTTTAAATTGTATGTGATCAAAATTGTTAATTTTATTTTGTCTGATACTACTTGTTCAGTAAAGAACTCTTCCACTATCCATACATCAAATACTCTTCACTTATACTTATTCCTCTTGTTTTTGATGTAACCTGTTATATCTGTCATATTTCAATTTGGTGCTTTTCTGGTACCTAATCTATTCTCTCTCTCTCTCTCTGTCTCTCTCTCTCTCTCTCTCTCTCTCTCTCTCTGTCTCTCTCTCTCTCTCTCTCTTTCTCCTTTCTCTCTCTCTCTCTCTCTCTCTCTCCTTTCTCTCTCTCTCTCTCTGCTTTCTCTCTCCTTTCTCTCTCTCTCTCTCTCTCTCTCTCTCTCTTTCTCTTTCTCTTTCTCTCTCCTTTTCCTCCTTCCTCTATGTGTGTATCTATCTGTCCCTTCCTCCAGTACCAAGGTACTTATGGATTTACTTCCTTCCCAGCATTCCTGACTTTTTCTTTCTTCCATATGAATTTCATTGTTATTGTTTTGCCTCTATAAAAATTCTTTGGGGAATTGGATTAATACAGCACTGAATAAGTAGACTAATTTGGATAATCTTGTCATTTTTATTCTGTTGGCTCAACCTACCCATAAGTAGTTAATTTTTATTTCTCAATTTATTGAGGTCTGTCTTGATTTCTGTAAAGAGTGTTTTATAGATTCACATGTAGACTCACAGTTGTTTTATATCTTTAATAGTTATTTTAAAGGAAATTTTTCTTTCTAACTCTTCTTGCGGTATTTTGTTGGTTACATGCAGAAAAACCTGCTACTATAGGACCAACAAATGCCTTAGCTCTAAGAAAAGTATTTGGAATTTTGTCTTCTTTTGAAACCTCATGATGCCTTGAGCAGTAATAATAATAATGATAATAATAATAATAGCATTTACATAGCACTTTAAAGTTTGCAACATACATTGTAAATAGAATCTCATTTTATCCTTATAACAGTGAGGGGGAGTAGGCACAATTATCATCCTCATTTTACAGATGAGTAAACTGAGGTAGGCAGGTTGAATGACTTGCCCAGGGTCACATAGCTAGTAGTTATCTGAGGCCACATTGGAACTCAGTTGATTCCAGCACTCTACTCACAGCACCCCCTTAGCTAGTAGTATGGCATAGTGGATAATGAGCTACCCTTTCAGTCAGGAAAACTTAAGTTAAAATTTTGCTGCTGATATATACTGGCTATGTAACCCCAAACAAGATAACAAGAAAGTCTTCTCTCCAGTTTGTCCACTTTTGCTCAAGGGTCTCAATGATAAGAGTGATAGAATTTTCACAGCCACAAAAGAGGTCTTCTATGTGGAGGTCTCCATGGTTACAGTTGATCAGAAACTTTCCCAATGAATACCCCTCCTCCTGATTTATTTTTTAAATCCATATTTAATCAAGAATACCCTAACAATGTGCCTTCAGGAAAAATGCTATTTATTTTTGTCAGATTAGATCATTTTCATTGACTGATTTTTCCTCCTCCAGAATAAAAGCAACGATTAAGTTTCATCACTTTTCAAAATTCTTATTATGATTAATTATTGCTTAAGTGTCAGCAATAGACTTATTGTGAACAAGAAAAAGAACTGTATCCTTTGTGAGTGTATAGGCTAGGAGAATAATTCTTTCTCTACCCATACACCTTCCTTCAACATGGGGAAAAAATGGGGAATGAAAACTGGACCAATTAGAATTCACAGGCATACTTCCCCACCTTTTCATATTACATTGCGTGTTTGGCAGCAATAAGACAAGGAAAGGCACTTACAGGTATAGTTCCCAGAGGAAAGCAGTCAGGTTGATCAGGAAGTTGGAACGTATTCCATATAGGAATGATTGGAGATAACTGGAGATGCTTAATATGGAGAAGAAGAGAACATGATAAGTGTCTTGAAACATCTGAAGATGAATGAATGATGAAAACTTGTTATGCTTAGCCCCAGAGGACAGTACTAGGAGCAAAGGATAGAGAGGTAGAATTAGGCTCAATATAAGTGTAACATGTGTTTCAAAAGCCCTTCCTGAAGGGACTATATTTATTATTATTGTAACTTTACCAAACAAGTGGAATGTTGTAGAAATGGCACTTTTCACTATCAATTTGGAAAGACTGTTGATAATGATGACTTGAGAGAAACTGAAGACTGTTTTTTTTTTTCCTAAGGGTTGGAAACTGGAGAAAATAAAGAGAGCTAAGATGGAGAGGTCTTTCTTGATAAAGTTGTATAAATCTTTATCTTGTGATAAAGAGAATTCTTGAAAAGAGATTTGCTTAGTATCTTAAGGGAACTAAATGGTAAGGGACTGTTTTCAGAAGTAAGAAGTAGTTGGTCAATCATCTGCAATTACAGTGATGGTTAGAGGAGCCTCTGGCTATGATCTTTCTTATACTTTAATGCAGTAAGTTATTTATAACTTTTGTTGTTACTGATAACAAATTGTATAGTCTGTAACTTTAAAATTGAGTTAATCCTAGAAGATTAGAGGTTTTGATATAAAACATTAGCAAGTGTTTGTAGGGGGAAAGATCTCTCCCATTTATTAAATAATATCTAATAAACCAGGGTCAGAGCTATGAAATAATTAATAAGAAGGAAATTGCAATTTTATTAATCATTGAGAAAATATACATATCCCCCAGATTACCTTTGAACTTAGAAGATGAGCATGAATACAGTAATAAAACAATTTTCAGACTGAAGGATGATTGGCAAGTTGAATAGAGTAGATTGATAAGTTTGCTCTTTAAAGAAAAAAAAACACTCTAGTAGTTTGAGCTGTTCAAGAGCAAATTAGCTTTCCTTGATCTTTACTGATTCCCTTTTCACTGAATATCTTTCATTTGAAACTAGATGATCCCAAAGCAAGCAGTCTAAACAGATGGTAGTAGCAAGAAAGAGAGGTTAGGCAAAAAAGAAATGAAAACCAAGTAAAGGACCTGAGAGACACTTACATAGAAATAGAGACACAGAGATTGAGTAATAGGAATCCTAAGCGGCATTCATACAGGCTAAACTATTACAGTCAGGAAATCAAACCCCGAAGGACTGGATGGCATGAGTACAGTTTAAAGAGGGAGGGATAAGTAGTGTCAATAGGAGAAGCAGTAGTTACAAGGTAGTGGGTTGAGGGCTAGAGGCTTTCCCTTCTATGTCCTGGATTTATATTTCCTATTTAGTATGGCTAGACATAGACTAGAAGCCAAAGGGAGGCAGAATTTCACGGAAGTGGTATTTTTTGAGGGAATCAAAAACACCAGGTAGAGTCAGTACCACAGGTGAACAACTGCTCTTTTACCTCCATACAAATATTTGTTATTAACTTTTGGCATCACCAAAATTCTTTAATAATTAACAATATGCTGCATTTTGGTTACCAATAGCTAAAAAGTTCTCCTTGGTTTGTATTTGCCATATGTTTTTTCCTTGGAAACATTGATACCAACCTAGATATCAAGTGACTGAGAATTTGGTCACCATTTGCTTGCATACTTTCAAGGGACCTGGCTGATTTATTAGTTTCAATTCTTTAGAAACCATTTTTCTTCAATAAGCATCCCAAAACTTTTTTCACATTCTGTCAAGTAGGTTGGAAAGAAATCAAAGGCAAAGTCCATTTTTCTCCAAAGATATTAATGAGTTCGTGCCATATGTTGCAGTTCTGCATGACAAAATTGTGCTGACCACAATCAGCACTTGAAGACCTAATGCACACATTTCTCTTGAAGTGATAACCTTCTCCCTACCAAGGGCAGAGAATCTGATACTGGTTGCTGATCTTGAGAGCATTCAAATATTTTAAAGTTCATTGTTTTAGGGCCAAAAATAACTAAAATGTTTATTACTAATACTCATTTTCAACTTAGAGATAAATGGGTTTTATTCCTCTCATTTTCATGTAAAAACTGAAGAAAGCCAGATTTTTGAGCCCTTAAATGGAGAAATAGAATCTGTATTCTGCTGTCTTTGAAAAATCCAATTAAAAATTAGAGTTTCTTTGTATTTTGTTTTTGTTTTTTGATGAGTGGTTTATTTGAAATTGGTAGGGGTTTAAAATTATAATTAATATTTTTGTACCACATTAAAGATTAATATGCCTCCACAATAGATGGCTAAAAAATAGGAAGAGAAAGTAACCTTACATTTCCAAGAGCATATAATTTCCAGATAACATTAAAAATCCCTCCTACCCTCAGATACCTTCCTCATACCAGTCATGTACCTAAAATTAGAGATTCTTTGGGATCTGGAAGACCCAAAGGTAATGGAGCATAATAAAGAAAGCTCTATGTTTCTAATCAGGAAACTAGAATTAGAATTCCACTTCAGATATTTAACAGTTACTTGAGCTTGGCAAATCATTGACTATCTCAGAGCTTGCATTTCCTTATCTTAAAAAATGATGATAATAGTACTTGTACTACCTCCTTCAGAGGCTTCTTCTGGGGGGGGGGGGGGGGAAGAAAAGCATTTTGCAAACCTGAAAGCTATTGCTTTAACATTATTTGAGGGGAGGGGTGTTTTGGTGGGCTTTCCACCCTCCTCCAGTCTTCTAGGGTCACTTTTTATAATGCACAACACTTTTAGAAAGTGGAAATCCTTCAATTTAACCAGCTCAGAACCTCACTGGGGAGTATGGTAGCTATTTGGGAGCAAAAATCTACAAGAATGAAATGCAGGCTAGACCCCTGTAGGTGGGGAAAGGAGAGAAGATATTAGGGGAAGGAAGAAGGTGCTGAAATTGGGAGAAAGTGGATTATGAGATACTCACAAAGCTCATTGCTTTACCATTTTATTTTTGTTTTGTAAACCAGATCTGTGATTTAGTACAAGGAACTTGCAACAAGTAAAATCCCTCTTTCAACGCAGATCAGTACCTTTTCTATAACTTAAGTCCTAGAAAATTACCTGGAGCACTGAGAGATTTACTGACTTTCCCAAGACTATAGACAGCATATATCAGAGGTGGAATTAGAACCCAAATCTTCCCAGTTCTGAGGCTATGTATTCTCTTCATGCTGCCCTTCTATTATTTTATAGTCATATTATTTTGCCCAGAAACAGTATTACCTACTATGATCACTCACCATATTCGAATCAACATCAAACAATGAAAATTTCCCTCCACTGAAAACAGTCAAAATACTCTGCTGTGGATTCTAGTAACAATCCCCATAGTTGTCTTCCAAAAATATTCTGGTCAGTGACAGCATCATTGCAATATATATTCAAGTTATCAAGGTGACAACTTGGAAAAACAGCACTCACATTATTCTTAGTGTGCATTGTACATGATTAGTCGCATTGTTTTATGGTTACAAAGTGGACACAGGTTTTCACTTTGAGTATACTTTATTCACTTATTGGTAAAGGGGATTTTTTTAATCTCATGAAATCTCATGAGATCCTAGTCATAGGTATTAAGATTCATTACCAATGCATTCAATTTTCCTTAACACTGAGGTACTAAGAGTGGTACGGGGATCTCTTAAAGTCAGTTGCAATGAAACCTTTTTTTATATCATGTTCATTTCATGGATCAGTCCTGCCAATTTTTAAGCCAACACCACAGTGTAACACAATGGCTTCAGTGAGTGAAGAAAAATGCTTTTGGGGAATTTTCAAAAATTTAGAAATTAAATTAAATTAAAAAATTTCCCCAATTACATGAAAAAAAAAACAATTTTTAACATTTGTTCTTAAAACTTTGAGTTCTAAATTCTTTCCTTTCCTGCCTCCCCACTCCTCCCCCATTGAGAAGGCAAGTAATCCAATATAGGTTATATATGTGTAGTCATACAAAACATATCCTTAATAGTCATGTTGTGAAAGAAAACGTAGACCAAAAAAAACCCTCAAGAAAAATAAAGAGAGTAAAAAAAGGATGCTTCAATCTGTATTCGGACACCATCAGTTCTCTCTCTGGGAATGGAGAGCATTTTTCGTTAAGTCCTTCAGAGTTGTCTTGGATCATCGTATTACTGAAAAATAGCTAAGTCATTCACAACTGATCATTTTACAATATTGGTGCTACTTTGTACACAGTAGATTTCACTTTGCATAAGTACATGTAAGTTTTTCTAAATTTTCCTGAGAGTATCCTGCTCCTCATTTCTTATATCACAATAGTATTCCATCACAATCATATGCCACAATTTGTTCAGCTGTCCCCCAATTGATGGGCATCCACTCAATTTCTAATTCTTTGCCCCTAGAAAAGAGATGCCATAAGCACTTTTGTAAGCGTAGGTACTTTTCTTTTTGACTTTTATCTCTTTGGGGATATAGACCTAGTAGTGGCACTGCTAGATCAAAAGGTATGCATGGTTTTATAGCCTTGTGAGCATAATTCCAAATTGTTCTATAGAATGGTTGAATCAGTTCACAACTCCACCAAAAGTGTATTAAGTTCTCACTTTTTAAATTAAGTCCCCTCCACCATTTGTCATTTTCTTTTCCTGTCCTATTGGCCAATCTACTGGGTGGTACCTTAGAGTTCTTTTAATTTGCATTTCTCCAATCAATAGTGAGTTAGAACATTTTTAATATGACTATAAATAGCTTTGATTACTTCATCTCAAAACTGTTCACATCTTGTTGTCATTTATCAATTTGGAAATGATTCTTATTTTTATAAGTTTGACTCAGTTCTCTACATGTTTGAGAAATGAGACCTTTATCAGAGAAACACTCTTCAAAAATTTTTTTCACACTTAACTATTGCTAACTGTATTTCCATCCATCCTATTCCCTCCCATTTGTTCTATTATCTCTCTCCTTTCACCCTGTCCCTCTTCAAAAGTGTTTTGCTCCTGACTACCCCTCCCCCAATCTCTTCTCTCTTCTATCACTACACCCTTTACCTGTCTCCTTCCCCTTCTTCTTTCCTACAGAATAAGATAGATTTCTATACCCTAATGGGTGTGTATGTTACTCCCTTTTTGAGTCAATTCTGATGAGAGTAAGGTTTACTCACTCCCCCTCATTTCCTCCATCTTCCTCTCCACTATAAAACCTTTATCTTGCCTCTTCCATGTGAGATAATTTACCTCATTTTACCTCTCCCTTTCCCTTTCTCCAAGCACATTCCTTTCTCACTCCTTAATTTTATTTTTTTAGGTATCATTCTTTCATGTTCAACTCACACCTGTGACCTCTGTCTATATATACTTCCTCTATCAACTCTAGTAATGGGAAAATTTTTATGAGTTACAAATATCATCTTTCCATGTAGGAATGTAAATTAACCTTCTTAAATCCCTTATGAGTTCTCTTTCATGTTTACCTTTGTGTGTTTTTCTTGAGTATTATATTTGAAGGTTAAATTTTCTATTCAATGCTGGTCTTTTCATCAAGAATGCTTGAAAGTCCTCTACCTCATTAAAGTCTATTTTTTCACCTGAAGGTTTGTACTTAAGTTTTGCTGGATAGGAGATTCTTGGTTGTAATCCTTGCACCTTTGCCTTCTGGAATATCATAATCCAAGTTCTCTGATCCTTTAATGTAGAAGCTGCTCAATCTTATGTTATCCTGGCTGTGGCTCCATGATATTTGAATTGTTTCTTTCTGGTTGATTGTAATATTTTCTCCTGGACTTGGAAACTCTGGAATTTGACTATAATATTCCTGGGAGTTTTTGTTTTGGGATCTCTTTCAGAAGGTGATCAGTAGATTCTTTCAATTTCTATTTTACCCTCGGATTCTAGAATAACAGGTAAGTTTCTCTCAATAACTTCTTGAAAGATGATGTTTAGGCTCTTTTTTTGTCATGGCTTTCAGGTAGTTCAATAATTTTTAAATTATCTCCACCGGATCTATTTTCCAGGTCAGTTGTTTTTCCAAAAAGATATTTTGTGTCTTTTATAGTTTCATTCTTTCAGTTTTGTTTCATAGTTTCTTAATTACTCATAAAATCATTAGCTTTCATTTACTTAAAGCTAATTTTTAAGGAATAATTTTCTTTGGTGAGTTTTTATATCTCACTTTCCATTTGACCAATTCTATTTTTAAAGATTTTCTGCAGTGAGTATTTGTGCCTCTTTTTCCATTTGGCCTATTCTGCTTTTAAAGTCATTCTTCTCCTTATTGGCTTTTTATGCTTCCTTTACCTTTTGGCCTAGTCTGTTTTTTTAAGGTATTTTCTTCAGCATTTTTTGTGTCTCCTTTACCAAGCTATTGACTCATTTTTTCAATATTATCTTCCGTCACTCTGATTTATCTTCCTAATTTTTCCTCTACCTCTCTTACTTGATTTTTAAAATCCTTTTTGAGCTCTTCCAAGACTTGAGACCAATTCTTGTTTTTCATGAGGGCTTTGGATTTAGAAACTTTGACTTTTTTTATCGTCTGTGTATGTCTTTTGATCTTCCTTGTCACCACAGTCATATTCTACGGTCAGAATTTTATTCTGTGTTAGCTCATTTCCCCAGTCTGTTACTTGACTCTTAACTGTTTGCTAAAGTAGGGCTCTGCTTCCAGGGTGGAGAGCACACTCTCCCAAGCTTTTGTGCAGAGGTTTTGTGCAGCTATTTTCGGAGATACTTCTGAGGATCTGCAAGTTTCCAATTCTTCCAAGGTGAAATGATCTAAGGAGAGATGTTTACTATTCTCCCGGCCTATGCTCTGGTCTGTGAGCAACCACAAGCACTCTTTTCTATCCTGGAACTATGAGCTGGGTTCCCATTTCACTGTGGCCACAAGCTCAATTGTTCTAGTTTTCCTCCTTGCCCTGGGACTACCACCCAGGACTGCAACCCTAATCTGAGTATGGACAAGGCAATAGAATTCTGCCCTCACCCCCACCCCAGTGCTAGCAAAGAAAACCCTGTAATCTTCTTCTGTCCTACTGTTTGAGCCACTTGCTGCCTTTGGGCTGAGAGCTCCAAGAGCAGCTGCTGCCAATGCTGATTCAGTGGCTTCCAAGACCAGCTCCTGGTCTGTTGGGGCTGGGGCTGTGCTGGCACAGCCTGTACTGAACTGTGCTCCGCTCTCACACCAGTACAACAGACTTTTCCTGACAACCTTCTAAGTTGTCTTCAGCTGGAAAATTGTTTCACTCCATCTTTTCATGAGTTCTGCTACTCTAGATTTTGTTTAGTCATTATTTAGAAATGTCCTTAAAGTGAAATAATGAGAATATACCCTAAAAAACACAAGATATATATCGTTTCTCACTTTTGCTTCTGATCTGTTCACCATGTGCCCTGTGACCTCAGTAGCTTAGCCTGAATACAGAAGTAAAGATTAATCAGTTCATTAGTGACATCAATCTTGTTCTCTCCTAGAATCTTTAGAGAATCAATGTTCTTAAAAGACTTTGTGCTAAGTGTCATTAATTCTGAGACTAAAATCAAGAAGGAAGTTCCAATCAACTTTACCTAATGACTGCTAAATGCCTTTTATAGGAAACCTTATTATTTCTGTTGTACAGATGAAGGAAGTGAGTTTCAGAGAGATGAAATAATGGTGTCTATAGTCACATTGCTAGGCAGTTTGTGAGCCAAGACAGGAAACTTGAGATAGTGTATGTAAGACACTTTGTGAATCTTAGAATATTATATAAGATGGCTAATTGATCAGCAATTTAAAGAATTAAGGAGTGGCCTAGGACTGAAGTATTAAACTCAAAACTTCCTTGTAGGCAATCAGCAACACTCCAGAAAACAGTCCAAACCAGATTAAAATGTGATTGGAATATATTTAACAAAGTAAATAAAAATACAATAAAACATAGATAATGTTAATGTATGGTTTTCTGAGTCAATATGTGGCCTGCAGAGATCAGTTTAATATACATTAACTAATTTTATCTTCATAACCCACTTGTCTTCTTTAATGTTGCAGAAATTTCCAAAGTGAGAGATACTACTCACTGGAGAGGGTTCTGGAACAATAGGGGGATAGTAGTAGCCTCAGGGACAACTGGGGGACATTGAATAAAAATAAATGGGTAGTAGAAGCATAAGGAAAGAAGAGAAGAAAAATTTTAAAACTGCTCATATGTGTTTCATCTGTTGTATAGCAGTTAAAGTCATAGTGATTACATTATTTTCAAAATAAACATGCAAAATGCAAGTTATAACCAATAAGTGGTCAAGTTAGTCAATAGATCTTAACAAGCAAGTGTTGGCAGGTGAGTGTGCTGCTCATTGCTGGGAAGTCCAGCATGCATCACCAG
This sequence comes from Pseudochirops corinnae, assembly GCA_028646515.1. NCBI lineage: Eukaryota > Metazoa > Chordata > Mammalia > Diprotodontia > Pseudocheiridae > Pseudochirops > Pseudochirops corinnae. Next base: position 249,480,990 of record CM053586.1, read on the forward strand.
GAATGTGTGTGTGTAATGACTTGCTTACAATACTATACTATATGGTTATGTAACTCAATATTGCATCATCAAAATTTCAGTGCTAGAAAAACCCACAAATTTATAATAAATTATTAAATTCAAGATGTGTAATGTAAAAAATTTATATTTTTTGAAATGATACAAATTGTAAAAAAAAAAAAAATTAAAGAAAGGGTTAAAGAATGTAGATTTCCTGCTGGGACTGAGTAATTTTTTTTTAGAAGGTGACAGTAAGTCAAATAAGTTTGGGAACCTCTGTGTTAGAGGAAGATTTCTGGGTTAAAGAAAACACCCTCACCCACCAGTACTTATCCCCCTACTGTGACTGGTATAAGGAGGTACTAAGCCTCCTAGAATATACTATTGAAAAGAAGTCTCATATATGTGTAAGTGGTCCACAGGTGGTATAAACTGTGTGGTGGAATTAAGCTCTGTGTACCTTAATTAATTTAGATATTACCTAGTGATGGTGTCATGAAAACAATGAGCATGAACTTGGACAGACTTCAAGAGATAGTGGAGGATAGAAGAGCCTGGCATTCTATGGTCCATGGCGTCATGAAGAGTTGGACACAACTGAACAACACTGAAGAGGGATGCTGTGAGGGTGGATCTGACCTCCAGAAAATTCACTGAGCTTTTCTGAGAAAATGCTATAGAATAGAAATTATTAATATCATGGCACATCCAGTAAAACAAAGCCAATTGGGGTAGTATAATATTATTCTTCGCAACAATAAAAAAGCTCATGGTTTTTAGAGATTAATTACTTTTAATAAACAAAAGCAACCAAAAAAAAAAAAACCAGCAAAAACATTCCTCTCATTTTATTGCCAGCACTGAAATTCTAAAGTACTGAGGACTTGTGGCTGCATTGATCTTCTATGGGTTTACATGAATAAATAAAAAGCAAACAAGACTTATTTTTATAAAAATACCAGCTTGCCTGCACCTCTGACTACACAGAATGTCATTGAGCTTTATTTCCTATTTCTTAAGCATTACCTCTGCCCCTCTCCACTCTATTATTAATTAGAGTCATGGTGACCCACATAAACATTCTGGATTCATATTCCTCCCTTGGTAGTTGAGGCTTGTTTTAGGGTGAGGGAGGGCATGAAGAGCAGGTGAGGGCAGGGTTGTAGCAAACAACTCCACCATCATCGAGTTTCAGCCAAAGCAAGGTAGATGAGCTTCTCATACTTCTGAATCCAGAACTCCTCACCATTGATAGAAAGTCACAAACACATTCTAATTGGGTCGATCCAAAAAAGAAATGGGGATCTTTATTTTTTCCACCATGTCTCTAACTAAGCCTCATATCAGCTGTTCATGTTCCCTTCCTAAGCATTTTGTGAAGTGATCACCTCCCCACCCCTACTATAAACACCTGAGTTCAAGTGCTACCTCTGATGTATACTGACTAAGCGATCATGGTCAAGTTGCTTAATTTCTCAGCGCCCCCAGGTAATTTTTTGAAATGTCTGGAGTTTACCAGAACATTTTAAGTTCAAATCCAGACCAAAACACAAAACAATAACAAAAATAACAAAAAAAAAGCCCAAGAAACTATAAAAAGAAAATAATGATATACATTCCTTAAAATTATTATCTCGTTTGATCCTCACAACAACTTTGGGAGGTATATGCCACTATTATCCTCATTTTACACATTCTGAAACTGAGGCTAAATGGTTTCCCAGAGTCACAAAGCTAGTGCCTGAAACTGAATTTGAACTCAGGTCTTCTTGACTGTGGGGCCTGTGCTCTATTTACCATTTCACCTGTTGTTGTTGAGGCATTTCAGTTGTGTCTGACTCTTTTTGAACCCATTTGGGGCTTTCTTGACAAAGGTATTGGAATGGTTTACCATTTCCTTCTCCAGCTCATTTTACAGATAAGAAAATGAGGCAAACAGGGTTAAATGACTTGGCCTGGGTCACACAGCTCATAAGTGTCTGAAGCCAGACTTGACTCATGAAGATGAGTCTTTCTGGTTCCAAGCCCAGTGCCCTATCCACTGTGCCATACCAGGCTACCTAGCTGCCTATATGCCAAAATATACATTCAGTGATTTGATTTTTTAACTGATTTATTCAAGGGCCCTTTCTCTGCCATCAGATAGTCTGTAATATTTAATTTCTAACTGCAGCATTAAAGAATTGAGAAAATAGTATGAAATTTTATAGTAATTTTAAAAAGGTTTATTCTTTGATGACTTGCCCTCTGACAAATTAAACAAAGTCACTCAAAGTTTTAAAAATTGAGAATAAAGACTATTCAGTCTTTTATCATCAGTAGTTGAGCAACAGACGACTGGACCCATTCCAATTGAAAATGGTCACTCATTATTCTCCTGTTTTATTTGCTTAGACTTCCTGCTTTTCATTGTAATTTGTGAGCTTCTTGCTTCCTTAAATTATTTCAGCTAATTTACAGAGATAGAATAGAAAAAGTAAACATTAAAACAGAATAAAAGTATCAGCCAAAAAAAAGTTAGAAGACTTAGATATCTACCTGCCTTTTTGATACTTCCATGGATCACACCAATCTGGGCACTCCAGCATTATGGATTGGAATACATACACACCTTTTCAGCTGGTATGTTTCTTATCCATGTCTTCTAATAAATCTTTCACAAAGGGTACACCCAAAATATTGGGAATTCCTTTTGGGGTCCCTTGACATGGCTTGGATAACAGAGAAGTGCACAAACTTCCTCAAATTATCTCTCTTTGATGTATTTTCCAGGTCAACTTTTTCTTATCAAATTTCCAGTCATTTTAATTTTTTAAATATTTTTTGCTTTCTCATGGAGCCATTGATGTATATCTCTTTGTCTCTTCTAGTTGTCAGAGCATCTTTTCCTTGGCTAAGGTTTATTACTTTTTTAAAGCTATTTCATTTCCTTCCAATTATTTCCTCAAAAGCTTTTATTTCATTTTCAAAAGTCTCTTGCTTCATTTCTTCCAAGTATACATCAATTGCCTGCATTACTATTTGCCCTTGTTATGGTGTTACTCATTCCTTCTTTGAAGGGAATATCTACATTTGAAATGATTTTGTCCCGCTGGTGATCATCTTTATTATTCTTTCCAGATGTAGCTCCTGATTTAGGGCTTTTTGTCAGGGTCAGACTCTAGTCCCTGTTTCACTCTTGGGTGGGCTGTTCAACCTTTCTTGGTTTCACCCTGTGTCATCCAGGTTCCTATGTTGACTTCCTTCTCCTAGAGTTCCCTTCCATCTCTACCTCAGTCTTTGAAGTTCAAAGCACTACCTCTTCATTGCATCTCAGGAGAGGGTGCTAAGAACCTCCAGTCTGAGCCACACTGAGACTGCAATCGTTGCTACAGCTTCCTCAGGATTCCAAATGCCTTGTTTTACCACCATACTGGAGCCTTCTCAGGGAGCTCTTGCTGTAGTTCACAAGTTTCTCTGATTTTCCTCTTGTCAATCTTAGAGACCATGGGCTTGTTTGCCCATCCTGTCCCTGGCTTTTCTGGTGCCCTTTTATCCTATTGCCTGTGGGCTGATTGATTTTTTTGAGTGCAATTCTGGCATGGAAGAAGTCACTTATGGTTTTCATTGGTTTTCTCCATGATTATTTGGACTTGTAAATTTCAGATTTTAGCCAGAGTGAGTCGGGGGGGACTGGGCTCTATGTCTCCATTCAAGCACCCATCTTCACCACGTGTAAGCTCATTTCTAAACACACAGACTTTCCACTAATTATTTCTCACTCTTGATAAACAGCTAGCCTACCTCTTTTTCCAGTCATGATTATGATCTCTGATGATCTTCTTTATGCCATATAATCTTACCTTTCCTGGTTATATGTTATAGCACCCTTACTCAACATGTGCCTCTCCATTGCCCTTTGCATGACCCATGGCTTCAATTCTTTGGATACTTAATAATTTCATAATGTATAACCATACTCCATCATTGGAAGAATATCAACATTTTTTTAAATGGGCCTTTTTTTTCTGGGAGAAAGTTGAAGTCATTAAAAACCCTGAGCAATTTTTAAAAGTCAGTCTAGCTTGCTTTTCTCCTATAAATAGTAGGCCTAGCTCATTGGCCATTTCTGTCCTGGCTAAACATACTGATGGACTAGTTCTATTGTTTGGTCATTCAATTGCATATTGTCTTCTGGGCAGTAAACATATTTGATCTTCTAGTTCGTTTCTAGGGAGATAGATGAGCAAAATTATTTTGAATGATTATGAGTTTCATACAGAAGGTTCCACAACATCCTGAGCATCAGTAGGGAAATCCATCTATAGTAAGTCCCTCTTCCATTTAGACTTGGTATCAGACATCCTTCATGATAGCAGCAGAAATGTCTGGTGATCATATACATATCCCTGTTTTACTCTTCACTTGATATTACTAATCACAAGATTTTCAAGCAAAAGTATTGCTATAGTTCATCTTTCAGAGAATCTTGTATGATTGTGACATACATGGGAGAGACTATATTCAAGGAAAATGATTCTGGAGGCCCTTTGGTCTACCAAATCAGATATTTTTTGTTTGTTTGTTTTGTGAACTAAAAACCAGCATAGTATATTTTTTACACTTTTCATTCTATTATGTGTCTATAAACATATAGTGTGGTATAGAATATTATTTCCTAAAATCTTCCTGTTTGCTTCTCAGATCTTCAGCAAAAACGTCCTTCATACTAATATAGATTATTCTCATAAAAATTTTCTAATAATGGGAATGTAGATATGTGGATCTATAGTTACTATTATTTCCTTTGGTTGCCTTGAGTAAAAATAAAGTACATGATTTTTCCCAATAATTTTTTATCCTCTCTTTTTTCAAATATCTTGAGATTCAGTCCTTCAATGACCTCAAAATTATATAAGCTCCAGCATGAACTATTTTTAACCTAATTTAGCTCTTTTCCCCATTTTTTTGGTTTTATTATTGCCATTTTAATTTCCTCATTCCTCAGGTTGGGCACGATAATGTTACAGTCCAAATATAGTGGCACCACTCTCACTAATGAAGAAAAGTCATCTCTTTTTTCTTATTTTTAATATTTTTTTAAATTTTGAATTCCAAATTCTCTCCCTCCCTACAGCTCCTCTCCTACTTATTTAGAAGGCAAGCGATATAATGCAAATTATACATATTAAATTATGCAAAACATATTTCCATATTAACCATGTTGCAAGAAAAATAAAGTGAAAAACTTCTATTTCAATTTGAACTGAGTTCATCAGTTGTCTCTCTGAAAGTGGATTGCAATTTTCATCAGAAGATCCTTAGAATGGTCTTGGATCATTGTGATAATCAAAGTAGTTTAGTCTTTCACAGTTGATCATCGTTACAATATTTCTGTTACTTTGTATAATGTTCTCCTGGTTCTGTTTACTTCATTTTGCATCAGTTCATTCAAGTATTTCCAGATTGAGAAAAAATAGAAATCTTGATGGATCATTTCCTCTTTTCTATTGAAAAGCTATTGACCACCAGTGGCTTCTTCCTTAAATGCCCTTGTTATGATTTTGTTTAGGTGGATCACTTGATAAGCTTTCTGTAAATGTGTTTTTCCTCCATCGATCATCATCTACTATCAACGTTCTACATAAAGTTTTGTAAACAAGTCTATTTTATTTAAACTGGTGTTGCCCTTTGGTGCCATTTCTCTCATTTGGCAAAGGTCTTGCCAACTGCAACATTTTCCAGGCTATTTTGTTTTCTTCATTCTGGCAGTTGATTTACATTGGTTTCACTACCCTAGGAAATGATCATATATATGAATATATGTTTTTTTCTCCATTTACCCTTTCCTAGCTTTTTAAAAATAGGTCCAGTTGGAATTGCCTCAATTGTACAGCATGTCTTTGCATTTTTATTCTAAGCTGTTACTGCTTTTTATCTTCACGTTAACAAGTCAATGGTCTGATTGAAAACTGGTGATTCAGGAATGGCTTCCATGTTGGTAATTAAACATTGCTTGAAAAATATATAATCAGTTTCATTTTTTGTGATGTTCTTTGATGCTCATCATGGACAGTACTTCCTAATTCTCTTCTTGAAGAAGGTCTTCATATGTAAACATAAAGCTTTTTGTTTGTTTGCTTGTTTGTTGCTTTTTGGAGAGGGAAAGGCAGGACAATCAGGGTTAAGTGACTTGCCCAAGGTCTAGTTAAGTGTTAAGTGTCCGAGGTCAAATTTGAACTCAGGTCCTCCTGACTCCAGGGCTGGTGCTCTATTCACTATGCCACCTAGCTGCCCCTAAACATAAAGCTTTTTGATAATTCGTAAGCTTTTGGCTTCTCATTTTCTTACACACAAACAATGGTTTTTTTAATCATTTTTCACCATCTTCCCCTATTCACACTTTTACATTGAGCTTGTTAAAGTATATATTGATTGAATTTGGAAGGCCTTATTGAGTTCTTTGTAGAATTTCTCTACCTTCTCATCTTCTGCAACAAATGGTGGTACATAAGTTGTAATTATCTTCATGGTGATCTTTTTTTGGCAAGTGCTTATCATGAGCACCATAGTACTGGATGACAAAGCCTCCTGTGAAATGTTTCTTGATGTTTTTGGACACATGATAACAAACCAACTCTGCCAAATCCTTTGTGTGCCTCTCCAAAGAGTACCTGTGAGTCATATGTTGATTTAGCTACAGCTCCCTTATATCTTCAGATTTCATTTATAGCAAGAATGTCAAAATTTATGTGATTCAGTTCCACGAGTAGCATGCCCACTCTTTGGATATTGGACAATGACTTCACATTTAAATGTCCAACTGCTAAATTAATGTTTATGATGTACATCAAAACAGTTTGATTCTTAGACTCCTCCCACCTTCTTTTTTGCCACTTTCCCACTGTGGAATTGAAAGGGACTCAGATGACAGGAGGCCATTTTATATTTCTCATTGTTCCTTGATTGACATGGTTAGATAATTTATCACCTGATATCCAACCCATTGATGACTCATTCCTCTTCAGGCCGCACTCCTGACTTTTTCTAACTTGCTCCAGAACCTCTTTTTTCTGTAAGCTCATTCCAGCCTTGCACTTCATACTGGAAGTACCATCTACTCCTAAGGTCTCTCTCTCTCTGATTAGAAGTGTCTGGGGGGGGGTGAAAACTTCTCAGGCAATTTTGAATTGTTACCTTCCTTCTTCCTCCTCCATTGCTGCTGTCAATCAGCAGCAAGCCCCTTCTTTCAACCCCTACCTTCAGTCCTTTGTCTGCTTTCCTGCTTCTGTGGGACTCTCCTCCCATCCAGTGGGAGTCAGGGACAGCCCAAGCTTGCTCCCCCAACCAATGGGAGTGAGGGACAATGGGGGAAATATAACCCTGCTTTGTTAGGGTACAAAAGCTTTCTTCCCCTGACACCTTGGGCCTCTCCTCCATGATCAGTCATAGGGAAGACCTCCCTCTTCTCCTGGGGAAGAGAATGAACTCCTGCTTTTATTCTAAGACATCTCTGAGTTTTTTAATTAATTTTAGGATGAGATTTTTCATCCCAAACAGAAAGCTCTTCCCAGACCTTCTATTCAACAAGGACACCCAGGCCAGCCATGTCTCATTGCTCTCCAAGCTCTATTCCTGACTTTCTCCAGATTTTATATACAATACTTACCCTCTTTTCACCTTCCTTTTATGTGTTGACTTCAATTAGAATGTAAGCACCAATGCACAGTTATAACACAACTCTACAAGTCTCAGGATGGAAGGAGACATCTACATTCAGAGAAAGATCTAGAAAGAACTGAGTTTCAATGGAGACTGAAGCAATCTACATTCTATAGTTCTTTTCCACGTTTGGTTTTGTTTCTTCTTTCCCATCGTTCACTCCATTGGTTACCACCCTTCTATACAACCAGACTAATGTCCAATGTGGAAGTATTTGCAGATCTTATACTTAATTGCATACCCCCATGGGTGGGGGTGGGAGGAGAGAGAAGGGATAAAATTTGAAACTCAAGAGATTGTAGAACTGCATCTTGTAAACTAAAAGTAAATAAACAAGTCAATTTAATAAAAAAAAAAAAAAAGAATGTAAGCCCCATTGAGGGCAAGGACTGTCTTTCTACTTGTAGTTGTATTCCCAGTACTTTGCACAGTGCACAGCTTAAAATAAGTTTTTAATAAATGCTTGCTATTATTGTCTTATTTCAAGACTGTCAAACGCAAATAGAAAAAGGGCCACTAAACCATTCACAAGAATCTCTGTGGGCCCATATTGGTTTAGAAAAATGCGTATTAACATTATCTATGTTCTATTGTATTTTTATTTAATATGTTAAATATCTCCCAATTACATTTTAATGTATTCAGGCCACTCTGGAGTGTTATAGCCCCAGGTGTTAGAGCCCTCTGGTCTTGTTCATTGTCTGATGAGCTTTTCTATGCTCAGCTAAGGCTGGTAATTAGAAAACATATAGTCTATTGCTAGGGCTATACAGGGTACCTAGGATAAAAATTACACCTTACAATTGTATAGTACTTTGCAATGTGCAAAGCACTTTGTTTATTCCCAACCCTCTTTCCCACCCCTATGATGGCATAGGGTCACAGCATAAGTTAGAACAAACCTGAGTCTACCTAAATGCTTTAATGAGCCTAATGAGGTCTAGGTAAAAGAAATGGAGAATGGACTTGTTAGAAATGGATCCTCTGAGCACCCTCCCCCCCCCCTCGCAACTAGCGGATAAGGAAGAGAAAGGGAATTAATGTTTGTTTGCCACCTACTATGTGCCAGGGAAGATGCAAAGCACTTTACAAATATTATCTCATTTGATCCTCACAACAACAATTATTTTCCCCATTTTGCAGTTGAGGAAACTGAAGCAAACCAAAATTAAATGACTTGCACCAGGTCACACAACTGGAAAATGTCTAAGGCTAGATTTGAGCCCAAGTTCTTCTTGCTCTTGGTTCAGCACTCTTTCTTCTGGGACACCTAGCTATCTTAGCTATCTTTCGTATGATGAATCTATTCCCATTATTCTTCCATGTCCATGAGGCTCTCACTCTACATTCTTCCCCAAATGCCATTCAGTTATCTCTCACAGATGTCCCACATAACTTGTTTACTGCAATTTGTACATCCCTAGCTCTCAAGTTTAACTAACTTTTAGTGTTTCGCTAAATTTCCTACTCTATGTATATGTCATCGACTCAGTTCATTCTTTGCTTAGTCATATTTTGGGTTCCACTGATGCTACACATGTCTATTTGTCTTTTAACATCTACTTTACAAGTATTTGGTGGAATTTTTTTTTTCTTTTTAAGATAAAAGGCCCTATTTTTCTTCTCATCTCAATTCTTCTTATAACCCAAATATGGCATATTTCATCCTGTACAACCTGAACACATAAGTAGATAGCTAAGTGTACATGTTCAGTTGAGGAGCCCTTGCCCTTCCTTTCTGCCCTGAAATTGGGTTAGTCCTTTCCTTGTCACCAGATTTTGATCAGTTTTTATTATTCCTTAGTTACCATAACAGCTCTCACATACATTATTTCATATGGTCATCACAAAAAAAGCATTTAAGTAAGAATCATCCTGTCCATTTAACAGATGAAGAAACTGAATATCAGAGACAGTAATCAAAAGTTACACAGGAAGTAGCAGAAGTAGGCCTTGAATCCTGTCTTTTGGCCTTGAACCCAGTGCTTTTTAAAATTCTACAGTAAGTAAAAATAAATAAGTTACTTCAACTGAAGTGTAGGCTTCCAGGCAGCATAGGTAAAGGAGGACACCAGATTATACAGTTCCCTTATTTGAAATTTGAAAGTGTGCTAGTTCATTTGGAGTGAGAAACTTTTTGCCACAGAATTCTAAGAGTCATATACTATGCACTTATAGAAGCGTTGTTATTTGTCCTTCATTCTGGAAGAGGACCATGACATCAGGAAAGTGATGCCATGACTTTCAAGTAAATTGAATTTAAGTGAGGCAGAGCTCTGCAAAGTCGCCAGCCTCACTTTCTCCTCTGGAGGCATCTGGGTCCAGTGGTCAGATAACAATCAGGACAACTGGAGAGGTCCCCCATGAGAAGTACATGAAAGTTACTTAAAAGAAAAACCCAGGAGTTAGTAGTTGTATGATTACTCAAAAATATTCATAAGTTGCTCACTTGGTACATTTCTCAGTACAACCATAATGTTCTGTATTCAGCTCATACTTTGGGTTACTGAAGCTACAGGAATAGTAGCAGTTTCCTTTTCTCATAGATACTAATGTCCAGTCAGTGGAAGACATCAGACAAGGGACATTTGGGCAAGATGAAGAGCAGTGTTCTCAACTATAATTTTACAAAAATATTAAAATATTCTTCAAATTAATGTTTCGTTACCCATACCATCAATATTAACCCAGAGGCTGTCTAACTATCTTACAATGCCTTCCTTAACTTACTCTTTTTTGTTTGTTTGTTTCTCCAAGACTCTCTCAATGGTAGCACTGTTGCTGTGACCTTTCCCATGCCAAGTCACAGCAAACTGCAGCAGTGGAAGTCTCGTGGCACATCTGGTGAAAAATTATGGTGTGCTTTTTGAGAACCCCTGTGTTAGAAGAGATAGTGTGGATTATGGTGTAAAAAAGTATAAAATTAATTTGTGCTCACACTTAGAGGTCCATCTGATTTCCACATAGAGCTGAGCAGCAAAGGTGACTACAGGCAGGGCCAACATTTTTTTTTCAAAAAGAGGCTTAGACTCTATTCAAACATTTGAGAAGGTCCTTTTTTAAGGCCTTAGGTGAGGATCAGAATTTAAAGGTATTTGATAAATGCTTTTAAAGTTAAAAATTTACTGAAAAAATCATGGTAGACATTGCTTTGGTCTGAAAACTCTTAAGGGCAAGTGTTACTGATGAGCCCCTCCAATGATTTTTTTAAAAGCAGAATATCTGATTCCCACTAGGTAGACAGAGTGAATTTAAGCTCCATATTTGTCAGACACAGGTCCTACTAGACCAAAGGGAACATGATGTTTCAGGAAGTCTAAAAGCTCCTTTTGGCAGTTGTTACTGCTCTGAAAACATGGAATGGAATGTTAATACCACAGCTCCTAGTCCACTGGTATTGGACCATTGTGGGATCATGATCAAATCCAGAAGAGTGGAGCCAGGTGGGAAATAAGGATGGCTGTGCTCTGGGTATCTTCTTTAAATGGAGGATCTGGGAAGAGTTCTCCACTGTCCATCCTCTACACTCTCCCATCAGAGGGAAGAAGGGAGGGGTCTCAGGAGTTTTAAGAGATAATGAGGAGGTGTGAGCTGCAGAGTTGTTGTGATCTTATAGAATAATGAGATTCTCATGAAGTCTATGAGTGCAGTTGGGTGGGAAAGAATGTCAAGATCTTTTGGGGGTTCCAATTCTGTTAATATGGTTTTGCTGTTCCTCCCAATTCTGTCATAACTACAAATTTTATAAACATACTGTATACACACACATATATCCAAGTCAATGTTCAAAAAGGTTAAATATATATAATATATGATACACATATATGTATCATATACATATATTATATATCATATACATATATCAGTGCATATATAATACATTTATATATTATATGTATATATGTACATGTAATATATATACATATTGAATACATATATATGATATATATGCATATATATTATAGCATTTATATAGCCCTTTAAGATATGACAGGTACCTTCTATTTATCTCATTTGATCCACAAAATAGTCTAAGAGCTAGGTGCTATTAATATCCTTTTCATTTTACAGATGAGGAAACCTAAACAGAGGTTAAGTGACTTTTCCAAAGTCACACATCTAGTAAGAGTCTGTAGGATTTGAACTCAGTTCTTTCTGACTCCAAGTCCAGCTCTGTCCCACCTAACTGCCTCTAGAATAAAAATGGACCAAATACAGATTCCTGGGGTATGATACTAGAAACCTTCCTCCAAAATAAAATCAATCCATTAATTCCTTCATGTTGTATTATCATTCAGCCAGTTCCAAATATACTTAGCAGTACTCCTACCAACCTATATATCTTCATCTTATCCACAAGCATATTATAAGAGACTTTGTCAACTACTTTATTAAAATCTTCTCTTTTCCTAGGGTTATTTGAAAGGCAATAATACGGTAGGTGACAGACAATCTGTGCTGTTTCAGAATTTCAACAAACAGGTAGATACTACAAAGAGATATCCATTGAATTGAAATAAATCTTCCTATTAATTATAACTGTCTAAAAGTAGAAAATGCTACTTCTTGAAGAAATGAACACTATCACTAGAGGTATGAAAGCAGAGATTAAGTAACCATCTCTTAGGAATATTGGAAAAGGGATTTCAACATTGTGTAAGAAGTTACACTAGTTGACCCCATTTATTTCTATTATTTTGTGATTCAGTGTTTCTCTGATCTTCCTTAGACTTGTTCCTAGCTCTACTTGGTACCTGACCCAAAGCTAGTAGTATTTAAGCTGACATAATCATCTCCTTGGTGTCCTGTATATGTTTATAGTTGTACTAAAATCTGCTTTTTTTGCTAAAGTCTTAACCTCTCTTGGAGCCTTTGGAAAAGAAAACAAAATGTGCCTTGTAATTTGTCTTGGTAGACACTTGGGCAGAGACAGTTTAAGAATGTAGAAACATATATCCAATTTATTGATGTCATTATTCTAAACACTTTTTACTGCTTAGATGACCATTAGTTACTACCATATTTAAGTGGCTATTGAATTTTAGAAGTACTGAAATACTGCGTGGGTTTTTAAATGTATTTGCCATAATATTAATATATTGAGGTAAGTTCGCTCTATTTAGAACAGAGATTGGTCTTTTCAACCCCATTTTGGCATTTTGTAGAACACATGGAATCCATGCTGATTCTGATTTCCTCAGCAAGGGAAGAGCAGATTTTTAACAAAGTGTTCTATTTTTCACATGGGCTGGGTGCTGTGTGGACAGTTCCACAGAGGGCATCACTTGACAGGAGGTTATCACAAACAGAGGAAGAGATTACAAGAAGCACAGTAGGGGCATCCATAGCAAGCTGTTCTACAGGGGCCATTGACCATTGCTAATGCTGTCCTCTGCAGCTGTTCAATGTATGCTTCACAGAGCTGGCAAGCAGACCAACCAATTAATTGCTTATGGTCAGGGTTCCTTTGTTGTGACTTGCTTTAGACCATGTTTCAAAGGTTTAGACCACCTTTCAAAGAGTTATCCCAAATGATATTGGCCCAATTCTTCTCCACACTGGTCCTAGAATTGATTGACAGTGTCCAATGATTTTGAAAAGCATGCCAGAATTTTGGTTGTGCATATGCTGACAATCCTTTTTTCTGTTATTTATTTGTTTTATTGATGTCTTTGTTTTTATAGCAAAGTCACTTTCCCTTATACTACCCCTACTTGTTCCCATTCCTGGATTGACACCCCTCCCCCCAAAGAAAAAGACTTAAGCAAAGCTGAATGGTACCATGCCTCTGGCGGACAGTACATATTATGTTCTACGTCTGTAGTCTCCCAACTCTCTACTGAGAGAAAGGAAGTGTGTCACATCATTAACTCTGCGGAACTGACGTTGATCATTATAATTTGAAACTGTTTTACTTCTTTTTCATGTAATTTTATTTACATTATTGGATTCATTGCATATATAGTTTTCAGAGTTATGTTCTTAGCCCAAAAAGTAAAAAAACCAAGGATTTGGTACCAAGCCCTTCTTGGTACTTATTATGGCAAAATAGCCTTAATTTTCTCGTCTGCTCTTAGAATGATGCAAGCACTCTATTCCCCATGCCATTGTGGGATGGAGAAATAAAGAAAGGAAAAACAGTGCCTCCATTCCAGAAATTCACTGTCTAATGGGAAAGGCATTCTTGACAAGTTGTTCAGTTGTTTCAGTCATGTCTGACTCTTCATGACCCCATTTGGGGTTTTCTTGGCAAAGGTACTAGAGTGGTTTGCCATTTCCTTTTACATCTCATTTTACAGATGAGGAAACTGAGGCAAACAAGGTTAATTGACATGCCCATGCTCACACAGCTAATAAATATCTGAGGCCAGATTTGAACACAGAAGTATGAGTCTTCCTAATTCCAATGCTAGCACTCTATCCACTTTGCTATCCAGCTGCCCTCCTTGACAAGTCACAAGCCTACTATGTAACCCAAAAGGAAATAGAGAATCAACTAAATTCAAGAAAAATGTATTAAGCACCAACAATGTGTAAGATACTCTGCTAGGTCCTGGGTATACAAAGACAAAATAAAGCAGGACCTGCCCTAAAGTAGATCATATTTTAATTATGTAGAATTATGTAGTAGAAAATATTTTAATTAAAAGTAGATCTCCAAAATTTTCCACTTCTATCACAAGATAATCTAAGAGCAAAGGAATGGGTGTGTTACTCTTTTCTTTTTAAATAAAATTTTCCTCATGGATTCTTAATGCAATCTAGAAGGTCAGAGTTAGGATTTGATGATTACTAGGTTCCCAGACAGTTCTTGGGCCCAAAACTGAAAGTTCTAATGAGCTGATAAGAAACAGAGTGTTGTCAGGACTCCCACTGGCCTCATCAGTTAGGTGGTGTGGTATGATGCAAAGAGAATTGGCTCAGGAGTCAAAGGACCCAGGCTCAAATCCCCCATTTAATCATTACTTGTGACTTTGGGCAAGTCACCTAATCTTACTGGGCTCCAAGTTCCACAATATGGAAAATGAGGGGGTTGGATGAGATGACTCTGAGGTCCTTTCCAGTTTTCCATCAATTATCTGGTGATGAATCAATCAACAAGCATTCAATTAATCACTTACTTTGTGCCTGGCACTATTCTAGGCACTAGAGATCAAAAAGTCAATTTTTTTTAAAGATATAGAATTAAATCCCTGATCTAAAGCTCTCTAGCATCTAGACAAGCAGCAAAGATCTTAATCTGGCCCCACATGGCATAAGAGTTGTCAAGAAAGGACTTGACAGGGAAGCAGTAGTGAAGAGATGCAGTAGAATAGAGGAACATTTTCTTGATTCAAGTGCCCACATGTTTCCCTTAGGGGGCCCAACCCCTCAATACAGGGAGAGGCATGGGAGCCAAAGAATTGAATCTCTGACCACTTCTTCAGCACCTGCAGTTTTCTCTTTTCTTTAGGGTAGGTGATTCATGGTTTTGCCTCAGCATGTTCCAACTTTCCTAGTTCTTTTCATTATAATGAGTTTTCATTTATTGGTCCATATTCCTTTCCAATATGTTAGCCCCCAGTCCAATAATGGAACAGCTGGAAGAAGAGACTACAATCTAACTGGGTCTATTTCAAATTTGCCCTTTTCTTTAACCATCTTCTCTTTAAATTATGGCTATGGGAATCTAGGCTGGGATCTATGTTCTGCCCATTGGGATTGAGTTTAGTATTCTATGTGACAAATATTTCTAATGTATCTCCTATGTGCAAGGCATTTTGCTACTTATAGGGAATACAATCAGAAAAAAATAACATTATTCTATCCTATCATAATCTGTCTAGAACTCTATGATTTCCATCAGTATGGCTACTGCCTCCACAGATCCAGATCATGATCCCTCTACAATGTACTAGATGGTCTTGGACAGTCACTGTGGCAGAGAATTTCATCAATTGTTGACTAACTAATGAACCTGGAAATGAGCCTCTCTGTTCTTAGTTCATGTGGCACCTAGGTGGTACTGTGGATAGACATTGGTCTTGACATGAGGAAGACTCCTTTATATGAGTCCTATGCATGAGTTCAAATCCAGCCTCAGAAATTTTCTAGTTGTGTGACTCTGGGCAAATCACTTAACCTTGTTTCCCTCTCTGTTCCTCATCTATAAGATGAGCTCAGGAAGGAAATGGCAAACTACTCCAGTGGTTTTGCTAAGAAAATCTAAAATGGAGTTGTGAAGAGTCAGACATGACTGAACAATGGAGCTTAGTTCATTTGATCCTCAGATTACAGGCAAAGACTTGTCAGAGTCTGAAGCCCACCAGTAGAATCTAGAGTTTCCTGCCTGTAATGATGAAGCCTCAGACTAAAATTTTAATAGAAGGGTATGGGAGAAGACAAACATTTATTAAGCTTCTATTCCAAGGGTGGGGACCCACAAGTCCCAGGTGGGAGTCTGTCATGGTAGTGGGAATTTGAAGATCTGCCCTGCCTCTTAATAGGATGAATGTAATCACCTCAAGCCTGTGGTGGGAAGAGTTTGCTAAAAAGGGGAACAGGAAGGGATGGAGCATCAGAGCAGTTAGAATGGAGGAAGGAGAGGACGCAGGCAAGCAGACAACTAGGAATATGAGTGTTTGTTTGTGGGAAGGTCCAAGCAGGGGGGAAGGCTTTAGGATGGTATGGCTTCCTGAACTGATAAGGTGTATTAACTTCTTTGTTGCTATGATAGATTTAATTTTCTGGTGTTGGGATTCAGCTTCTGTTGTCTGAATAAATGTTTTGCCTCTGTCTTCTATATGGAGGGTCTGTTATATTTTGCAATTCAGAACCACACCAGCTTATTCATAGTTGCCAACAGTGCTTTCAATATTGCCTTTGCAATAAGGGTCCCCACCCCTGTCCCCACAGCACAGTATCTGTGCCAGATACTATGCTAAGCACTTTACAAATGTTATCTCATTTGAACCTCACAAAAACCTGTGAGAGATATACTATTATTATCCCCATTTTACAGTTCATGAAACTGAGGAAAATAGTAATTGAATGACTTGCCCAGGGTCATACAGTTAATAAATGTCTGAGACCAGAATTGAACTCCAAACTGAGTAGAAGGTACTTGGAAGAAAATAAGTTTTTCACTTATAAATAATTTGTGAGTATGTGAAGACACCCTCACCTCACCTCTTTGCAGAGGCAGGAGACTATAGGTGTGGAGTACTGCAGGTAATGTCAGTCTTTTTTACATATTGGTTAGTCTTCCTGAAATTTTGCTGAAATCTTTCCTTTTTATTCCTGTCTTATTTTTTGTTATAAAGTGTTTGTTTCTGGGAAAAGAAAAGGAGAGGGATAGATTGGAACATACTGTGATATTAGAACAAAAGATTAACAAAAATCTACCTAAAATTTGATGACCATCAATCAGCAAGAGTTGGTCAGAGTGGACTCTCTGGCTTATGCAGCATGACTGAAGAAGAGCAGATTGTATGTGTCATGCAGATGTCCTTGCAGGGAGCTGACTTTGGTCAGGCAGAGTCAGGTGACAACTGATGCCAGCTCAGCCATGGATACCTCTGAGCCCAAGAAGGAAGAGAATGATTATGATGTGATGCAAGACCCTGAGTACCTACAGAGTGTCCTGGAGAATCTGCCAGGCATGGACCCCAACAAGGAGGCTGTACAAAATGCCATGGGGTCACTAACCTCACAAGCTACTAAGGATGAGAAAAAGGAAAAGAAAGAAGAGGACAAGAAGGAAGATACCCAGTCATTATACTGAAGCTCTGAAAGAGAGAAAAGAAAGCTCAATTGCCCTATTGAGGGAAGTTAAGCCAGTGAAATGTAATGACCAGAGTATGAATTTAGCCCAGATATTATCTTCTCCTCCCTCTTGGCTGTTCTTCCTTTGTGAATCCTCCTAAACCATCTAAATAAAGCTTCAAAAACCTTCTAGATGTAAGGCCTCGAGGCTCCATCTATAGATTACCCCCCCCACTGACTCCTAGGCAGTAAAGTGATGCAGTGGATAGAATGCTGGGTCTGGATTTGGGAAAATTGGAGTTCCAGCCTGAAACACTTACTGGCTGTTTGATCCTGGGCAAATCACAACCTCTGCTCTCCTCACTTTCTTCAACTATAAAGTAGGGATAATATCAGTGCCCATTCCACAGGGCTATGAGGATCAAGTGAGACAATATTTGCAAAGCATTTAGTGCAGTGCGTACAATTCCCTGGCTGTATGAATTCTTACTTCCTTTCCATCTTTCCCCCTCCCTTTTTAGGCCTCTCAGCTACAGAATGATTCCTACCTCATTGACTTCTTTTTTTTTGTTTTTTTGTGTTTGTTTTTGCTTTTTGGAGGGGATGTGCAGGGCAATTGGGGTTAAGTGACTTGCCCAAGGTCACACAGCTAGTAAGTGTTAAGTGTCTGAGGTCACATTTGAACTCAGGTCCTCCTGACTCCAGGGCTGGTGCTGTATTCACTCTTCCATCTAGCTGCCCCCTATTGACTTCTTTTCTGCATGTAATTCTGCCTGGACCCCTCATTAATGCTGGTTTCAAATGGTCTTTACTCATCCTGATATTTTCTCATTAGTTTCAAAGTTCCATTACAACACTGGAGTACAAACTAAGAAAGAGAGAAATTCATACTCCAACCACCTCTATGTAGGGGAAGAAGAGAAGAAAAGAGGGCAATAATTAACCACAAGTGAAAACAGTTTCTCTCCTCTGGTTTAATAAGCCTTTTTCAAGATATTCAAAGTAGTAGAAAGAATGCTGGGTGTGGAGCCCCATAACTTGGATTTGAATCCCAGCTCTTTCACTTATCACCTTTGTGACCTTGGGAAAGTCACTTGACCTCATTGGATCTCAGTTTCCTTATCTGTAAAGAGACGGAGTTGAACAAGATGACTTCTAAGATATCTTCCAGCTATAAATCTATGGTCCTGTGATCTTCAGGATGATGAATTTGGGTGCTTCTAACATTCCTACCCACTCAGTCCTTCATACAATGCCATAGGCACAAGAGTACAGAACAAGTGCTCTCCAACAACCCCCACCCCCGCTCCCAGATTCAGACTCATATCAAGGATTTTAACAGCAAGAACCAAAAGATTCTTATTGACCTTGAGTCAATATCATTTGCTCAAGGAAAAATAAATTTGAAAAGAAATGTTTCAGGTTGTGAGGTGAGGATGTTTACAGAAATAATCCATCTGTCCTGTTGAAAGATGGAATAGGAAAACAGGAGCAGCTGTGTTATGTGTTTTTTTTTTAATTTTTTGGTTCTCGACAGAGATCATATAAATTTACTCATTTGATAAGCTATACAAAATACAGATGTAATCATCTAACTCCTGAAACTTCCTCCTGCCTTCAACACCTCCTCACCTGTGTCTACTGTAAATATACACACAGGAAAGATATATTTGCAGATGAAAAGCTAAGTGACATCCCCAGGGGCACAATGTGCAATTTTTGCCAGATGGTTAACTGATGAATCCCAGTTCGAGCTGCCTGAATACTTTCTGAGAAGGAAGAAGACAATTTTCTCATGTCTGCCACAAGCTGTGTGTCTGCATGTTTTTTGACATTAGTCATTTACATATCCAGACTGGTTTCTCCAGGCTTGTTGCTCGAAAGGGAAAAAATTAAACACATGGAGGACAGTTGGTAATTATTGCATTGATTATTAGTATTTATGTATTCTCTTTGAAGAATGGACCCATTTCCAGAAAATTCTGATTGCGTTGAGTCATATGTAGAGTATAGTAAGTAATAGCAGACAAGAACTGTTCACTACTACAGGGCCTGTCTTTCTAGTAGAATGTAAGCCCCTTGAGGGTAGTGACTCTATTCATTTGAGATTTTGTATCTTTGTATGGCTTATAGTAGGCACTTAGTAAATGCTTACCAGATTTAATTGAATTTCTAGAAATAGAATTTAAACTCATTAAGTTGGGAAAATCCACTAAGGGAGTCTCCATCTATAGAGTCTCCATCACTCTTAACACCTTAGCTTCAGTAAAAGGTATTTCTCTCTCTCTCTCTCTCTCTCTCTCTCTCTCTCTCTCTCTCTCTCTCTCTCTCTTTCTCTCTCTCTCTCTTTCTCTCTCCCTCCCTCTCCCCACCTTCCTCTCCACTGTAAAAGCTCTTTTGCACCTCATTTATATCAGATAATTTACCCCGTTCTACCTCTCCCTTTTCTCAGTACATTCCTCTTTCTCACCCTTTAATTTTATTTTTTAAAATAATTATCCCATCATATTCAACTCATATGCACCTTCTGTCTATGTATATTCCTTCCAACTACCCTAAGAATGAGAAAGATTTTAGGATTTGGAAGTATAATTTTCCCATGTAGGAATATAAACAGTTTAACTTTATTGGATCTCTTATGGTTTCTCTTTCTTATTTACCTTTTTATGCTTCTCTTGAGTCTTGTATTCAAAAGTCAAATTTTCTATTCAGCTCTGATCTTTTTATCAGGAATGCTTGAAAGTCCTCTATTTCACTGAATATTCATTTTTTCCCCTGAAGGATTATACTCCGTTTTGCTGGGTAGGTGGTTCTTGGTTATAATCCTACCTCTTTTGCCCTCTGGAATATTATATTCCAAGTCTCCTCTTCATTTAATATGAAAGCTGTTGCATTTTGTGTTATCCTGACTGTGGAAGTTTTCTACTACTTAAAATGCTTATAACAATGCAAATATCAAAAAAATTGCTTGAGCACCTACCAAGTATAAGTCAATCCATTATTTGTACTTCTTTTTGACTGTTTGCAATATTTTCTCCTTGAACTATGAACTCTGGAATGTGGCTATAATATTCCTGGCAGTTTTATTTGGGGATTTCTTTCAGGAGGTGATACGTAGATTCTTTCAATTTCTATTTTTACCTCTGGTTCAAGAATATCAGGGCAGTTTTCTTGAAAGAAGATGTCTAGGCTTGATCATGGTTTTCCAGTGATCAATAATTCTTAAATGCTCCCTCCTTGATCTATTTTTCATGTAAGTTGTTTTTTCAATGAGATATTTCATATTTTTTAAAATTCTTTTGCATTTGTTTTATTGTTTCTTGATTTCTCATAAATCAATTAGCTCCCACTTGCCCAATTCTAATTTTTAAGGCATGTTTTTTTTCGTTGAACTTTTATACCTATTTTTCCATTTGACCAATTCTGCTTTTTAAGGAGTTCTCTTCAGTGAATTTTTGGATATCTTTTTTTTTTTCCATTTACCCTATTTAGATTTTTAAGTTGTTATTTTCTTCAATATTTTCTGTGTCTCCTTTAACAACTTGTTGACTTTTTTCCATTATTTTCTTGCATCCTTCTCATTTCTCTTCCCAATTTTTCCTCTATCACTCTTCCTTGGTTTTTAAAAATATATATTTTGAGTTCTTCTATGGCCTGAGACCCATTCATATTTTTTTCTTTGAGGTTTTGAATGTAGCAGTTTTGACTAATTTTCTATAGTCAGGATCTTTTCCTGCCCTTTGATCATTTTTCCAACTTATTTCTTGGTTTTTAACTGTATGGTAAAGGGAGACTCTGCTTCCAGAGAGAGGGGGCACTTCAGTTTTTTAAGCTTCAGGTTTTTAGTAAGGTGGCATGATCTGGGGAGATGTGTTTACTATTCTTTTGCTACGTGAGGAACCATAGGCACTCTTTTCTGCCCTGAAACTATGACCAGAGTCCCAGCTCCACTGCTGCTTCAGTGTCTGGTGTGTTACTGCTCTTCATTTCCCTGGACTGAGATCCAGGAATGCAATCCAAGTATGGGTAATGCAACAGAGTCCTACACCTATTGCCAGCAAAGGGATCTTGTAATCTTCTGATCAGTTGTCTGACACTTTTACCAGAGGTCCAGAAACCATCATTGCCACCACTGAGTCAGTTGCTCACAAGACCTACTGCTACTTTCCTGAGGTGCATCCTATGCTGGACTGTGTTCTACTCTCACCCTGTGAGAGTAGATTTTTCCTGTCAACCTCCTAAGTTGTCTTAGGTTGGAAAATTGTTCCACTCCGTCTTTTTGTGGGTTCTGCCACTCCAGAATTTGTTTTGAGGCATGGGAATTCACTAACTCTTTCAGTCTTTTGTGTCATTGCACTAAGTGGCACACTCTGATAACTACATGCTCATGGCGCATTGATTTCTTTTGGTTAGGAAATAATTTTGATATTCCCCAGTCAGAAACTATGCTACACTAGGCTATATGATGATACAGTGGAGGAAAAAGAAGTCTATATTTCTAAACCTCTTGTCACAGGTACCAACAAATCTGTGGTTGCACACTTGCTTATCCTCCCATATTATTGAACAAATGCCCAGGTAACTTTGCATTTGCATCATACTCTGAAAATCATATGTCAAGACCTTCCAGTAATCCTAGCCCACACACTCCATGAAGTAATCAGTCAGGATTTACCTTCAAGTCTCTGGTTCATTTCTGTCTGTGGGCACAGGGCTCCCCAAATCCAGAAGGCAGAGTGGGAAAAAACTAACAGTGTTTGCCCTATGATGAGAACATAGTTTTAGCGTTACCTTCTTACTGATGCTCTCCCTGACTTCCCACATTCTTGACCTTACTTGTCTAGGTTAGATTCATAAAGTACTTATCATTCTTCACTGACTATATTCATTGATTAATTTATAGTATCATAGATGGCTGGAGCTAGAAGAGACCATTGAGATCATCTAGTGAGCAAGGGGTGAGGAACCTGCAGCCTCAAGGCCACATGTGGCCATCTAGGTTTCTGAGTGCAGCCTTTTGAAAAAGTCCAAGTTTTACAGAACAAATCCTTTTATTAAGAGGATTTGTTCTGTGAAATTTGGAATGAGTCAAAGGGCCACACTTGAGGACCCAGAGGGCCAAATGTGGTCTCGAGGCTGTATTTTCCCCAGCCCTGATAGTCTAACTCTCTCATTTTATGGATAAGGAGATAGACTCAGAGAAGAATTTGGCTATGATCATGCAGCAAATTGGCATCAGAATAGGGACCAAGATCTGAATAGAATCTCCTGAATCCCAATCCAATATCATTTCCGTTACACTATGCTTGTGCCATTCATTCAACAAATACCTATTGAGCTCAACTGAATCTTCTACAGTGGGAGAAAAATGAGAGGGGTGAGGGGCAACACTTGAATTTCACTCTCATCAGAATTGGTTCAAAGAGGGAAGAATATACATATGTGTGTGTGTATGTATGTATATACATACTCATTTGGCCATAGAAATCTATCTTACAGGGAAGTAGAAGGACAAAGTGATAAAAGAAAAGGAAGGGGATATTAAAAGGGAGGGTAGATCAAGGGTCAGAAGCAAAACAGACTTTTGAGGAAGAATGAGAGAGAAAGAAAGAGATGGAGATAGAGACAGAGAGAAAGGACGGAAGAAAATACACAATAATCATAATTATGAATGTGAATGGGTTGAACTCATCCATAAAACAGTGGATAGTAGAATGGATTAGATACAGGAATCCAACAATATGCTGTTTCCAAGAGAAACACTTGAAACAGAAAGACACATATGAAGTTAAAATAAAAAGCAGAAGTAGAATCTATTATGCTTCAAATGAAGCAAAAAAGGCAGGAGTAGCAATCATGATCTCAGACATGGCAAAAGCAAAAATGTACCTAATTTTAAAAGATAACCAAGGAAACTATATTTTTGCTAAAAGGTGCCACAGAAAATGAAGTAACAAAAAAAATTACAGCAAGTTTCTCATTTCTCAAATATAAAGGGAACTGAGTCAAATTTATTTTCTTTTTAAAAAGAGTCATTAATATGGCAGAAAAAGAAAATGATAAATGTTGGAAAAGATGTGGGAAAAGTGAGACACTAATACACTGTTGGTGGAGTTGTGAACTGGACCAACCAATAATTTGGAACTGTGCCTATAAGAATACTCTCTGACTACACAATAGCACTAGTAGATCTGCATATCAAAGAGATCAAGGAAAAAGGAAAATCATCTGCATATAGAAAAACCATTTACATCAGCTCTTTTTGTGATGGTAAAGAATTGGACATTGAGGGGGATGTCCACTGATTAGGGAATGACCGAACAAGTTGTGGTATTATGATTGTGAAATATTATTGTGCTATAAAAAAAATTAGGAGGGAGGCAGAACCAAGATGACAGAGTAAAGGCAAGGATTCACCTGAACTCTCCCCCAAATGCCTCTAAATATCTTTAAATAATAATTCTAAACAAATGATAGAGTAACAGAACTCACAAAAAGACAGAGTGAAGCAATTTTCCAGCCCTAGACAACTTAGAAGTTCATCAGGAAAGGTCTATGGCACCAGAGCAAGAGGGGAGTGCAGTCTAGTTCAGGCTGCACCAGCACAGACTGGCCTCAGCAAACTAGGAGCAGGTCTTAAGATGACTGAATCAGAGGCAGCTGTGGTAGTTTCTAGACACCCCCCACCCCAGCCCACAGACACCAAAGACAACTTAGAATGTCAGCAGGAACCAGGAGCAGGCCTTCAGAGTGACTTAATCAGCAGAAGTAGCAATGGCAACTGCTTCCAGAGTTTTCAGCCCACAGATGGGAAGGGTATCAAACTAGGTCAGAAGATTACAGGGGTCTCTTTGCTAGCTCTGAGACAGGACTCTGTTCTTTTGCCTATACTCAGATCTAGGTCTCAGAACTGGGTAGCAGTCCCAGGATGAAAAGAAGTACTAGCACAGCAGAGCTTGCAGCCACAGTGGAGCATGGACCCTCTTCATAGTTCCAGTGAAGAAAAGTGTTCTTATGGACAATCATAGGCAAGAGCCCAGACCAGGAGAATAGTAAACACCTCTCCTTCGATTATACCACTTTGGAAGAACTGAAAACTTACAGGTTTCTAGAAGTATCTCTGAAAACGGCTGCACAAAACTCCTAAAGCTTAGGACAGTGCACCCTCCATCATGGAAGCAGAGTCCTACTTTAACATAGAGTTAAAAATAGAATAATAGGCTGAGGAAACAAGCAAATACCAGAAAACAATTCTGGCCATGGAAAGTTACTATGATGAAAAGGAAGATCAAAACTCACACTCAAAAGAAAAAAAAAGTCAACATTCCTGCATCCAAAGCATCCAAGAAAAATGTAAATTGGTCTTAGGTCTTGGAAGGGCTCAAAAAGGATTTTGAAAATCAAGTAAGAAAGATAGAGGAAAAATTGAGAAAAGAAATGAGAGTGATGCAAGAAAATAAGGAAAGAGCAAGTCTACAACTTTGCAAAGGAGACAAAAAAAATACTGCAGTAAATAATGTCTTAAATAACAGACCAGGTCAAAGGGTAAAGGAGGTTTAAAAAAAAGCCAGTGAGGACAAGAATGTCTTAAAAAGAATAGGCCAAATGGAAAAAGAGTCACAAAAATTAATTTAAAAAAAATACCTCCTTAAGAAGTAGAATTGACCAAATGGAAAAGAAGATGCAAAGCTCACTGAAGAAAATTATTACTTAAAAATTAGAATTGAAAAAATAGAAACTAACAATTTTATGAGAAATCAAGAAATAATAAAACAAAACCAAAAGAGTAAAAAAACAGAAGACGATGTGAAATACTTCATTGGAAAAATGACTGACCTGGAAAATAGATCCAAGAGAGATAATTTTAAATATATTGGACTACTTGAAAGCCATGATTAAAAAGAACCTATACATTATCTTTCAAGAAATTGTCAAGGAAAACTGCCCTGATATTCTAGAACCAGCGAGTAAAAGAGAAATAAAAAGAATCCACTGATCACCTCCTGAAAGAAATCCAAAAATGAAAACTCCGTGGAATATTATAGCCAAATTCCAGAGTTCCCAAGTCAAGGAGAAAATATTGTGAGCAACCAGAAAGAAACAATTCAAGTGTCATGGAGCGACAGTCAGGATAACACAAGGTTTAGCATCTTCTACTTTAAAGGAATGGAGGACTTGGAATATAATATGCTGGAGGTCATAGGAGCTAGGATTACAACCAAGAATCGCCTACTCAGCAAAATTTTAGTATAATCCTTCAGGGGGAAAATGGATATTCAACAAAATAGAGGACTTTGAAGCATTCTTGATGAAAAGACCAGTACTAAATAGAACATTTGACTTTCAAGTACCAGACTCAAGAGAAGTATAAAAAGGTAAACAGGAAAGAGAAATCACAAGAGACTCAATAGGTTAAACTGTTTACATTTCTACATGGAAGATAATACTTGTAACTCATAAGAACTATCTCATTATTAGGGCAGTTAGGAGGGTATATAGACAGAAGGCACCGATATGAGTTGAATATGAAGGGATGATATCAGAAAAAAAAATTAAGGGATAAGAGAGGAATGTACTGGGATAAAGGGAAAGGGAGAGATAGAATGGAGTAAGTTATCTCACATAAAACAGGCAGGAAAAAGCTTTAACAGTGGAGAGGAAGATAGAGAACATGAGGTAGAGTGAATAAACCTTACTCTCATCAGAACTGGCTCAAAGAGGGAATAATATACACACTCAACTGAGTATAAAAATCTATCTTACCCTAAAGGAAAGTAGGAGGGGAAAGGGATAAGAGAAGGGGGATGATGAATGGAAGGGCAGATTGGGGAGGGAGGTAGTCAGAAACAAAACTCTTTTTGAGGAGGGACAAGGTGAAAGGGGAGAATAGAATAAAAAGGGCAAGACAGAAATAGGATGAAGGGAAAAACAGTTAGCAACAGTTAGTAACATTAACTAACCAACATAGTAACTGTGAAAAAAATTGAAGCAAGTTTCCCTTATAAAGAATTCATTTCTCAAACATATAGAGAACTGAGTGCAATTTATAAAAATAAGAGTTACTCCCCAATTACTAAATGATCAAAAGATATGTATGATAAAAAATGTTCTAACTCACTATTGATTGCAGAAATGCAAATTAAACATACCTATTAGATTGACTAATAGGACAGAAAAGGAAAATAACAAAGGTTGGAGGATATGTGGGGAAAATGAGGTGTTAAAGCACTATTGGTGGGGTTCAACCATTCTGTAGATCAATTTGGAACTATGCTGAAAAGCCTATGAAAGCATACCTAGTCTTTGACATTGCAATACCCCTACTAGGTCTGTATCCTAAAGAGACTTTTTTTTAAACCAGAAATTAAAAGGATATATATTTGTAGCAGCTCCTTTCTGGGGGCAAATAGGAAATTTAAAAAATGCCTCAACAATCTTTGAGGAAGACTGGGAAGAAAAGATGCAGAGGGAGAGAAAAAGGAAGTTGTCAGTGGACAGCTATTTTGTTACTCTAGTATCTGTCAAAGAAAGAGTAACAGGCTTGAAGTCTGAAAAGCCTGGCTTCAAATCCTTCAAACGCTCACTCTGACTAGCTATGTGATCCTGGGTAAATCATATGTATCCTCTATCTGCCTCAAGCAAATTCCCCAGGATTTATATACTAACTTGTAGACAGATTGAAATCTACCTTAGTGGAAGGGGTTCACATACCAAGATTTCTCTCTTCACCAACATAATCATAGATCTTCACATATTCTCACTTCCATTTGATTATGATTATCTGTGGTTAAATGGGATCATTGTATCAAATCATTCCAGAAATGACCCAGGATGAGTGACTAGGTAAAAATTTATCAGGGTAATAGATAATTTGTGCCTAGAAGTAACGAGTAGGAATTGGAACCTCAGCAAAGATAAATCAAAGGACAGACCAGTATCAGAGTTTCTTCATAAAGATAAAATCAAAATGGCTGAGATAATAAGGAAAACAATTAGGAAAAGCAGAGTTTCAGGGTGAATGATCGGTATTGGATCAAAAGTTAAGAAATAAGGAATATTGGAGATGCTGAGCATATGCCTCACTTAACCAGTCTCCACCTAGTTTTGGTCTTTTAATGGTAGCTGTTTGTGTTCCCCATAGCACTTTCAGTGCTCCAGTAGTCCTGAGCCAAGTATAACAGTGCCCCTTTCTGGTTCTGCCAAGCTACTCAGGCCCTGAGCTTGAACATTTTTAGACAGTCAAAAGTAATATATAGTAATAGTGCACCCAACATCAATCTCTCAATTTGTTAGGTAATTCACTTGAGACTGAAATAGTTTTGAGGACTGTTCATATATCAGATTTTAAGCATTTTATGTCCATAGTTCTATAGTCTTTGCTGTTCAGTCATTTCAGTCATGTTTGACCCTCTGTGACCATATGGCAAAGTTTTCTTGGCAAAGATACTAGAATGATTTGCCATTTCCTCTCCAGCTCATTTTATAGATGAGGAAATTGAGGCAAACACAGTAAAATGATTTGCCCAGGGTCTCACAGCTAGTAAGTATCTGAGGCCAGATTTGAACTCAGGCAGTTTTTTTGAGTCTTCCTGACTCCAAGCCTAGCACTCTAAGAATACATGATATTCTAGAGTTATATTCTAGTGAATAGAAATAGGATGTCCAAAACGAGTGATGATATAGACATATCATACTCTTCCCTCATCAGATCACATCTAAAGTATTTCATATAGTTCTGGGCAAGCTACAGTTTAGGAAAGACTTTGACAAACTGGAGAACAACCAGGATGATGAGAAGACTTGAAACTACGACATATTAGGAAGATTAAAGGAATGAGGAGTTTAGTTTTTTTTCAGCCTGAAGGAGAGAAGATTGAGGAGAAACATGATGCTGGTACCCACATACTTGAAAGGCTGCCCTTTGGAAGAGAAATTACATTTTTTATTAGATGTAGAGAGCGTAACTAAAAGTATGGGTTGTTAGTTGGCAATAGGAAGGTTTCAGCACAAAAGAAAGAAAAAAAAATTTCTAGTAATTTGAGGCAAACCAAAATGAAGTGGGTTGCTTCAAAAATTACTGAAATCCCCCATGTGGATGTTTTAAAAAAGATATTGGATGATAAGTTGTCAGAGAGGAGCAGATAGGTGGTACCATGGATAGAGTATTCGTCCTGGAGGTGGGAAGAAGCATCTTCCTGAGTCCAAATCTGGTCTCAGACACTTACTAGCTATGTGACCCTGGGAAAGTCACTTAGCCTTGTTTGCTTCAGTTTCCTCATCTATAAAATAAGCTGGAAAAGGAAATGACGAACTACTTCAGTACCTTTACAAAGAAAACCCAAATGAGGTCACAAAGACTTGGATATGACTGAAAAACAACTTAACAAGTTTTCCAGGGCATTGTAGAAGAAATTCCTGATCAGACAAGCCTTGGACTAGATGACCTCAAATGTCACTTTAAACTCTTCAGTTGCTATGATTCTGTGACCATGGTAGGTTTTGGACCTGGCACATTCTATACGAATTTTTCTTTATATAAATATATCCTTTTCTGTCTCTATGGGAAATAATTCTGGAACCATGCCCCTGGAGTTTCCATGTTTAGCATTACATTATGCCCCTTTATTTTTATAAAAAGCGTAAGAGTTATATTTGTTAGTTACATGCCCTTGTAGTACAATGGGGTGATGAGTCATAGGTACAAAGAAATAGATTTGAGCTCAACATTTTTTGAAAATCCCTTAATAATGAGAACCATCAAAAAGTGAAATGGAACTGCCTCAGGAAATGTTGAGTCTTTTAAAATCCCTTTTTACTTCTGATTTCTAAAAAAAAAAAAAAAAAGAACCATACTGTTTTATCTGAAGTTTTAGGGCAAACCCTTAACAAAGTTCGTATTCATGGACTTGGCTAGCCAATTAGTCTATCCCTTAGCTTGAAAGAAGCACAAATCACATAATCCCTAATGACAAAGATGAAAGGGACTTCAGAAAGTTGCTTAGTTTTTCTGGATGCAGGTGGGACAGGACCAAGGATGTGCTGGAGAGAGTCAACTTTAAAAGGCTTGGATTGTTTAGTTTTTAGTATGACCATTAACATTTCAGAAATGTACGATCACAACAATTAAAGACTTGATTTATTATTGATCGTCTAAACTTCAGAAAGTGTTAATAATGCAGATTGAACTAAAAATGTGTATCTGTATTTTTTTTTCCTGTAGTGTCAAAATTGTTAAACATTTCCCAACATAGCCCTATACTTTACTATAAACACTGCTTTAACTGAACAGGAGTGCAATAGAAGCTGAGAGAATGAAGTTATCACCAAACTGGGGTCTGATAACTGTAGTCTAATAATAACAGTAATAATAATAATTAATAATGATAATAATATTTAAGGTTTGTAAAGCACTTTATATTCATTCTCTCATTTGACCTTCCCAAGATTCCTATGTGGATTCCAGTGGGCTGCAAATTGACTTAGAAAACCATAAATTAGCATTATCTATGTTTTTTCTAATTTTTACTTATTTTGCTAAATGTTTCCCAATTACATCTTACTCTAGTTAGAACCCATAAGTTTGACACCTCTGACCTAGTGCACCCTGGTTGTAGGTCTACCCTTAATAATCATTAGGCAAAGACATTCTGTCCCCTTTCTCAGCCAATCACTCCAATACCAAATCAACCCAGACACCCTGATCTCACAGAACAACCTAGATGCATTTGGCACTTACCTTGGTAGCTGTATCCACAACTCACCCCCATTTTCTTGGTCGCTAGGCACAAGAATGGACCAGTTGGCTCAGGATGCAAAAAGTTAGCAGCCTGGACATGTTTGGCATCCCCTGCTATACAGACAGGAATGTTGAAGGCAGCATCCCCACCCTCAGCTTGTGTGTTCTTGGCAACACTTCACTCTGAACAGATGTGATTCTGTGTTCTAATAGGATACAGTTTCTAGCATCTGTCCAGGCCCTGTGGCTTCAGGTCTATGGAGGTCCCATGAGGAGGTAAGCACATATCCCCAACTCTAATTAGTAATTTGCTTCTAGGCATTCTGAACCCATCTTGACATTCACTTGATCTAGTCACTCATTTATTCCAGATATAACCCTCACCTAAAGAAAGTGGAAAGAAAGAGACAGACAGACAGGGAGAGACAGAGACAGAGAGAGAGAGAGGGAGAGAGAGAGAGAGAGAGAGAGAGAGAGAGAGAGAGAGAGAGAGAGAGAGAGAGCAGACACATCTTTTGGACAAAACAGAAGTTGCACATAGTAACATGATGAAAGAAAAGGTTAGTCAAACAATACTTGGAAAAGACTGAAAAAGTTATTTTATTATCCTGTGCAGTTATTTGTACTTGGAAGTACGTGAAGAGTATGAATTATTCCTTCCAGATGTAGAAGGTGAGCTGTCTAGTGCCTGCGAACCAATTTCTTTGTGATCATTATGTTCATTTTGGAACATTTTCTCTTCTGTTGTGAAAATATAAATGCTGTACCATGATGAAAGATACTCAATGGTGAAGACCTGTTTATCAGTTAAAAGTCCATTTGTTGGTTCCTGCAGCCAATTTAGGTGATTTGTGGCCTTTTCACACACTGCTAACCCCCAAAACAATGCATTGGATTTGGATTTTTTGTTTGTTTTATTTTGTTTTGGGGGTTTGATATTTATTACTGTAAAGAACTATGGGACTATACTGATATTTCAGAACAGTGAACAAAATGAGGTCTGTGCTTTGAATGTTGAAAACCTTAGGTTCATTTTGGTGTTTTGTCTTTTAGTTAAATAGATCCAGTAAAGGTCTCTGTGTTTTTACTCTGATTGTACCTTAAATTAAAGTAAGATCTTGTCAAGAATTTGAGTAAAAGATGTTCCTGAAAGGTTAGGTTCCTATAGAATCTCCTGTGAGTCAGTGGTAATACTCTTAAATGGGTTCAAAATTTCATAGAATAGAACATTCAAGCAGAACAGGGCCTTAGAAATCATCTATTCTAACCCTCTCCTCTAACTCAGCTCACTTCCTGATTCACCAGCCTGCTTTGCCACCTCTGCCCAAATGGAGATGTTGTCACTCCTGATGCTTTCTCCTCCGACTGGTTAGTTCCTCTTTGGAACCTCCATTTGAGGAAGCACCTATGCCATCCACGCTCACTTCTAACCAGGCTCAGCTCCTGATTCTCTGATGAAATTCCTTTTTTATTATCATCTTCCCTATTAGAATGTAAGCTCTTCGAGGACAACCATCTTTCTTTTTGTTTATTTTTGTATTCCCAGAGTTTAGAACAGTCTCTAGTCCATGGTAAACATTTAGTAAGTGCTCTATCAGATCTCATCTAATCCTCATTTTACAGATGGAGGAATAGAAACCTAGAGAGGAGAAAGAGTTTACTGAGAAGCTCAACGTTTGCAAAAGAATTCAATTAATTTGTAGTCCATGGGACCTACTATTTTGTTTTCCTAAGATTTCTATTAAGGCTCACCCACCATTTTTGCATGACAAGATCCTATCACTATCTGTGTGGTGGCCACTTGGATTCATGTTCCTCTCTAGACCTTTATCAGGATATTTGCTCGTAACTGGAGCTCAGGTGGCAATTAAGATGGTGAAGATCAGAAACTTGATTCTGATCACCCCAGAGGGTAGAGCAGAGGCTGCTGTTCTAAACACAGAAGAAAAACCAGAGGACTTTGCACGATCTGGGTATACGGGAGTCCAAAATGGGACTCTGATGCTAGGAGATCGGTTCAAAGGCAAGGTGAGAGGTGAGTCATATAAGCCAAGTGAGTACCAAGCACAATCCAAAAACCACTCTAAGGGTGTTGATACAGGCAGGGACAAGGCAACCGAAAGGCATAAATAATGGGCAACAGTAGAGGAACAAAGAGGTAAGCAATTAGACATCTGTACGTTTTAGCAGTAAGCATTAGAAACCCAGCTTCTGGGGTTCATGGCTAGGAAATCCAGACACTGGGTGTTGTGGGCCAGGTTAAGGGCACTGGGGTTTGTTTACAAGGGATGAACCAGCACTTAGCACAGTGCCAGGAATATAAGTGCTTAACAAATGTTCTATCTATCTGTCTATCTGTCTGTCTGTTTATCTCTCTATCTGTCTATCTCTCTGTCTGTCCATCTGTTTATCTATCTATCTATATCTATCTAGTCAGAGCAAAAAACTCGACTCATTATCACTGCAGGAAGATTATTCTATTCAATCCCCCTTACCTCATTATCTTCTTCATCAAATTATCATAGAGTACTTCATTTAGATCTCTCCTTTGCCATTCTCACATACTTTCTTCTAAATAAATTGCAAGCTTCTTAAGGGCAGGAACTGTATAGACAGGCTTTTCCCCCCCATCTTTATATTCCTGAGCTTAATATGGTGCCTTGGGTATATACTGATTTGAGTTTTCTGTTTCTCTTTTTATCTCTGTGTATGTGTCTCTCTCTGTGTTTCTGTCACATTGTCTCTATCTATCTATCTATCTATCTATCAATCTGTCTATCTCATTCTATTAACCAAAATCTGTAGCTATGTTCTGTTTTAATAATCATAATCTAAATATTCCTTGAGGATGTCCACAGACTCGCTGGCATATCCCTGTTTCTTCTCCTTCCTCATCTATGATTCTGCTTTCATTCTCCTTCCCTTTATGGATGCGTATGTGTATATATATAAAACTAAACACACTGATTACATAATAACAAGATATCAAAGTTAAATGAAATTTGAAGAACTCATTTAATCTAGGTGCTTTTAACCAGAAGTCTGTGAATTTTTAAAAAGTATTTTTATAATATTGTTAGTCTCCATTGAAATCCTATGAATTTGAGAAGGTGTCTATAGACTTTAGCAGAATGCCCAAGCAGTCTAATGCACATAAGCAATGATTAAGAGCCCTTGCTTTAGTCTAAGGGCAGCTAAGTGGCTCAGTGGATAGAGCATTGAGCCTTGAGTGAGGAAAACCTAAGTTCAAATCCGGCTTCAGACATTTACTAACTGTGCGACCCTAGGAAAGTTACTTAACCCTGTTTGTCTCAGTTTTCTCACCTGTAAAATGAGCTGGAGAAGGAAATGGCAAACCACTCTATTATCTTTGCTAAGAAAACCCCAAATGGGGTCACAAAGAGTCAGACATGGCTGAAAATGACTGAACAGCGACAACTCTAGTCAAACGTGTTCCTGAGTAAGAGCCTGATGTACAACATACTTGACAATGGTCATCTAGACTTTGCTCGAAGAACTCCCAGTAATGGGAAGCTCACTACATCCTCTAGCAGCCCATTCCAATTTGGGATGGTTTTTAAAGTTTGGGAACTTTTTCTGCAGGTGGAACCTAGAGTTCACCCTTCTGCCACCCACCTCTCCTAGTTCTTGCCCTCTGGGGCCAAACAATAAGTGAAATTCTCATCCACATACTTGAGGATAGTTATCACACACCTTCTGAGTCTTCTCTTCTTCAAGTTAAACATCCCTGGTTCCTTCCGTCAGTCCTCAAATGATGTGTTCTTACTCCCTCCAACTTTCAATCTTCCAGCTTGTCCATTGTCCCTAAAATGTTGTATTCAGAGTTGCATCCAATAACCCTGATATGGCTTGGCCAAGGCAGAATGTTGTAGGACTTTCATAATCCTAGGCCTTGACACTTTGCTTCTCTTAATGAAGAATAAGAGAGCATTATCATTTTGGATTGCCACCACTAAGCTTTCAATTCTTTAAGACCCCCCAGGTCTTTTTCATTTAACTTTATCTATTCACCAAATGCATTGTGTACTCTCTGCTATTTATTTTCTTCACTTAGTCCCATTTTGTTGTTGCAAAATATAATGCTAAAAAATGCAAAACCCACCCATTCATCATAATTTAATTTTGTATTACAAGGAGTAGTAATTAAACATCCCTGTCCATTCCCCAAATGCAATTAATCCACAAAGTCAGAAATTAAGAGGAACTAGTGATAAGAAACAAAGTATTATCAGAATTGATGCCAAAATAAAATTTCTAAGCTTTTTGGCTTTAGGTCACCTTATAAAAGTTGCACGATAATTTATAGAAAACATGAAAATTTGATTTGGTGACTATGAACCTAGTCACCTTGATCCTCTTTTGACATGAATTATTTTAATAGTTTCTTTGAAGGCTATGAGCCTAATGGCTAAATATGAGATGGCACCAAATGATCCTTAGCCTATTCCGCTATAAAGAGGCACATTAAATAAAAATCTGTCACAGTGATCCACCATTTTGACAGGAGAGTATTAAAATTAATACTTTCAGGTAAAGTCTGCCCTTGTGAATGAATGGAAAATATTTTAAGTACTTTCTACAGGCTAGGCACTGTGCTAAGTGCTAGAAGTACAAATTTTAAAAGAGATAGCCCCTGCCCCCACAGAGCTTATATTCTTATAGGGGTAAGAAAACACTGCATTTACTGACAGAAGAGCTGAGTTTGAGTCCTGTTCCACTCATTACCTGTGTGACAATGGATCAAGACTGTCCACGGCCTGGGCATCATTTTTCTCATTAGTAAAATGAAGGGGGTTGGGCTAGATGAGCCACAAGACCCCTCCCTTCTTTTAATTGGGAAGAACAGTTATATTGTGGAAAATGGGAATAGACTTCTGAATGCTGCTGGATTAGTTCATTATAGTAAGATTGTACTTTAAAATCCCTAAATATCTAATATGCCATATTAAAAGGCAGGGGGTACCTAGTTGATAGACTACTGGGCTTGAATCCAGAAAGACATGTTCATAAGTTCAAATCCAGCCTCAGAAATTTAGTACTTCTATGACCATGGAAGAGTCATTTAACCCTGTTTGCCTCAGTTTCCTTACTTGTAAAATGAACTAGAGAAGGAAATGGCAAACCACTCTAGTATCTTTACCAGGAATATCCCAAATAGGGTCATTAAGAGTCAGACACAACAGAAAAACAACTGAACAGAAAAACAACAAAAACCTTTCTCATTGTTCTATCTATTTAGAATTTTCTGATTTTGTTTGTTTTGAGGAGAGGCAACCACCTTTAAGAAATTTAGTAAAAAAAAGCAATCTAAGAATAGCCAAGACCTAGGTTGTAGAACAGAGATAAAACTCCTAGTTTGTAAATCTCACAGTAAATTGTTACTTCCATTTGAGGTGTCTTTGGATGAGCCACAAAGAAGTTAGCAGGAAGAAGGTGAGAAAAGGTGAGAGTTGAAAGTAATGGGCCTTTGTTGAGAGAAATCCAAAGCAACCTCTTTTTATCTCCAGAGTTAAGAGATTTCTCTGTGATTAGAAAAGAATATTGAGGTGGCAGCTGTCACCCTTCATTTTTTAAAGTAATCAGGAAGAAGCCTGGGGAAATGATAATCAACTAAGGCTAATTCCTGGGGCAGCCTCATAGGTGAGTCAAAAATTTAATTAAGCTTTGTTTGATAGCAGCAATGTCTAGTGACATAAGTCCTAATTTCTTATTTTTAACTTTGCTCCATTGTGTGCATACTATTATTAATATGTAGAAATGAGAGATTGAAACTAAAAATCAAATCAACAAACATTTATTTCCTTATCAGATTTAGGAAATTCAAAGGAAAGTGATTAGGCCAGTTTGGCTATATTAGAATCTTGGCATAAGAAGAAATAGAATGGGAGACAGTGTAATACAGTTTAAAAAGAAAAAACAGTTAAAAAAAAAAAAAAGAACACACACACACACACACACACACACACTCTGCATGTAGAGTCCAGATAGGTGGGCTCAAATTCTGATACTTATTTGAGATGTAATACCTGAGACAAGTTGTCTAATCTGTTTAATAACCTTTTGTTTCATTGGTTGTCCTGTGTCCTAGAGAAACAAAATATTTCTCAAAAAAAGTGCTCTATATTTAAAGTATTAAAGTAGTGGCAACTAGGTAGGACAGCTGATAGAGTGCTAGGCCTCAAGTCAAGAAGAACTGATTTCAAATGTGGCCTGATTTAGTAGCTCTGTGACTGAGCAAATTATACAACCTTTGCCTGTCTCAGTTTCCTTATCTGTAAAATAGGGTGAGGATAGTACCTATACCCCAGGTTTATTGTGAGATTCAAATGTGATTATATTTGCAAAGTGCCTAGCACAGTGCTTGTCTGGTACATAGTAGGTTCTCCTATATAAATGTAAGCTAATTATTAGTGGGAAATAGGGCTGGGGACAGATTATGGATGACTTGGGTTTGGATTTCATTTTGTAGACAGTAGGGAGTACTTGAAGGTTTTTGACAAAGCAAAGGCAACTTGAACAATGTTTTGGGAAGGCTTAGCTAGCAAAAATGTGAAGGATGAATTGGAATGAGAAAAGCACAGAAGTAGAGAGAGATCAGTTATTGAAGGGGCCTCAAGGCCACATGCGACCTTCTAGGCCTTTTTACTGAGTCCAAGTCTTACAGAACAAATCCTTTTATTAAGGGGATTTATTCCGTGAAATTTGGATTCAGTCAAGGGGCTGCACTTAAGCACCTAGAGGGCCACATGCATACTCAAGGCCACAGATTCCCCACCCCTGGTTCTAAACGTTATGCAGTAAAATCCTTATCACTGTGGTAACCAAAAAGAAAGGATGAATATGAACGATTTTGTAAAGGAAGACTTGATAATATGTAGTGACTAATTGCATATGGGAGTTGAGGCTGAATTCTAAATCAAAAACTATCAAGTTTCGAGGCCAGTAAATTTGGGAAATCTTGGTGCTATTAACAATGAAAAAAAGGACCATCAAAAGAGTTAGCTTGTGTTAGAGAGAAAGATTAATAGTTCACTTTTAGATATGCCAATTTCTAAGTAATAGCAGCATACACAAGTGGAAATATCTAGCACACATTGTGAAATGCAAAAAAAAAAAATCAGAGCTAGACAAGTGGAATTGAGAGTAACTCACATTGTCAAAAACATGAAAGTAATTGGTTTCTCCAGGAAAAAGAATAGAAGAAAAAAGAAAGGTTCTAAAGATTGAATCTTAGGGAACTCCAACATTTAAGTTGAAGAAGGAAAATGTAGAAGTCAAAAATCAGGATAGTAAGCCGTGCTAAAAGGTAAGAGAAGAGAGAATCTCAAGAAAGAGAGGGAAGTCAGCATTTTCAAATACTTTAGAGAAGTAAAAAAATTAGTAAAGACTGAGAAAAAAATAACTGACTTTGGCAATTAGGAAGTTACTGATAACATTTCATGGCACAGTTTCATTTAAACAGAGCAGGCAGAATTGGAATTTAAAGAGAAATTTTTTTTTTCATTTTTAAAAATTTATTTATTTATTTTTAGTTTGCAACATTCACTTCCATAAGTTTTAAATTTTCTTCCCCTCCTTCCCCTCTTTCCCCTCCTTGCTCCCCAAGATGGCATATAATCTGATATAGGTTCTCTCAATAGATAGATAGATAGATAGATAGATAGATAGATAGATAGATAGATAGACAGATTAAGATACATTCCTATTAAATATTCTTATTTTCACATTAGTTGTGTTGTACAGAAGAATTATAACAAAGGGGAGAAACCATGAGGAAGAAAACAAAACAAAAATAGTCTGCTTGACTCTGCATTCAGATTCCATAGTTCTTTCTCTGGATGTGGATGGCGTTTTCCATCATGAGTCCTTTGGAATTGTTTTAGGCCCTTGTATTACTGAGAAGGGCTAAGTCTATCAAAATCAGTCATCACACACTGTGACTGTTACTGTGTACTGTGACTGTTACTGTGTACAATGTTCTCCTGGTTCTGCTTACTTCACTCAGCATCAGTTCATGTAAGTCTTTACAGGTTTTTTCTGAAGTCCAACTGTTCCTCATTTCTTATAGCACAATAGTATTCCATTACATTCGTATACCACAACTTGCTGAGCCATTCCCCTCAATTTCCATTTCCTGACCACCACAAAAAGAGCTGCTATAAATATTTTTATACATGTCGGTCCTTTTCCCATTTTTATGATATCTTTGGGATACAATCCTAGAAGTGATATTGCTTTTGGGCATAGTTCCAAGTTGCTCTCCAGAATGGTTGGATTAGCTCACAGCTCCACCAACAATGAGTTAGTGTCTCAACTTTCCCGCATCTTCTCTAATATTTGTCATTTTCCTGTTTTGTCATGTTAGCCAATTTGATAGGTATGATGTGGTACCTCAGAGTTGTTTTGATTTGCATCTCTCTAATCAAAAGTGATTTAGAGCATTTTTATATGACTACAGATAGCTTTAATTTCTTCCTCTGAAAACTGCCTGTTCATATCCTTTGACCATTTATCAA
>CM053586.1:249520207-249550113 GCA_028646515.1 Pseudochirops corinnae
GTGGTGGACAAAGTAGGAGAGGAGGGTGGTAGAAGAGGATCCCTGAGAGGAGGAAATGGCATGCATTGTCTTCAGGGGAAATTTCTATTAGGGTAAGAGGTTTATAGATGTCCAGCTGAAAGCAAACACAGATTCAGAGCTGGAAGGGACCATAGATATCATCTAGTCACCCCCACATTTTACTGATGAGGAAATTGAGACCCTAGGAGGAGTCTCATCCAGTGCCACACACATAGTAAGCATCCAAGGCAGTTTTTCAACCCAGGTCCTCTAACTTCAGAGCTAGTGCTTTTCTCACTGTACAATGATGCCTCCTGTAGGGAAGAGGGTATGATATAACATATGAAAACACATTGCACGTCTTAAAGAACTATATAAATGTCATTATTAGTGGTGTTAGTATTAGTGTTAGTATTATTGCCTTAATAATTGCCTTCTACAACAAATTGTTGTAGAAATTTCATTAATGAGTAGATCATAATTCATATGCTTACTTCTCTCAGTTATCAAAGCCTGAATTCTACCTCCTCTTCCCAAATGAAACTGAAATCTTTAAAAACTATAAGGCGTCACAGAAATAATTTAGTTTATACACACTCCTGTTTTACAGATGATAAAATTGAGGCTCAACGAGAATGGTTTGCAAACAAGGACCAGGACTTTGATTCCCTGTTCCTTTCAGGTCAGAAATCCCAATCTCTCTTGGAGACTTCAGAGACATCTATCCACGCTCTCTATGAATCCTATCTATATATTTAGATGGCCCATGTCATTTAGATGACACATACCTCACAGTGAACTGAATTGAATTGAAAGAGAGCTATGGCGTTTGGTTTCATGGTTTGTGTAAGTTAATGCAATGATCAATTCAACACAACCCATCATTGTAAAATAAAGTTCCAAAAGGTTCTAGGTTCCCCATACTGAACTACTTTGCAATATTTTGACTTTGTGTCCAAATGAATAGCTCTAGCTGCAAAATACTAAAATATAAAATGGTTGAGTTTAGGGCTATAAGATAAAATGACAAGGTATAGACCTACTAGTTGTAAAGAAAAGGACTCTATAAAAATTGATATTTTCCTAGGAATTAAGTAATATTCAGAATTCAATGGTACAAAAGATGTGAGAAAAATAGAAAAAGAGACAGTTTCAATGCTGCATTGTCACTACATTCAACCTCTTACCCTACAATGTGCATTCATATACTTCCTCTATCTCTGTCTCTGTCTCTTTGTCTCTGTCTCTGTCTCTCTGTCTCTCTCTCTGTCTCTCTCTCAAATCTTAAATTATCATTGATACTTCTGGATTTGGGAGATGGGGTATAGAGGAATTTGGAGGTGGGTGCTGTATATGTAATACCATTGCAAAAAATAAATTTATGTTGCTAGTTAACCAATATGGCCTCAGTTCCTCATATGTAAAATGAGGGACTTAAACTTGATAGCACCTAAGGTAGCTTCCATTTCTAATTCCATAATCCTATAGTGTATTTTTGTACTTATATTTGAATTTAACTGACATTCTATGAAACTTACTTAAATGGTTTGGCATTTCAAAAACAGTCCTATACAGGTTACATCCTCCAGAACAGTGATCTCCATGTGGTATAATCTGTGCAAAAGCAGGAGATTGAATTCTGAATTCAGAGAAGAGCTAAATATGCATGGTAAAGAGCAAGAAGGATGGTTTAGCTGGTCCATAGAGTGCATGAAGAGATGTAATATATAAGTCTGATTGGATGTAGTGGGGGGGGGGGGAGAGAGAGAAATAAGGGAAAGCAATTACTTTTTTTTTTTTTTTTTTTACAAATTTTTACTAATGTTGAATTCAAGACGCCTGTGGGAAATGGAAATATCTACCCAGGAGAGATATTAAAGCTGAATATATAGATTTTGGAGTTATCTGTATAGAGAAGATAATTCAGTCATTGGGAGCTTAATGAGAGAGAAGGGTGTAAAGACAAAGGAGAGAAGAGGACCAAGGATAAGGCATTAGGAAACACCCACAATTTAGGGATGATGATCTAGCAAAGATTGAGAAGGAACAATCAGATGTATAATAAGAGAACCAGGAGATAGCCAAGAGAGGAAAGAGCATCCAAGAATTAGGTGTGGTCAAGTTTTCTTTATGTTCATTGCACATTGCAATTTATACAGTCAAATTCACAAAACTTCTGAACATCAGAGCTGGAAGAGAATTTAGAAATCTTTTCATCTAACCCCTTCATTTTATAGATCAATCAGCTATTCAATTAGCAAGTATTATTTGTAAACTCAAGACTTAGCACAGTGTTTGACACATTGTAAGTACTTAATAAATGTTTTGTTTTGTTTTGTTTTAGTTTATTCAAATGGCAAAACAATACCAGAGAGCCCGAGTGATTTCCCCAAAGTCACTATGCTAATGAATAGCAAAGCCAAGAGTAGAACCTGGACCTTTTCACTCCCAGTACTGAAGTCTTTCTACTACAGCCTAGCCCAGTGGCATTTCTTACCCCATTTCCCTGTATAATCGTCGCACCCTGTGTTTTTTTTTCCAGTCCAAAAATTGGTTTATAAGCTTTATCATGTGATCATCACATGGTATAATTCTGTTCAGCACACTGCTTAACAGGTAAACAGAACAGCAATGTACCACCAGTGGCATATGGATACACATTTATTTCTTGCACATTGAGAGTCTGCAAGTCTAGAATTCTCAGCACATGCATATTGTCAGTATATTTCCAAAAGTCATCTTCCATGGTTTGTTTAGAGCACTGCATATTATCACTCAAACCAA
Organism: Pseudochirops corinnae; assembly: GCA_028646515.1. Classification (NCBI taxonomy): domain Eukaryota; kingdom Metazoa; phylum Chordata; class Mammalia; order Diprotodontia; family Pseudocheiridae; genus Pseudochirops; species Pseudochirops corinnae. The sequence goes on from CM053586.1 coordinate 249,522,992, forward strand.
TAAAGAGCCATAGGCATAAGGGGAGAGCGCAGGCAAGGAAAGCTGCCATGAGTAAGTCACATGACATGGTAAGACTTGTATCTTCCCATGCTAGCTAAACTGTACAATTCATCTGCCAGTGATACAGTTTAGTAATACATGATGTTTAAGTAATACTGGCACAAATTTTTTTAAAAGCTTCATACGATGGCCACGCCTCACGTTTTTGCAACAAAAAAAAATGGCATAAAATCTGCAATGATTATTCAGTGAAATATGATATTGTCTTTAGCTTGAAGAATTCCATAAAACAAACTGCCTGCAGTGAAGATCTCATTCCCTCTTTCTGCACACAAGGAAACCATGACAGCATTGTTAAGTTGGTGGTTCATGTTTTAGTGCAATTTAATGGCAAAGTGGGGAAGAGAAGTTTATAAGACATGTGATGCAACAGTTGGAAGGAAATGGAGAACTGGAAATTAGTATTTTTTTTTCTTATCTTCTCACTGTTATTCCTTAATTTATCACTTAACTTCCTGTGTCTCAGCTGCTGAATCATTAGCAACAAAATAATGATGTCTTCCTTTTCCCTTCCTCTGAAAGTGTTGAAATAGCATCTTTTCATGTTCATTTCATTCCAAGAGGGATGAGGGACGATCTCTTTATCTCGTGACACAGTACACTGTTCTTCTTACTTAGTTTGTGTGTTCAACCTGTTGTTTGGAGGAAATTTGCTATAATAATTATATTGTTATTATTTGTAAAACCAAAGATTCTCAGTAATGCTTTCTCTTGGTTACTTTATGTAGACAGTAGATTGTTGTTCGCTTATAAGCATTAAATTAAACCCAATGGTTACCATTTGAGTGTGTAATTATAGTTCAACAGGGTGATCATCACTCTTGCTTGATGTTGTGTTCCTATGAAACTCCTTTTGTTTCCTGTTTGTGTTGACTACTTGCAAAGTGTGACACTATTGGTGATATTTAAGAAACTGTACTGAGCAGGCAGAATTGTTAAGCATTGTGTTGTGTCAAGTCCTTGAGTCCTGAATAGAAAAGATCTAGCCTACCTGGCACTACGGCAAACAAGCCTGGTCTCTCTGCCTGGTAGTTTCCCTTCTGTGACAGCAGTTGAAACTATGGCACAGGCGCTTGACAGCATTCCTTCAATCCGCCTTCCCTGTGTTTCAGCTTACCCTCTCTTTGGGTATCCTGCTGTCTTCTCTTCTCTGTTCATATTCAGTCCAACAGTGTTCCTGGAGGAGCAGGCTTTGCTACAGTGCTGCTAGCCTGGCAGTTTTCCAGAACTTAGCAGCTGGTTGGCTCAGTTGGTTGGTGAGCTCTTCTATTGTGGTCAAGATTATGAGTTTAAACCCTAAAAGCGTAAGTTAGTGTCCTCCTAATTTTGGGAGAAAGTATTAGGTCAAGAGTTTCTCTGTCAATATAATGGCTTTTAAGATTTAAGAAGAGAAACAATCATCTATTAAGCATCTACTATGGGCCAGGCATTGTGCTGAGTGCTTTACAAATATTGTCTCATTTGATCTTCCCAACAACCCCAGCGGTTGGTGGTATTGTTATCCCCATTTTTCAGGTGAAGTGACTTATCCAGTCACACAGCTAGCTGGTTCTGAGGCTGGCTTTGAACTCTGGACTTCCTTGCTTCACGTCCAGTGCACTATCCATTGTACCATGTTGCTACCTCACTTAAAGGTGGGAGAGACCTTAGAGACTATCTCCTCCAATCCTCATCACACATGAGAAAGCCAAGCCTCATAGAGGTCAGGGTCATATGGAGGCCAAGTGACCTCCATAAAATCCTGGAGATAGCAAAGCCAGGATTGAAACCCAAGTTTTTGGATTGCAATCTCTTTTCACAGCACCAAAAACAAAAGGGGGACCCATAAACATCATAAGACAGAGATACATAAAGCTTTTTATATTTATTATAAGTAATCACATATAATCAAGGATATGCATGAACAGAAAAGATAAACTTATTATGTAACAGAAATGGGGAATAAGGAATGGACAGCCCTAGTGCTGTGCAGGTACTTACCCTGAATGAAAAAGATCAATGCATTTGGTAGATACTCCATAGAGAATTTACATAAAGGAGTGAGTAAGACTCACATACAGTATAAAGGCATGGAGATGTTGCTACCTACTCAGTGGGAGTATCAATACTAATGAGAATTGGTATCCATCAAAGTAGAAAGGTAGATTGGCAACCTACTTACCTATTATTTAATGTAGCATTTTGCACACCATACGTGTGCGATAATTATTTTCTGGTGAGGATAAAATTAGATATGTCATACTCCAAGGAGAAGGCAAAAAAGAGGTATAGAAGGGGAAATTTAGTCAGTAAAACAAAAGAAGATATCAAAAAAATCTATTTTGGAAAAAAGAAACACTTTATTAAGTATAATTGGATATCAAGTGTTCCCATGAGGGGGGGATGAACAGTTTCCATATGTTTGATATGAATTAATTTTTATTTAACTTTTTGAAAGAGAAGAAAATAGCTCGACAACCATATTAAATGAAAATGAAAAGCTGTTTTTATATTCTTGGAATTTAGAAAAGACTCCCATGGCCAACCTGAACCTTTTCAGAAAAAATGATTTGTCATTTCAATGTGTTTACAAACACACACACAAATTAGTGGCTTGGGTTACAATTGAGTTGAAATGCACTTCATGGTGACAACTAAGTTAAAAATCCTGCATGATTTTAATGGAAATGTTAGCACATGCTAAGTAGTATAGCTATGGAAATTGTGAGGAAAAACAAACCTCAAGTGAATTATGGGCAGTGTTTACACTGGGAATAATTCAGGGGCTCTGGGTGAAGGACGACCCAAAAAGCACTCTCTTTTGGTAAAAGATTCCTTCCCTTAGGTGCTGATATAAATGGCTCAGAGAAACAGTAAAGCTTCTGGGAACCTGACATGGGGCCAGCATTCCTACTCCTCCCACTGCCACAGGCCTCACTGCCTGACCTTGGCCAAATTCATGGCCAATCTAAAGCTCAGTATTTTTCACCTCCACAATAGGTTCCCAAATGCCCAAGTCTTCTACCTCATGAGAATGAATGAAACGACACTTGGGGATCATGGACAACACAAGCATCTCTTGCTCTTCTCTTAACACTCTGGGATAATAGCAAAGCATTTTGTAATGACTACCCTGGGTGTCTCAGGAGTCTTGATGCTTTAAGCTTTAACAGCTTAAAAGTGAGTCAAGGTGATGAAGATAATTGGACTTTCAACTGTACTAAAATTTCTGGGACTCCCCGAATACATATATAAACCTGGCACTCAATACTTGTCTATGGATGCTGCTACAATAATAAAATCTCTGCCATCTAATGATAGCTAGCATTTATATAGCTCCTTAAGGTTTGCAAAGTCTTACATATGTTAAATCGTTTGATCCTCACAACAAGTCTGTGAGGTAGGTTCTTAGTATCCTCATTTTCAGATAAGAAGACTGAGACACAGAGAGGTTAACCGACTTGCCCAGGGTCACACAGCTATTAAGTGTCTGAGGCAAGACTTCTTGACTCCAAGTCCCATGCTCTATCCACTCCAGTGCCTAGCAGCCTGTAAATCTTCATTGACTAGCAGCTTGAAGACCTCTGAATGGATGCAGTTGGTCACAGTGTCTGCACCACAAAAGCGCAAAATCTCTGTTACCCACAGGCCCCTTGGCAAGCAATTGTTAACAGGAAACTCATACCTGAGTAGGTTTCACAAGGAGAATGTGACTGCTTGGGAAGAACTTAGGGAGGCAGAGAGGGGTTTCAGCTCAGACCCTCTCTACTTCTCTATCCTCCCAGTTTCTTGTATTTCTTATCACCCTTGCCCTTCTGGAAGAGAACTTGATATGAAATAAGAAATGTTCGTGTACCACCCTTGGTACTAAAGAAGGTCCTATGAACCTGCAGTTTCATTTGCTTTTATTTCCCTGTGAGATGTGATTTCAGGAATTTGCATGAAGTATTGCTCACTCTACCAAGCCCAAGTTAAAACTCTGTTCATCTATCAATCTGTCTGTCTGTCTCTGTCTATCTAGCAGTAGCAGCAAAGTCACCTGGCTTAAATATTTTACATATTGGGTGTCCACCACCACCCCATTGGTGGACTGATCCCCTTTGAAAATTGGTCTGGGAGCTCTTGAGAAGCTGCCACTCTGTAGTACAGAGATAGAGGCAGGGGTGGGGTGGGGAATGCTCCCGCCCCTGTAAGGTTGCTTCCTCCTCCATCTACAGAACCCAGAGTCTCAGGGTCACTGGCTGGATGTCTCTTTGCTCCTAAATGCCTGGGGTGGAGCAGGTGAGGCTGTGGGGTTGGAGTGAGGAGTGAATTTGCCTGTGACGTTGTGGTTTATAGCAGCCTTAAAGTAGGAGATTGTGTGAGTGTGTGTGTGAGAGAGAGAGTGTGTACGTGTGTGAGAGCCCAAGGAGGAGCTGCTGTGCTGTTGCTGCAGCGAGAACAGTCAGGGTATCCAAAACAGGCAGCAGAGGGACGAGAGAGAAGAGAGAGGAAAGAGGAGAGAGGAGAGGAGGACGAGGAGGAGGAAGAGGAGGAGGGGGGAAGAGAAAAAGAGGGAGAGGGGGAGAAGGGGAGAGAGAGAGACAGAGAGACAGAGAGACAGACAGAGAGAAGAGAAGAGAGAAGAAAAGGAGAGAGAGAGAGAAAGAGAGAGAGAGAGAGAGAGAGAGAGAGAGAGAGAGAGAGAGAGAGAGAGAGAGAGAGAGAGAAAGGAGAGAAGGGAGAGAAAGGGGAAAAGGAGATAGAAACACGAAACACGCAAGAAGCCCCCACACTCACACTTCTCTAAGAAGGAGGGGTTGTGTTGAAAATAGGGAAAGGAGAGGGGCTTCTGCTGCAGCCGGCTCCAGGATGTAGGCAATCAGCTGAAGAGCTCCTGCAGGCAGACGGGCTCATCATGAAGAAACACTCAGCCAGGGTAGCCCCACTCAGCGCTTGCAACAGTCCGGTCCTTACTCTAACCAAAGTGGAAGGTAATGCATGTATCCCACTGCCCTGTGGGGAGGGGAGGAGGGGAGGAGGGAAGAGTTCAGAGAGATGGAAACCCTTCAGCCGTCCGCTATTTAGGAGAGACTCCAGTGAGGAGATGCTATATCTCATTCAGAGACCTGGTCCACTGTGGCCTGAGCCATGCCTTCCTCAGGTCCCCGGAGAGCAGGTGGGTGGTTAGGGCTGGGAATGTAAAATCTGCTCCATTGACGGAGACCCAAGTCTGCAGTGCAATGCGTGGGACCGTGTGGGGTGGATCAGTTGGCAGCAGCTGCCGCTGTTGCTGCTGGAACCCCAACGTTCCCCGCACTTAGACTTCAGGAGCAGCCGAATTTGCTGCAGTGATTTTGGAGGAGCATTGGCCTCTGAGGTGCAGGCTAAGCTGCAGTTACCTGACTTTCTGCTGGAATTAGGGAAAGGGAACCTTTGGCTCAGACCTACCCCATCTGCCTCCATCTCATCACCGATGTTCTTGCACCCTTCTAGTAGGCTGATCTTCCCTTGCCTGCCTCGGGCCACCTGCCTGCCAGATAGCAGGTAATCCTGGAAAGAACTTTCCCCCTTAAGTTGCCATTAAGTTTGGAACATATACACTGTGGCAGAGCAGGAAGGTATTGGGGGCTGGGGTGACAGAGATACTGCAGTGGAATCAGATGGTTGGGAATTTTTGTCTACACTGGTGTCATTCCCAACAGATGCTAAACTCTGCAGGAATGGGCAAGGCAATGAGTGCAATTGGCTTCTCTCCAAGTTGGAGCTTGTTTGGCCTCTCTGTGACTGTTCTGTCTTTGTGGCCCCTTTTTCTGAAGCCCTAGAGATGAGTTCTTCTTCTGAACCCCCCCAGACCTCCTCTGTGTGCATCAGGCTGATGAGAGACCCTTTGTTACAAGGCACTGTCAGCAGTGTTGGCCTTCATGTGTGGAATGCAGCAGTTACTCACAGTACGGGCATGTGTACAGGAAGGAACAGAGGGAGGAAGAGCAAGGAAAGCATCCTCTGAATCCCTGAAGAGTTTTGTCTCATTCAGATTCCTCCCTAATCTTGCTAAAGTGAGAGGACAAATTGCCTTCATGTGGAGGGGAAAGGCAGAACTAACTGTGGTCAGATAACAATTTGGTTTCTTTAACTCTATGGTCTTACAAGGAAATGGGCTGTCTCCTACAAAACACAACTATAATTAGCTCTTCGTGGATCAGAAGTCATTCACGTGGGGAGGTTGGCAGGTATCCTCTTCGTTCTCTATCCCATAAGCAACAATTCATTTTTTGTCCCTGTATGATTAGACACCAATCAGCAGCCTCATTTGCACAGAGATTTCCCTCACCCTTTGCCATCTACTCCAGGCAGGCTTGCTTCATGTGGGCAGGCCTAGAAAGGAAATCTCCATTTAGAAACTTTGGTACTCATGATATCTGCAAACCACTAGCCAAGAAACTAGTAAATTCTTTCCTAAACCCCAACTCCCCCCAAGGAACCTTGAAAACATATCAGGAAAAATGCCTGCTGAGAGTCAGGTTCAGGTTTAACAGAGGTAGAGAAAGTTGCTATAGGTCCCCAACAAAAACCTGGGACAACATTCAAAAAGAATCATAGTCTTAGAGATGGAAAGGACATTAGAGGCAATCTAGTTCAATGTGTACCTGAACAGAAATTCTGCTCTACAATATCCCAGACAAGTCATCATTCAACCTATGCTTAAATCATTCCAATGAAGGGGAATCTGGTATTTTCCAAGGCATTCTAATCTACACTTTGACACTGTAATTGTTAGGAAGTTTTTCCTTGCATTAAGCCTAAATCTGCTTCTTTGAAGTTCCTATTTTTTGCTAATTCTGCCCTCTGAGGCCAAAGAGAAACAATCAGATTCCTCTTCCAAGTGACAGCACTTAGAATACTTTTCAATTTTTTTCTCAAAACAGCTACCAGGACCCTTCTGAGCCTTCTTGTCTTCAGTCTCAACTTCTCTAGTTCTTCCGAATGATCCTCCTATCAGTATATGCTTGTTGACTTGGGTTGGATGTGACATGGTCTATAGTCCCCTCACTATCCTGGTGGCTGGCCTTCTTCTGAATATGCTCCAGTTTGTCAATGCTCTTCTTTATTCTGTTGCAACCCAAGACCCAAAATAATTCATTGATTGTGTAGGATGACCATAAATTCTAATTAACCCAACTTTCAGTCCACCCCACCCACTTCTTCCTCTCTCTCTATGGATCACTGCCACTGATGAGGACAAGCAATTTTATTTCCAAAGTATAGCTGTTTTATGGCACAAAAGTAGGGAGTTCCCTTTCTGGGGGATGTTGGGCAATGAAGTTACATAACTCACAATATGGATACACCACTCTAATCACTCAGCCAAGAAGGGCGCCTACATGCTCCCGATCCCCATTACCATATGCTTCATCAGTCTCTCTTCTCTCTGCTTATCTTATCCACCTGGCTTTCCAAACGAGTCATAGGACTGCCAAGAACTCCCAAGAACTCCTGAGATTGTTTAAGATATATTCACTGAATTTATGACAACTCAGTTTTTACAGATAACCCAGTCATCTAACCATCTCCCAAACCCAGTGAAAAATAAATGCTCCCCCTTAGCTCACTTGTGGCACCAAGCACCCAGAGTGTTGCTCATGTGTAATGGAAGCCCCCTTCCTACTCCTGGTAATTTTCTGTCCTTGAAAAATTGATTTTTTCTGCCTACATAAAGAGCAAGTGACTAACCTCTAGTCACATATGAAAAAGGAAAGGAGTGAACTGCTATGTCTGAAACAAAGGGCCTTCTGCCCATGCAATTTAGATACTGTCTGTGAAGTGTAACCTGTTATTGTACCTTGTGGGGAGCAACACATTTTAATCTGAGTCCACCCTACTTGCCTGCAAGCTTCACTATGGCAGAGACTCTATTAATGAACAACTCTTTATTAAGTACTACTATGTGTCAAACACTATGCTGAGTACTTAGGATACAAATACAAAATTCAGTCCTTGCTCTCAAGGATCTTATATTCTTGTAATGATGGGAGACTAAAAATAAATGGTGATGATGGCTAGAGAATGGACTTTGGACCTGGGGAATAGAGTTGGTGAGTGGTGCCATAGATCAGTTAATCTTCATGCCCATTCCAGAAACATGGTAGCATCAATTTGATGATTCCCAGAGAAAGAGGGAGAAAAGCAGAAGGTATGTAGGTGGCAATAGGACACATGATAAGATGTCTAAGACAGAAGCTGCTCTGCACACAATAGTTGATAAAAGTTTATTGAATTGAACTGAATTAAAATTCTATGTGGCAGTGACCTCAGCCTAAGTGGAAGAGCTTAGGACTGCTCAACACTGCTGGCCAACCTTCTCCTCCTCATCCCATGTAAAGAATATGTATCACATCTGCTCTGCAAGGCCAACACTAGGTAAAGCTATGAAGTAAGTGAAGCTTGACTTTTATCACCCTTTTCCTACTCCCCACCCCATCCCCACCATTCTCAGGTACTCAAAACTTTTTTCATCACCATCTGCCCCTACAAAATATAACCCCAGAAAATATGTCATTCACATAGACCTGAGTGCAAATTTAAAAATTTGTTTCCTCTCCTGGTAAAGTAATTTAAAGTGTCAGTGAATAAATAATGAAGGTAGTGGGGTAAGAGGCTTCCCAAACTCCTGAAATTATACCCAGTAAGGAGCCCTCTACTTTGTCCCACATGTGAGACTAGCCCTACTCGTCTTTTAGTTGCAACTTGGTGAGGCAATAAAGCTTAATGCAGTGGTCCATAAACTGAAATCCATGACCTTATATCATATAGAAGTACATGTGCATATATTATATATGCAAATAATATAAAATATATACACAATGTAGTATATATGAAGTAATTATGTTAAAAAGCTATCTATATATCCATATATGTATATGTACATATACATGTATGTAAACATATATAAGTGTGTATATATAACTGTATTTTAGTAGAATTGGTTTGCTTTATAACCCTGTATATTTTATTTTTGTATTTCAAAGCATGATTCAGAGAAGGGGTTCATAAGCTTCACCAGACTTCCATCAAAGGGGTCCATGACCTCAACAAGGTCAAGAAACCTTAGCCCAGCAGGTGGAGTACTAGCCTTGGGAGTCAGGAAGACCTGACCCTGAATCTCACTTCTGACACTTAGCTGTGTGACTATTGGTAATTGATTTAACCTCTTCTGATCCTCAGTTTCCTAAATGGAAATAATACCTGGAGGTTTTACTTCACAAGGTTGTTGTGGTGTTCAAATGAGATAGTGTATACTATCCAGATTTTAGAACATTCTATAAATGTCAACTATTGATATTATTCACCTGCTCTAATGCTTAGATCCATATAAGGCCTGAGGTTATGAAATGTGGCCTCCTCTCCCCCACTTTGTGAATAGGTACTTCAAATCCTGAGACAAGCTGGGAATGAGCCTGGACGTGGAGTTGTTAAACAGGCCTTAGCTGAGCAGTGTGGCTGTAGATGTGCGGTCCAACAAGCCCCTTCAGTAGTGAGTGAGGTACCAACAGTGGAGTTGTGCCCAATGGGGAGCACCTTGAAGCTCTTAATGGAAGGACTGGAATTTAAGAATACTTTGAAAGATCGAGCTATGTCAACTGACACAATGCATTTTTTTTAATACATAGGACAAAGAAAAAAGATAGATTGAAAATTATTATTTCAAGGAAAAATTATAATGAAATTCATGTGTCAATTGATGTGCCTCATCCTTCAAGTGTTAATTAATTCAAATGTTAATGTAACAGACCTGCTGATAGCTGAGCAGACTGGGGCCCTCTCCCCAGTCTCCTTACTTCAGTAAGTGCCCCATCTCTGAGTTCACATGCAGATCTCGGAAGTGCAGTCTTAGAAGAAGTTAATCTCATCAAAATAAGGGTCAGATTCTTTCTTATTGTTTCTGGCTCGTCATACTCCAACCCCAGGACAGAACCATAGAGACAATCTCTTCAACAAGGCTTAGGTTTGGCTTATGTCTCTGGTCTCTCCAAAAGGGATTAGAAAAGTACCCATTATATAAAGATGGTTTGATATGGGACTGCTATTTATTCTCTCCACAACAACAAAAAATTTTAAAACCCCAAAGATTCAAAAACATATATATTGACACTTAAAATGTGAAACAGTAACCCATAACTCCAGTTAGACTCTTCTGGGAAGTCAACACTTAAAACAGAAATGTGTACAACTGAATAGTCGCTTCACCTTCACCTTCAACCCTGCATTCTCTAAAAAACTCCCTTAAGGTTCATGTCTTTGTACAAACCATTTCATGGTTTGAACCCATCCTCTTGCCTATAATGAGGAAAAGAAATACAAGGCAGAAGAGACATCCAGAGCCTTGTGCCTACCTAACCTGCATATGTGTTCAATGTCAAACGCAAACAGTTGCCATTGCTATTGGGGGTTTAGGAGAGGCACCTTTTTCTCAAGGACAAGAAGCTCCAGAGAGAATTCCAAACCACACATTCAGAAGATAGGAAGAAGAAAGCAAAAGTAGAAGTCTTCTCTCTCTTTTAAGCCTATGAGTAGGTGGTTCTTCTTGATTTAATGGTGAATTCTCTTTAGTGAAGCTTCTCTTCCCCTATATCCAATCATGGGGACTAAGGGATTGTTTTATCATCCCGAAATCCATTAGTTCTAAATACACATATCCCTGAAAGTGAAGAGGGCAGTGAGTCAATTCAGCATCACTCATGCTCCATGGGTTTCCTCTACCCCCAGTATATTTGTTTCTAAATCATCTTTACCTGGCAATGTCTAGATTTCTGCTTTATCTTCCATTATAGCTGATACACCTGTAGCCCAGCAAGAATCCCACATGGGAACCAATTTCTTGAATCATATTTCAATACAGTATCTGTTTTTGCCAAATTCTGCTTGATTCTCTGATATAACACAAGCCAAGATATCAATTTGGGCTAAATGTGCTTCTCGCACATATGGAATGCTGCGTAGAGGCAGCTGCTGAGTGCAATGGATAGAATATAGGGCCTGGAGTTTGAATCCAGCCTTAGAAACTTACTAATGGTGACACTGGGCAAGTCGCTTAAACGTCTCTCAGTCTCAGTTTCCTCAACTGTGAAGTGGGATTAATAGCAGTATCTACCTCCCAGGATTGTTGTGAGGGTCAAGGGAGATAACATTTGTAAATTACTTAGCACATAGTAGGTGCTTACTAAATGTGTAAAGCATTCCTTCTTTCCTTCCCTTTACTGTGAAGGAAAAGAGGTCCAATCTTCTTTCCTCATAGCAGACCAGGACCCATTTCTCAATGTTTCAAGCCTTTTAGAAGGAAAAGGAGGGGGAAAGATCCTATTTATTTTTCCCTATGATGAACTCGGTGCCCACATACATTCTTTATCTCTGACTCTTTCTCTTGGCGTTTCATGTTCAGTTTGGCTTTAGTTCTATTTTTTGAAATAATTTGCATTTTGTGCACTTGTTTTGGAAGCAGTGAATCATTTTGTTTTGCTTTGGATGCTTGACGTTAGGTAGTCCCCATGTTGTGATGTTTCTGTTTGGATGAGAGACAAGGCTACAGTGAGAGGATTCAATTTACAAGGACTATTTAGTAGACTGTGCAATGAGTCTCCCAATGCACGTCATGAAGGCACCATCATGTGGACCACAGGAAGCCAAATTTAGGAATGAAATTCTCAGTTACTTTAAACAATGGGTCATCAGAGTAAAAGCCCTGAATGACTCAAGGAGAATGGATGAGGTGATTGTATCATATCTCCCCCCTGGCTTCCAAGTCTAGGATTCTCTGTGATCCTGAGACTGGCAGGGAAGAAGGTTTTTACAAGACCAATAGGTACCTAGATCATCAATATTTAAAACTCCTCATTCATATTGTCAAATAAAATACAAATATTGAGGGAATATTGTGTAGTGTGTAGAGAACTGGCCTCCAAATCAGAAATACCCAGACTCAAGTCCCATTAGTCACACACATTGGCTATTTAACTCTGGACAAGTCCCCATTAGAGAGGCAGCTCTCTAAGACTGTAAGTTACAGGAACCGATCTGCGTTGCGAGTTTCATATAGGGGGAGGGAATAAGTATTCATGTCGTTCCTACTACATGCTAGGCACTGTGCTAAACTTTTTACAAATATCTCATTTGGGCCTCACAACACTCCTGCAAGGTCATTGCTGATATTATCCCCATTTTATAGTTGAGGAAACTGAGGTTAAGTGACTTGCCCAGTGCCACACAACTAGTAAGTGTCTGTGGCTGAATTTGAACTCAGTTCTTCCTGCCTCCAAGAGCATCATGCTATCCATGGTGCTTTTCCACAGTAGAAACTGCCTTTCTACCAATAAGATCTCAAATCTGATACTCTTCCCCCAACCCCCACTGAGGTTCATTCCTGTGTTAAGAAGTAATAACTGCTAGCCATGTGACCTTGGGCAAGTCACTTAACCCCAATTGCCCTCCAAAAAGCAAAAAGAAGAAGAAGAAGTGATAACTGTAGATAATAAAAGTGACACCAAACATTCTCATGAGAGGGTTGGCCTTTAGTTTGGGATTGTAATCCCTTTTGCAGGATCTATTACCATGTACAACTGCTTTTGCTCCAGCAGGATTGCTCCATCTCAGCTCCAAGTGAGGGCAGTCTGTCTGCTGTTATTGTTCTCATGGACATATCCTATCTTGAGGGTACTGGCTACTTTTCCTTCCTGTGTTATCAGCTGCGTTATCCTACTTTTTGTGCTATCTGAGTTGGCAATCTCCCATGGGGTATGGTTTTAAATAAGGATAAGACTTGGACCCATAAATTTCACTGGCATTGGCATAGAGAACTTTTGAGTGTGAAAACTTCCTCTACAAATTAGAACCTTCATCGAAACTTAGTTGCCTAGAGCATGACTTCCAAAGGTGCACACAAAGTGTGTATCAGAGACAGGACTCAAACCCAACCCTGAGGTTCCCTATTCAACCTGTTCTATTCACTATTCCATGATGCCTCTTGTAATCACTTTAGAACCACTACTTATAGACCCCTCTGGTGCACAATGTCTCCCCCTCTGACTTGCTGCCAAACTCGGAGTTCCTACCATGAGATGCATTCCATCGATACCTGGGGTATAATGCAATAATATGTAGCTAATGAAAGAAACAGCAGGAAAAGAGACCCAGAATAGAACAATCTCCATGTGTATTGGGCTTACCAAGTTGAGGATTTCATGTCATCTTAAATTTGAAATCGTCTTTATGTGGGCATAGGAAAAGACCCTCGAAGAGAAGACTCCGTCCTGGGTTATGAAGAAAAAGATGATGTTTTTCTTTGCCATCTTTGCCAACATTCATTTGCCTAATTAGAACTTTATGTCCTACGTCAGAGAGCAGGGTGCTGAGATAATGGGATACAGGACAGAAAAGTTTTTTTTTTCTATAATAGTAATAGCTAACATTTCTCTACTGCCTACCATGTGCCAAGCACTGTGCTGAGCTCTTAACAATTACTATTTCATTTGATCCTCACAGTAATCCTGAGGGGTAGGTACTATTTTTGTGTATAGTACAGGAAACTGAGGCAAACAGAGGTTAAGTGACTTACCCAGGATTGCATAGCTAGTAAGTAATTGAGGGTGAATTTTAATTCAGATTGAAGACTCAAGTCTTCCTGACTGCACACCCTAGGCTCTGTTTGCTATTCCACTTAACTGCCTACAGCTATGGAAAAGGATTTAGGCAAGACCAAGTAAATAGGGCCCTACTCAAACCCGTGTCTGATGCTATGTTAGACCCATGCCTGGGGTAGCGTGAACAGTGAAAGACATTAGACACTTGAAATATTTGGTATTAAATCCTTTCACAACCAGACCCCAACCTGCGTATCCAGCTTTATATATGATATTTCCCTTCCTGGATTCTGCAATCTAATCAAACTGACACTTCTCCCAAACCTTGTGCTTTTTGCACAAGGATGTCCTCCCTATATCAGTAATATATTCCCTCCTTGCTCCTCTTCCTCTTAGAATCCCTAATTTCCTTCCAAGCTCAACTCAGGCACAAGTTTCTACATAAGGACTTCCCTGATCACCATCTGTTGCTCCTACCACCCCTTGTCAAAAATCTTATATTTATGCATTTATTTTTTATATCCTTAGCTCTGTGTGTGTGTGTGTGAGATCTCTCCCAGTAGAATGTAAATTTCTTGAAGAAAAGCACTGTTTCTTTTTTTTTTCTTTGTATGCCCAACACCTAGCTCAGTGCCATGGGAGGGGCTGACTTAATATTTCTTGATGGGTTGAAATGAATACCTAGAAAGAAGATTGGGGGCAGGGAAGACACTGGCAACAGCCTTTTGCTACTAAAGAGTTTTGTTTGTGACTTGCCTTGGTTATGGATGGTTTATAGTGAAAGTAACCTCATCACTAACTCTGTAAGAAATAACTATTCTGAAATGCAAGTTGGCAGTCTATGAAATGATGTTTCCTATAAGATATGAAAGCCAACCCCCTTTTAAGAAGAAAAGCTCAATACATCCTTATTGATGCTCAGTTCCAGTATCAATCTGAGGCCAGGGATTTGGGGAAGGGAGAATATTTATGAAGTCAGCATATTTCTTATCACAATTCTGGAAGAGAGATGCTATTATTATCCTCATGTTGCGAATGAGGGAAATGAGACAGGGAGATGTTAAATGACTTGCCTAGGGTCGTTATTGTTCATCCTTCATTCTCAAAGAGAACCAATGCCATCAGGAGGGTGATATCTTGACTTACCCATGGATTGGATTTAGAGAGGGAGAGCTACCCAGTCATCAATTTCACTCTCTCCTCCAGAGTCATCAAAGTCCAGTGGCAAGACAAAATGGCCTGGGATTTAGTGGGTGACTTTAGTTTTTCTAAATAAAATTCTTTTCCAGATCTCAGTTTATCTGAGGCACTGCCCATTTAATGATAAGATCTTGATGAGAATTGAGATAAAAGAAGACTTAATTTGCCATCACAATAATATCCTTCTGGGAAGAGAAGATACTCAAAGCTTCTGGTCAGAACCAGAAACAATTGCTATTCACAGAACTAATACATATCTGAGGCAAAATTTGACTTCAAATTTTCCTGACACAAGATCCAACAGTCTATCCACTATGCCACCTCCATAGACTTTGAGTTCAATGATAACTTAGAGGCCATTGAGTTCACCTTCATTATTTTGCAGATGAAGAAAAAAGTTCTGAGACGTTGAGTTACCTTCTGAGAGTCACACAACTACTAAGGCAGGATTTGAACTCAAGGAAATATTGCAAGTCTCCTATCAGTTATCATTTTGTCTTATTCTCCTCTTAGCTTATTTTTCTCAGATCCTTTGTTCTAGTTCTGAGTAGAGTGCCTGCTCAGTTTGAACAAAAGACCACTGAGCAGTAGCTAGCAGCTGGTATGTTCCTGCAGGACATGATCCCTTCTGCTTTGTGAAAAGATCCTGGGTAGAGCACATCTACCCTTAGAAGAATGGCCAGGCATGCAACTCCTTAGAAATTTGTTGCGGGAATGGAACAGCTTCCAGAAACCTGCTCTCCTTCTAGGAAGTCTTTGTAGGCTCTTTCTCATCTCCCTTGTAAATGTATCCCAAAATGCCCAAATCCCTTTGGGTTTCTAAGAGCCCAGACTGATCAGCAGGTCAGATATTCAGGCCAATTCTGGCTTTGAAACTTAACCTGGAGAATGAGGACTCTGTGTGTATGCACAGGTGTATGGAGGGGGGAAGAGTATGTAACATGAAAGCATCAGTCAGCATTTATTGAATACCTACTGTGTGCAGAACAAATGGATTTAAAAGAAATCCCTTTAATTTAAAACTAAACTATAATACTCAGTCCAAGGATCAAGAAATAGTAATCAACTCTTTCCTGTAGGATGTGGTCCCCTGACTCCTTCAGGATTATTTAAAGTTTAATCCACATCCATTCAGTTTTTCATGGGCCAGTAATTCATCTCTTTCAGCATGTGCTGCACAAAAGTTATCCTAATCTTGGTGAATAAAAGCATGCTATTTGGACATTTGGAAGTCATTCAGGTATCCCGTGGGAGATTTTTAAAAAGAGAGAGGAAGAGTAATACAAAAAGGGCTTTTTGCTGATGCAGTATATCCCAGCAGATTTAACCCAGGCTTCTAGGGCCAGAATTTTTTATTCTAATTCCAGCTTAAAACTTGGCTCGCTGAGGAACCTCAGGAACACTTTGGTGGCCTCCATGTAAAAGGAAGTGAAGTATCTTTCTCAGCCTTTGGAAGCCTGTTCTTCTGGGACCTCGATAGGAACTTAGAGATCTTCATAAATAAGAAATGATTTTATCATGTAATGTGCTAATAAACAGCTTCCCTTTTTCTCCCTAACTCTACTGGATACCTTAGAGACTAACTTTACAACAAAAGCATCTCTAGTTTATGCAACTTTAAAGAAAACGCCAGACACCTAGAAAGAAATTTGGAGTTCATTCATTCCCACCTCCTCCCTTTAAAGATGGGGAAACTGAGGCTCAAAAAAGTAAGGTGAGAAAAATCTGTGAAGTGCCCAATACAGTTAACTAGCCCAACTGTTATCACCTTACTCAGCACCAAGATAAATATATGTTAAAGCAATCCATGATGTCTCATTTCTTTCTCATGTCCAAAATACACTTTTGGAAACCCTCTTCCACATGAAAAAAGAAGTCAAATTCCATTCAAATCTGAAATACAACTCTTCTTCTCTTTAACAATTGGAGTTTCAGAGTAAAATGTTTGTTTGGGGCCACAGCCCAAGCATGTGGAAGTCCTCCAAGAGAAACCAGCCTCCAAAAACAAAAGAATCAGACTATTGACTCTTTTCCTTAATCCAACTTTCTTAAAAGGTACCCATCCTACCAATGTCACCATTCAGAGAGTAGGAGCAGGAGGGGTTTTGGAGATTCCTGAGTCTAGTGCACACGTGCCCGTTTTCTTCTGTTTCCTTGCCTATATAGCCAACTTCCACGCCTATGATGAAATAATAATAATGCTTCACTTCTGCCTCTTAATTAACTACCAACCAATAAACTCCACTGGCTCCCTGTTGCTTCTAGGAGCAAATACAAAATGCTCTGTTTGGCATTCAAAGCCCTTCATAACCTATCCCCCTGCTACCTTTCCAGAATTTTTATACCTTACTCCCACACACGTACTCTGAGATCCATTTACACTGACCCCTTAGCTTTGTTTTATAAACAAAGCATCCATCTCTCAGCTCTGGGGCATTCTCTCTGGCTGTCCCTCATTCCTAGAACATTCTCCCTCCTCTTTTCTGAATACTGACATCCACCCTTTGAAGTTCCAACTAAAATTCCACCTTCTGTAGGAAGCCTTCCCTAACTCTCCTTAATTCCAGTGATTTCCCTCTGTTAATTATTTCCTATTTATCCTGTATATAGCTTACCTTGTTTGCATGATGTCTTCCCCATTAGATAGCAAGCTCCTTGAGGGCAGGGACTGTCTTTCACCTCTTTTTGTATCTCCAACACTAAGTACAGTGCATGACACACAGTAGGTGTTTAAGAAATGCTTATTGATTGATTGAAAATTCTTAGCTTCCTTCAAGGCTCACCTGACGTGCCACTTCCTCTAAAAAAGCCTTCCCTTTTCCTCCTTAAATTATCTTGGTTTTGCTTTTATCGTCACCTGTTTAATCCCTACACCCTTTCCACCAGAATGTAAGTTGCTTGAATACAAGGACCTTGTGTTCATTTTTGTATCTTCTCACTAAGAAGCAGCATAAAAACAATCAGACACCTAGAAAGAAATTTGGAGTTCATCTATTCCCACCTCGTCCCTTTAAAGATGGGGAAATTGAGGCTCAAAAGAGTAAGGTGAGCAAAATCTATGATGTGCCCAATACAGTTATCTAGCCCAACTGTTAGCACCTTACTCAGCACCAAAATAAATATATATTAAAGCCATCCATGATGTCTCATTTCTTTCCCCTTAGACAGGGGAAGATCAAAGTAAAGTCCTACTTCTGAACCAAACTGTGACTTTGGGCAAGTCATTTAACCTGTTGATGCCCCCAGGACACTCTCTAAGACTACAAGAAATAAATGAGTTGCTGATCTGCTTTGGTGAAAAAGAGTTCTCATACAGGGGGTTTCCTCTACTGTTGAAATCACAGTTCTTCTCCCCAAACAAACAAACAAAAAACTTCAGTGCCTAGCACAAAGTAAATACATAGATAAATTTTTTACTAATTTAGTTCCATTCCAAAGGTATGAAATGCCTCCTATGCACCAGGTGCTGTCCTAGGTATTAGAGATGCAAATACAAAAATGAAACAGTCTTGGCCCTCATAAAGCTCACATTCCAATGAGGGAAACAACACATATACATATAAGTACAAAATGTACACAAAGTAATTTCCAGGATTCATATCTAATGTGAAGGACAATTATTTAAAAATAGAACTGGAGGTCTAGTGGGGACAATGTCAGGGGAGGAAATATGGGAATAGGGATATTATTCAGATGTGGTTGATGCTGATGGTATGAATATAGTCATGCAAAACATATTTGCATATTAGTCATGTTGTGAAAGAAGTCAGAGACCCAAAGGAGAAAAAACATGAAAAAATAAAGAAGGTAAAAATAATACGTTTCAATCTGCATTTGGATTCCATTAATTCTTTCTCTGGATATGGATGTCATTTTTCATCATGAGTTCTTTAAAATTGTCTTGCATTATTGTATTTCTGAGAAGAGCTAAGTCATACATACCTGATCATCATACAGTATTGATATTACTGTATACAATGTTCTCTTGGTTCTGCTCACTTCACTGTATATCTGTTCATGTAAGTCTTTTCAGGTTTTTTCTGAGATCATCTTACTTGTCATTTCTTATAACACAATAGTATTCCATCAAAATCATATACCTCAATTTCTTCAATCATTCCCCAATTGATGGGCATACCCTCAATTTCCAATTCTTTGCCACCACAAAAAGAACTGCTATAAATAGTTGGTTGGGGGGGGGGGTTGTGTTGTTGTTGTTGTTGTTGTTGTTTTACCAATTGGTCCTTTTCCCCTTTTTGGATGTATTTGGGATAGAGACCTAACAGTGGTATTGCTGGATCAAAGAGTGTGCACTACAAATTTGAGCAAAGTTCCAAATGCTCTTCAGAAAGATTGGATCAGTTCACAACTCCACCAACAATGCATTAGTGTCACAATTTTCCCATGTCCCCTCCAACACTTATTATTTTCCTTTTCTGACATATTAGCCAATCTGATAAATGTGAGGTGGTACCTCAGAGTTGTTTGAATTTGAATTTGTCTATTCAATAGTGACTTAGAACATTTTCATATGACTATACATACTTTTGATTTCTTCATCTGAAAACTGCCTGTTCATGTACTTTGACCACTTATCAGTTAAGGAATGATTTATACTCTTACATATTTGACTAATTTTTCTATATGTCTGAGAAATCAAACCTTTATCAGAGACATTTGCTGTAAAAAAAATTGATTCCCAGCTCTCTGCTTTCCTTCTCATCTTGGCCACATTGGTTTGTTTATGCAAAGCCTTATTAATTTAATGTCATCAGAATTATTCATTTTATATCTAGTAATGCTCTCAGTCTCTTCTTTGCTCATAATTTATTCTCTTCTCCATACATCTGCCAAATATACTATTTCTTGCTTTTCTAATTTGCTCATGGTATCAGCCTTTATTTCTAGATCATATACCCATTTTGACCTTATCTTAGTATGTGGTATAAGATGTTGATCTATACCTAGCTTCTGCCATATTGTGGTTTTTTTTTTTTATTTTCCCAGTAGTTTTTGTTAAATAGTGAGTTCTTGTCCCCAAAGCTGGAGTCTTTAGGTTTATCAAAGAGTAAATTATTATGGTAATTTCTTGCTGTGTCATGCATATCTAATGTATTCCACTGATTCACTACTCTATTTCTTAGCCATTACCAAATAATTTTGATGATTACCACTTTATAATATGGTTTGAGGTCTGGTACAGCTAGGCTACCTTCCTTCATGTTTATTTTCATTAATTTCCTTGATATTCTTGTCCTTTTGTTTTTCCAGATGAATTTTATTATTTTTTCTAACTCTATGAAATAATTTTGGTAGTTTGATTATTATGGCACTGATTAAATAAATTAATTTAGATAGAATTGTCATTTAATTTTATCAACTAGACCTACCCATGGACAATTAATATTTTTTCAGTTGTTTAGGTCTGACTTTATTTGGGAAAAGTGTTTTGTAATTGTGTTCATATAGTTCCTAGGTTTCTCTTGGCAGGTAAACTCCCAAGTATTTTATATTATCTACAGTTATTTTAAATGTAATTCCTCTATCTCTTGCTGCTGGGCTTTGTTGATAATATATAGAAATGCTGATGAGTTATATGGGTTTTATATACTGCAACTTTGTTGAAGTTGCTAATTATTTCAACTAGTTTTTTAGTTGATTCTTTAGGATTCTCTAAGTATACCATCATATCATCTGCAAAGACAAATGGTTTTGTTTCCCCATTGCCTGTTTTAATTCTTGTAATTTCTTTTTCTTCTCTATAAGTTGTTTTAGGTAACATTTCTATTATAATATTGAACAATAGTGATAATGAACATCCTTGCTTCACCCCTGATTTTATTAGGAAAATTTCTAGTTTATCTCCATTACAAATAACACTTGCTGATGGCTTTAGATAGAAATTACTTATTATTTTAAGGAAAACTCCACTTATTCCCATGTTTTTTAGTGTTTTAATAGGAATGGGTATTTTGTCAAAATCTTTTTCTAAATCTATTGGGAAAATCATAAGATTTCTGTTGTTTTTTTGTTATTGATATAGTCAATTACATTGATAATTTTCCTAATATTGAACTAGCCCTACATTCCTGGTATAAATCCCACCTGGTCATAGTGTATGATCCTTGTGATATTTTCTTGTAATCTCCTTGCTAATATTTTATTTAAAATTTTACTCATTCCAATCTTGAATTGATTCTTATGTTCGGATAAGGAGGCTGTGTAATGGGAGTGTGGGAGTAGAAATAGTGCATGAAAGTGTTTTTGTAGGGAGTAACATATATATTTAATTAGATATAGAAATCTATCTTACCCTACAGGAAAGTGTGAGTGGAAGGGGATGTGAGATTGGGGAGGTTGATAGAAGGGGGGCAGATTGGGGGAAGGGGTAGTCAAAACCAAAACATTTTTGAGGAGGGACAGCAGCGTAAAAGGAGAGAGAAAATAGGATAAGTGGAGGGAGGGGGATAGTATGGAGTGAAATACACTTAGCAATAGTAATTGTGTAAAAAAAAGTTTTAAAGCAAGTTTTTCTGATAAAAGCCTAATTTCTGTCAAACAAATTTATAAAAATAAGAGCTGCTCCCCAATCGATAAATGATCAAAAGATATGAACAGTTTCTAGATGAATCAATCAAAGCTATGTTATAGCCATATGAAAAAAATGCTCTCACTATTGATTGGAGAACTGCAAATTAAAACAATCTTGAGGTCAAGCCTCGTACCTATTAGATCGGCTAATAGAACAGAAAAGGAAAATGACAACTGGTAGAGGGGATTGGGAAAAATGAGACATTAATGCACTGTTGGGGGAGTTGTGAACTAATTCAACCATTCTGTAGAGCAATTTGGAACTATGCCCAAAGGGCTATAAAAACCATGTATGCCCATTGACCTAGCAATTCTACTACTAGGTCTATAATCCAAAAGGTATATAAAAAAGGGAAAGGACCTATATGTACAAAAATATTTATAGAAGTTCCTTTCTGGGGGCATAGAATACAAAATTGAGAGGATACTCATCAATGGAGGGATGGCTAAACAAATTGTGGTATGTGATTATGGCAGGATAATATTGTGCTGAAAGAAATGATGAGCAGGATACTCTCAGAAAAAACCTGGAAAGACTTAACATGAACTGATGCAAAATGAATTGTACTCTATACAGAGTAAAGGCAATATTGTAAGATAATCAGCTGTGAAACAACTTAGCTATTCTCAACAATATGATGATCCAAGACAACTCTGAAGGACTTATGATGAAAATGCTATCCATCCCCAGAGAAAGAATTGATGGCGTCTGAATACAAATTGAAGCATGTTTTTTTTTACTTTCCTCATTTTTCTAGGGGTATATTTTTGGTCTATGTTTTCTTTCACAACATGACTATTATGAAAATGGTCTTGCATCACTATACATGTATAACCTATATCAAACTGCTTGCATTCTCAATGCGGGTAGGGAAAGAGGAAGAAGGGAGAGAATTTAGAATGCAAAGTTTTAAAAATGAATGTTGAAAATTTTTTTTACATGTAACTGAGGAAAAATGAAATACTAAGTAAATGTGAAAATTTTAAAAATCAAAACAAAAAATAAAAAAAATAATCTTTGTTCCTCGACTGTGGTCCTCTGAGGAATGGAAGAGCTAGGACTGAATTAAATTGACTACCAATCTGAGGGTGTCACTAAGCAAATTATAAATGGATAGAAAAAAGAAGTGAACCAAAAGCTAACTTATTCACAATTACCTATATGAACTACCTTGAACCTATAACTTCTTTCCAAACTAACAGTTTTGTTATATTAGCAATATTCATTAGGTCACAAGACTGACTGAATTCAGAGACAGGAAGATACGAGTTTAAATATGACTTCAGACACTTAGTAGGTATGTGCTCCTTGATAGGTCATTTAACCTTTATTTGCCTCAGTTTCTTCATCTGTAAAGTGAGGATAATGATAGTACCTATCACTTAGGGTTGTTATGAGAATAAATACAATATCTATAAAGTATCTCGTAGCAGTAACATGCTATATAAATGTCATTGTCCTTTAAAGATTTTTCAGTCATATCCAACTCTTCATGACCCCTTTTGGCATTTTCTTGGCAAAGATGCTGGAGTGGTTTGCCATTTCCTTCTGCGACCAATACTGTTTGCTATTATTAAAATGCTGGAAGAAGGAATGGGGTAGTGGAGAGAGAGTCAGGCTCAAAGACAGCAAGAGCTAGATTCAAGTCTTGCCACCATCATATAGAAAATGTTCCAGCATTGGTAGAAGGAATTTCCTTATCCTCAAGTTCCCTGCACCAATGAAATTCCAAGTCCTGACCCTGTCCTTATCCTAATTAAATGGATAATGATCAAAAATAAAAAAAAACCAGCTTGAACTTCCAAAAAACATAGACTTTCAAATGAGCTTTCTGTAGTCAGAGAAGTTGATATCCTTCCTAAAATCTGTTGGGTTTGATTCCATTCAACAAGTATGTCTTCTGTATCCAAGATACTATACTAGAGGTTATGAAGACTAAAAAATGAGCAAGACATAGTCATTATCCTCAAGAGTCTTGGTTCTGTCACCTACTCATTGTGGGCTATGGACAAGGACCTTAACTTTTCTAGGCCTCAGTTTCCCCTCACAAAAAGTGGGGATAATAGTTCTTGCTCTGCTACCTTACAGGGTTGTTGTTGTGACAATCAGATGAGATAATGGTTGGGAAAGCACTTTGTTGACTGGTACAATGAAGAAAGCACTGGCTCTACAGTCAAGAACCTCAGTTCAAATCCCTCCTCTGGTTCTTACTACCTCATTCAAAGTCACTCAAACTCCCTGAGTCTCAGTTTTCCCTTCTGTAAAATTAGGGGGTTGGACAGCTCCCTGCGCCTATGACTGTGAAGTATGTTACAAAATATAAGCCATTTTCCTACCATCATAGAGAAGAAGCATACAAAGAACTACAATAAAAACTCAACTGTTAAAAGTGACTTAAGATGGATACAAATAAAATTCATTAGGAGCACAGAGAAAGGTGAAATGACTTCTAGACTGAGGAGTCAGGAAGTAGGCATTTAATTCTGTTCTTGAGTAGAGAAGCAACCTTCCATAGGCTGGTGAGAAGAGAGAGGAAAAGAGGAAAGCAAAGGCAGGAAAGTGGAGGGTAGAACTGGGGTAGACTGAGTAAACCATGTAGGCTAAATCATATGGTTTATGAAGGGTAGATAGGATCATTATGAGACAGTCACTGATTAGGTATAGGAAAAGAAGGAGAGAAAAGAACGAAAGATCATAGACCCAGAGCCCAAAGGAACCATAGAAGTCATTTGGTCCAAACCTTCCATTTTACATATGAAGAAACAAACCCACAGGGATTAAGTGACTTCCTTAAAGTCATAATGGCAGTAAGAGACAGAACTAATTCCCAAACTAAATGCCTTTCCCACTGTACCAGGCTGCTTCCTTGACTTTAGGTTTCTAGCCAAGGCAACTAAAAGGGATGTTGTATCATAGAAATATGGAAGGCAAATTAAAGGGGTAATTGGGGTGGGGTGGGGTTTGTTATATCTGAGGAAGGCTTTGTTATATCTGACTGTGGCTTTGCTCCAGGACACTGAATAATTTAAAGTATGCTAACAGAACTTGAATTTCTTCTTTAGTATAGAAACAATTGACTTTGGCACTTGCATAGTAAGAATAATTTTTTACCTCCTCTGGTTCTTACTACCTCATTCAAAATCACTCAAACTCCCTGAGTCTCAGTTTTCCCTTCTGTAAAATTAGGGGGTTGGACAGCTCCATGCGCCTATGACTGTGAAGTATGTTACAAAATGTAAGCCATTATCATGCCATCATAGAGAAGAAGCATACAAAGAACTACAATGGATGGATCCCTGTAATAGTAAGAGGAATTTGAAGATCTTCCCTGTCCTTTAATAGGCTTAGGTGAATTTGAAGACCTTTCCTGATTTGAAAATCAACTCTGCCCCTGCATGTACAGGCTGCATGTGGTCACATGGAGCCTGTGGTGGGAGGCTTGTTTTTCAGGAAAACACAACTTTAGTTACTTTGTAGTCAAGTGAGTCACAAGGGTTGTGATGTTCTCTGACCCTGGAGAACTATATATACGTTGATGTGAGGTTTTCCTTTGGGGCTCATTTTGGGAAGAGTTGTGTGATTTGGCCAGATGAGACTCTGGGTAGGTGTTGAGCCTCCTGTCTTTGAAAACCCAGATGCTGGGGCTTCTCTCTCTGGTGACTGACTGTATGTATGTGATGGTCAGACAGCTGGAAGCCCTGTCTGTTTGTCTGCTGAATTGTTCTATTTTCTCTGTCTGTATTTATGTCTGCTTGTAACTTCTGTTTGTATTCTCTGAAGTCCAGGTGCCAACTTTTCCCCTTGAACTAGGTAAATTATATATGTTTGATTAAAGTAAGATTGTTAAGCCTATTGCAGCTCTCTTTGTGGTGGCAAAAAGCTGAAAATTAAGGGGATGTCCATCAATTGGGGAATGGCTGAACAAGTTGTGGTATATGAATGTAATGGAATACTATTGCGCTATAAGAAATGGGAAGGAGATGGACTTCATATTTACCTGGAGAGGCTTATACAAACTGATGCTAAGTGAGAAGAGCAGAACCAGGAGAAATTTGTACTCAATCACAGACACATCGTATGTGTGGCAACCAACTTTGATAAACTGGACCCTTCTCAGCAATGCACAGTTATAAGACATCTCTAAAAGTCTTAGGATGGAAGGAGATGTCTACATTCAGAGAAAGATGTAGAAAACAGAGTTTAAATGGAGACTGAAACAAACTACATGTTCTTATTCTTTTCTATGTTTGGTTTTGTTTCTTCTTTCCCATTGTTCACTCCATTGGTTACAACCCTTCTTTACAACCAGACTAATGTCAAGGTGAAAGTAATTGCAGATCCTATACTTGATTGCAAGCTGCCATGGGGGAAAAGGGGAGGGAAGGGAGAAAATTTAAAACTCAAGGGATTCTGGAACTGAATCTTGTAAATTAAAAGTAAATAAACAAATCAATTTAATAAAAAAAAAAAAAAACCAAGGACCAGTCTGAGCTGAAAGGACAATTAAGACTATTGACCAGAAGATAAGAGAAAGCGGATTGGAGGAAGAGGTATTCAATAGGCTCGCTATTTTGGGGTGGGGGATAGGGGAAAGATGGGGAGAAAATCTGTAAGTCAAAATTTTGTGGAAATGAATGTTGAAAGCTAAAAATAAACAAATTAAAAAAGAAAAAAAAAAAGAAAAGCAGTTCAAAGAACCTGTGCTAGCAGCCATCCTGGGTCTGCTAAGATGCTTGCTGCTGCAATCCCCCCTCCCCAAGCTGACCACATCAGGGGAGTTTCTCTACAGCCCTGTCTACCCAGTCCTGCTTCTCATCTCTAGTGTCCTCCCTTCATCACCACAGCAGAAGGCTTAGGTAGCCTCCCACATGGGGCTAGCATCCAAGAGTGCCCATCTCTCTCTCTCTCCCCTCCATCTGAAACCGAATTGATACAACAGTCCCTAATTACCCCTCTCTTGAGGAGGGAGGGTTAGGAGGTAAAGATGTTTTTTTCAGGGAAATATTGAATTTGGGGTGTTGGCAAGACAGGATTGTGGTGTTATCTCAAGAGCAGAAATAGGATGACTCAAGGAAGAGTAACATTAGAAGTGACTGAAAAACCGGTTAGAATTTTTAAGTTAGAGAATGTGTACTGTGAGGAGTTTTTTTCCTACATTTCTAACAACAGAAGATAAATACCTTTGCTAACTCTAACATACTGGTTCAATCTTTTCTTTTCCAATCAGCAAGTGGTTTCTTATTATTGGCAATGGGGACTGGATTGTACTGGGATTCTAGGCTAAAGAGCTTTTCCTTGCTGAGCAAGACAGAGTCCAGAAAGGAGATTCTCCTATCTCATGATGCCTGTCATCTGCTGCCAACAGTGCTGATGTCTCATTTTGCCTGCCAGACTTGCCTAAAACTCCTACTTCTTTCATAGTTGCAAGGACCATGCAGTGAATTTAGGAGTACTTTAGACTTTTTACTATTCCCTGCAGTTCATATTCACATGCACCTTTTTTGCTCATTTTGTTCCCCACTTTCAAGAAACTTTTTTCTCCCTTCCTCCGCTTATCTCAATTCCACAAATCCTTCAAGAACTCATTCAAAGTCACAGCTTCTCTAAAGCCTTTTCTCAGTGGTCAGGCATTCCATTTCCTCTCCCTTTTCCAAACCAATTTGTCTTGTATTTCTTCT
>CM053586.1:249550213-249578936 GCA_028646515.1 Pseudochirops corinnae
GAATAGGATAAGAATCATAATTGAGTAATAATTTTTATTATGTTACATAAGATGCAATGGTCTGTTAAAATAGATAGTATTATATAACAATATATTATATGTAAAATATATATAATATACAATATACAATATTATATAACATCACATACATCAAAATATAAACTAATAATTAGTGATCAATTATTTGTTTATATCCTATCCATTTCTTATATGATGAAATTAACCCCTGCTCTCAAAAAAACTATATAGTCTAATGGGGAGAGAAGACACAATTTTGTAAAATCTGAGAGTTCATAAAATCTTGTAAAATCTTCAGAGAAACCTTCAAAAGTCATCTAAGACTGCGGTGCCAAACATGCCTCCAAGTGGAACTCTAACCAGATTAAAATGTAATTAGGAAATATTTAACAAAATTAATACAAATACAATAGAATATAGAAATGTTAATATGTGATTTTCTGAGGCAATATGAGCCTGCAGGAATCTTCGTGTGTAGGTTGGTGACCCCCATTTCTACTTGACTTTGACATCTCTGATCTATTCCAATCTATACCTGAAACAATAACCCCCTCTACAACATTCATGAAGTATACCTTCCAACCTCTGCTTAAAGACATCCAGAGATGGAGAATTCAACATATCCATCCTACTTTGAGAAAACTCTAATTGTCAGGATTTTTTTTTCCCCTGCCACTAAGCCCAAATCTGCATCTCAGTAACCTCTACCTCTTAGTCCTAGCTAGGTCTTCTGGGGCAAAAAAAAAAAAAAAATTCAGTTCCTCTTCTGATGATAGCCCTTTAAAAGCTTGAAAATGGCTGGCATGTTAATGTGTCATGTCCCACATCCCCTTCCCTGCCCCCCAACATTAAATGTTTCCTTCTCTAAGCTAAACATCTACTTACTTTAACTAACCTTCATGGATTTCCAGTCCGTAGATTTTCCATTTGGCCTAGCCATCCTTTGACCTAGCCATTCCCCCCCCCATATAGATTCCAGTTGGCCATGGTCCTTCATAAAACGTGGCCCCCAGTATTGAACATAGTACACAAAATGCACCCTAACCAAAGTAGAGCACCACAATTTTGGATCCCTCCCACTTCCTACACCTTCTCCTTCAGACAACATAAGACGACATTAGGTTTTCTGGCTACCATATCACAACTAGGACTTAAACTTGCAGTCCATCTAATGGTCCTTTTCATATGAACTCTTATCTAACCATGCATGGTCTCCGAGTTGGTCAGATTTTGCATTTGAAAGAAAAAAAAAAAAGAAAATGCTCATCCCATTTTAAGATGATTACAAAATTAATTGAATTTTATGTAACATACATGGACATAATCACTCATAAGGAACGAACAAGACATACCACCCCCTTCACTGATATTTTAAGTCCCCCACTTTAGCTGTATCCAGGCAAGTGAATTCAGTATAACTGAATCCCAGGCAACCAACTCAGCCTGGGTAATTCCCCAGTTCTAGAGGGTCCAGAGATGTTAGAGAGTGATGGGATTTCATATTCACATGAACAAAAGGGTAGATGCTGTATGCTAAGATCAGTGAACTTCAGGTGCCTTTGTATGATTCATTTGTGAGAAGACCAGATAAAGCTGAATTTTGGAGCTGTTAAAATCTCTGCAGTCAGGAATTCTACTCCTACTCATGGATATATAGGGGCCACTCCAGCTGTCACCATCTGCATATCACCCTTCCTCTACATGAAAGACACTGAAAAAGCACTTGTACCCCCTCCTCTGCTCTGTACTTGTGCACTTGATTATTTGAACTTAATTGTAGGACTATTAAATCTTGTATCCTAAAGTTTGGCCATCATTACAACCTGCTGAAATTATTTTTGGATTCATAGTACCTTTGTGTCCCAGAGGAAGAAACCGAAGGATATCTAACCCAACCTACATCTAAACAAGGATCTTTCTGTGAGGCACTCAACCAGTAGCCATCTAGCTTTCACCTATCTAATGATAGCCATTTCTAGGTTTGGGTGGTAACAGAAGGAAAAGGGGAGAAGAAAATTACAGGATAACTTTATTATATATTAAAAGGAACAACAAATTGTACATAATAGATTTGCAGTTTCATGTATAATCATCTTTTAAAAAAATTCTACAATGTTATGGAAATGCTTGTGTTACTTCATACATTAATGTTTTCAAAAAAGCCATAGTGAGAGATACTCCACAGCTTCCCAAAGCACTCCAAAACTTTTGGATTGGTCTGATTATTAGGATTTATAATTTATAATATAATCTATATCTTGCATAGCAAATTATACATGTACATCACATTAACTGTTTCTGTTTTGACCAGAAACCCTAACTTCTTCCCCTCCCAAACTGATTTTTTTTTTTGCTAGATAGAAGAGACGAACCTTTGCCTCATTTCTTATCTAGCCTTAATCATTGAATGGATGTTGCCTCAGTCAGACAGATCTGGGAAAGACTTTAGTTTTAAAAGGTCAAGGTCTCCCAATGCATCAGGGACCATCTCCAATTGTCCTGATTTATATCTTGCCACTGGGAGCAGATGGCTCTGGAGAAGAAAGTGAGGATGATGACTTTGCACAGCCCTGCCTCACTTAAATCCAATTCACTTGCAAGTCAGAGCATCACCTTCCTGATGCCATGGTCCATTTTGAGAATGAAGGACAAACAATATAATTTTTAGTACAGTTTTCTATTAAACTGAGTCCAAATCTCTTTAGCAGCCTGTTTAACCCTTTTTTAAGATTTACCCATTGTATCCCTTTTCCAGATGACAGCTGGTCAACTGCTTGAAGATGGCTATAGTCTCCCCATCTGGTTCTGAAGGTGTGTTCTCCAACATAAGCAACCCCTTTTCCTTTCTTTTTCTTTGACTGCTTCTAATATGAAATTATCTTCATGCCCTTTAACATTCTGGTCATCCTCCCCTGGATACTCTCCAGCTTGTTATTATCTTTCTGAAGATGTGCTACCCACAACTGAACACAATTCTATTTTCTCATCCAGAATTTTTGGTCACTGCTTCCAACTTCCTTTCATCTATAAATCTGATAATAAGTACCTAGGACTGGAGTTAAGTTCTATCACAGGAGAATGGTTTGGGGTGGGCTGTACTTGCTTGTTTTCCTTTGACTCTTTCCATGAGTATTTATTCTACCCACTAATTATTATTTTAAAAGGATAGACTGTTCATTTTGGCTCTGAATGCCTTTACATTTCACATTTGTGTATTTTTAATATTTCTTTTTGGCAAAATGGTCTAGAAAAATGCACACTAGAGAATAACTTCTTCAATCTGAACATTTTAGTAACAGTAAATTAAATTATTTAATGCCCATTGCCTTCATTTATACGCCTCCACAAAATCAATCACTTCTGTTTTCACAAATTTATTAGACCATAATAGAAATTGTCCATGCATTTTACTTCTGCAAATGCAAGGCAACTAAACCCAGAACCACACTTACTCTAGCCACAGGCTTATTCAAGCTCAGCAAAAATGCATACTTATACATGCTTGTACTGTAAAATAGTCTTTCATTTATACATTGATTTTTGCTTCCTCCAGTTATGGCTCCTGTATGGATTTTTTTAGCAACAAAACTGGCAGTGCAAAATACCCACTTTCCCCTATGCACAACAATAACAAAAGGCGTTTTTATCCAACGAAATCACAACATTTTTACTTATTTACACTGAGAGAAATGGAGATTGGATAATCCAAAATGTTAGATAATCCATTTATAAATTGTACTGTATTCTGAGTTTACATCTTAAAATAGCTGGCCATTTGTCTCAAGGCAATGAACAAATACTATCCAGTGAAGATGTAATTCAGGAAGACCTAAAATGAAATTTGTTGTTTCCTTAGCTTATCATCCACTCTGCATTGGGATAGGCAGTTCATTCCTCAAGCTGGTGTGAAGCATCAACCTGAATTGTTCATAATATTGCTCTTGCTCAGCCTTTCCCAGAGACTGGTTGAACAGGTGAATTTGGAAGGGTATTTAGCCTGCAAACAAAGAAATCGATCAACCTTCTCTGAACGAAACTCTTGAATAATGCAAGTAATCCTGAAAACGGGATTTGTAGAACTGAATTTTGAGACTGTTTTTCACTTGATGCTTTACTAGAAGTAGAATGTTTACTATATTTGTACGAATATAGCTAGTGCCTCCCACCAAGTGGGTAAATTCCATACAATGAAATCTGATGCAAATGCGCCTTTTTTGCTCAGTTATTTTTCGGTTGTGTCCAACTCTCTGTGTGCCCATTTGGTGTTTTCTTGTCAAAGATGCTGGAGTGGTTTGCCATTTCCTTCTTCAGATGAGGAAATTGAGGTGAATAGGGTGAAATGGCTTGCCCAGTGTCACTAGGAAGTGTCTGGGGCCAGATCTAAATTCAAGAAGATGAGTCTTCCTGACTCCAACCCAACACTCTATCCACTGCATCAGCTAGCTGCAAATATTGGATCTTAGAACCTGCTGAGTAAAACTTCCTCATTTTACAGATGAGCAAATTGGGCTCCAAAAAGATGGAATAACTTCCCTAAAGTCTCCCAGACTTAAAGTAGATGAATCAGAATTTGAACCTAGTGTTCTTTCAACTACTTCAAGAAGTTTCAAATATGAATATAATAATAACTAGCATTTGCTTTAAAATTATCAAAGTGATTTACAAATATTAACTCGTTTAATCCTTGCAGCAATCCTGGGAGATAGGTGCAATTTTTATCTTCATTTTACAGTTGAGGAAACTGAGGTAGCCTGGGGCTAAGTGACTTGTCCAAGGTGTCTTGACCTGTCTTACAATCCCTAGTTACTTTTCAAGCTTCAGCACAAGAGGTATTTTCTGATTCTCCCAGTTGTTAATGTTCCCAACTACACAATTTATTTGGGATTTATTTTGCATATATTTTGTATTGATTTATTTTTGTACATTTTGTTTTCTCTGAGTAGAATATAGGCTCCTTGAAGAGAGGGGTCATTGCCTTATTTTTTTTATCCTTTGTATCCTCTTCACAGTGACTAGTATATAATAATACATTTATTGATTGCTTGTATTGAATTCATCCTATTAGTCAATAAATATTGATAAAGTGCCTACCATGTGCTAGCCTCAATGCTGGGAACAGGAGATATAAGTACAAAGAATGAAATAATCCTTACTTGCAAGGAGTATATAGTCAAGTGGGAG
Source organism: Pseudochirops corinnae (assembly GCA_028646515.1). Taxonomy (NCBI): domain Eukaryota; kingdom Metazoa; phylum Chordata; class Mammalia; order Diprotodontia; family Pseudocheiridae; genus Pseudochirops; species Pseudochirops corinnae. Next base: position 249,555,413 of record CM053586.1, read on the forward strand.
GAGACAACAAGTATATATAAAAATATATACAGCATAAACACAAAGTGAATAAAATAAAATATATACAAAGGAGTTGAATACATAATAGTTTGGGAGGAAGGGCAGTAACAGATGGGAAAATCAGGAAATATTTCATGAAGAAGATGGTGTTTGAATTGCATCTTAAAGGAAGAGGACTCAGAGATAAAAGGGAGCACATTCTAGGTATGTGGGATGCCTACTGCAAAGGCAAAGAGCAGTCAATTACTCAGTAAACATTCATTAAGTGCCTACTATGTGCCAGATGCTGTGCTAGGTACTCAAGTGGTGAGGAAATAGGGAGAAAGCCAATTTGGCTCTGTTATAGGGTATGGGCGATATCCAACATGACTGGAAATATAATTTGGGGCCAAGTTAAACAGGGGGATTTTTATGTTTTTTTCTAGAGGCAATGGGGAACCACTACATTTGCTGAGGAAGGGAATTAAGATCATAAATTCTATGCTTGAGGAAAATAGTTTTGGTAGTAGTGCATAAGATGAAATGGAGTGGGGAGAGACTTGAGTCGGGGGACAAACTAGGCAACCGTTGCAATAATCATCAAGCGATGACGAGGAGTTGCCATCAAGTGTTGGCTATGTGAGTGGAAAAAAGAGGTCAGGGAAAAGATATTGCGGAGGTTAAAATGTCAGGCTTTGTCAACTGATTCGATAGTTGGGGTGAGGGAAGGCAAGGCATCCAGGACAATGCTTAGGTTAGGAATTTGGGACACTGGAAGAGATGATGAATGAATAAAGAATTTCACCATGCATAAAGCAATAGCTCTATTCAAATCCCCAGCTTTCAGATCACATGTATAAACATGAATGGAAAGTAGTAATAGAAAAATTGTTCAAGTTTCCACTTTCCTATGACCTGAGTGAGCAGCACATAAATCAATGCCAATTTCTGGGAGCAAGCTTGGCCCAATGGATTAACAGTTATCTTCATTCCTAGAGGCAAGAATCTCTCTAAACAGGAGTTTTTAAACCAAGGGTTCCATGAATAGATTTCAGAGAGTCTATGAACTTGGATAGGGGAAATTGCATCTTTGTTTTATATATAGGTTTTATTTGTAATCCTATATATTCTATTTGGGGCAGCAAGGCGGTACAGAAGATAGAGTGCCAGACCTGGAGTTAGGAAGATTCAATTCCCTGAGTTTAAATCTGGCCTCAAACACTTACTAGCTGTGTGACCCAGAGCAAGTCATTCAATTCTCTTTCCCTCAGTTTCTTCATCTGTAAAGTGAGCCAGAATAGGAAATGTCAAGCCACTCTAGAATCTTTGCCAAGAAAACCTCAAATGGGGTCATGAAGTCGGACAATTGAAAATGACTAAACAAAAAAATATTTTATTCTATCAATTCAAAAACATTATTCAAAAAAGGGGTCCATAGGTTTCACCAGACTGCCAAAGGGATCCATGACACACAAAAAGGTTAAGAACTTATGTTCTAAAAGGAAAAACTGATGAGGTTGTGCAAAATTGTGTTTGGTTTTTTTTTTTTAAGAAGAGATGCAAGGAGATGAATTTCTGGGGACTGGATTGTATTAGCAGACTTGTTGGATCAACTGGAAAGAGGTGACTTGGGTTTTTTTGGGTTTGTTTTTTTTTTTTTTGCTCTTTAGGCATAAAGAAAAATGTGGATCCTTATTGTATCTCCCTTAAATAACATATACATGAAGGTACATGGGGTCAACATATCGATAGCTAAATGTATGTGCGTTCTGAAGATAGAGGAATATATATTGTACTTCTTTCAGCAGAGTGCCGTTGGCTATGTGCTTCTGCTCTCATCACAGGAGACCTAATTGCACCCTCTTAACTGCAATTGCAAAGGAATTCTGCCTTCAGGACCCAGCCCCCAGCCACTCCATTCCCAATCTTGTTGTGGAGTGAGAAAGTCTTGAGAGAGGCCCTCAGGTGCAGTCTATAAATCCCTACTAACCTTCACCTCCTTTATTTCTCCCCAGGGGATGAGCGCCCTCGGGACTCTCCAGCCCCAACAGAGACCCAAATGCCAGCTGGAGTGGAGGCTGGAGGGAGAGCCAGCCATTGTTGTTGGAAATGTTCCAGAGAGCAGCTCAAGAAGTTTTTCTGGGGTGTGGCAGTGGTTTTGTGCATCTGTTCCTCATGGGCAGGGTCCACACAGCTCGCCAAGCTGACCTTCAAGAAATTTGATGCCCCTTTTACCCTGACGTGGTTTGCCACCAACTGGAACTTTTTATTCTTTCCTTTGTACTATGCTGGGCATGTTTGCAAGTCCGCGGAGAAGCAGTCTTTAAAACAAAGATACAGGTAAGGAGGATTTGATAAACTGACCCCTTCCTGTGATTTATGCTTTTAGGGGACTGGATGAGAACTGGTAATCATTTTTAAGAACTGACGATGGATGAACCATTTTCTCCTTGGTGTTAACAACATTTGAATTTGTTGTCTATGCTGAGTAAGAGAGAAAGCTTTGGGTTTGCTAATGGTAAATAATAATGATAATGATGATAATAATTAGTATTTATGTAGCCCTTTAGGGTTTGCAAAGTGCTTTACATATATCTCACATGATACTCGCAAGGATTGCATAAGAGAGAAAACTCTGGATTTGGTAATGGTTGGAAATAATTTTTTAATTAGCATTTATATAACCCATTAAGGTTTACAAAGTGATATATATATGTATATACGTACACATATCACTTTGTAAACCTTAATGGGTTTATATATTATATATATAATACATATTATATATATGTGTATATATGTATTATATATATATACAGAGAGAGAGAGAGAGAGAAGACCCTGTGAATTGGTGCTACCATTATCCCAAAGGTTAAAAGAGGTTATGTGATTTGCCCAAGGTCACACAGTTTATAAGCATCTCAGTCCAGACTCAAATTTAGGACTTTCTTATTCCAGTGCTTTATCCACAATACCACCTTTGGAAACAGGACTTTGGGTTCAGATTCTACCTTTGATACTTAGAACTTCGGTGGCCCTGGGCAAGTCATGGAAATTCTCTGTGCCTAAGTATCTCTCTTAGTAAAATGGAGGAGGATGGGATGGATTGGACGGCCTATGAGGCCCCTTGTAACTCTACAATTATAATCCCATGATTTCAGAAATCATACTTCAAACTTCCCTCCTAAGACTAATTTGCCATAACTTGTCCTTCGTCTCAGTTCTCTTTTGGGGTAGCATAGATCAGGGAAAGGCACGAAAAGGGCATGAATAGTGGGATTTAAAATGGTTGAACCCAGGCTGTGGAGTATCAGAATTCTCTTCTTCCTGCAAGGTACTCTTGCCCTCCTTTGCTTCAGGTTCGGAGACCAACCTCAGGGGCTACTTTACAGATCTTCCACAGCTCACCTTGGCTTAATCCCACAAAGTACCTAGGAAAGGTGAAAAAACATCAAGTCAAAATCATTGTTGACATTTGGTGTTTGGGGGTGTATATACACTATGGCAGGAATGTTTCCCTTCCATAAAGTTTTTGAGTCAGGGACTTAAATATGTTTTTCTCTCCAACTCAAGATAATATGTAATTGTTCTGGTCCTATCAAAACATAACAGCTTCTCAACTTCCTTTTTGTTTCCTCATTTTGAGTTCATTGCAACAATTTATCAAGAGTATATGATCAAAAGAAACTAGACATCAGAGATGAGAAGTACTTCTTCCCCTCCATATAAGGTCTGAATCAAAAATTAAACTTGAGTCAAGGGTACAAGACAAGAGAATAATTCTCACTTTACTTGCCAGCATCAAACTCTTTAAATGCATACATTTAAGGTATAAAGCAGCTCGCATCACCTCATTTAAAACATGTTTTGCTTTGTTTAATGATGTAAAATATTTGGAGGGTTCAGGGAGAAGGGATTTCCTTTAAGAAATCATGTTATAAAATGAAGGAACCATTCATTTAGAGAAAAAGGCCCTGGGTGAGTGAGTTAGGTAATTGGACCAAAAAAATGCCACCATTTTGAAAAGTAACTTCAGAAAGACAATGGAGAGATAACAAGTAGGGGGGTCTGAGGCTGAGAAGAAAGGCCAGAGTTGTCTATGATGGAAAGAAATTCACAATAATTCATTTTCCCAGAATAAGAGGAAGGTGTCATTGGAGTAATTATTTCTTTTCCTTTGCACAGCAACAACCAATGGAGTAGCACAGATCAGAATTGATCTCACCAGGCATTGTGAAAGATCCTAAGCCAGCCAAGGACAGGAAAATAATATGATGCCTTCTTCTAGGTCCACAGGAAAGTGAACATTTAGATAAGTACAATTTATAATAGGTATTGACAGGAGGACTAAATTTGTACTTGGGAATTTGTATTTCTTTTAACCCTTACTCTGACTGGCATGTTGATTTTTCAATTGTTAATCTTTTTAAATTAATAAGCATTTAATTTCTCCCTCTCAAACCCCCTCTTCCACTGACAAGGAAAAAAGAAAGAAAACCTTTGTAACAAATATGCAAGACAAATCCCCTAATTGTCCATGTCCAAAAAAAATATCTCTCATTCTGTACTCGAGTTCATTGTCGCTTTTTCAGGCAGTGGGTAGCATTCTCCTTCTAGATTCATGGCTAGTCATTGCATTGATCAGAGTTCTTAGGTGTTTCAAAGTCATTTTTACAATGTTTTTGTTATTGCATAAATCATTCTTATGGTTCTGCTCTCTTAATCTATATCAATTCATACAAGACTTCCCAGGTTTTTATGAAACTGCCCTTTCATCATTTTCATGCCACAGAAGCACTCCCTTATATTTATAAGTTTGTTTGCTTGTAAGGAAGAAGTACTGTTTTCTTAACAAAGAATTATTGGAAAAGCAGACCTGATATGATAGTCCTTGTTCTTCTAAATCATATACCTAAAGAGAGTCTTGGATTTAAAGCTATGGTGGCAGTTATGTGATAGGTGGGCATAAGTCCTAAATATTTGATTTTCATAGCACTTATGTTCTACCCTTAAACCTGTTTTAATGATAGAAACCAAATTCACTTATAAGAAGGAATGAAGTAGGTTGGGGACTGAGGTGGGGGGAGAGAAAGGGGGTATGGATAGAGAGAGAAGAGAAGAGAAGAGAAGAGAAGAGAAGAGAAGAGAAGAGAAGAGAAGAGAAGAGAAGAGAAGAGAAAGGATAAACCCCTAACTTGGATCTTAGGCCAATGTACCCTGAAATGAACTTATACTTTGGATCAAAAATAAATGATGGCGAAATTATTATACAAGAACAACAGATAATGAATATCAAATGTGGGATTTGGACCCAAAAACCTCTGACTCCAGTCAGTGCTCTTTCCACTGAAACAAAGACAACATTTTTTAAAAAAATAACCAATCTGAGGAACTCTAAATACTAGGTTTTAAGCTCTCAGAAATAAAAGGAAAGCAACCCCAAGTCTTCCTTCATGTTTTATTTTCATTACAGAAAAAGATCCAGAGAGTCAGCTGAGCAGATGAATCCTTTGTGCTGAAAGGAGAAAGTTTTAACCAGAAGCTAGGAAGAAAGATGGGAACCTTTTTAGCCATGAGGGAAAGTTAGTGAAGCACATGAATACCTTCTCCTTTTATTAGCTCCAAAAGCTATCAAACAGGAGGGTGTCTCCCTAACTGAAGAAATAAGCTGCAGCTGAAAGATAAGGACAAATTGCCTGAAGTGGTTTTGGACACCAATCGATGATGAAGGATAAATTATATAAGTTAGAGCTAGGCCAGCCAGTTTTACCAAAGATGGGAGCCAGCATTCTCTAGTACCATAACAAAGATGACACAATATTTTTTTTCCCTTTTTTGTTATTCATTTTGAACTTAAATACAAAAAGACAAAAAAAAACATTTCCGTGTACACAGCACAACATTAGAAAACCATGAATTTCCATCTCACAGTTTAGTATAAAAAAAAAAACACTATGTAATAAATACTACACATCATTTTCAAAGCTAACCTGCTTTTTTTCTGTGCTTCCTTCTAAGTTTTCTTTTGTTCTCTGCTGTGCACTTTTTTTCCTTCCTTCTCTCCTTTCTCCTCTAGAGAAATTTACCATTAGACACAAACATACATATCTATGTAAATTCATGCTATGCATCTGTTAGTGCTTTCCCTGGATGTGGGTAGCTTCTTCCTTCATATGTTCTTTGTAGTTGATTTGAGTATTTATAATACTTAAAATGACTTAGTTGTTAAAATTTTTTCTTAGAACAATATTGTTATTACTGTGTACAACATTTTCTTGGTTCTGCTCATTTCACTCTTCATTATTTCATACAAGTCTTTTCATATTTTTCTAAAATTAGCCAGCTCTTCATTTTTTATAGGTCAGTAGTATTCCAACACTATCATTCCATTTCACTTAAATTATTCAATTTATTGTCATATAATTGGGCAAAATATCTCCTTATAATTGGGCAAAATATCTCCTTATAATTCTTTTAATTTCCTTTTCGTTAGCTGTATATTCACCCTCTTCATTTTTAGTACTAGTTATTTGGTTTTCTTCTCTCTTTTTAAAATCATATTACTCAATGGTTCATCTATTTTTTTAAAATAAAATCAGCTCCTAGTTTTATTTGTGAATTCAATGGTTTTCTTATACTCACTTTTATTAATCTCATCTTTAATTTTTTAAGATTTTCTATTCAGTGTTTAATTGGGGATTTTTAATTTCAACAATATCTTTCAACATTTTAATACCTAATTCATTGATTATACCAAAAGGGACTGACAGATCTTTATATCATTCTTCCTTCATCACAGTATCATATTTGATCCTTCAAGAGATCCCAGTATCATTACTTTTATACACAGCATCAACACAGAATATCAACAAATTTTTCTTCAGACTAACTTCTGGAGCCAATGGTGAAATTCTAAAGAGATACATAAAATAAGAAACCTTGAGCCCTGAGTTAGAAGAATCTATTCACAAGAAAATTTTAGCTGGTCAAAAAACAAAAGACATGTTTGTTCATAATATGATGCCTATTTTCTTTGAAGTTTCCATTGTTACCAGATAGGTCAATATTAGCTGTTTTTAAAAGACTGATTATATTTTTATACCAAGTTGTGCCATAAGGGAAAAAAACAACAACAACACATTGTGATGAGGGAGAAAGGTTTTTGCAGGGATTTCTAAGAAATCCCTGGAGGGTTCTTTTAGTCTGAAATGAATTCCTCTGAATCAAGCAATCTTGGCAGTGAGGATTGTAAAAGTTTATTGTTAATGCTGACTGCAGTGGGCAGGAGAGGTAGGGGACCTGCAAATGGCAGGAGTTTGAGATACAGATTATATAGTAATAAAACCATAAATCAGGTATCAGTTATGCTAACTAGGTAAGTGAGGGTGGGATTAAGGAGAAGTTAAGGAGTGGTCAGTGCTTAAAGGGACATGCACTTTTTATATCAGCTGCACAGGTGTATTGCCCATAATTCACTGGGAGAAAGCCCACAGCAGGCCTACCAGGAAGTGTGGTTTTTGCCTTGAAATGTCACTAAGTCAATTAGCAGTCAATTCTGACTGAGAGGTGTCCAGTCTGTTACCCATCAATGTCCTGTTTGACAAGATGGATATTGGGAAGCTAGACTAACTGGGGATCCAGGATGTGCTTAATGGTCAGGAGTTATCTTACTGATAGTGCATTAAAGGATTCATAGCTGCAGCTGGCCACTAGAACAAGGCGGCTACACATTTAAACTAAAGAGATTGTTTTATAAAATGCTTTTGTGAAGGATTCATAGGTATAGCTTGTTATTATAACAAGCAGGGATAATTGCAGGTAAGCAGAGTGCTCGCTCAGGGGAGAGGCAGAGTTAGTGGTTTCAGGCTGGGGAAAGTGTGATTTTACAACCTAATTACACAGACTTTTACAAACATAGGTACCTGAACACAATACAAATTGAAGTTAAAGCTGAATGTTACAAACAAAGGGCACTCCAGCACCCCATCAATTGAATCTCTGATTGCTATCATATATACCCTGCAACTCAAACCATGTGCAACCATGATTCTCCACTGTCCAGTAACAGCCTTGAACAGCCTTACCTAAATTCTATGGATGGTATTTAAAGAGGTGAATTTAACCTTCTTTGATTGTGATACCTGGGCAACACAATAGATAGAGCACTGAACCTGGAGTCAGGAAGACTTGAGATTTTGCCTCATATGTTTCTTAGCTGTGTGACTGCTGCTTGCCTCAGTTTCCTCATCTGTGAAATGGGTCTATAATAATAGTACCTACCTTGCAGGGTCATCATGAATATGAAGTGAGAAAATATTTGTAAAGTACTTTGCAAACCTTTAGTGATATGTAAATACTAGCTTGTATTACTAGGAACCTCTTAAAGACTCAAACTGAAACTCTTAATCAATAATTTATATGCTGCTTTATGACATATATGATACCACAGTACACAGTGACACTCTGAAGATTCTCACCTTTTGGTGTTTTCATTCACTAGACATTATTGTGATTAGTGATTTCATCAGGGGAGCTACCTTTCCAACTGATACAGATTGTGACCCTTCCCAGTCCATGTGACTCATGTCTCTGCTTTTCATTAATCCCAAATAGAAGACCACTCACTTTTCATTCTTCTTTTTTTTTTTTTTTTTTTTTTTTTTTTGCTTTTTGGAGGGGGGAAGGCAGGGCAGTTGGGATGAAGTGACTTGCCCAAGATCACACAGCTAGTAAGTGTTAAGTGTCTGAGGCTGGATTAGAACTCAGGTCCTCCTGACTCCAGGGCTGGTGCTCTATTCACTGTGCCATTTAGCCACCCCCTTCATTCTTTTATTATCTCAGGGGTACCCACATACCATTTGCATTATCCATCTGTTAACTCTCACTCTTGATACCTGCCCAACCAATTTCTTTTCTGGTCCTGCACATCTTGGTTGTGATTTCGATAGTACTTCTCTCATGCAAGTCACCATTGGCATCATGGTGCAATCTATGCTAACCCTGCAAATTTCTATTGCCTTTGGGATTGTTTGTAATTTTCATTCTCCAACACCAGGGTGTTCAATGATTTATTTCCATCTGTCCTCTTTAAAGAAGTATTAGGGGACAGCTAGGTGGCACAGTGAATAGAGCACCAGCCCCAGAATCTGAAAGACTTAAGTTCAAATCTGGCATCAGACACTTGACACATTTACTAGCTGAATGACCTTGGGCAAGTCACTTAACCCCAATTGCCTTGCCTTCCCCTCTCCAAAAAAAAATGTATTAGTGTTTTAAATAAAAATGACAAAAGGTTTGGAATCATAGAGAACATTATAATATTTCTGAGTTGTAATCCAGGCCAGTCTCCTCCCACTATTAAATTCTGGACCCAGCTCATTATCTGTCTCCCTTGGACAATGAAGTGGAGAGAGCACTGTACTTAGTCAGGAAGACCTGCCTCAGATCCTTGCTAGCTCTGTGATCCTGGACAAATAACTTTACTGCCATCAGTCTCAGTTTTCTCATTAGTAAAATGTACATAATGATAGTACCTATCTTACAAGGTTGTTGAGAAAATAAAGTGAAATAACATGTAAAGTACTTTGCACACCTTGAAGTGCTATATGTTATTATTGATCAATCATTTCAGTCATGTCTGACTCTTTGTGACCCCATTTGGAGTTTTCTTGGCAAAGATACTAGAGTGGTTTGTCATTTCCTTCTCTACTTCATTTGACAGATAAAGAAACTGAGGCAAACAGGGTTAAGTGACTTGCCCAGGGTCACACAGCTAGCTGTAAGCATCTGAGGCTAGATTTGAACTCAGGAAAATGAGTCTTCCTGATTTCAGGCCTGGCATTCTAATCCACTGCACTTATAGATGCCCAAAAGTACTATATATACATTATGTGTGTGAATATATATATAAATATATATGCAAGCTATTATTATCTAGAGTACCTTTCCAGTATGTGTTTGTGTGTGACTGTCTGTCTGTGTCTGTGTATATGTATATACACTCAGACACACATAGTGGAGTGCATTTAATGATGCCAAACTGCTTGCTTTTATGCAAAAACTCATTCTTTTAACATCCAATACTTTCCCATGCCATATGAATCATGGAACACTGCTCTTTGATGATCAGGAACTTCCTCTAGTATCTTGCAGCATAATGAGGGACTATCTAGTCTGATATTGGTCCCTTGTCAAAGGTCTTTCAGAAACAACTACCACCAGGGACTTGTTATCATAAGGAAACGTTGAGACTTTCTGGTATCTTATAGCTTCCAGGCAGTAAAAGATGCAGTGATGACAAGTGTTTTGCTCTGTTCCTTGTAAATGTCCCCTTTTTTAAGCTGGTCCATTAATTCTGGTTTAAGGACACACAGAAGAATTTCAAGATGGAAAAGGAGATAAAATGACTTATCTCACTTCTTTCTCATGGCCTATGAGGGCTAGGCCTATTTACCAGTGTACAATTAAACATATACTGGATTTGCCAACAAAGTCAAAACAGGTATTTGGTGTCATAAGCCTTGGAAAAACATGTCTGAATCAAAATCTTTGGATGCAGAATTAATCCATGAAATCTAGGCTTACAATAGTGGTGATGTTGCTGCTGCTGATGATAACAGACAGAGAGACAGACAGGCATAGCAGATAGAGGAGCAGTATTGGAATCAGGAAGATGTGGATTCATGTGTTTCCTTTGACACATAAGCACTATGTGACCATAAGCAAGTCATTTAACTTCAGAGTACACTCAAACAATTCTCTAAGAATATAAATTACAGATCATTTGTTTATCTACATATTTGTGAGGTAAGGCTACACACTGAGAGATTCCAACACTGATGAGATCACAAGTCCAGACCAAAAAGTAGTAGTAGTAGTAGTAGTAGTAGTAGTAGTAGTAGTAGTAGTAGTAGTAGTAGTAGTAGTAGTAGTAGTAACTCTTGCTAGTTTGGGAAACTCTTGATAGTTTCTTAGTTCACCAACAATAGCAAGCAAGTTTTTGGGCAAGAAATGTGAATTATAACTATGTCAAGTTTCTTGCTTTAAACTGTCAACATACTGGATTCTCAGACTGCAGAAAACCCTTGTGTCAATGAAACATTTCCATTTCCTTTCCCTATGTCTCCAAAATATGAGAAAATCTGCTGGGGAAATTTTGGTGCATTTTAGTCCAAGCATTATGATGAATGGCAAATCACAACTCAATCAGCCCTAACAGGTGGAGATATGACATTTCTCTTCCCTCTGCCTCCCCTAAGGCATACCAGTCTTTCTGTCATAGAAACCCCAGGATGGTTTGGAACCAGAAGCAATAAATGCAGTTCAAACCCTTATTTCTGAACCCTAGGTTGTACAATTTCACCAGGAAACTTCCTGGAAACTACTCTAGAATATTGCCCTAAAGTCTACTTCTACTCCAGAGCTACTCCAGAAGTTAAGAGATTACCTTGGCAAAATATGTTAAGTTTGAATCCACGAGATTCCTCCAGACTGTCAACCTACCTGGCTCCCTAGGCAGTTCTATCATACACAGCACCAAACATAAAAATTTAGGGTTAGAGTATTAATACAAACTGGAAATTGTCTAGTCTAATCCTGTTATTGGACCACAGAAAACTATAATCCAGTGATTTCAAAGGTAGTCACTAGCTGAAATGGAATTAAAACCCTTTACTTTAAAACTTCTTACTGCAAATCCATTGCCCTCTCCACTAGCCCATGGTGCTTCTTCAAACCACCAGGATTGTCCAAGGGGACCTTGAATCTGGGGATGAGGGTAGAAGATCAAAGCCTAGGTTACCAAAATCACTTCATAGAACCATTGTAATTGACTATAACTTACTCTGCAGTGAAAGTGCTGAGCTCAGGCGCTTCTGGAGAATTTCCAATGTTTAGTTCATCTTTTATTTTCAAATTTATTTTTTGGTTTATGACAGACAAGTCTCAGATTTGGGGTCCATGCTGACTTAATTTTAAGCAACTTCCAAGCCAACAGGCAAAACTAGATGCTAGTTAGCACATCTTCATCTTTTGTATTGGTCATTAGGTCATTTTTAAGACCCAAAACAAGATGGTAGGTCATGCAGTCATCAAATATGGAGGAATTTAGAGGAACAGATGATGACTATGGACTTATATGGCTTATTCTTGAAGCCTTCAGAGACATGTTTATTTCACTGGTATAGGTTGACACCTTCTCTACAACCTATATAGTCTTAGAGAGGACTAAATCAAGTCACTTACCCAGAGTCACACAGTTTATAAAGATAGGACTTGAACCTGGGTCTTCCTGACTCTGAGATCAGTTCTCTTATTCATTATGTTACACTGGGGAGTTTAAAAAAAAAAAAACAAGCACAAAAATAAGCAATCACTGCTCTCAAGAAATTTATATTTTATTGCCAGAGAAAAAAGATTCATATATAAGTAGCAAACAGATAGTATGAATACAGTAGAATGTACAGTCAATGCCCTAAGTCTGAAATGTAGAAAATTACAATGGTGCTCAGCATCTCCAACAAAAGATAGGGAAAAGAAATGAAATGTTTATGATGTGTAGGAGAGTAGAGCATTGTTGTGAAAGTTCCTTTGGAAAGCCCAGTCCTTCTTAAGATTCAGTTTGAAACACAAGCTAATCTTTCAGTTAAAAAAATCAAGCATGGAGCATTATTTGTTTACTCCAAGATGCTACGTCATCAGCGTACATTTCTCAAATGGTCCCAGGTGCTGCTTGCTTGGTATGGTCTTCAGTGCCATTGGTCTGTGTTGGTATTAATAGTAAATATCACTGTGAGTGTTTTTTCCTTAAAAGCCAGTAGGCAGCTGCTGACTTGACACAATGAAATAGAATAAAGGCCACACACCCTCACAGACACGCCCAGAATACTCCCCAAGTAACTAAGTTTAGATTTTCTTTGAAATGAGACAGAATTATTCATCATTGCATAGTCTCAACTTCAGTGATTGTTTACTTAAACCATTGTAGACCCACAGATTACTTGGGGTCTTTATAAGCTCCATCCCTAGATAATTCTAACTCTGATGTTCCAACCCATAGGAAAAGAGCAGATGAATTGCCATTTTTAATCTTAAAATTTCAGTTTATGTAAAACTTCTACTGTAGTTCTGTTTATATTGTCTTGTGCCATTTCTTTGAATTTTATTACATTAATGATGTTGGCAGTAATAGTGACACTATTCAACAAACTACAGTTAGTATCAGTACAGCTTGCCTTGCTGCTGAGTGCTCTGGTTTTGAACTTCAACCAACAGAATTAGTCACCTGCATAACTGGAAGCTCCAGCACTTTTATGAACATTTTTAAGAACCAAAACAAGATGGCAGATCAGGCAGTCATCAAATATGGAGGAATTTAGAGGAATAGATGATTACTATGGACTTATGTGCCTTATTCTTGAAGCCTTCATAGAGATATAAGTTTACCCTTGAAAGATACATCAGTTTTAGAGGCACAGAAGACAGTGAGGCATTCCACCTAGAAATAGTGTGATCAAAGAAAATGAGAATTTGGGGAGGTAGGAAAAGGGAATATATTCAGGGGCACAAGAGAGAGGGAGGGAGGAAGGGAGGAAGAGAGGGGGAGAGGGAGGGAGAGAGGAGGGATGGGGTAAAGTTATGAGAAGGGAAATAAGCAACACTCCCCACTCCTGTATCCCCAGCTATTAGAATTCTATGCTTGAGTTTTTACACAACTCCCAGAGAGTGACAATAATGCAGTCATATCATCCAGTTTGCACTGAAACTTCACAAGTCACCTTTCTATAGCATCATATATTTGGAGCTGAGAGTGACCTTAGAGGCCACATACTCCAACACCATTATTTAATTTTATTTTCGAGACTGAGTCTTCCTATCTTGCCCAGGCTAAATGTGCAATAAATACTAATAATTGGGGAAGCTTTGACCTGCTCCATTTCCAACCTGAACCAGTTTGTTGCTCCTTAGCATGATTTCCTTTCTGCCCTACCCCACTACCCATGCCCACTTCTGCTCCTGGAGGTTCACTACATAGGTGCTAGACTTAGTGTGGACGCCTACATAGTCTTTACTCACCGCGGCTCAGAACTCCCAAGCTCAAGAAACCCAAGTTTCAGTCTCCCTCAGGAGCAAGGATCACAGGCATGTGCCACCACATCCAGACCTTCCTTCACTTTATAGATCAGGAAAGTGAGAGATAAATACATTTACCTAAATCCCCAGAGGTACCAAGTACAATGAGATTAGAACCAATGTCCTCCAGTTCTAAAACCCGGTACTCTTTCCATTGTCCAAAGGTATGAGTGCCTCATTCAAGTATTCAAGCAATCATACCATCTTAATATTCAGAAGGAGTCTTTGAAGATGCCTACTACAATGGCCTTATGTTACTTGTAGTTTGGGCATGGACTGGTATCCACTCTTTTTAAACTCACATTCATTCTCCCTCTCTTTCTCTCCCTCCTTCCCTCTCTCTCTCTCTCTCTCTCTCTCTCTCTCTCTCTCACCTCTCTCTCTCTGTCTCTGTCTCTCTGTCTCTGTCTCTGTCTCTCTCTCTGTCTCTCTCTGTCTCTGTCTCTCTCTGTGTCTCTCTGTCTCTGTCTCTCTCTGTGTCTCTCTGTCTCTCTCTGTCTCTGTCTCTGTGTCTCTCTCTCTGTCTCTGTCTCTCTCTCTGTCTCTCTGTCTCTGTCTCTCTGTCTCTCTGTCTCTCTGTCTCTGTCTCTCTCTGTCTCTGTCTCTGTTTCTCTCTCTCTCTGTCTCTGTCTCTGTTTCTCTCTCTCTCTGTCTCTCTGTCTCTGTCTCTCTCTCTCTCCCCCTACCCCCCTCAGCTAACTATCCTTAAGAATAACATCAGTGATTTGTCAAGTCCTTGTCTGCTCTAATGGTGGAAAGGTGGGAGTTTCCCAGAAAGGAGTGGCCACTCACTACCACCACTCAGTTTTAGTTATAAATGTTCTATGGGAAAGTCATATGTCTGCTACTTACAACTACAACTCCTGAACCCCTGTAAGTATGATTCCCACTTGAATGAATCAACCATGATGATGCTACTTAGTCTTAATCATAAAATATTTACTAAACATATTATAAAGAATAATCATAACATTAAAATCTGCCCATAAATATGAGTCATCCTCTCCCATCAGTGGTCCACTTAAAAACTTACAAAAGTGTAACATGGAGGCATACGAATAAGGACACCTATATGTACAGGGACAATTCTGGCCTGAAGACTGTGTTTTTGGTCTTCTTAGAGAATAGCTGGAATTAAAAATCACCTGTGGGATGGCGTTAAAAGTCGCCTCTTCTCGGCTGGTTTGTATACTCATACTGATCCTTGACAATGTTAAAGGCAGAATTATGTTCTGTTCTGGCCTTTAAGATGCAAATCTCTATACTCTAAGGTATAGGTGATGATAAATGATAGACAAACCCCTGGATGTTTTCTCCTCTTCCTTTTCTATTTTTGCTTTTTTGGGGGGAAAGGGCAGAAGATAGGGCAGTTGGGGCTAAGTGATTTGTCCAAGGTCACTCGGCTAGTTTTTTGTGTTGAATGTCTGAGGTCGGATTTGAACTCAGGTCCTCCTGACTCCAGGGCTGGTGCTCTATTCACTGCGCCACCTAGCTGCCCCAAGGTTTTCTCCTCTTTCAACAGCAAAAAACAAGGCAGGTTATGACAGTGATACTTTGAATCACCCATGATGTCATTAGTCCTCTTCAAAAATGAAGAACAAACAACAACTTTGAATAGCACTGTCTCTGAAGAACAAAGAATAAGCATCACACAGAGGGCAGTGGAAATGTACATAGATGGTATCAAGAGGTCTTAACATATCACCAATAAGACATGCTGAAGAAATGCAAGAGTAAAGGGTGGCATCAAGGAATTATAGAACAGAAAGAAATGGACTCAAGTTTCTTTAGTAAGGAATGACAGGTAGAAGACTAGAGCATTCCACTGGGATTTACAATGGAAAACTTTTGGAAGGGCATGAAGAGATTTATACAGACTGGTTAAGCATGGATGGGTTGCATCTCTGAAGGGAATCTGCAAATCAATCAAATCACAGATCCATTCAAGTGTACCATGAGATTGTCAACGCAAACAAAAAGACCTATATGTTAAAAAAAAAAAAACAAGACTGAAAAGCCTCTTTTCCCCCCAATCATCTCTGTTCATCTGCTGAGACTTCATTTCTCCAATCAGCTCTCAGCAGCAGTTTTTCTTCCAATCAGCTGAATAGGGAGTCAATATGGTTCTAAGCTTTTTTCTCAGTTCTCAGTTTAG
This sequence comes from Pseudochirops corinnae, assembly GCA_028646515.1. Lineage (NCBI taxonomy): Eukaryota > Metazoa > Chordata > Mammalia > Diprotodontia > Pseudocheiridae > Pseudochirops > Pseudochirops corinnae. The sequence goes on from CM053586.1 coordinate 249,571,677, forward strand.
CTGCTTTTCTATGAACCAGCTATTAGGCTGGCCTGGATAGGGCTTAGCTCCTTTCAATACAAAAGGAGCAGGCTTAATTTCTTCTCCCTTCCTCTGCCTTCTTTTACTCTTCTCTCTCTGGTTTCTGATTAAGTCCTACCTCAAAGCAGAGTTTCTTTGTGTGAAATTACTCACTTCACCAAAATTCATATTTCTGTCAGAAACAGCCCAAATAGGTAAAAATATGTGTCCCATACTTGCCCCAAAGTTCTAGTTATTAGTATTTCCTAGCTATCAACCTCTAAGTTCTCAAAATAGTTTTATGTAAATTAGCTAGGGAAAACAAAACCCTTCAGCCATCTCAACCTTCTGTAAATAATTTTTCTCTAAGGATTGCTTTTCTTAGTGTTTCTCATATAAATATCATTGTTTTTGCTGATCTCAATAAATAAAATATCTACCTAAGAAAGAGGCACTCACTTACATTCAGATGAGAAAAATATTACAGAAAGTGACCAAGTGTCTTGCCAAGGTCACAGAATCACAGAATTACATAATCTCAAAGTTGGAAGGGACCTCAGCAGCCACCTAGTCCAATTGAAACATGAAAAAATAATTTTCTGGGCTATGATAAGAGAAACCATGAAGAGAAGAATAATCAGATTATAATGCCTCTGTCTTCTGCCCTCACAAGAATTTATATGAGGTATTATGTTCAGTTTAAGAAGGATACTGATAAAATGGAGAACTCTCACCCTCCCCCCAGAGGAAGGCAACCAGTATAGTGAGTGGTTTTGAGTCTCTGTCATATTAGGACTATTTGAAGGAATTGAAGATGTCTAGCCTGGAGAAAAGAAGACCAAGGGACATGATAGTCCACAAATATCTAAGTCTTTAGATACACTTGTCAAGTCTTTCAATACAGTCAGTCCTAAACATTCAGGCATTTAACTTTCTTGACTTCAAGCATTCATGATTTTATTAGTAACCTCATTTTCATCTTCACATTGGAAACCAGGCACATTTGCAGATATACACAATAGAGAAAAAGTGAGAGGCATGATGCATGCAAGTTTGTAGATCAGCTGGTATCCTACTAAACACTTTACTGGTGTTCCACCTACAGTTGTAAAGCTCTCCCCATGTATTCATTGCAAATTTTCATTGTTTGCCTTTAAAACTCAAGTTTTGTGTTGTGATTATGCAAAGTGCAAAATCTGGGGGCTCTAAACCTAAGTGTCCAATGTCAGTGATGTAGCTTAGTGAGAAAATAAAAGTATTAGATAAACTTAGTGCCAGGAAGTCTGCTAATTTGACTAGCTAACTAGAGACATCCTAAGCTACTTATCCCATCACAGATCATAAACTCAAGGTTAAATGTCAGCTCACCTCCACTTTGGTCTCACACTCTGAGACCCTACAGGATCTCCAGTGCTACCCCCCAACCACGAAAGACAAAGCATCAGAGGTAATAAATACCAAGAGCTCCTCAATCTCAGGATCTTCCAACAGCAGTGACTAAAATCCCAGCAACTTCTCCTTTGGTTTTCAGAGGGCAGTCAAGGTAAAGAAGTATATAATCATTTACTGTACATTACAACACCTTCCCACTTCCATCTAACATAACGGAAAGATATAGGCTAAATAATGTTTTTGTTTGAAGAACTTTATTTGTTGTATAGTATTTATGGTACTGTAGATTTCATGTTATGAAAAGTGAATATTGTGTGAAATCAAAATTTTTTATTGAGATATTAACACAAAAGATCACAGAATTCCAGGGAATTACTAGTGGGGGAAATGTTTGCATGTTACCAATTTTATTTTGTGAGCTATATTTTATGGGTTATTTCACAGTTACCTTGTTAGGAAACGTGCATATTATCAAGAATTCATATTTTATTATAAAGAATTATATGTAGAAAAGTATGTTTTAAGAAGTCTTGAGTTAAAGATTACAGTTTTGGGTGGTCGTGGGAACCCAACCTCCTATTTCCCATAGCTTCAATTGTAGCAACATTCTCATTTTCTACTTTTGCCCCATTTTCTAGGAACATTACCCCCATGAAATATGAAGATTGACTATAGATAAAAGAGACATTAGTCTTATTCTAATTGGGCCCATAGAGCTGAACCTGGAGCAATGAGTGATGTCCAGAAAATTTTTCTAATAAGAAATAACCAATAGTAGAATGGGTTACCTTGAAATGGGATGGATTCTGTCTATTTGGAAATTTTCAAGTAGAGGCTGAAGATGTACTTACAAGGTACATGGTAGTAGGAATTGCCTTTGAAGATATGGATTAGACAAGATGATCATTTAGGTTCCATCCAAATCTCAGATTCTATGATTCTCTGGCTGCCCAAAAGTAGTTACTGAATCTCTGCTAAAGATGTGAGCTAGTCTAGACCCAGAATAAAAGCTATGGAGTAAAATAATGGTAGAAAGAGTTTCTTGCACATACTTGATAGACCCAAAATATAAGAACTTGTAGTTCAACAGGCTCTTATGAAGATCCCACCATGCCTGCCCTCTAAGAAGAAGGTTTATTGATGGTTTTGTTTTGTTTTTCTTTTCGCTGTTACTAAAAATAAGTAAGTCAAACACCAAGCAACTTTCTCCTTCAGCTTTAAATTTTCCTGGAAATGGGGTGTGTAATTGGGGTGGTGCTGGTGGGCAGGTTAAGAAGGCATTCTTCATTTATTGTTTCATTTATTTTTTTCAATTATCAAACTTTTTTCTTTACCCCACCCCACTTTTCTGCTCCCCACAAATAAAAAAGAAACAAACTCCTTGTAATGAATGTCAGGCATTCTTTCCATAACCACTAATCAGGGTAGATTTCTTGGAAGAGGTGAGAATTAAGGCAAGTTTTGACAAAGGGGAGGAGGGTAGGGAGGTGGTGTGGTACATACCACTGTCATTTTATTCTAGAAGTTGAGCTGAAAGCTAGACAGGAACATGAGATGACTCATTTATCTTGAAAGTAATGTACTGTCAAACCTTCTGAATATCTATTTTTGCAAATAAAAAAAATTTAAGTTGATCTTTTCAGAAAACCAGAGTACACTGCCCAAGCAACAGTATTCTTCTTTGCCTTTGTTTCATATAACATTTACATAGATCTGGACTCCTATTCCTTCTAGTATGCATTATGATGACTTCTTATACTGGAAATCACTTGAAGCAGGGTGATGTAGTGAGAAGTCCTGGAGTCCAAATAGGCTCTCATTCTAGCTCTGTGACTCATTAACTGTGACTCTACACCTCTTGGAACTTCAGTCTTTTTCTCTGTCTCATGAGAGGATTGCCTTAAATGGCCTCCAATATCACAGCTTTAACATTCTATGACTTTAACTTTACTATGATTATCTCAGGGTCATCCAGGTGGCACAATGGACAGAGCCCTGGGCCTGCAATCAGGAAAGACTTAAGTTCAAATTTGCCCTGACACTTACTAGCTGCAGGACCCTGGGCAAGTCACTTAACTTTGCCTCAATTTCCTCATCTGTCAAATGAACTAGAGAAGGAAATGGTAAATGACTGCAGTATCTTTGCCAAGAAAACCCCAAATACAGTCACAAAGATTAGAACATGACTGGACAACAACAATGGTTAAATCAGCCTAACCCATTTCCTCAAAGTTAGGAGTATCCAGCTTACACCAGTTGGAAGGCAATGTTGTACCATGGAAAGAACACAGTCTATCTGGGATTCAGTTTTTTCATTTATAAAATGAAACTTTTGGGCTAGATGACTTCTGAAGTCTCTCCACACTGTGAATCTATGATTCTACAGAACTGTGATATTAACCAGATGGACATTGGTCTAGATCAAACAAAGCCAGACTTAATAGGGATAAATATAAAGTCCCATATAGAACTGTAGTTAAGAAAATCAGCTTCACAGTTCGTCTGAAAGAGTATTAAAGAGCCACAAGTTCAACATGTAGAGTAGACATCTATTCAACTGTGTGTTCAACTAGTGCCTCTTTAGTAATTTCTACCTTTGTGATTCTGTAAGGTGCAGAAATCCCTGAGAGTTTTATAGCTTACTTAAGTTTTTTGTATTTTCTTAACTTTATTTCATTTTATTTTCAGCTAATAAGCGTTTATTTGCTTTCCCTCCCACCCATCCCCACTGAAAAGAAAAAGGAAACCCTCATAACAAAAATGCATTGTCAAACAAATTCCCACACTGAGCATTTCCAAAAATGTATGTCTCATTCTACACCTTTAATTCCATTAGCTCCCCAACAAGAGCTGGGTGCATTGTTTATCATCAATCCTCTGAAATCATGCATGATTGGTGCCATGTCTTATTTTTTTAAATAAAATCAGAACAAATGCTCCTCTTTGCTTCAGTGTTTCTCATACCTATGATCACTGGAGGCAAAACTTTTAAAGTCTTTTACAATCTTGCTCCAACTTCCATTTCTAGGTTGGTTTTACTTTATTCCCTTTTATAGACTAGAGTTTAGTCAAACTAACCTTGATATTCTTCACACATGGCACTACCTCTCCAGTTTCTGTGCCTTTGTGTAATTGGTCCTCCCCACTTGGAATGTCTTCCTTCTTCCCTTGGACACCATAGAATCCCTAGCTTCCTTCAAATGTCAGCTCTGACACCTCCTCCAACCCCAACCAAAATTACCTTGTGTTTTCTTATGCATATACTTACATGTGTATACATGTCATTTCCCCCAAAGGAGTGTAAATTCCTTGAATAGAGAGACTTTTTAATTTTTGCATTTTTAGCTCCAGTGCAGTGCCCAATGCATAGTCAGTTCTTAACAAATGTTTATTAGTTGACTCATCTGTTGTCAAAGATCATCCATAGGAATGTTACCAGAGAAACAATAATGAACACATTTCTATAATTCTTTGCATTTTGTAATATCCTTTTCTTACCAAAGTATAACTGTTTGAAGCTCTTCTTCCTACCAACTCCCCAGTGCCCTCTAGGATAACCACCTCTGATACCATCAAGAGTATGATGCTTACCCTGGCAAGGGGTATGACTTAATGACTCTTCAGATCAAGGTCTCTGAGGATCTCAGGAGTGTTCCTTTAACCTAAATGATTATTCTCTGAAAAGAAATCAGGCTATGTTGATGAGTTTCTGAGACTCATAACCTACATAATTGCCCTGGAAGCAACTCAGTTATATATAAAACTTATTGATTCTAAGGCCAAACCCCGTGTTTTCCAGTAGAACCACACAAAAGGTTCTGATTGGTCAGAATTAGCTGTCAGGTCTGATTTGTTTGTGGAACATTCTATTCTTGGGCTTCCTGGAGGAGAGTGGCCTTTGTTGAAATAGAATTATAGTAATTAAGTTTACCTTCTCAGCTATTTTCTGCTATAAGCACAGAGATAACAAATATGATTTATGAGCCTAATGTAGCGCTTAGAAGTACATCGGAATCACTTCACACTTTTCTCCTCTAAGCAGCTTATTATATGACACTTAAATTTAATGAGTTACTCTCAATCATATGCATATTATTAATTTAGAATCTAAAATAAATTAAAAGCACTGGAAATTAAAGCTCCCTCATTGCAGGAAAAGCACAATTAGAGCTGTATTATTTTATCCCAAGTTCCTCTAGGGAGAAGATGGAAGTAAATTGATGAAAGAATTAGTTTAAAAATGCCGGATGTAGAATGGGTGGAGAAGATGTTATTAATATTTATTATTAATTAATGATACTGATTGGTTATTTTTTAAGTCATTGATTTTTAAAGCCTGATGAAAGTTTTCAAGGGAAATGGTTGAGTCCAGGCACTTGCCTGAAGGACTCGCACTGGTCTTTCTCCTGTGCAATATGGGCGAAGATTGGACCTTACAACATCCTTACTGTATTAGGGAACATGTGTGAACACAAAAGGAAAAAAAAAATTCTGGTGTCTGACAAAATGGCCATCCTTGCTTTCTGGTCTTCCCTAGATCCTTGTAATCTGAAATTTTGATTTCCTGTCTTCATTGAAGATAGTCTTAGGCCCCTCTTTCATAGTAGTGCTATTATGAACTATACTATAAAATATTAAGTTCTCATCCATCAGAAATCAAGACCCTATCAGCAGTAAGTGGATAGCGCACTGAATCTGGAGTCAGAATACCAACATGAAATAAAAGTACTTCTAAATCATTCCAAATAATTGAAAATCTGCTTTGTTTTTAATGGTCAAGATGGCAGATTGGCAACTTATGTGTCATCTCTGACCTTAGAGAGTTGTCCAGGGTGCCGAGAGGAGGAGGTTTACATGGCAAATTTTTAAGGACTCTTAAAATGGCTAGAGAAAAATTGGAAAACATTTTCCCCTAGAAAATGAATTTATTTCTGGATATTGTTTCACAGTTGTCTTTGTCTTTTCAGAGCTTAAGTGGACAGTTTCATCCAACATTGGGAAGGCTCAGTGGTAAGGAGGCAGCTGACTGAAAGGGGAGGTCAAGGAAAAACCTCAAGAAATGTTCATTCAAGTTTTAAATTGGTTAGTCATCAGATTCTAGAACTACATCATATATTTGTTATGAGAGAGGAGGAGCTGGTTTTGGTTTGGTTTGTGGGTTTAAAATCATTAAAGTTTTGTATATATTCTAGACTGTCATGGGATCCTGAATACCCATAGGAAGTTATTTTTTGTTTTTTAACTTCATCCCAAAGAGAGAAATTACACAAGTTGGAAACATTCCTTGTAGTTGCATATACTAGAGAACTTTATCATGAGTTGGCTTTTGTGGGGATGAGATTTTTCTGACTTAAATGGTGTCTGGGACTGGAGGCTGTGTCAGAGGGAAGTAGGGGTGTTCTGGAGCCAGCTAAATTTTCAATGTAATACATTATATTATTCCTAAATCTACAACTAACACCAGGTATGGTTCAGGGAAAGTCATGCTTTCTCTCTTTTTTATTTTCCAAAAGTGAAAAATGGAGAAAAAATTCTCACTTGGTTTAGGAGAAATATATAATAAAGGTAATAATAAATAATTCAAATCTAAAGAAAAAATAATAATTCTGTTGTAAATGCCTACTAAGAAAAAGTAGCCAAGCTTGGTGTGTTAGTATCTTTTCTCCTGCTGATTATTTCTTTTCTTTATATGCTAATTACTATCATTGAAATAGTCCCTAAATACAGTAATATTTGAGGCTACTAGCTCCCTGATGAGTCATAACCATGTACTTTCATGCTCTGGATAGCTATGGAATCCATCATTCATAAAGGGCCAACATTAGTGATCGTGTAAGTTACAAATGGTGACTACTTTCAGAAATGGCA
>CM053586.1:249579036-249605383 GCA_028646515.1 Pseudochirops corinnae
ATATAGTATAGTACATAGCATAGACTACATATAGTACATATAATAGTATAATAAATATAACATAGTATATATAATAATATAATAATAGTAGTATACATGATAATAACTTGATTATATAATAGATAATAATAGCTACCACTAATATAATACCAGCCATGTGCTAGGCCCTGTATTAAGTGCTTTACAAATATTGTCTCATTTGATTCTCACAATAACCCCTTGAGGTAGTTGCTTTTGTCATACTCATTTTATAACCGAGAAATTTGAGACAGAAAGAGATTAAGTGACTTTTCCAAGATCACACAGCTAGTAAGTGTATGAGTCCAGATTTGAGTTCAGATCTTCCTGACCTCACTGTACCACTTAGTCACCTTAAATGAATGATTTACTAGGTGAATGATTGAGTCATTAATAATTGCTGATATGCCACATTAGGTTAGCAAGGGCCAGACTTTTCACAAGATCATAGATTTAGAGTTAGAAATCATTTTATTAAGATGAAAATGGGACTCAGAGAGCAGAGATTTGAACCCAGGTCCCAGATCTCTAAACCCAACATTCTTTCCATTACATTGCACTGTACTACCTCCAAGTAAATATTTCCCAGGAACAGACATAGTCCTAGGGACAGTGGGAACAGGCACAGAAATAAATTAATTCTGTGGCACTTAGTTGGTGGAGGAGAATGGAGGGAGCCAGAAAGAACTATAGTTCAATTCAGTTTAATAATCACCTATTAAATGTTCATCTTCATACCCATGAAGTTTGTAGAATGAGGGCTAGATTTCCATGACCTGCAGGGTGTGTGTCCCATATGTCTCCTAGATTGGAATCCAATTGTTGCTATTGAGTCATTTTCAGCTCTCCATGACCCCATGTGGGGTTTTCTTTGCAAAGACACACTTCATTCTCCAGCTCATTTTATAGATGAGGAACTGAGGCAAACAGGGTTATATGACTTGCCAGGGTCACACAGCTTAGTAAATGTCTGAGGCCAAATTTGAACTCAGGTCCTCCTGAATCCAGGGTCATCTCTGTCCACTGAACCCTCAAGCTGCCCTCTAAGACCCAGTTAGATGTGGTGAAAATGTAAGCCATCCATGCTAGAGGAGAAGGTAAATAAGCTTGAGGCATGCTTCTGTGGGAATGTTCATTTTGAAGCAGGCATGGACACTCCCAAGCAGAGCTGACAAACACACAGCTTCATGGCTGCTGGCAAGTGCCACGCACAATCCATATTCAAATGTAATTGGAATACATATAACAAAATAAATGAAAATGCAATAAAACATAGATAATGTTAATACATGGTTTTCTAAGTCAACATATGTGCCTTAGGGATCCTTATGTGTGGTTTAGTGGCCCCTGTTTCTATTTGATCTTGAAATCACTGTCTTAGAGTAAGTACATTGAGAGGGAAATTTCAGTGCAATGGGTAGAACCTTTGTTCTGATTTCAAATCCTACCTCTGACCCTTCTTACCCATGGCATCTCAGGCAAGTTACTTGACCTCCCTGAATCTCTTGTTCCTCATCTGTAAAATTGGGAAATTAAACTAGGTAGACTCTGCAGCTACAATCCTACAACCAAGGTGAGAGGATATGAAGTCCCACTGTAGAAAGACTGATTGAAGAAAGTGTGTGGTGTTATCAGAATCACAGTATCTGAGAAGTCATCTGGTCCAACTTGGACCTGAAGAAAAATCCTTTCTCTGACTTCTGTGACCATCCAGGCTCCCTTTGAGAGCCTCTGGTTAGAGGGGACTCTCCACTCTCCTGCTGCACTCAATCTTTCACACTTCAGTACAACTCTAATTGTTAGGAAGTTTTTCCTTATATCAAGTTAAAATATGCCCTTGGTTAATTATAAACTTCTTCCCATTGCTCCTAGTTCTGCCCTTGGGAGCCAAGGAGAACAAAAAATAATAGAAAAAAAAAACACTTCCATGTAATAGTTATTCAGATGCCTAAAGACAATGATCATGCTCCTCTAAGACTTTTCTTCTCAAAATGAAACACACCCAATTTCTTCAGTCATTCCTCAAATAGCGTGGTCTCTGGTGCCCTCACCAGCTTGGCTGCTTTTCTCTGGATATACTTTGTCAATGTGTTTCCTAAAATATGGCACCAAAGAATTGAACGAAATTGCTCCACATACAGTCTGAATAGTGGGACCATCACCTTTCCTTTTCTCGATATTCTATGCCTCTGAATTGTAGCCTGAGTTAACACTGGGATTTGGGACTGTTTTTTAGCAGTTTACAAAAACTCCTAGATCAAAATTCTTAACTTTTTTGAGTCATGGACCCCTTTGAATGCTATGGTCTCCTTGTCAGAATAATGTTTTAAATGTATAATATAAAATACATAGGATTACAAAGGCATCCAATTACATTAAAATACATTTATTAAAATATTTTTAAAGTCCATAAACCCAGGTGAAGAATCCATTCCCAATAACTTTTGTTGGCTAAACTGCTTCCTAGCCTCTTGTTAAGTTGTTAGCTTGTCAAATTGATTTTTTGAATACAAGTATACCATTTTACAGTTATCCCAATTGAATTTAATTATCTTATTGAATTATTGGGTATTGGATTTATCTTATTGGATAATTATTATTCTATTTGACCTATCATTGTCACCTGTTGAGATCTTTTTGGATCCTCTCTCTTTGCTTTGTATAATCTACTATCTATGCCTTCATCTAAGTCCTTGATACAGGGCAGCTAGGTTGTGCAGTGGATAGAACACTGGGCCTGGAGTCAGAAAAGACCTGAGTTCAAATCCATTCTCTGACACTTACTAGCTGTGTGACCCTGAGCAAGTCATTTAACCCTCTTTGCCTCAATTTTCTCATGTGTAAAATAAGTTGGCAAAGGAAATGGCAAATCACTCTCGGTATCTTTGCCCAGAAATCCCCAAATGGAAGTCACAAAAAGTTGGACACAGCTGAAAAAATGAACAACAACAACAAAGTTTAGAAAAAATATTTAATCGTACACGGCTAAAAATCAGTCTCTAGGGAACTCCACAAGGAGCTCCTCCTCCCAAATTGACAATTAATGACTCCTTTTTGCTTCCAGTCATTAACCAGTTCCAAAATGATTTGCCTGCACATACTGCTATAAAGCCTGTATTTCTCTATCTTGTTCTTAAGAATAGCATCAATGGTTTTCTCTGATGTTTGCTGAAATACCAGATGTTTGCCTGAAGAGACAATGTAATGAATGAAAAGCTCTGACAGATTTTCCTCCACTTCAGTCATTTTATGTCCCAAATCTGTTCATCTCTTTTTTTTTTTTTTTTTTTTTTTTTTTGCTTTTTGGAGGGGGGAAGGTGGGGCAATTGGGGTTAAGTGACTTTCCCAGTGTCACACAGCTAGTAAGTGTTGAGGTTGCATTTGAACTCAGGTCATCTTGACTCCAGGGCTGGTGCTCTATTCACTGCGCCACCTAGCCGCCACTCTTATTATCTTTCCATGCTGTCTTCAAACTCTACAGGATTCTGGGTTTCATTAGGCATTGGTTCATTTGTATTTCTATTGTAATATTTGTTAAGAGATCTGTGTATTCTCTTTAAAGATTTACTCCATCTGGCACATAATTAATTCCTTTTTGGAGAGTTGAAGTGGTTGGGGGAGGGGAGTAATTAATCTAACATCTTGTTTGTTGTGTGGTTTACTCATCCTTCCTTCTAGTTTTAAGATCTTTTATGTTGATTTTGTTAGCATGTGTGCTGGGCTTATATGCAGATTTTTTTCTCTTAGAATAATCTTTAGCAGTTCAGTCTTTTGTATTCCTTTGTCATTCACTTTCTAGCCCTTTATTCTTTTCTGGTGCATAGACTCCTAAGACTGGATTGTAAAGTTTCCTCAGCTTCCTCAATGGGGGAGTGGGGGGATGGTCTCCGGTTCATGAGCCTGGTCTCTGAGTGTTTTCTAGGACCACAGAACTGACCGTAGTTAGATTTAAGTCTCCTTTCCTTCAGGTCCAGTATAGCTACCAATATTGACACCTCACCTGTGTCCTCCCTCCAGTCTCCTTTTCTCCTCTTTTCTGAATAAAATCTATATTTGTGGAGGGGAGGAAGGTGGAGGAGGGACTCAAGACAGAGTCTCTGCAGTCTTAGGCCCTATCCTAGGGCTAGCCCCAAGTCAAAATGCAGCATTTTCTGTAACATCTTCCTCCTCCATTTTAGTTTTATGGGACTGGCAGAGAGAGAGTCTGCAGCTCTTTGCAGGGTCAGGGAAAAGGAGGAATATCTATTTGATCATCTGGGAATCTTAAAATGGGTCCCTGAACAAACCTAGGAGTGAGCTTGTTATCCCATTATAAGTGATAGAGGTTCATGGAGAGAAGTTGCTGAGTGAGTGCTTTAACAACTGGAGTTCTTTAGTGTTAATTCATAAAGATTCTACCTGGTCAGTGTTCTGGTTTCTTCCTCCCATGAATTTAGCTATAATCAGTCTACATCTGGCTCATAATTCCTTTGTGTGGAAGTTTGACGAGTTTTGGAGAAATTTATTAACCCATCATTTGGCTAATCACATAATCTTTAAGTTTGCCCACCCCCCATCTCTATAACCTTTTAAAAACTACCAATATTAGCCTAGTAATCACATCTGCCAGTTCTTTGATTACCCTGAGGTGCACTTTATCTGGTCGTCGTGTCTTGAACTCCTTGAAGACAGCTAGGCATACCCATACCACCTTCTGACTTATCTTGATTTTCATTTTCCTGTTAAGCATTGTTATTCTATCTTTCCAATTCAAAAAATAATCCTCTTTCATTAAAAAAAAAAAACAAGTAAATTAAGAGTTGAGTAGTTTTCCCTTCTCACTATACAGCATTATTTGGTCCTAACCAGACCAAGTAGTGGTCCCATTCTTTCTTTGCTCTTCTTACCCCAAACATTGCTAAACAGGTACTTTTTGTTGTCCTTCTGAGCTTTCATGTGATTCTTTTATATTATATGGTTCCTCATCCTTATTTCTATTTTCTAAGCAAATATTTAAAATCAACTTGGTTTATGATTTCCAGTATGTAGTTGCAATAGTCACTATAGGAAAGTGCTCTTTTCCCTCCTTATCAGAGTCATTTGCATTTGTGTCTACTGAATTTCATTCTTAAAAGCTTCCTATCCCTTTTTGAATGACTTCAACTGTGGAAGTCTCTGAACCTTTTAAATGTGACCCTCACCAAATCTATAGCATACCAAAGACAATACCCAGTTTTCCTCTCTATTTTTATGATGATCATGAAGTGGTCACTTGCCCCCCCACATTGCTATCATTTCTATTTTGGCAACAAGTTCCTCTTTGTTGGTTCAGAATCAGGTCCAGAATAACAGATTTCCATGTCACTTCATCTACCTTTTCAAGCATGAAATTAAGGCAAATCAATAATTTATCAGCTGCTCTGCTTTTGGCAGAGAGAACTTCAATGAATGCCTGTATAATTGAAGGCAGTTAGAGGGTGCCAATGTAGAGCTCAGAATGGCAATAAAGATTGGAAACATAAATCTGAAGTGAGAGGTTAGAATTGAAGCAATGATAATGAATGAGATCACCAAAGAAGACAGTTCAAAGAGAAAAGAAAGGCTAAGGATAGATCCTCCTGGGACACCCACATCAAGGGGTCAGGAAGAGGATAAGAAGTCATTGAAGGAGATAAGGAAGGGGGTACATGGTGAGATAGGGTCAAGAATCAAGAGAATACGGTATCTCTGATAAAAAAAGAGAAGAGACTATCCAGTAAGAGAGGAGTGGTCTGCAGTATGGAAAGATGTCTCTCCTTCTTTGCCTCCCATTTATCCTGTATACGTCTTGAATGTACATAGTTTGCAATCAGGAAGACCTGAGTTCAAATTTGACCTCAGACACTTAATAGCTGTGTGACCTGGCAAGTCACTTAACTCCTGTTTGCCTCAGTTTCCTCATCTGTAAACTGAGCTAGACTAAAAAACAGCAAACCCTACAGTATTTCTGCCAAGAAAATCCTAAATAGTGTTAAGAAGAGTCAAACAAAATTGAAATGACTAGACAACAACAAAAAGATTGCATTTAATCGAAAGGTACAGATGGCTAAAGAAACCAATGTAATTTTCCAAGGAGCTCTGTAATGAGCTGAGTTTTTTTTAAATCCAGGTGTCTAGAGTCTACGTATTACAGGAATGCTCTACGTTTGTCAGTCCACATGTAAAAATCTGAGTCTAGTTCTGGGTACCACATTTTAAGAAGAATAATGCAAAATAGAAAGTAACCGGGAGAAGGTAACCAGAATAGTGAGGATCCCTGAGACCATGGTCTATATGGCTATATTTCTAGGAACTAAGGAGATTTATTTTGCTAGAGAGAAAAAACACCTTAAAAACATGACATATGTTACAAATATTTGAAGGGCTTTTATGTAGAAGAAAGAAAATGCAGGTCAAAAGATTTTGACTCAATATGTGGAAAAACTATCCAGCAATTAGAGCTGACAATATGACAAGCTTTCTCCACAAGTAACAAGCTCCCTGTCACTGAAAGTGCTTCAAGAGTAGAGATCAGATAAATATCGGTCAGGGACAAATTTCTCAAAGATATTGTTGTTCAGCCATTTTCCAGTTGTGTCTGACTCTTTGTGACTCTATTTGGGGTTTTCTTGGCAAAGACATTGGAGTGGTTTGCCATTCCCTTCTCCAGCTCATTTTACAGATGAGGAAACTGAGGTAAACTGGGTAAAAATGACTTGCCCAGGATCACACAGCTAGTAAGTGTCTGAGGCTGGATTTGAACTCAGGTCTTGACTCCAGGCCCAGTGTCCTCTCCACTTCACCACCTAACCACCCTGCATTCTTGAAGATAGGGACTATATTTTTGCCTGTGTATCCTTCAGTGTCTAGCATAGCACTTGGCCCACAGTAGGTACTTAATAAATGTTTATTGTTTGCTTGATGTTATATACAAGATTCCACATTAGTTAAGAAATTGGACTAAGTGACCTTTGTGTTCCTTTCTAGCTCTAAAATGCTATGATTCCCACTGCAGTTTTCACTCTGTTTTTTAAAGAGAAAAGCTGTATAAAGTGTTCTCTTGGTTCTACTCATTTCACTCTTCATTATTTCATGCAAGTCTATCCATATTTTTCTAAGATCATCCAGCTCATCCTTTCTTTGCAGATTCACATTTTTTTCATCATCTTTTTTTTTTATTCTCCTGTATTATGCTTGTTTTATTTCTCAAGTTCAGAATAAAATAAATACAATTTAAAATAAATAAATAAAACAAAGAGAGATCAATAACCTTGTTTCCTCCACTGGCATTTTAAGCCTTAAACAACAGCATTTCCCTGCACAATTTCATAATGAGCTAATCATTTCCCAAGTCCCAACAGCTAATTGAATTCAACTTTAATGAGAAAGAACAGAAGTGAGTATTTATTCAGTCCATTCTGCCAAACATATAACTTAACTAAGTACAGTATCAAAATGTCATCAGATGTACTCGTTTTATATTGATGTTGTTGTGCGAGCTGCTCTCATCTGTGCCTTTCAGGGCATCTGTCTCGGTAAACTATTTACAGTCATGGAGAGTGACTCTGAATTAGGCTGTATGGTGGTGTAGATAAAACCTTGTTTGGTTTCTAATGCCTTTACCTAGAAAAATAAAAGGAGAGTTTCAATACAGTAGAACCTTGTTAATTCATATTCTATTCATTGGGAGTTTGTGTCCATATTCGCCCTGGGTGGATTGAAGTTTACATCTGCATAATCTATGAAGAGAGAGGACTTGCTAAGTGAATGATCAGTATAAACCAGCAGAGTTGGGAATTTTTAAACCACTTAAACATAAAATGAAAGACAGCATTAGAGTCAGGTGACAATGAGGTTGTGCATCTGGATAATGAAGAAATGACTAGGGTTGCAAAGAAAGTACTTAACATTCATAGAGAAATGTTCTTCATTCAAAGTTTCCTATATCAAGGAAATAGGTACAATAAAAAATAAAAATGAGAAAGAATTAAGCTTTTGGTCACTTTAGAAGTACACTTTTACTTATAATTGATGTTTCAATCATTTACATAACATCTCTAATAGTCTTTTTATTCACAACTTGGAAAGCAAGAAAAAGAATATTATTATTCCCATTTTACAGAGGAGAAAACTGAGTCTCAAGAGATTAAGTGGCTTGCCCATGTTGTGCAGATATTAGGTGTCAGAGCTGAGATTTGAACCTTGGTCTTTTGACTCCAAATACAGCATGTAGCACCCTATACCATGCTGCCACTGCTAAATGATGAACAAATCCATCGATATTGTTTCCCTACCATTCTTGAAGACCTTGAGACCTTTCCACGCCCAGGGTGGTTTCATAATTTCTGTGTCTCCTCTCCACCAAAAAAAAAAAAAATCACCTAGAGTCAAACTCCTGATGATGAACCTGTCTTAGCAAGGCCTGTCCCAAGGCCTTCATCAAAGGCTTTGCTAAAGCTTGTGTTCCACTGGAAGGGTCTTGGAGACTCTGAAGTCACCTCTGCCCTACAATGAGAGATCACAGTCAGACCTTAGTGACTACCTCAAAGAGCTTCAAATTTTTCCATTATCAGTGTGGGTGATCCCTGGACTGACTCTATTTCCAACCTGTCTCTAAGTTATTTAAGGGTTGTTTTGGCCAGAAGATTAGTCACCCTTTGATCAATTTGGTGTTGAACTTGGTCTGGACCTCAGACAATAAGTCTCCTCCAGTCCCTCATTCAGTTCAATGTTCTAAGCCTTCATAGAACTTACCAGAACTTCACTGGCACAGCCTTCAAGGTCACCTTCACACCATGCTGAGACATTAAAGCAAGATTTAGAAATAATTGATATGCTAATTAAAATAATCTCGTATATTCATTAAAGTAGTTTCTCCATGGGTCAGTAGTAGGAAACACTACTTTCAGTAACAAAGTTATATTTATTTCAAAATTTTTCTGTGGTTCATGCTTTTTATGAAATCAAGATGACCCCCACCACACCAAGAAATTAGCACGAATGAGTGAAGCTTTTCTTTTTTTTTTTTTACAAACTTGAAAAAGAAATTAATCAAAATAATTTTCAATGAAGGTCACATATTCATATCATGTATTCATATCTCAATAATTTAAGGACACTTGCCATTTGACTGACTGATATAATTTCATTGGCCTAGGCTCTCCATCCCCTGACACATAAAATAAAGCAAAATGGCATTTTTTTTTAAGCTTTGATTGCTATCCTTTGAACCTCACAAGGTATGTATGGACAGGATTAGGTCTTTGATTTCAGACAAAAGGCAGTGTGGCTTGGTGAGTAGAACATTAAACTGAAGAGACAAAGTTCAAGTTTCAAATTTTGCCCTCATCAATAATTTACCATTTACCTAGATTCAATATTTATGTACTTTGAAATATATTTGCTGCCCCCAAAAGACTGGCTGTAAATTCCTTGAGAATAGGGATTAGATTCTTTGTATTTGTATCCCTAGCACCTGGAACATGGTAGAACCTTAATAAACGCTTTTTAATTGATTGATACAACCAGGGCAGATCACTTCAGGTTTCCTTCATAGATTGTGACCTCTATTATTTGTGAATTCCCTCTAGATGGAAGTTGTTATAAATCCTAGTATTATCCTTTATAGATGCTCAGTGAGAGACCCATAGAATAGCAAATAGAAAGCCAATCTCAAAATCAGGAAGACCTGGCTTAGCTCAGACTAAGAAAGGTCTGGGTTCCTTGGAGTCTTGCCTCTGACATTTAGTCAGTGTGAACAGGTGACCCTGGGCCAGTGACTTAACCTCTCAGTGCCCCAGGCAGTTCATTACAACTACAAACCGTGGAGCAGGTGCTGCTCTTCATTGATAGACACTGATGAGTGTCCCCTAGGCCCCCAAAAATTCACAGGTACAGTTTATTATTAGTAGTAATAATAATGGTGATAATGATACACCCACCAGGCTTCTTTGAAAGAGAGTCTGGTGTGTGGAGAGTCAGAAAGAAGTGCTGATATGAAAAGAGGGGGGAAAACAATAGAAGTTGGAATAAGTGAAATAATAAATGAAATATTATTTTTTTTAAAACCATTAACAAGAATATGACCTCAAGCAGGAAGGAGGAATGTAACAATTTAGAAGGAAAGAGAATTTCTAAAAGGCCACATATGTGGTTTTGTTCTAAACAGTATGGAAGCTAAGAGATCCATGTCTCCTGAACATCTGGAAATATTGAGACTACTTTGATGAATTCCACTCCATCTAGAACCAACAGATCGTGGAAACATTGCTGTAATTTTGCTAAAGATGTTCATTCTTTCAAGTGTTTTTTTTTTTTAGTTGTTTTTCTAGGATTCTCTGAGTATACCCTCATATCATATGCAAAGATTAGTTTTTTCATTGCCCATTTTTATTCCTTCAATTTTTTTTCATATCTCCTTCCAATAGCCAGCATTTCTAATACAACATTGAACAATAGTAGTGATAATGGATATCCTTTCTTCACCCCTGATTTAATTGGGAAGCCTTCTAGTTTATCCTTGTTGTAGATAATGTTTACTCTTGGTTTTAGAGATATATATATATATGTATGTATATATGTATGCATTTCCCTTTGGAAGGCCTAATGTTCAACCAGCACACTCCTGAGCTTGAGTTCAACAGGAGTGCAATAGAGGACTCAGGAAATGAAATCATCACCAGACTGGAGGCCTGATGTCTGCAGGCTAATAACTAACAATAATAATAAAAAGCATTGATAGAGTGTTTTAAGGTCTACAAAGTGCTTTATATTCATTTTCTCATTTGGGCCTCACAACACCTCAATATATGAGAATGCCATTAAATGCGTTACTACTGCTTTGTATTCATTAGTTGGGAGTTCTCGCCACTATTGCCAATTTATCCACTTCTATAAATATTAAACTTGTTATTAGTTAGACCCAAGAACCAGGAAAAATCAAGTTCTGTAAATCTGTATATAGGGGGCATGTATCAAACTAGGTCAGTAGCATGAGGGTAACTGACAGGCCTCAAACCAGTAGGAGAACTGAGGGGTGTCTATCTCAAACATGTAATGACTTTCCCTGGAGGAAGAGGAAGATAAGAACCATTCATTCCAGTGGGGCTGAAGGAGGCCAACACAGGTGCAGTGAAGAGCTTAGAGCTTGGTCTGACATTGAAGATGCCAACATCATCCACTGCATCCCCAATCATCTCCCAGATTTTTGTCTTGCCACTTAACTTTGATGATTCTGGAAGAAAGAATAAGGCTGATGTCTTTGAACAACTTTGCCTCGCTAAAAACCAATTCATGCACAAGTCAAGACATCACCCGTGATATCATTGGTCCCCTTTGAAAACAAAGGACAAACAGCAACAATAGTACTGGGTCTACTCTTATGCTTTATGCAAAGTAACTGAGCATACTGCCTAACTCAGTAATGAGCAGATTCGCAGAGAGGTGAAGCAAAGCATCTACCACCAAAATGGCAAGTTAGAGGCCTAATGCCCTTCGATGTCAATATGCAAAAATGTAGGAATTTTCAGATAAGAATCTCTGTATTAGGCCAAAGGATTGTGCATCACCCCACAAGTCTCCAGTCTGTAGTAATATCTAACATACTCTTCATCCTAATAGCACACAGGGAAAACATATGGCGATCATGGATTAGTGGTCATTACAGCACCTGATAGAAACATTCCCTTGATCCACTGGCCCTAGTTTACTGCTTTCCAGCCAACATTATAAAGAATCTTATTTTCTTTCTTCTCTGAAATTTCACATTGAAATAGTTGAATTAGCACTAATAGCTGTACTAGATGAATGATTTCAGACTTAATGTTGACAGAAGCATTATAGGACACTTATTTCTATACACTTAAAATTATCCCCAATCTGTATTTGAGTGTCTGCTGGGCCTTTAGCTCTTTGCATGTGAACACCAGGTTTCTTCCCAAAAGGTGATGCATAGAATGGGGATAAGTGGAGGGAAGACAGTCAAGGTATAACCTGGGGTCATAGAGGCCAACAGACTAGATCATATGCTGAGCTGAAAAGAATGTATAAAGATGTCCTATTGTGAAATAGAAGAAGATTGTCCTTGGCACCTCTGTAACCCCAACATCTTCTATCAATGTCTTGCCTGTTTAGATAGCTTCCACTATAAGTAGCAAGTGTCTTCCAGATGCTCATTTGACAATTAGGTTACTGGGGCCTTGATTTTGACCTTATCCCTCCCTTCTCAATCAAAACTTATCTTGTGTCCTGTGCTCTCTTCATATTACAGTGGACCTAACAAAAAAATGGCAATCACTACAGCACTACCAATGGGCTCTAATGCATTAAGCCGATATATTAACCCACAGAACACTGAGATAAGGGGGAGTGGAAAAGATTGATTGATTGATTGATTGATTGATTAACTTACTACCAGCATTGCCAATAGTTAGCTGCCAAGACCTATAACCTCTCTGGGCCTTAACTTCATCAGCTGTAAAATAAAGGGGCTGGACTAAATGGTCTCTATGTTCCTTTCCATCCCTAGGAGTATGTGATTCTGTGTCTCCTAATCCTAAAAGGAGTTTCTGCTAATACTGTGAATTTCAGGCATTTTAGCTGGGAGGGAGTATTTGTGGTCAGGGATGGTTTGGGTGTCCTTCACATTCCACCATCACTCCTAGAAAAAGAATTCAAGCTGCATATTCTTTATAGAGATTGGCCAGGGCAAGCTTGCCTTCCAGGCACTTGATTAATTACCTTATCAGGTGGTTTACTTCGTGCATAATGGCTTTGGGCACAATGTGACCCACTAATAAAAATAAATAAGTATTAGCTTGCTAAAATGTTTTGTGGTGATGCTCTATGGAAGCAAAATACTTTCAGGCTCTAAATGCCTCCTGTGTGAATGACATTCATTTCACCCTTATCCTGCAGAGCTCATGGAGAAACTAGTAATATAGCCCACAAAGCTCATTGAACATTCTGAACAAGCAGGCAGTACCCAGGCATTCTAATCGTAATTGATGGCCATTTCAAACTGAGGTAAAAAGAAAATATCTGAGCAGAAGAGTAAAGGGATGGTTTCTGATTTTTCTTTTAGAAACTTGTGCAACAAAACAATAAAGACAAAATCTGGATGGCTAGTCCACTCTGGACTTGTATTTGTAAGCAGTTCATGGGCTAGATGGGTTGCATACAAGTGAAGCCAGTCATAGGTTGATTTACAATGTTCCAGGTACCATGTTTATCTGCCTGGCAATTCCAAGCAGGTTCTGAAAACTGGTAATTTGGTCTTTACCTCCAAAGAAAATATTGTCCTTTCTCCAGTACTTCAGATATCCAAGGCAACAAGATTCATTGTGAACAATGGCATACATGTTTACTCCTCCTGGGTCTTTTATAATTTACTTGAAGAATTTTATTGAGGGCATTGAGATGACACAGTTCATAGAGTGTTGGGCTGGGAGTCTGGAAGACCAGAGTTCAAGTCATGTTTCAAACATATACTAGCTGTGATCCTAGGCAAGTCACTTAACCTCTTTGTGCCTCAACTTCCTCATCTGTAAAGTGGGATTTTTACTTTATTATTTATTATTACTTACAATAATCCACCCAGGATTATTGTGAGGATCAAATGAGATAAAAATGTATAAAGCACTTGGCAAACCTTAAAACACTATGTAAGTGCTAGTTATTATCATTATTGTTATTATTTTGGAAAATTTAAAAAAATACAATAATCACAGCCTTCCTAAAATATAAGGCAGAAACTGAATTTTAAGGATAGGGCAGAGGAAGAGTGAGGAAAAGAGAAGACAGAGTAATAATCCACTGAATGGTCCTACTATGTACAATCTAAAGCATTCCTAATATTGTAATTCCTAATGATAATCGTATTTTCACTATGGTGATGCATGTTCTTGGTTGGGGTATAAGGGTAACTGAAGGATCTAACTGAGACCCTAAGGAATAAGTTTTTCCTTGTTTTGAGATAATAAACAAATACATTTTAGCCTTTTAATATGCAATATCAGTCACTGAAATCATGTGATAGTTACTAAAGGAAAGTTTAAAGCCTCTAAAATACTTTTTCAGGATTGATTTTTATAGCACCACAAAAGCTTTAGATAACACTTAAATATTGAGTTGTTAATACTTATAATGAATACCTTGGCCAGGAGTAGGTGTTTTAGTTGTTGAAAGATTGGCATCAAATTGGTTGCCAACCAGGTGAAAGCTAGATGATAAAATGATTTTATTAGTGATTTTGATGTGGTTGATGATGTCAGCCCCCTTTAGGAGAGTAATAGAGAACAGGATCAGCTCAGATTTCTGACAGACACTGTTAATAAATGAAATCCTAGATTTCATTCCCCCAGGTTGGTCTGTTTCCTGACCCAGTGGCATTAGAAAATATAATCATAGATAAAGAGTTGGAAGAGAAGTCATCTGGTCCAACCACCTCATTTTATAGAAGAGGAAACTAAAAAAGGTGAATTGACTTATTTGAAGACCTACTCTCTCTCTGGGCTATTTACCAAAACTTGTGTTCACACTTGCAGATTGGATCCTTAGAAGGGTGAAGTGTTACTTCAAGTTCTACTAACTTGTAGGTAACCCTATAGGTAGCTACTTCTATTCTACCTTGTGAGCCCCCACCAGTGTGCATGCCATTACCCAACCACCAGTAGATTGGTTTAGCTTACATCAAAGGCATTCACTCAAACAGTATAGCAAGAATTGCCTTTACCAAACATTCTCCCCCATAAATCTAGGGTACACTATCCTGCAAATATACACAGTGTTCATGGAAAGAATGAGCATAGACTTAAAGTACATTGGTAGCAAGACAAATATGTAGGCTACCCATGTGACAAGGGATAATTCACATCTTCTGGTACTACATGGTCTAGGATTCCTTTCCTCTCTCCAGAAGTATAGCACTAAGGTCTTTTCCTTCTTAAGTCCTCATGAAATTCACTACTGGGCATGACACTCATGCTGTAGATAGATTACTTAGTTGCTGCATTATACTGCTCCTAGGCTGCATTGCTCTGCTGCTCAACTAAACTTGCTTCTCACAGGGTACAGTGTCTCTATTGGATGGGTCAATCTTCTGAACACCCCAGTCTTCCTGCTCAATGGAAAGCTGTATTCTCTAGGTCCTAAAGCTTCAGACTCAGCTACAATGCTGTTGTAGGATACCATAGTGCAAACATGACTAAGATGGAAATATATTTAACATGATTGTGCATGTATAACCTACATCACATTTCTTGCTGTCTTGGGGAGAAGAAAAGGGAAAGGAAAAAAGTTTGGAACTCAAAATTTTACAAAAAATGAATGTTGAAAACTCTCTTTAAATGTAATTGGAAAAAATAGTATTGGGGGTTAGAGGGAGGATATCATAGTGCTCTTTCAGAAGGAATAGAGATACTTAGCCTACAGTTGGCAAAAGCTTCTCCACTTCTATAATTCCCCAATTTTTCCCACTCTGACATTTGTTACCTCCTAGAAAGGAGAAGAGAGCTATAACATCCTTCTTTCAACAGTTCTTCCTTCCTCAAGATTCTATTTGAGTGAGAGACCTCACACTAACTTTTGGTGGCCTTCCATTACATTTCCCTATTCTTCATCTCAGTAAGCTAGTCTATAACCCAGTGGTTCTCAACCTTCCTAATGCTGCGACCCTTTAATACAGTTCCGCATGTTGTGGTGACCCCCAACCATAAAATTATTTTCATTGCTACTTCATAACTGTAATTTTGCTGCTGTTATGAATCGTAATGTAAATATCTGATATGCAGGATCTATTTTCATTGTTACAAATTGAACATAACCCACAGGTTGAGAACCGCTACAGAACCAGACAATGGTCATTTGACCCATAATCATCATCAAATAGCTCTGGAGTTCATGGTTCCTCCATTTTTTTAAACCCCAATGTTCTCGTATTGGTGTATATAAATGAGTGGCTGGGGTTGGTGGGGGATGCTGGGACAGGAGATGGGCTTTAGAGATAGCCCTGGCATGCCTTAACTTTTCATATGCAAATGAGCTTTTCAAAGTTTCCCATCTTCAATAAGATGCACAATGATTCAATCATACCTGAAAGGAACTTGTCCTTACATCTCTTCAAGTTTGTCCTTGCCCCTAACAGCCTTCAAGTCTAAAAGTGACATCTCTAATATAAGGATTAAGTCTTCAGGTTTCTCAAGTTTTCAGCCCAGTATTTGGATTTCAAATTCAGCATTCTTTCCACTGTACCAAGCTGTGTTTCTTTACTGTCTCCTATATCTCACCTCCTGATGGTTATTATCTTGTTACAATGGAGACCTAAGGAATCAAATCTATAGAACTAGAAATTAGAGTTTGTGCATTTTTCATTGATTCAACGTGCATCCCATAAATATTTATTAAGTGCCTACTTTGTACAATACACTTTTTCAGAAGAACTAAAGACTAGAAATCAGAGGATGTGGATCTAATTAGATCAAGCCCACAGTTAACTGGCCAGTTAAAGGACTTTAAAAAGTCATTTGGGGTTGGCTAGGTGGTGTAGTGAATAGAGCACTGGCCCTGGAGTCAGGAGGACCTGAGTTCAAATCCGGCCTCAGACACTTAACACTTACTAGCCGTGTGACCTTGGGCAAGTCACTTAACCCCAATTGCCCCTCCAAAAAGAAAAAAGTCATTTACCTTTCCTGATCCTCAATTTTCCCTTCTGATAAGTGGAAAGAATGGTCCTTGCCTATACATCTATCATAATAGCTCACATCTATGGTGCTTTTCTAACAATAACCCTATAAAGTAGAGAGTACAAATATCATTCCCATTGTATAGCTGAGGAAACTGGGGCTCATAAAGTTGAAGTAACTCATCCATAGTCATGCTTTTAGTCTCAGGATCAGGCCTCAAAACCAGATCATTTAATTACAAGTCCAATGCCCTTTTCAATCAAGAAGCAGTTTTTGAGCACCTGTTATGTTCAGGGCTCTGTGCTAGGCACTGGAGCTACAAATACAAAAAAAAAAAAAAAAAAAAGAAACAATTTCTACTCATAAGGAGCCTACATTCTTTTGGGGCAGATAACAAGTAAATATATTGGTATATTCAGAATAAAGATAAAGAGAATAAATATTACATATTTATACACAAGATACTTTAAGATGGAGGACACTAGCAATTAGAGCAGTGGTTCTCAACCTTCCTAATGCCACCACCCTTTAATAGACTCACCTGGAGATGGATAGAGAGGCAGTGTCTCCGTTCCTAAAACCATTGGAAATAAATGTTTTCCAATGGTCTTAGGCAACCCTTGTGAAAGGGTCAATCAACCCCTCAGACAGTAACTGTGTGACCCTGAGAAAGTCACTTAACCCTGTTTGCCTCAGTTCTTTATCTGTAAAGTGAACTAGAGAAGAAAATGGCAAACCACTCCAGTATCTCTGGCGGTCAAGCAGGACTGAAAAAATGACTGAACAACAAAAGTCCCATGTTTGTTTCTGCATTATTCATGGGATTGTTGTTGTTCGGTTGTGTCTGACTCTTTGTGACCCTATTTGGGGTTTTCTTGGCAACATTGGGATAATTCGCTATTTCCTTTTCTAGTTCATTTTACAAATGAAGAGACTGAGGACTTGCCCAGGGTCACACAGTATCTGAGGTTGGATTTGAACTCAGGAAGATGGGTCTTCCTGACTCTAGGCCCAGCACTCTATCCATTGCACCACTCAGCTACCCCCCCCTCCCATAGGGCTAAGGGCCTGCCACTCTGATTTATTTTCCAAATGAAAAATTCACCAGCTTTGATTTACATGGTAATGCTAGCTGCTCTTCCCACATTTCCTGCTACACTTCTGAATAGCCTATATTTCTTTCCCTCATTCTTGCCTCATTTTAGGCTGCAGGGTCTCCTGCGGGCCTTTCTGAGAGCTGAGTCATTGCTATGAGATCAGCATAGATTCATAACTGTCTTCCAATTTCTTCAACTATTAAATGAGGGGTTAGACTAAATTTCTAACATCCCTCTCAGGAGAGACAGCATGGCATAGAGTACTGAAGGCCCAACTTGACATCAGAAAGGCCTGCTATCAGATCTTGCCTCTGACGTTTACTAACTGCCTGACAAGTGGCAATGCATCATTGGACTCAGCAAGTCTTTACAGATTTTTCCAAAATCTACCTGCTCTCATTTCTTATAGCACAACAGTATACATTCAAATACCACAACTTCTTCACCCATTCCCCAGTTGATAGGCATCCCCTCAATTTCCAATTCTTTCCCACCATAAAAAGAGCTGCTAGAAATATTTTTGTCTATGTAGGTCCTTTTCCCTTTTTGATGATCTCTTTGGGATGCAGACCTAGTAGTGGAATTGCTAGATTACAGGGTATGCACAGTTTTATAGCCCTTTGGACATAGTTTCAAATTGCTCTCCAGAATGGTTGATCAGTTCACAACTCCACCAGCAAAGCACTGGTGTTGTCATTTTCCCACATCTTCTCCAACATTTGTCCTTGTCCTTTTTGTCATATTAGCAATCTGATAGCTGTGATGTGGTACCCCAGAGTTGTTTTTATTTGCATTTCTCTAATCAGTAGTGATTTAGAGCATTTTTTTCATATGATTATAGATAGCTTTAATTTCTTCGTCTGAAAATTGCCTGTTCATATCCTTTGATCATTTATCAATTGGGGAATGACTTGTGTCATAAATTCAGCTCAGTTCTCTATATATTTGAGAAATTATGCCTTTATCAGAAACACAGGCTGTAAAATTGTTTTCCAGCTCTGTGCTTCCCTTCTAATCATGGTTACATTGTCTTTGTGCAAAATTTTTTTTAATTTAATGTAATCAAAATGATCTGTTTTGCATTTCATAATATTCTCTATCTCTTGTTTGGTCATAAATTCTTCCTTTCTCCATAGATCTGACAGATAAACTATTCCTTGCCCTCCTAGTATGCTTCTGGTATCACCCTTTATGTCTAAAGCATGTACCCCTTTTTGACCTTATCTTGGTGTACGTTGTGAGATGCTGATCTACATCTAGTTTCTGCCATACTATCTTCCAGTTTTCCCAAAAGTTTTTGTCAAATACTGAGTTCTTATCCCAGAAGGTGGAGTCTTTATGTTTATCAAACAATAGATTACTGTAATCATTGACTACTGTGTCTTGCGTAACAAATCTAATCACTGATCTACCACTCTATTTCTTAGCTGGTACCAAATAGTTTTGCTGCTTTATAATATAGTTTTAGATCTGGTACAGCTTGGCCACCTTCCTTTGCATTTTTTTTTCATAAATTCTCTTGATGTCCTTGACCTTTTGTTCTTTCATATGAACTTCATTATTATTTTTAACGCTATCCGATAATTTTTGACAGTTTGATAGGTATGGCACTAAGTAAGTAAATTAATTTAGGTATAATTGTCATTTTTATTATATTAGCTCAGCCTACCTATGAGCAATTGATATTTTCCCATTTGTTTAGATCTGACCTTATTTCTGTGAAATCTATTGTGATTTTGAATGAGATACCTATTACTCTCTCTTTTTGCAGGGTTTTGTGGATGATCTATAGAAATGCTGATCATTTATGTGGGTTATTTCATATTTGCTACTTTGCCAAAATTATTATTTATTTCAACTAGTTTTTTAGTTGAATCTCTAGGATTTGCCAAGTATATCATTTGCCAAATGAGCTAGTTTTTTTTTTTAACCACGTTACCCATTCTGATTCCTTCAATATCTTTTTCTTCTCTTATTGCTATTGCTAGCATGTCTAATATGATATTAAATAATATTAGTGATAATGGGCATCTTTGTTTCACCCCTGATCTTACAGGGAAGGCATCCCACTTATCCCCATTAAAAAATAATATTTGCTGATGGTTTTATGTAGATGCTTCTTATTGTTTCAAAGAAAAATCCATTTATATTTATGCTTTCATGTGTTTTTATAGGAATGAGTGTTCCACTTTGTGAAAAAAAAAACTTTTTCTGCATCTATTGATATAATCTCATGATTTCTATTAGTTTTATTATTGATATAGTTAATTATATTAATAATTTTCCTTGCATTAAACCATCCCTGTATTCTTGGCATAAATCTCACTTGGTCACAATGTATCTTCTTTGTGATATATTGTTGTAATCTCTGACCTAGTATTTTATTTAATATTTTTGTATCCATATTCATGAGTGAAATTGGTCTGTAATTTTCTTTCTCTGTTTTTGCCTTTCCTGGTTTAGATATTAACACCATATTTGTTGATAAAAGGAGTTTGATAGGACTCTTTTTTGCCTATTATTCCAAATAATGTATTTAACATTAGAATTAGTTGATCTTTAAATGTTTGATAGAATTCACTTGTAAATTTGTTTTGTCCTTATGGTTTTTTTTCCTTAGGAAGAATATTTATGACCTGTTCAACTTCATTTTCCAAATACGTTTATTTAGCTACTCTATTTCCTTTTCTATTAATCTAGGCAGTTTATATTTTTGTAAGTATTCTTCCATTTCACTTAAATTATTAAATTTGTTGGTATATAATTGGGCAAAATAACTTCTAATGACTGCTTTTGTTTCATGTTCATTAGTGGTATAGTCAACCTTTTCCTTTTTGATACTAGTGTTTTGATTTTCTTCTCTCTTTTTATAAAATTATATTAACCAATAACATCAATTTTATTGACTTTTTCATAAAAGCAAATCCTAGTTTTATTTATTAATTCAATGGGTTTTTTTAATTCAATTTTATCACTTTCACCTTTAATTTCTAGGACTTCATATTTGGTGTTTAATTGGGGATTTTTAGTTTGTTCTTTTTCTAGTTTGTTTAACTGCATACACAATTCATTGGTCTGCTCTTTCTCTTTTAATGATGGAAGCCAGTAGTTCTCAACCTATGGGTTGCGACCCTTTTGGGAGTAGAATGGGGTCACCTAACACTGTCAGAAAACACATATTTTCCCCTCATTGCTGCTTTTGCTACATCCCTTAGGTTATTATTATTCTTTTTAATAAAATTATTTATTTTTTCTATTGCTTGTTCTTAAACCCATTCATCCTTTAATATCAGGTTATTTAGTCTCCAATTAATTCTTAATCTATGTTTCCATGGTCCCTTATTAAATATAATTTTATTGCATTGTGATCTGAAAAGTATGCATTTAATTTTTCTGCATTTATTATAAAGTTATATGCCCTGATGTATGGTCAATTTTTTAAAGGTACTATTTACTATTGAGAAAAAATAAAGCTATATTTTTTGCTCTTTTTTTTTTTGAGAGGGGAAGGCAGGGCAATTGGGGTTAAGTGACTTGCCCAAGGTCACACGGCTAGTAAGTTTTAAGTGTCTGAGGCCAGATTTAAACTCAGGTCTTCCTGACTCCAAGGCCAGTGTTCTATTCACTATGCCACCTAGCCACCCCAATATATTTTTTCTATTCTCATTTAATTCTCTCTAAATATCTATCATATGTAGCTAATCTAAGATTCTATTCATCTTGCCTTCTTTCTTATTTATCTTTTTAGTTATATTTATTTAGTTCTGAGAGGAGAAGGTTAAATTCCTCATTATTTTGGTTTTGTGATCTATTTCCAGCTTGATTTAGCTTTTACTTTAAAAATGTGAATGCTATAGAATTTGGTACATTTGAGTTTAGTATTGATACTACATTACCTATGGTACCTTTTATCATAATGTAGTTTCCCTGCTATCTCTTTTAATTAAATCTATTTTAACTTAAACTTTGTCTAAGATCATGATTGCTATCCCTGATTTTTTTTGCATCAACTGAAGCACAATAAATTCTACTCTAGCCTTTTCTTTTTACTCTATGTATAGCTCTCATTTTAAGATGTGTTTCTTGTAAATAATGTTTTATCAGATTCTGATTTTTAATCCATTCTGATGTTTCTGTTTTATGGGTGAATTCATCTCATTCACATTCAAAGCTAAAATTGCTAGTTGTTTATTTCCCTCCATCCCACTTTTCCTTGCTTTTATCTTTCTCTCCCTCTCTTTTTGCCATATCCCTCCTCAGACGTCTAAATTTGCTTCTGACCACTCCCTCCCTAATTTGCACCCCTTCTAAGAATCTCTCCCTAATCGTCTCCCCTTGCCCTACTAGTTATTTACCCACTTTTTCTAAAAGTCCCTCCATTGTCCTCTCCCCAGATCCTCTTATTGTTTTTATCTGTACCTACTTCTAAGAGTTCCTCCCTTATCTTATCCCCTCACTCTCCAATTTCTCTGTAAGTTAAAGACTTTTATGACCATTTAGATGTATATGCCATTCTCCCTTTAACCTAGTTCTTACGCAAATAAGGTTCTAGCTCTACCAGTCCTCTACCATATTCCTGCCTTTCACTGTAACAGTTCCTCTATTCACACCTCATTTGTATGAGATAATTGCTCCATTTTGCTTCTCCCTATGCAATTTTATTTTCTTAGGATCATCCTATCTTATTCAATTCAAGCCCAATCCTTCTGTCTATGTATGTTCTTTCAACCTACCTTATTAATGATAACATTTTTAAGAGTTACAAAGAATGTTTCCTCATAGAATAAGTCAACAGTTTGACCTAATTAAATCCCTTATAATTGGTCTCTCATGTTTACCTTTTTTGTTTTTCTTCATTCTTGTAAGTTGAAGTTTCTGGTCTTTTTTCCTCATGAGTACTGAATAGTCCTTTAATTCATCAAATATCTTTCTTTTTAATACAGGAGTACACTCAGCTTTGCTGGGTAAATTATTTTTGGTTGCAAACTCAGCTCCTTTACTTTTCAGAATATCATGTTCCAATCCCTCCAGTCCTTTAATGTAGAAGCTGCTAAATCTTGTATTATTCTGACTGTAACTCCTCAGTATTTAAATTGCTTCTTTCTAGTTGATCATAGTTTTTTCTCCTTGAACTGAAAGCTTTGAAACAATTATAATGTTCCATTGCATTTTCATCCTGGAATCTTTTTCAAGTGGTAAATGGTGGGGTTTTTTTCAATTTCTATTTTACCTTCTAGTTCTAAAGCTTCAGAAAAATATTCCTTAGTGATTTTTTTTGAAGTATAGACTAGACCCTTTTTATTTTATCATAACTTTTAGGTAATCCAACAATTCTTATGTTGTCTCTTCTCAATCTCTCTTCCAGATCAATATTTTTCATGAGATGTTTCACATTCTCTTCAATTTTTTTTGTTCTTTTGATTTTGTTTTATTATTTCTTGATATCTTATGAAGTCATTACTTTTCCCTTCCTCAATTCTACTTTTTATGGAGTTATTTTCTTCCTGGGTGTTTTAACCTTTTTTTAATTGATTTTCTTTCTTTCCATAATTTTCTTGAATTTTTTTCTGCATTACTCCTATTTATTTTGGTAATTTTCCCTCAATCTGTCTTATTTGATTTTTTAAGTCCTTTTTAAGCTCTGCAAATACTCTTTTGGGGTTTATGACCATCTTACATTTTTCTTTGAATTAGAAGTAGCTGTTTTGACTTCACTGTCTTCTTCTGAATTTGAACCCAGGTCTTCTCTATCAACTCTATTAACTATCTATGGTCAGGTTCTTCCTCTTCTGCTTACCTTTTTTTTTTTTGACCATTTATTTCTTGGCTGTTAACTTTGTGTTAGAGTTAAGTCTTCATCCCAAGGTTTCAAGGATAATACCTCAAGCTTCAGGTTTTTTGTACTGCCACTGAGCTATGACCAAGATTCCCTTGCAATACTGTCAAAGCAGAGGTTCCCATTCCCTATGGTCCCTCCCCTGGCTGCAAGCTTCAGCTCACTCCTCAGTCCTGGAACTGAAATCAGGCACTTCACACTTCTGCAAGTGAGCAGAGTCAGCAGGTACCCCACCTCTCACATTCACTTCTGTTTGGCTCCTTCATCTTCACTCAAAGCCTAGGACAATATCTGGTCAGTGCACCTGGGCCACATCCAGTGCTAGCATAGAGCCCTTCAATCTTCCCTGATCACCTTCTGCCCCAGCCCACCCCCAGCATCAGTGGAGTAAAAGTTCCTGAACTGAGACTGCTGCTGACACAGCTGCCCCAGGACTTATTGTTTGTTGATTCTAGACAGTATCTGCCAAGAGGTATTTGCACTTCAATCAAGTCAAACCACAAGACCATGGATGGGGAAGTAGAATGAGGGAATCACATCTTTTCTAATATCCTCCCAAGTTGTCTTAAACTGAACAACTGCTTTACCTGAACATTTAATTATTTCTATAGCTTTTAAGTTCATTTTGGGTATTATTTTAAATTATTTGTGGGGGAATTTTGGAGAGCCAGGCAATTTACACCATCTTTCCAGAATCCTCTGACCTGCTTTTCAAATTTAAAATCTCTATACACAGTTATAAGTGTCTACTACTGTTATTTTTATTGTTACTACTACTGTTATAGGAAAGGATTAGATTGCATTATCTCAAAGATCTCTTCCAGATCTGAAATTTTGTGAGTCTAAACTATAATTTGCAGGTTCTCATGCTGAGGGGATGATATTGGCACCTAGAGTTTATACTCTGGTTGTTATCACAACTTATTTATGGAATCAAAATTTGTATTACTGAGAAAGACCTTAGAAATCATGTCCAATCTGCTCATCTCACTATTGAGAACACTAAGGCACAGGGAATTTAATAAACTTGACCATTGCCACATGGCTATTGGCAAAACTGAACTAGGATCCAGAACTCCTGACGCTCAGAGTCCAATGTCCTATCCACTATTCCTTTGCCATTTCATTCTGTTTTCCTAGTCTGTCATGATGAATAATTTGGTCAGCATTGTTCATGACTTCTAGCTAAACAGAGTATAAATATCTGGTCATCTTATTATTTCCTGACTGTTTTCCTTTAAGTGAACCTCACCAATTTCTCTTGTGTAGCTTTTCATTTGGATCGGAGCATGCTGTGCTCTTCTTAAATGAGTACAGCACCTTTTGAATTCCAATAATCAATTTCCTTTGAAGCATTCATTACTATTGACTTCCTCTAATAGCTTACATTGAACTGGAAGAATATGGCAGCTGTCCTTGGCACTGAAATGTTGTTCCACATCCTGCAGGCTAAGCAGCATCCATCCTATCCATCACATGGGCCCTGGCTGATTTCCAAACACCCTGACTTGTCTAGAAGAGGCAAGAGCCTGGATATGCTCAGCATTTTTCAAGAAGTGTCAGTGTACTACTTTGCTTATGTCTTTCTTCTAAAACAACACCCTCTATTCTACAGTTCTAGGGTTCTTTAATCAGGTTGGTCCTTAAAGTAATGAGAGGGGAAGGAGAGGAGAGGAATTTTTGTTTTTAACATATGTCTGCTCTTCCCATCATAAAATCATATTGATTCAGAGTTGGAAAGAAGCACAGAGATCATCTGGTCCAATCAATATCTGAATCAAGACTCCTTCCTAAAACATCCCATAAAAATGGTCATCCTCATGAAGACTTCTAGTACTATAAAACTCATGAACTCAAAATAGCCCAGTATACTTAAACCAGCTCTAATATTTTTTAATATTCTTCCTTATTTTAAGCAGAAATCTTCTTCCCAATGAATTATATCCATGCCATTGAATCCCAGAGATTCACAGAATTTAGACTTGTAAGGTATCCCAG
Organism: Pseudochirops corinnae; assembly: GCA_028646515.1. NCBI lineage: Eukaryota > Metazoa > Chordata > Mammalia > Diprotodontia > Pseudocheiridae > Pseudochirops > Pseudochirops corinnae. The sequence goes on from CM053586.1 coordinate 249,604,662, forward strand.
TGTCTAAGTGTACTTTTCCTCATTGACCATAGTTCTACCATCTAGGACCAAATGTCTTGGTATGACAGCCTTTCAAATATTGAAGGATAGCTACCATTTTGAGGGGTTCTGGGTCTGTAATTCCACTGGCATAGGAAGCCCCCTGAAGGTAAATTTACCAATGTAGGTTGGCATTCGTTCTTCAATTTATAGTCTTAGAGAAGTGTCCAGGGCACTCTTAAGTGGCTCACCCAAGGTCACAGAATTAGTTTGTGCTAGAACTTCAGCCCAAGTTGTCCAAACTCTATGGCTGAGTCTCTATTCACTATACAAATCTGCTTCTCTGACAATCATGTTCATCCCTAAATCTTCTTTTCTTTAGGCTAAACATCCTTAATCCCTGAAATAATACTGATTCTGTTTCTTCTTCATTAATCTTCACCCAAATTCCCTTTGCCATGCTTCCCCCTACTCTCATGATATTCTTGGATTTCCACATAGAATTTTATCTTCTTTTTTTAAAAAATTGATTTATTTACTTTTAGTTTACAAGATTCAGTCCCAGAGTCCCTTGAGTTTCAAGTTTTCTTCCCTCCCTCTCCTCCCACCATGGCGGCATGCAGTCAAGTATAGAATCCACAAATACTTTCACGTTGGACATTAGTCTGGTTGTACAGAAGGGTTGTAACCAATGGAGTGAACAATGGGAAAAAGGACAAAACAAAATATGGAAAAGAGCGATA
>CM053586.1:249623534-249640514 GCA_028646515.1 Pseudochirops corinnae
ATAAATAAAAGTCATCCCAGTTATTGTCTTTGTATATAAAACTGAAGAAAGGTAGTTCCAGCAACTCACTCACCCTCTTTAAGACCTCTCTCCCTTATCTCATGCTTACTTTCCCTTGAATTTACAGCAAGGTTGGAGAGATTTCCCTCTCCTTACTTTCAGAAGTCATGATATCTTATAGCAGAAGCACATGGCAGTGCTCAGCCATGGATTCTTTAAATACCTTAAGGTGACCTACAAATCTGTCTGAGTCTAGTGATGTCAAATTACTGAGGATAACTTGGTGTCCTTTTACCAACTCGGTTGTCTTTGCTTTCCATTCCATTGCCCCTTTTTGTTCTATTGTTCCCAGTCCAAAGATCATTATCCTTGATAGAAAAAACAAAGACAAAACATAGATGAAGGTTGCACAGCTCTGCTTCTCCACCATTCATTGTCGTTGATCCATCCTTCCCCCAAGCAGTAATCCTATCCCTTCTTTGATCTTACCTTTATTACAACATTGCTTTTTCAGGATTTTTTTTTGTGCTTAGAATTCATCACCCAATCAACCTTGGTGCCAGAGAAGACTTGAAAAAATATTTCCTCTTTTCAATGCTGAGATGAGAGAACTATGGATATGCTCTATCTAGGCACTTCCAGATATATTCAACGTCTTAGTTTTGTTGAAATAAATTTTTTTGTCGCTATTTAAATCTTTGTTACAAAGTCTGACTGAACTAGTTGGTGAAGTGGATAAAGTGTTGGGCTTGGAATCTGGAAGACCCAAGTTCAAATATGACCATAGAAATTTACTAGCCATGTCACCCTGGGCAAGTCACTTAACCCCTATTGGCCTCAGTTTCCTCAACTATAAAATAGGAATAATAACAGCACCTACATTTCAAAGTTGTTGTGAGGCTCAAATGAAATATCTATAAAGCACTTAACATAGTACCTAGAATATAGTAGGCACTATATAAAAATGTTTACTTCCTTCTCCCTCCCCCATTATAAAAACAAATGGCATCAATAAATTAAGATAAAATTTGAGGAGGAAAAGCATCACCATATCATTTCTTTCTAAGTTTAAGAATTAATGACAATGTTGTTGGCTTTTAAAAGACCATACCATATCTTCATGTTTATCCTAAGTTTCTTTCCAATGTTTCTTTCTTCTCTACATATTTTTTTAAAATCTAGGATGGTTGATGAATGATTTATGCATCCATATTTGTCTTTTTAGACAATCCTACTTTTTCATGATCTCCATAAACATTTGTATTTGTTTCATCAAATTCATCAATTTCATACTTGAGATCATCCCATGCCTTTTGAACTGATTTCCATTGATCACATTTTTGGCCATAGGACCCTGCTCTCCTGATCCTTTCTCTGAGCTATTCTTTGAACTATTCTTTGAAATCCAATCTCCCAAACAATATCCCATATGTCAGGAACCTCCTTTTATTTGGCTCTAGGAGAAAATAATGGCCATCTATTTGTCTGGAATAGATTACCAGGTAGAGGATGGAATAGTCTCTTAAAATCCATTCAAAGTCATACCCAGCTGCTTCTTCAAAAGAATAAAAGGTGAAGAAAAGGCTTTCTGCCATCCAAAAATACTATTTGGCTTTATTTTTTCAGGCTTTTAGGCTGCATCCTAATTCATTGATTTTTCATCTTGCTACCTCCATCTTCAGAACCAAAGACAGATTGAGTAGCAGTACTTCAATATTTAATTGATATTCCTAAATGCACAGTTCACAAAGGAGTGAGATCACTATGTCAACCAGCCATCTAAATCTCCTTGAGAGGAATATAATTATTGTATAGTTTCAAATAAAAGTCTCTGCAAACATAGACAAAACCCAAATTTGGTGACGCCTGATTTGAACAAACCATGCTCCTCAAATTACATTTCCCTTAATATAGCCATGAAAAGTCATTTAAAAGCACAAAGGACTGGTATTTTTATGTCCATCTAATGGAATTTTTTCCATGAATAATTAAAAACAAATAGTAACACATCCCATTGCTAACTTGATAATTAGTATATTTAAGGTGCATCTGTCACTGTCTAGAGGACACAGAGGACTGTAATGTAGCATTTAGAGTTTAAAAGTAAGTTTAATTGGTCCTTTTGCTTTAAATAATGTTAACACAGTGAGCTTACATAGGTTGTATGACTTGAAGCAACAAAAAATAACAGAATAGCCTTTGAAGGCAACAGTCTTCAAGGTAACTAGAATCTGACCTAGAAGTGCAGGGCCTACATCTTCAGTAATCAGGTCATATACAGATCAATTTACTACCTCCCAAAGGATGTACAATATTCATCACTCAATAAGGATATGGTGAATACCTATCCTAGAGAATATTTAAATACATGTCCCTGCCTTCAAGTAGTTTATAAACCCTTAGATAAGGAAATTAAACACACTCATATATGATATTAAAAATCACAGAATTTTACATTTGAAAGAGATTTAAGAGGTCATCTAGCACAATCTATCACTGAACATGGGGTTTGGAGTCAGGAAGACTCCTCTTCTTGAGTTCAAATATGGCCTCAACACTTATTAGCTGTGTGACCCTGGGCAAGTCATTGAGCCCTTTTGCTTCAGTTTCCTCATCTGTAAAATTAGCTTGAAAAGGAAATGGCCAGTCACTCCAGTATCTTTGCCAAGAAAACCTCAAATTGGGTCACAAAGAGTCAGACACAACTGAAAAGACTAACCAACAATGACAACAATCCCTCATCAAGGATCTCTTCTGCAACATATAAGTTATAGAGATGGAGCATTGACTGTGGAGTCATAGGACCTCACTTCAAATACGGTCTTCTATTTTTTTTCTACTAACATGACCTTGAACAAATCATTTAATTTCCCTAGGCCTCATTGTCCTTAGTTGTAAAGTAAAGATGTTGGATTTGATAACAAAGGGACTAAGGTTCTTTGCAGCTCTAGATTTTTAACACTAGAAGACCTCAGTTGAGACCAGCACTGTCAGCTGGTCCTCACCATGTAACATGAACTTAAAGCCCTTCACCATCTTAGTGTAGCACCAACGCAATATTCACAGTGCCAATGGTGACTGTAAAGTGCTCCATTGAAAAATATAACAAACTCTCCATATAGAAGATAGAAGCAAAACATCTATTCAGACACCAGAAAACCAAATCCCAACATCAGGAAACTGAATCTGTCATAGCAACATAGACATTAATAGACCACAACGTAGCAGAGAACCACACCATCCTTTAGCCTTCCCACAAACAAACGTTTCCTCACAAGCCTAACTCTCTCCTTGCCTGAGTGTCCTCTCTGTCCCATCATCTGGCTGCTCTGACTCCCAGCTTCCTGTGGGCTCTACTCCATTCTTCAGCAAACTCCTCCCACAACAAGCTCCATGGGATTACATTCAGCCTGTTATATTTTCCAAGCAGGGAAGGTCTTCAAATTCCCTTAGGCTTATTAAGGGGCAGAGACGATCTTCAAATTCCAATTACCATTACACCCTGCTATAGATGCTCTCTACTTTATGAATGTCTTCCCTACCCTCAAGGAGCTTATAATTAAGTAGAAGGGATAGAATATTTTGGACTGGGCTTTAAATTTTATGACAAATACCTGGTGATGAAATTTCCTTCACCAGTACAAGGCCATCAACTCTGCAATTTATGGTCTTAGAGAGTTGCCTGTTGCCCAGAGCCACATAGACAGTACGAGACAGACTCAGGACTTGGAGCTAGTTCTTCCTGAATCTAAGATAAACTTACTGTCCATGATGCCACACTGCCCCAAATATTATAATAGAAAATAGAGTGTACTAAAGATAGAAAAAGTGCTTTTAAACTCATCATCACCTCCCCCAATAGTCCCTGACCATAGTCTCTTAGGCGTGCCCAGACAAGGATATGGAGGTGATGAGAGCCAAAAACATATGTCTTACCTGGGCAGCTAAAGGAGAGGGAAATATATCTGATTAATACATATGTGCCCAAAAGAGTCGCCTATATCTGTTTGCAGTATTTGTTTTTCCAATAGAACTACTGTAATTGTCCATCGTCTTAGACGAGCAGATCCTGTTTTTCCTTTGAAAGCTCTGAAGAGGTCTAGATTTGGAGTCAGAGAACCTGGAATCCTATTAGAACCCTGCCATTTACCATTTCTGCGACCTTGGGCAAGTCACCTTACCTTTCTGGTCCTCAGTGTCTTTATTTATAAAATAAGGGTCTAGGGCAAGATGATCTCTGAGATTCCTCTCAGTTCTGAACCCTACAGTTCTATGAAATTTCCTAGCTACCTTCTTATCTAATTAGCTGTCATTAGCACCTAACAATTTGAGACTATATTTCTCTGTCTTCTCTGACTAATAATGAAAATAAATCAAGTGCATTAGGCAGGTAAGGAAAACTAATTAGGAGCTAGAGAAACTAATTAGGAGGCCATTGTAACAATCCAGGGTTTAAGGATTTGAACTTGGCTGTATGAGTGGAGAGAAAAGACTGGATGAAAGAAATGTGGAAATAGAATGAACAATTCTATTTCAAGAACAAATGGAAGGGGGTGAGGAGTGGGGGAAGAGGGAGGAAGAGTGAAAGTAAAGGATTAATCTAAAATTAATAACCTTGTTTACTGAAAGAATGATGGCACCCTCAACTGATTATACACAGCCAGATGTGGATAGCAGAACTTTTGTGCTAAGTAGGTGGCAGTGTGATTTAAGAGAAGGGACATTGGTTCTAGAGGGAAAGAATCAAATTTGTCCCTCTCCCCACCCCCAGCTTTGTTATTATCAGCTATGTATCCTTGGGTAACTTACTTTACCTCTCTAAGACCCTGTTTCCTTGACTGTCAATGAGAGGGCTGGATCAGATGATCGCTGAGGTCTTTCCCAAATCTATTATCCTGAATCTTGGATACCCAATTGCCAATGACAATGTAGACTGTCCCCCCTCCATTTATAACATTGACTTGAATAAAATTTAGGATAAAGTAAAAAAAACATACAGTTCCAAAGAGGATTAATCTCCTTTAGAAAATTACAGTTATTAAGAAATTGAGATTGCTGTATACAGTCTAGAATTTTATAGAGCTTTAATTAAGTGTTCCAGACATAAATCATTATGTATTTAGTACTTCTCAAAAACCCCTTATGACTCTTGTCGTTTAGAGGCTATTAATAAAAGTTGCCAAACTGCCATCAGTCTATTAGCTATGCTCAGCATGCTTCAGTGTAAAATTCTAAATGAATTTTAACTTTGTAACCACTGGCAACACAGACAAACACTATTCCAGTCTTAAATTCTTTTCTTTTGATTGAAGTCTTCATTCCTCATTGAAAGGGAGGGGTAGAGGGAGTAGTGATCCATATTAAGTTTTAAAGCAAAACATTGGGCTGCATGTATTCTATGTATTTTCCCTACAGCATGTTCAGAACTCTCTGAATCTTCTGCCTGGTCAAACAGAGAAGGCCTAATGCAAGAATTTTACATGATAAATGCTAAATCTTAATCTCTCATTGGTCCAGAGCAATTTTTCACAGGCTGCAGTTTGTGCAGACCTGGTCTAGAGGAAAGTTATTAGACAAAATGAAGGTATCTTCTCATGACGTCCCTTGGTGATCTCATCAGCTCCAATGAGTTCAATAACCAACTCTATGAAGATGCCTCCTGGAACTATTGTATATCTAGTCCTAATCTCTCTTGTGATCTCCAGTACCAATTTCCTGTTGGAGTTCTCTGCTTGGACATTGAATAAGTATCTCAAATTCAATGTGGCCTTTGTGGAACTTGTGTTTTCCATAAAATCTATCCCTACAAACTTTTTCATTTTTTATTTTTAGTATTACCATTCTTCTAGTCACCAAGCTTTCTAATATTTAAATTACCCTCAACTCTTCCCTCTTCCTCAACCCCTGTAGTCAATCATCAAGTCTTGTCTATCTTATCTCCACAAAGTCTCTAGCATCCATCCCCTCTTCTCTGTACATAGACTTACCCTAGTTCACAACTGTATCATTGCTCTACTGGATCATTGCTAGAGATTCCTGATGGGTCATCCTGGCTCCAGTCTGACTATGCACGCTATACACAGCTGGCAAATTAGTATTCCTAAAACAAAGGCCTGACCATATTATCCCCTATCCATTTAAAAATCACTAATGCTTCCTGGTTGCCACGAGAGTAAAATGCAAAATACTCAACCAGATGATAAAAACCCATCACAATCTGGCTCCCTTTGACCTTTCCAGTCCTTTACAATACTAGGGACTCCTCTTTGCACACTTTCCATTCCAGTCACACTGTCTGCAAGTTGGTCCCTCTATACAACATTCCATCTCTTTCCTCCCATACTTTTGCATGAGTGGTCTCCCACAACTAGAAAGTACTCCTTTCTCATTTCTACTTCATAGGCTCATTTCTTTCAAATTACAGCTCCAGTACCACCACCTACACAATAATTTCCCCAATTCTTACAGTTATTAGCATGTTCTCACTCTTGAAATAACTTTGTACGTGTGTGTACATATTTTATCCATACTTGTATAATGTGAGCTCCTTGAAGGCAAGGAGTGTGTGTGTGTGTCTGTCTGTCTGTCTGTGTCTGTGTTTGTCCATGTGTGTCTGTGTGTATTTTACCTGACCTTTGATTTCATCAATATAGGGAACTCTCAGTTATGAAATTCCCTCTACCAATGTATATTGGTGTTTCTTCTGAAACTAATCAGCTTAGAGATTGTCCTGGAGTAATGAGAATTTAAGGAACTTGCCCAGGGTCTCATAGCCAGGATGAATCAGAGGCAGGATCTGAACCCAGTTCTTCTTGAGTTTAAGGCCATCTCTCTATCCGCTACACAAGGGGTGGGGAACCTGCAGCTTTGAGGCCGCATGTGGCCCTCTAGGTCCTCAAGTGCAGCCCTTTGGCTGAAGCCAAACAACCAAAGGGCCACACTTGAGGACAGTGAGAACCACATGTGACCTTGAGGCCTTAGGCTCCCCACCCCTGCACTACACCATACTGTGTCTCTTATATATAGTAGGCACTCAATAATGTTTGTTCAGTTGAGTTAAAAGGGATTTAGGTCAAATCTTTCAGAGATGAGGAAACTGTGGCCCAAAGTAATACAGTTAGTAACTGGCAAAACAGAGATGAAAACCTAGATTCTCCTCCTCCACAGTGTGCCCTTTCTACTGTGCTTTCCATTGCCTCCATCATCTTTTTATTATTTTTGTTGTTTGTTTGTTGTTGTTATACGGTGTTATAGAAATGTTTGCTTTATGCCATAAATTAAAAATAAAATCAAAAAGGACCTGTTCCTCCAAGGTCTGGCTGAGGTCCCTTCAGAAACCCAAAAGCTTCTGTACAGGAGATCTCTACTGCCCTATGTGACAGTCCCTGTTGTATCTTGCTATTGGAGATATACAGGTGATATAGATATAGATATAGAAATACACACATATACATATATAACAAGAGCAAGGAAGCTTTCATTCCCAAACAACTTTCCACATGGGAAATACAACAAATCATTGTGATGCTTAGGGAATTATAAGTCAAGGAGAGAAGGTATGGTAGAATGAGAATAATGATACCCAGAATAGAATGTCTTCCTCCCATAAAACAACTCCTGATGGACAGAAGTGATGGTGCAGAGGTCCTGTCTCCTACACCCAGAATGAGAGAGCTGCAAATGATAAGAAAGTGCAGATAACCTGAAATCTGTGATAGAGTGGGACAGCAGGCATCTATTCCATGCCTCCTCTGTCCAACGCTTTCAGTATATTTAGATGTAGTGTTTCTTTCTGTTTGGGGTGGCCATTACATTTCTAAAGTATACTTGTTCCCATTGCCAGCAAGAACAAACAAAGATTGCAAAACAAAATATATCTATCTTTTCCTCCAGATCACTCCATCAATCAAAGAAAGACAAAATGTAGATAATGTATCTCCAACATGAGAGAGGACACTTTGAGGAAATGTTTTCCTTGTGCCTGGCACTGACTTCTCAACCACCATGAATTAATGATAATTTGGCAAGTGGATCATCCACATTGGCTAAAATAACACTTCAAGTCCTACATTCTCCAGAAAGATGGGGATATCTCAAAGGGTATATGGGCCAAACTAACTACACAGTCACCTCACTCAAATGAAGATATATTTTTGCCTTGACAAAGTTACATAGAACTATATAATTTATGCCATTATCTCACAACTGAATTGTACAAATAGCACTCTGTATGTAACAAAAAGTATTGGAAATGTTAAGCAGAAGAAGGAGAATCTCAAAAAAGAGGCCATGGCATGAACCATGAATATTGATGACTGAGAAAATTTAGATGGGGAATGGAACCAAGGGATGAGAGAAAATTACAGCAGTGGCTAGAAGTAGTGATTCAAGGTGAAAATAGATCTGCTTTAGCCAGAATGAGGTTCCCAGGCTTATATCTCAAGACCAAATATGTTACAGGCATTAGAATGTAAGCTACAGGCTGAAACTTGATCCAGATATCCTGGAAGGCAATTTGGAACTATGCCCAGAAAGTTAAAGAACTGTGTATACTTTTGACCCAGTGATACTACTTCTAGAACTATGCTTCAAAAAAGGAAAAAAACCCACATGTGCAAAAATAGTTATAATAGCTCTTTTTGTAGGGACAAAGAACTAGAAAGTAAGGGCATGAATATCAAATGGGAAGTGGCAAACATAGAAATGTGATGGTATACTATCATGTAAGAAATTATAAAAAGCATGGTTTCAGAGAAACCTTGGGAGATTTTTATAAACTGATATAGACACAGGGAACAATTTTTACAATAACAACAATGTAAAAACAAACAAAGATAAACTTAGAAGGATTTGAAAACTCTCTTCAACACAATGAACAACTATGATTCCAAAGAACCAATTTATCGTGTGTGGGTCCGTATGTCTGTGTGTCTTGTGTTGTGTGTCTGTGTGTGTATATGAGAGAGAGACAGAGACATGGTCAAAATAGGAATTTGTTTTCCTTGCCTATGTTTATTTCTTATAAGGTTTTGGTTTTTCTTTTCTCTTTTGGGAATAGGGAAGATAGGAGGGAGAAGGAGGGGAATAGATGGATGAGAAGAATAGGATAGATTTTTAAAGGAGGTATATATGTATGTATGTATATATAATCACGTATAATTTTAAGTATAAAAATAATTATAAATAAAATTCAATTTTTAAAAAAGAACAAAAGGTACTTAGAGGGAAGGATTATTTAAATTCTTTTTATTTGTATTCCCATTGCCTGGCACAGGGCCTGACACAGAGTAGATACTTGAAAAATACCTGATGATTAGCTTCATGGTGTTACTCAAAGAAGAGACCTCTGAAGTAGCCAGGGACTAAGTCAAATGAGGTCTATTAATTATCAACACCTGCAACATAGACAAATGAAAATACATATATGCCTTTAGAACTCAGCCAGGTAGGTGTTTCAATGAATTGAGCACTGAATTTGAAGTACTGTATTCAAATCCAACCTCTGACACTAGCTATGTGATCCTAGACAAGTCACTTAATCTCTTTGTAGACAATAATAGTGCCTACCTCCCTGAGTTGTTAGGAAGATAAAATGAGATCATGTTTAAAGTGTTTGTAATGCTGAAATATAAATATCAGCTGTTAGTATTAGTAGCATTAATAGTCTTAGTAGCATAATAGTATTATTACTACTTAGTCAAAGAAATAGCTGGATGCAACTTTCTTTCCAAGTTCCTGTCTCACTGGATTCATAACAATAGCTTCTTGTACTAATGAAAAGCCCTATGAATACATCTGTATGACTAGTATTAGGAACAGGATGAGGATTAGACCTGTTGTTTCATTAGAATAGGGAATTTTCTGGCAAGGAAACTCCCTCTACCAATACATGTCAGCACCTTCTCTACACCTTCAGTCTCAAAGAGTTGCCTAGAACATTTATAGATTAAATGACTTTCCAGAATCACCCAACCAGTCTATGTCAGAGGTTGTACTTTAGCTCAGGTTTTGGTAGCTTTTAGGCTGTCTCTTTCCACTACACCACATTGCCTCTACTGATAGTTTCAAGGAATCTCTCCTAAATTCAAATGGCCTTCCCCTACAAGCATCATTTCAGTCTAGGAGGTTTATCTACATACTCAGTTCTCTCTGTGGGGGCACCTTTGATAAATCAGTGATCCTAAAGTAATCTGATTGCTTCTTAATTTCCTAGTTTTATTTTGGTCTGCAGGGGTGATACTTGCTTACTCTCTATGTGGTGAAAATTTTCCACTTAAGCAGACTGAGTACTAACATTAGGCATTTTTATTCCAATCAGGTGAAATGTTTAATTGTACTTACCCATATAAAGGTGGAAAATCACTCAAAAGGTGAAGCCCATATGCATAAATCGTGGGACCTGCCAAATTCCAGAGGAAAACTTGATTAATGAAGTTAGTTTATAAAAATCTCTTTTATTGAACCACAGAGGTTTAAAAAAGAAATAAATTAAACCCCAGACACTTTCAGTGCAAATAACAGAAACCAAATAACTATTGAGTTGTTTTTCAAGTAATAAAAACATGCTGGTTTGTTTTTTTCTTAATTAACTCATAAATTGAGCCTTTCTTTGTCTGTGGGCAGGTCCCACCTGACAATTTGCAAATGGGCTTTCTGTCTATAGGCTTTAATGTGTGTAAAATGAACACATCAATTTAAAATAAGCTTAGTTAATAAGATTCTCCTTCAAGAAAAAGTAAACTTTCAAGGAACCCAGTACAGCAAAATAGAATTTGGAATCAGGATCTGGTTTCAAATTCTACCTCCAACACTTACTAGCTAGGTATTTAATCAAGTTATTTAACCTCTCTGGGCCTCAGTTCCTCATCTGTAAAATGAGAGGGTTATCCCCCAAACATGGGGTGTGGTCCCTTGTCATCTCCACATTCTCTTCCTCCTTATCTCCATCTCCTACCTTCCCTGATTTCCTTCAAGTCTCAGTTTAAATCCTATCTTCCTCAAGAAGCCTTTCCTTATTCCTCTTAATTCTAGTACCTTCTCTCTCATTACTGCCTTTATTCTGGCCATCTCAAGTACCTAGAATAAGTTGCTCCTTCAATTACACCTCTTAGTTGCCCTAGTTTCTTTCAAGATTCATCTAAAATACTTCCTTCTGTAGGAAGCCTTTTCTGGTCTCCCAGTTGCTAATGCCTTCCCCTTTTCAGATTTCCTTGATCTAATCTATATGTATCTTATATTCACCCAGCTGTTTATGTGTTGTCACCCCATTAGAATGTAAGCTCCTTGACTTCAGCGTCCATTTTTGCCTTTCTTTGTACCCCCAGCACTTAGTGTACTGCCTGGTCCTTGGTAAGTACTTAATAAATCTCTTGTTGACTCACTTAAGGTTATTTTGAGAATCAAATGAGATTTGTATAAAGTGCTTTATAAACTATAACACCTATATAAATATTAGCTATATCCATAATTATATCAGTGGAGGGTCAAAGGGTTAGGAGTACCAGTTCTGATTACACAGATGAGAAACAGCTTTGGACAAAAAGGTAAACAACTTTCCAAAGATTGCTATAAGAAGCCATCACAGAGCTGGGCTCAGATCCTAGTCAGTGGCAGTCCTCACTTCCATACACAAAGAATGAGAGAATCTTCAGTTTGTAAGGGGCCTTAGAAATAATCTAGTAATCTAGATTCCTAATCTAATAATCTAGAAATAATCTAATCAGCCATCTAGTAAACATATAACCTGTATAATATCCCCAACAAATCCATTCTCTGCTTGAACTCTCTCAGTGAAAGATCTTTCACTACTTTGGGGGACAACTTGTTCCATTGTTAAAATGGTCTTTCTTATATTGAAACAAAAATCTGCCTCCTGTGACTTCACAAGAAAAATACAATATCCCTGAATAAAAGTTATAATTAATTTTTAAATTCTGAACTTAAACACCAAAAAGAAGATTTACACATAACACAAAGAGAGGATTCCATATGAAACTGTGAATCTCCATTTCATACCAATTCCTTTCTTTTTAAAGTATATAATAAATTCTACATGTTACTTTCAAAAGTGTCCTGCTTGTCTGCATTTCCTTTGAAACTTCCTTCCATTCTGTTGTGTGCATTTTAAAAATTATTTCATTGGCTTTCTTTTTTGGTTTTAAAACCACTATCACTAACCCCCTCCAATTTCCCTTATCCCTCTTACAATTAATATAAAGAAAGAAAAGGAGAAAATTACCATTGTAACAAATTACCATAGTCAAACAAAATTAAGCCACACAGTGACCAGGTCCTGTACCCTATGTTCATCACCTCTCTTATTAGCTATCTTCCATGCTTCATCATAGCTCCCCTGGAGACATGGTTGGTCGTTGCTTTAGTTGGTCATAGCTTTGATGAGAGTTCTTGAATCTTTCAAAGTTGTTTTCCTTTAGAGTGTTATTGTACTTGTAGAATTTGTTCTTTTGGTTCTGTTCACTTCCTTCTCCCTTGTACCCATTTGCTCTCCAAAACTGCCTATTTTATAATTTTTTGTTGGTTAACAATATTCCATTACAATCATATATGCAATTTTTTCATCCACTCCCACATGCCTAAAAAGTAATCTGGCACCCTGCTTCCTCTTCATATCACAGTTCTTTTCTTTTTTCCCCACTTTTTAATTTCCTCTTTAGGATGAGGAATTTGTTTTGCTTTTTACTATTCTCTCCTTAGTTCCCTACTATTCTCTTCCTACTGTTAATCTCCTAAGCTTCCTCATTTCCTCTTTTTCCCTTTTGATTTTATGTACTTCTACACCAAATTGTGTGTTTGCCTGTATTTCATCCTCCTTTGTTCATCTCAGTTAATAATAGGGTTCAATTATTGTCCATTCCCCTGATTCCCTTCTCCATTTTTGTATATTCTTCTTCCCACATACCCCAAAATTATGAGAAATAGCAAGTTCTACCCGCTTCATCCTGCTTTCTATACTACCATATTCCTCCCTTCTGTTTCCCTTCTTAAAACCCTTATAACAAAACTAATCTACAACCAGAGTCTGTTTTTCCTACTTACCCTCCTCAATACCCATTGAAGACTGCAGATTCTGAAGGGACACTTGTTTCTTCTCCCTTTATTAGAATGTTAGCCCTACCTCATTACACATAATCAGTTGGAGCTCCTTCAAATTGCTGAAATAAGTTTACCTTTCTAGGTTTCTCTGAACTCATGTTTGTATTTGAGATTTCCTATTCAGTCCTCAACTTTTCATCAAAAATATTTGAAAATCCTCTATTCCACTGATGGTCTAGTGAAATGTGAATTGGTCCAGGCATTCTTTTAAGCAACTTCAAACTATGCTCAAAAAAATCACCAAACTTTGCAAATCCTCTAAGCCAACAATACTACTACTAGGTCTATACCACCCCAAAGAGTTCCAAAAAAGAGGAAAAAGAACCATATGAACCAACATATTTATAGCAACTTTTTTGTGGTGGCAAAAAACAAGAAACTAAGGAGACATCTGCCATCAATTAGAAATTGGCTAAGCGAATTATGGCATATGAATGCAATGGAATATTATTAGTTGTAAGAAATGATGAAAAGGTTTCAGAAAAACCTGAGAAGACTTTTGTGCAGAGTTAAGTTAGCAGAACAAGGACAACAATTTATATAATAACAACAACATAATAAACTATTTTGAAAGACTTAAGAACTCTGATCAACACAATGACCAACCACAATTCCAAAAGACCAATAATAAAACGTTCAGCCTACCTCCTGACTAAAGTGATGGACTCGGGATTCAAATCTAGATGTCATGTTTTAGATTTGGGAAACTGAGGAGTTTGTTTTGCTTGACTATGCCTATTTGTTATAAGGCTTTTTGTTTTCTTTTGTTTTAATAAGGGGGAAAGAAAGAGAGAAAATCTGTTTTAAAATACTGTTTTTAAATGATGCTAGACATCTTTCCTTCTACAGTCTTTTATGTAGTCAACTTTTTACACGTAGCATCTCCCTTTAGACTGTAAACTATTTGAGGGCAAAGATTGTTTTTTGCCTTTCTTTTGTATTCCTCTGTGTTTAGCACAGTGCCTGCAACTAAATGCTTAATGTTAAGTATTTAATAAAATACTTGTTGATTGATGGATTGATTGATTTGATGGTGGTGGTGACTGTGGTGATGAATTGCCTTGTAAATAATATCTATTTCCATCCTTGACACTCGGGATTGTATAGTCTGCCAAATCCACTCCCTCTCCCCCAAAGAATCTACTTTTCTTAGGATATTCAATTTGACTTTTAAATAAAATTCTGCCTCCTCATTGGATCTGAAAGAATATCAGAGTAGACTACTTAATGGCACTGCTGGGCGATGTCTATTTCCTTACTCTGACTTTCTTCTTCTACCTCCAGACAATGGTTCTTGCTGTTTTGATTATTCAGACCCTAATTTCCATTTCTTTCTTATCACAGCTTCTGGTTGATTTATTTGTCCCTAAATAGTAATTTTATGGCTTTTTTTTCCATTCGCTCATTCCTCTTAATGGCTTTTGATCCAGAACCTATGAATTTCATTTCATTCTTTTGCACGACAAAGTGTATATGTCTGCCACATTTTATAGTAAATGGCTCTGATCCTTAAAAAAAATCAAAAGAAGGCATAAGTATAATTTATGGCTTTAATTTCGTATCTTATGCTGATAAAAATAATATTTGTTCTACCTACCTCAAGAGTTGTTAAGAGAAAAAAGCCTGTCAATTCTAAAGCACTATTTTCATGTGAATTATTATTATGATTATATTGGTGTTTCAAGATCATAATTTTATTTTTATAAATTCAATTTAAAATTGTCCCTAAGGGGAATTTTAATCTAAAAATTACTCTTCTACATTAATTTTATTACTTTCTTCATATATCACTCAACTAGTATCCATTTATGAGAAAGTAAACCACAGAATTTCATTCAGAAATTGGCAAAGACCTCAGAGACCATTTACTCCAGCCCAAACCTGATGAAGAATTTTGTAGTCTGTTGCCATCTATGCACATTAGTGTGGATGCAAGCATATTAGATTAGATACACCCTGTGGGGAGAGACTGGAGCACCTAGGATGTGCCTTGTACATAATTAATCAGTGTTCAGTGAATATCTATTGATTGTTCAGTAATCTGATGATTTGTAGACCTTTAATTGTATTTAGTTGTAACTATATCTTAGCAAAGAGATTTAAGCCATAGGCACACACACACACACAAAAACAGGCCTGAAATCAGGGCACAAAATTCAGAGCTCTGGAGAATAAAGGAGCAAAGACTGTGTTTTCTTTTTCAAAACAAGCAAACTCAGTCTTCCCTAGTGGAGGTTTGAAAATTATGTTCCTTCCCACCTCTGGATGCACAAGACATTGAAATCCTGGGTCCAATATTTACTGTCTGTGTCACATTGGGAAAGAACTTAAACTCTGTGGGTATCAATTTCCTCAAATAATAAACGAGGGGGTTGGACTAAGGTGTCTTTCAAAGTCTCTTCCAGTTCTAGATCATAATCTTATGTGTTATTATCCACAGGAGGCTTAGTTATCTTTGTTGTAAAATAAAATAGATAACCTATGTACCAAGGAAAGTAGAATTTTCTATTGCATTAAATTCATGCATTTATAAAAGTTAACTTGAAAAATATCCCTTTTGATACCAATTTCCAGCATATTGGACCATAGGTGGCTTTTGAATATGAATTATTTTGCTTATTTTCCTAATGAACCATCTTTGCATCCCTACTATAAATCCAACTTGGTCATAATAAATAATTTCTTGAATGAATTGGTTTTATTTTTATTTATTTATTTATTATTTTATTTATGACATGATTATATTTCAAATTTTTTAACTGATATAGATTAATTATATTGGCCTATAGTTCTATTTTTATGCTTTATCCTTCCATATTTTAGGTGTTAGGACTTTATTTGTCTCATAAAAGGTCTTGGGTGGCTGCATGCTTTACCCTTAAATCTAACCTAAATCTGCTTCTAAACCTATATTATTGCTGGATTTTCCTCAAATCTATAGAACCAGAACTCCTAGCCCTATTCTTCTCTGAAGATTGGGTCACATCTTCCTGGCAACACTATTTGATCAATTAAAAATATTGTCTTTTTTCTTTTTTAAAAAATTATTATCTATTTTTAACATTCTTTTTTTAGTTCCAAATTCTCTCCTACCCTTCCAACCCTCCCCCATTCACTGAGAAAGCAAGCAAAATGATATCAATTATATATGTGAAATCATGCAAAACATATTCCCATATTTGCCATGTTGCAAAAATAGCAAGAAAAACAAAGTGAGAAAAGTATACTTCAGTTTGCACCCAGAGTTCATTAGTTCTCTGGATGTGGATCGCATTTTTCATGAAGAGTCTTGGATCATTATATTGCTCAGAGTAGCTAAGTATTTCACAATTGATCATCATTAAAATATTGCTGTTACTATGCACAGTGATCTCCTGGTTCTTCTCACTTCATTTTGCATCAGTTAATATAGGTCTTCCCGGTTTTTCTAAAATTCATCACTGAACCATATCGTCCCCCTCATCAATCCTTAATTTTTAAATTTTTTATTATAGTTTGCATCATTCATTTCCACAAGATTTTGAGTTACATATTTTCTCCCCCTCTTTCCCCACCCACCGCCCCAAAACAGCCATCCCAGTGTGTCCCCCCTCCCCCAGTCTATACTCTCCTATGTCACTTTTCAGTAGGGCAGGATGAATCCCCCAACCACAGTGCCTGTGTATCTCAAGTTCCAGTTGGATGCAGTCAATAATAATAATAATAATTGCATATATAGATAGATAGATAGATACACATTCATAACATCTGATTAAGGAACTCCAGATTCCAGATTCTTTCTCCTTCTCCCTCACCACCCATCCCCACTAGACAGACAAGCAATCCAATACAGGCTGAATGTGTGAAATTACGCAGAACCTCTCCATA
>CM053586.1:249647427-249668482 GCA_028646515.1 Pseudochirops corinnae
TATGAGATAAATAAAGTATACAGTAGATAACAAAGGAAAACATGAAAGGAAGGACAGAAAAGCTGTATAGCTGTGAAAATGATGTCTAGTATTTATTACACAGTTTTTCAAAAAAAGTAAACAGTGTGAAATGGAAATACATGGTTTTACACTGAATCTTCTTTTTGCTGTGTCCCTAAAAATGTGCTTCTTTGTCTTTTTGTATTTAAATTCAAAAGATGGATATATATACATATATATACATATATACATTATATATATATATGTGTATATGTATATATATATATATATATATATATATATACGTATATATGTATGTGTGTGTATATATATATAAATTGTGAGCTCCTTGAGGAAAAGGATTATCTTCTGCCTCTTTTTATATCCCTAGTGCTTAGTATAGTTCCTGGAACATTGTTGTTTTTGTTTTGTTGTTTAGCCATTTCAATTGTGTCCAACCCTTCATGACCCTATTTGGGGTTTTCTTGACAAAGACACTAGAGTGGTTTGCCATTTCCTTCTTCAGCTCATTTTACAGATGAGGAACTGAGGCAAAGAGGGTAAAGTGACTTTCCCAGGGTCACATAGTAGCAAGTGTCTGAGGTCACATTTGAACTCAGGACAATAAGTCTTCTGTTTTCAGACCCAGCCCTCTATCTACTGTGCCATCTAGCTGCCCTTCCTGGCACATAGTGGTCCTAAATAAATGCTTATTGATTGATTTGAAGATGAATTGGAGTGGGAAGGATGGAAGGAACAAAGGAAATAAGTATGTATTAAACAATTGCTATGTGTCAGCCCCTGTGCACATATTTTCTCATTTAACCTTCACAACAACTCTGGGAGGTACGTACTATTTTTCCCAATTTTACAGTTGAAGAAAATGAGGCAGACAGGTTAGATGACTTGTCCATGGTCACAGAGCTAGTATGTATCTGAGGTCAGATTTGAATTTAGGCCTTCCTAACCCCAGGCCCAGAATTCTTTCCTATGTTCCACAAGTGGGGAAAGACTTGATGCAAGGAGACCAATTAGGAGGCCATTGTAAATAATTGGACCATAGTATAGTAGAAATATCCCTCAACTAGATGAGTTTAAGTCCTGACTCTGTCACTTACTAGCTTCCACAAGTCATTTAGCCTCTCAAAGTCATTTTTCCATCTGCAAAATGGGGATAACTCCTACCCTTCTATATCCAACAGCGTCATTGTGAGCATAGAATGAGTTAATGGTGGTACAAGTGCTTTTTATCCAATGGTGAAGGACTATGAACATGTAAGCAATCAGAGAGAAGCTGAGAAAAGAGTATCACACAATGCATAGCTTAGCAAAACCCTCTGCTCTTTCTCACTTCAGTCTAATGTATTTCGTGTTTTCTATTGTCGGTTATCCATAGCCAAGTAACAAAGGGAGGCAGATGGCATTTTAGATTGACAGGCGCTATAAACAAAAATTTGTTTGACACCAACCGAGTTCCTCAAGGCTCTGGTTTTGACTTATGTTTCATTTTCCCCTTTACTGCATTCTTACATAATATCATGAGCCACACACACAGTCTCTGATTATGTTTGATCTACTCTAGGAATGATTCCTCCTGTGCCCTCTTCCTTTATCTGTTCCTCCACTATATAGCAATTCAATTCAATGTCTTGGAAAGCACTTTAGCTGTTAGCTCTTGCTGTCCCTTAGCCAGGTTGATCAACACGATATGACTGAACTTCTGACCCTCCAATAAGCATTTGTGAGCCTGTACCACTAATCCTGGCAAGTGTAATATTCTAACATGCTCTTGTGCTCCTTCCCCTTCCCATCAAAAACCCTTAGCCCTAGTATTTCCACAGGCAATCAGATCAGCAGGCAATTTTTTCCAGGTTGATCTTTTCCCTGCTGAGTTTTCATTACAAAGAATATCATCCTACTGTCTCGCAGAAGTCCTTGCCCTGGCCATGGAAGTTTGCTTTATTATCGTTAGTTCTCACTTTCCCAAACTTAAATAATTCTTCCCTATAAAATGGAACTCCAGCACCCACTTGCATCACCCTTTCCTTCCATTCCACTCCAACAACATTTATTTCTTTGCCCTGTTCACTCTTCACAAACACTTTTGTCATGATGGTGATGGAGGTATGGAAAAGTATCCTCTGAAATTTCTGCCCCCTTACTGATGGACCCTAAACACATGAGCAGCTACGTCACAATAAAATTCACATGTAAATTTCATCAAATGTAATAGAATTCCATGATACTCACCCCTACCTCATCACAAAGGCAAGCCCCAGTGAGACAGGCACTCCAGAGAGATGTGGTTTCAAAAAAGAATCAGATGCAAAATATCCCTCATGAGAAGATAAGCATTTTGCTAACCATTCAAGCAGCAGTGTTTCTGGCTACATTCTCATTAAAACTGAAGTGTAATAATTGGTACCATCCTGAAGTTGGAGTCAGGAACATCTGACATCACTATCAGCCTCAGATATTTACTAGCTCTGTGGTCTTGGGCATATCATTTGACCCCTATGTGCTTCAGTGTCTTCTGTAAAATGGGAATAATAATAGCATCTGCATCATTAGGGTTATGAGATTCAAATAAGAACAATAGTAATGAATAATAGTTAGCATGTACATAGCTTTTTAAAGTTTGCAAAGTACTTTACATATGTTGTCTCATTTGATCCTCACAAGCACACCTGAGAGAGAAGTGCTATTATCATCCATACTTTACAAATGAGGAAACTGAGGCAAAGGTTAAGTGACTTGCCCAGGATCACACAATTACTAAGTATTTGAGGTCATAGTTAAATTCAGGTCTTCCTAACTCCAGGCCCATCCACTACAGCCTGTCAAAAATATAAATGTAAACTGTTTTGTAACCTTTTAGGCACTATATTAATATTTCTTATCACCATTACTATTGTTGATGTTTTTGTTGGTATTATTATGACTTGGGCAATCAGTTTAGATAATCCCAGTATTCAGGGTAATATATTAGCAGGTGTACTGGATACAGTCAGAAAATCTGGCTTTCATTCCCAACTCTGCCACTTACTGCTATGAGTTATGTGACCTTGGGCAAGTCACTCTCAGCTTCATCATGGGTTGGATGAGAAGGAGTTGAGCTAAATGATCTCTAAGGTCCCCTTGCAGCCATAACACTATGATTCACTTCTATTTAAAACTACCTATACAAGGCTTTCTGAGAACAGAAAAAAAACAAATGGTGCAAGTGTCTGAATTCGCCAGGGACTGAAATAGTACGTCAACCAGCCTTCAAGAGGAAGTTATCAAAGAAAGGTGCCTTATAGATGGAAAAGAAGAAGGGGGGGGTTGGTTTTCAATCCAGACATGTAATAACTCTCTGCCTCTCTCCCATTGTTTTAGGGAATGCTGTCGATTTTTCGGGGACAATGGCTTAACAGTGAAGGTGTTTTTTACCAAGGCAGCTCCCTTTGGCGTTCTTTGGACACTCACAAACTACTTATACTTACATGCAATAAAGAAAATAAATACTACGGATGTCTCCGTGTTGTTCTGCTGCAACAAAGCCTTTGTGTTCTTGCTCTCGTGGATTGTTCTCAGGGACAGGTTCATGGGAGTGAGGGTAAGTTTATTATTCTCTGTCTCCCTTCCTCATTTGGCAACATCAGCCAAAACCTGCTTACTGCCTTGCTTAGCTCCCATGGCTGGACCACAAGCATGGGCTACTAACCACTTTTTCTGTTAAGAAGAAAAGGCAAAGAATTAGAATGCCTTGTGTGTCTTGCAAACTTCCTCGCTTGCAAACCACATAGATAAGCATTTCATTTCAAGCATTTCAACCATTGAATGCTGACTGTGCCCAGCACGGCACCAATGCAGGGCAATCATTGCTTACTTATGTACTTCACAGGCAACTAGCTGACCTACCCAGCCTGTATCACGATCAATAATTTGCATCTCTGTGCCTTGCAAGGCTATTGATCAGTCTTTTCCCATTTTATTTTTGATTAGGAATCACTGTACTAAGGCTCCCTGAAAAACAATCCTTTTTGCAACTACATTGAGGCCCTTTTGGCTCATATTCCGTAGAACCCCTGGATTGCATTTGCAGGTCCTAAGAGGGGTCAGACACTCCTACAAAGGTGATTACCTTCATGGAAGTCTGATTCTGTGTTCCACTTTCCCATTGCTCCCACCAAACCCAGTGAAAAAATAAAGTCCCTAAAATGATTGTATATTCTCACAACCAGGATTCCAAAAAATACATATAAAACCAATCTTTGGCAAAAATTTTCTAAGAAGTTGTCATGTAAAATATGATTAATGCATAATTAAGTATCAGCATCAATGAAGAGATATCTTTTTAAATGAAAAAAAAGACTAGGGATTTTAGTGGAATACAAGTTTAATAAGAGAAAACAATGCGATGTGGCAGTCAAAAAAAAAAACGTAATGCAAGCTTATGGTGCATCGATGGCTATATTGTACCCCAACTGCTGTATATTAGTCAGATGACATTGGGAATATTTTGTTCAATTAAGAGCAACGCTAGCAAGCAGAAGCATATCCAGAGTTGATCATGACAGTGAGGAGACTTGGGAAAAAATGTCATATCAACATGGCTGAAGTAACTAGGGATGTAGAATCTGGAAAAGAGAAGACTTAGGGAAGGCAGGAGAGCTGTCTTCATACATTTGAAGGACTGTGGTATAGACTGGGGATTAGATATTATACTTAGTCCCAAGAGTTAGAACTAGGATAGAATTCTAAAACTTTGTGTCTTAAACATTTTTTATTAGTGCGGTGAAGCCTGTGGACTCTTTATAATTATAGTAAGAATAATAATAAACATTTATATAGCACCTGAAGGTTTATAAGGCATTGTACATATCTCATTTGATCCTCACAACAATGCTGAGGGAGGGGCTTTTATTATCAGGAAACTGAGCCCATGACTGAGAGAGGTTGGAGAGGGTCATGCAACATCACGTTGCTGCTGGTAAATATCAAAGGCAGGATTTGGATTCAGTTCTTTTTGTTTGTTTGGTTTGGGTTGGGTTTGTTTTTTTTTTTTTTTGCTTTTTGGAGGGGGCAAGGCAGGGCAATTGGGCTTAAGTGACTTGCCCAAGGTCACACAGCTAGTTTTGCGTTAAGTGTCTGAAGCCAAATTTGAACTCTGGTCCTCCTGACTCCAGGGCCGGTGCTCTATTCACTGCACCACCTAGACGCCCCTGGACTCAGTTCTTTTTAACTAAGTCCAACCCTCTTACCCACTTTAGCTGATACCTAGCTCCTTTCAATTTTTTTTAATGCATAAAATAAATTACATAGCATTACAAAGGAAACCAAATACACTGAAATAGACTTATCAAAATATTTTTTAAAACTCACAGACCCCAGATTAAGAACCCCTAAACTAATATCAATGAATATAAATTACAGTTAGGCAAATCTGAGCTCAATATAAACCTATTATAATTAGAGCTATCCAAAAATAGAACCAACCCCTTCATAAGGTAGTGAGTTCTCTGTGACATTAGGACTTCAAGTGGAGGCTGGATAGTCAACTGTCAGTAATGACATAGAGGCAAATCCCAAATGAGATCTGGAGTTGGACTAAGTGAGTTTGGAGGTCTTTTCCAAATTTAAGAATCCAAGATTTTAACCCTGAAAAGATTTTAAGCTTTCTCTCAATAGGAGAAGAGAGTACTATAGACTTTCTGGTAGAAGGGAGAATTGCCCCCTACACCTTTTGCTCTAGTAATCTGGCAGGAGATACCACTGCCTCACCCCAAGTAATAACAAAAAAGATAGAGATAGACAAATAATTATACACTTATATATGTGTGTGTGTGTATAGAAGCTGCTGCCTGAATTTTCACCTTCTTCATTTAAGTATTCCTTCACTCAATCCATTCTGCAAAATTATTATAGAACTCATACTTTGCCCAGTTGGCATTCTGAGTAGTTAAGAGATTACTAATGGGCATCTAGTGACCTTGAAACTAACTCCCAAGCAAATAACACTGGGAAGGGCCAACTGCAAGCCTTGTGCTGCCCTTCTCTCCTGGTACACTGAGCAAATTACATCATCCTAATCAGTGATTCACACCCACCTGGTTATGCTAACCGCAGTGGAGACATGAATCAACCACTGCGCGATATTTTTAGACTTGGGGGGGGGGGGGAGGGAGGAATTTGTTTTTAATCCACAGTATGTGGAGAGACTTGGTGTTAATTTTGGAATTTAAACTTACCCCCATTGCTTCTAAACAGAAAAGCTTTTTAAAAACTTGTTAATCTACAAGATATACCAGCAAGAGATGTGTAAACTTAAAATATGTAATCCATCCAGCTGTCTAACTTGATATTAAGTCTTATAAATTGTGGTTGTTTTTCAAGATACCTATTTTTCAAGGCTTGTCTTTGTGTGTCTGCTAAAACAATCCATTGACCACTCTATCACCATTTAGGTACTGAGCTCAGGGGCCCAAGGAAATTCAGAATGCTTCTGAATCTAAGTGAGTGTCTCCTTTTAGAGTCAGCATGAGAAACAGAGTGATAGCACCACCTCATTTACAGAGGAGGAGACTGAGGTTGAGGGAGGTCCTAGGATTATAGAGTTAGAGCCAGAATATCCCACAGAGGACACAAATTACTGCCCCATCAATTTTAGAGGTAAGGAAACTGAGGCACAGAAAATTCAGCAGTCTCCTAGCCACTAAGGCAGGATTTGAAGAAAGGTCTTCCTAACTCCCAATCTATCACTCTATCCACATTACTCCATACTGCTTGACTTTAATAATGGTCCCACTGAGATTCAAATTCAGTTGGACTATTATACCATGGGGCCAATGAAGTAGTTTATCTTACATTATATTAGTAAGAGGCTGAACCAGAATTCCTGTTCTCCTGACTCCAAGTCCAGTGGTCTTCTCATGATACTACACTATCTATTTTCTTATTATAAAGAAAACAAAAGCTACTTCTATATATAAACACAAGAGGGTGATCTTCCAGAATGGTTGGGGGTAGAAGCATAGTAGGAGGGGAGAAAAGGAGAAAACACATGCGTGCACACCATGTGTGCCTGCCTGGCCCAGCATAATATTTTCTCTTATTTTTCTTCTTCCTCTTGCTCTACATGGGTAAAGGATTTTTTTCCAGTCTGTCCTAGACTATGATACAGAGTTTCTATGGTAACCACTGCCTGCCAGATGTGGCTACAATTTAGCCACATGTCAGAGGACTATGACACTGAATTGATTGAGGATGTTCTCCAGCTCATCCCTGGACTCTGAGGGCCTTTATCCCCATACACTATGAGCCACAGGGCAAGATATCTCCGTGATTTCCCCTGCTTCTGGAAAAGCATTTCTGCCTAGGTTATAGGAAAGAAGGAAAGAAAAGAAGTAAGCTTTATATAGTCCCTTTTATGTGCCTGGCACTATGCTAAGCACTTTACAAATGGTGTCTCATTCGATTATCGTCAGAGGAGGGGTATCATTAAAAAAACAAGGTGCCAATGACCATGGTTAGTGGGCTGCAAATTTGTTGGTGGTGGTTTTTTCTCCAAAGGATAGTTGGTCTGAAAATTAAGCCCAGCGCAATGTCTCATGCTTCTGACAGACTTAACAAGCAAGTGGGAACTTTTCGGTGTTGGCAGCAAAATTATCTAAGTAAGCCAATGATTTGCATTTCACTCATCATGGTATTTCAGAAAATTGAGGTAAACTACTCTTACTTCCCACTTCCTCCCCGCCCTCCAAGAATACTGAGCACACAAGGTTAGAACAGGTGGGGAGGGGTGAATAGAGAATATGCTAGAAACTTAAATTTTCTCTTTCAGTCAACCATTAAGTGCCTACTATGTCAGACACGGTGTTAAGCCCTGGGGATTCAAAGACAGTCTCCAACCTCAAGGAATTCACAATCAAATGGGAAAGCTATTTGGAGATAGATTATCAACAGCATGCTTGGTATTGTGTTATTAAAATAATTAACCATACTAAACCCATACCTGTATCCATACTAACCATCAGAGTACCTAAAAATTTTATTCCAAAAAAGAGAAAAAAATTAGTAGATTGAGAGCTGCAAGGGACTGTTGAGATTATTTTATCCAACACTTTCATTTTGTATAAGAGGAATCTAATATGCCGAGAGGCTGAGTTTTCTAAGGTCACTCAAATATCAAATAACAGAGTGAGAATTTTTAAGGCAGGTCTTCTGTCTCCAAATCCATTGTGCTCTCCATGATGCTTCCTTCCAAGCCACAAAAAGCAGCAAATTTCTCTTAAAATGTTTGAGGAGTCCCAGTTACTTATGGCATCACAGTGAGACAGACTGCCAGGATATCTCTCTAAAACAATCCAGGCAAAAAAACTTGAATCTCTCTCTTCCTCTTAGCATTTGAATCCATCTTTATTGTTGTTATTTTGGTTTTCAGGTCTGTGTATGTGTTATTCTGACCTTTTGGGTTCATTGAGGGTTCCTTTTGCCTAGAAGAATGTGATGAGTCAGAGAGTTGTTACTGTTGGAAATTTAAAGCTAAATATGGAAAGTATTGTGATATACTGGTAAGACAGGAATCAGGAAGATCTAGGTTCCATTCCCAGTTTGGACACTCATGACTTCAAATAATTTATCTAACTTCTCCAGACCTCATTTGATTCACCTTCAAAGTGAGGAATCAAATTAAATCATAATAGTAACTGACATGTAAATATATAGGCCCTTATAATCTACAAAGTGCTTTGTATATATTGTCCCATTTGTCCCTTAATTCAGTTCAACAAACTTCTAATGAAAATCTACTGTGTTCAAGGCCCTTTGCTATGCACTGGAGCTATAATGACAAAAATGAAATGGCCCCTGCCTTCAATGAGCTTAGATTCACAAGGATCTTTCAAAATAGGTAGCAGAAGTATTAGGGCAGCTAGTTGGTACAGTGGATAGAACATCTGGCTTGGAATCAGGGAAGACTCATCTTCATGAGTTCAAATCTGGTTTCACACACTTACTAGCTGGGCAAGCTACTTAACCCTGTCTACCTCAGTTTTCTCACATGTAAAATGAACTGGAAAAGGAAATGACAAATCACTCCAGTATCTCTGCCAAGAAAGCTCCAAAATCAAGCCACAAAGATTCAGACATACCTGAAACAACTTGACAACCAAAGCATAGGTATCATTATCTTTATTTTATAGAGGGGAAAAGTAGGGCTCCAAGAAATTAAGTGGTTGGCTCAACAACACAAAAATGGTTAATGGAACAGCAAAGATTCGAGCCCTGCATGTCTTACTCCACTCCACTACAACACAACACCTGGCTCTAAAAATATTAATTCTATGATTTGAAACGTCTTCTGGGAAAGAAACTAAACTTCAGAGATGGAGTAGGATTTTAAAAGCAAATTGACCTCATCCATCCTACTAAAGATAGCCTAGTATCATTAAAAACATTTTTTTAATTAGATAATTTTTTTATAAAAAAGTAAATCCCACACATATTTAGTAAAAGACAGATGAGAATCACAAACCACTCTATTGGGTTTAGCATCAGAGGACCTGGATTCAAACGTCAACTCTCACTTACAAAATGTGTGCATTTGCACTTGGACAAGTAACTAAACCAGTCTAGGCCTCTGTTGGGTCATCCACAGTGAGGAGGAGATTCACTTGATGACCATCTCTAAATTTTCTTCCAGCTCTAACATATTTGATCCTATGACCTGTGAATGGTGAGGAGCCTCAGAGCCCTAACCAAAACACTATTTAATAATAGTTTAATTGTTTAAGACTACGCAAAGGAATTTCAACACATGATCTCTTATTGACACAACAGTCCTTTGAGGAAGGTCGCACAAGTATTTGTTGTTGTTGAGTCATTTTTCAGTCAGGTCAATCTAGTGTTGGAAATGTAAAGCTAAATATGGACAGTATTGGGATAAACCCCATTTAGGGTTTTCTGGTAAAGATAATGGAGTGGTTTGCCATTCCCTTCTCCAGCAAGCTAAATGGGGTTAAGTGACTGAGGTCAGATTTGAACTCAGAAAGACGAGTCTTCCTGACTCTAGGTCTGGTGCTCTGCACACTATGGCACCACCTCACAGTACAAGTATATTTATCCACATTTTATGAATGAGGAAATGAAGCCTCAATAGCATTAAGCACTCTGCTACAATCACTAAGCTGCAGAGCCAGTTCATCCTAAGTTTTCAGATTCCAAGCTTAAAACTCTTTTAGCAAGACTAAATTGCTTTGGACAATTAAATTTTGTGATGGACTTCCTCTCTAAACCTCAAACTCCTTTGAGAGCTTTCTTACATTAGCACATGATTAGAATTGTAGACAGCTAGTGCTGAGAGCTTGAAGGTTTTGCCAGTCAAACAGCAGGTCACTGCTGTTAGGTGAGATAATAGGAAAAGATTAATGGCTTTCCCTTACTGTTGACTGGCCTCTCACTCCTTGAGGTCTTTCCTCCTGTTGCAAGCTAATTCTTTCATAGCCAGAGTGCAGATGACAGCTCTCATCTCTCTTGATCTAGGTGCCATTGTTACATGGAAGCGTGGAGCTGGCAAGCTAAATCACCACATCTCCCGAAAGCCTTGCTTTGGAATAGTTCAGTGATGTACAATGAGGGTAATGGAGTTGGGGTGGTGGGGAAAGGAGGGGAGGGGAGGCAAGGTTAAAAGTTAGAAGGCTGTGCTTATAGATATCCTGCCCACATTGGTGGGAAATGCTAAAGTGGGGGTGAGGGAAGAGGCGCCATTGAAAAAAAAAAAAGAAATGGAAGAAGAAGAGAGGGTCCCATTGAGCTAGGTTACAGTATCTCCCAAAGTCTCCATTTCACTTGATGAGTTGAATTATTAAACTTACGTGTAAACACTACATTGCTGCCTAGAGAGCCACTATGTTCCAAACGGACTAACTTGAAGTATAGACAGGAGGAGATGGAACATTCAGTAAATGGCATATGTTCCAATCAATTGCCTGTTTGGTCCATGGTTGGTGGCCTTTGCAACTGGTGGGAAAACCTGAAATGTCCAGTGAGTGAATTACCATCTCCCTCCTGGGGGGATGTCTTGCCAGCTTGTACCCAAGAGGCCCGAGTTAAGATGGTATTGTAAAGCTGTTTTATGGAGCTGCTTTTCCTTGGCTTACAAAAAGGACAAGAACCTCCAGAGTAATGCTTCCAACACCTTTCACTAGCACTCATCTCACTGCCCAGCACAAGCATAAACTTTTAAAATTTTAATATTTAATCGATTTTTTAAAATGAGGAGAGGTAGCTACTGGAAATCTGCCTGGAAAGTCTTATACTGAAAATTTATAATTCAAGGATCTGCTATTTTGTCAATGTGTGTGTACTCCCTCCATTTACACAGATTGCAGCCCCTCTCTTTGGGCTTCAGGAGATGCTCTCTCTGAGTTGCCGTAGCTAAAAAAATTTCATCACCCTGTTATGTCCAACCTGGTGATGAACCTCCTGAACTTACATAGGCTGGTCTTGACATGCCAGATGCAGGAGATTACTGGACCCAAACTTGCAACCTTTCTAGCTTGAGAAGAACTGAAGGATTTCATGTTCCATGTGCAGAGCCTCAAGAACCTAGGTCCATTTCTGCTCCATGATGAAGTACTGAAGAAGGACATTGGTTCTAGCAAAGTACTGACTCAATAGACTCCACAGCCCTCAATAGTCTCAAAAGTCTTTAAATGAAGCACTCACACAATGGAATTGTTTCATTCATCCTAACTTCTGACACAAGTTTGGAAAGAGCCAGAAAAATATTTGACATAAACTAAACTACCTGAAACTTGGGGCATTTTAAATTTTCTATGATTATTGTTCTTATTATTTTCAATACAGCTTTTCTGGTGTTTTTGCCACTGATTCCTAACTTAATCAATGAATCCTGAGCAATATCTTGTATTCTCTAGGGAAGGAGTCACCAGACAGCCAAGACATCCTGTGCTCTGCTCTGCTCACTAACCATTTGCAAAACTCAGCACCTATTAAGCATACATGCTGTTCTCCTGTCTTGCTGCCATATTGTCTCTGTTTCTATGTGGATGGATGGATGGATAGACAGACAGACAGACAGACAGACAAACAGACAGACAGACAGACAGACAGACAGACAGACAGATAGATAGATAGATAGATAGATGGATGGATGATAGATAGATAGATAGATAGATTTTAGATAGATTAAATAGAAAGACAGGTATACAGAAATAGATGGATGGACAGATAGAAGAGAATTAGCCTTTGAATCTGCAATATATGTGAAGCATTATCCCTAAGAAAAGAATTGCTAAGACAGGAATGACAATTAGAATAATCATTAATTAAAATAGCCATTAATTAGGAACCAAAAGGCCCTGTACATTCATGGAAACTATGGTCATGTAAAAATATTGAGTAACCTTGACCTCCTTTTGGAAAAGAATGTGTAATTCACAAATTCTTACAAAGATTATTGACATCTAAAGTTCAAAAACACTCTAAAGTAGACTTCAGTTTAAACAAATAATTATGGTTGACAACAGAAGTATAACAGTAACTGTAATTCATTTAGTTCTGATTCTTTCACAATTTTTACCCAACTCTATTAGCCAAAAACAGCTTAGACTAAAGTCTATAAGGGAAAACTATTAGAAAATCCAAACACCAAAAAAGAAAAAAGATCTCATACCTATTAAATGCATCCTGGATACCATACTGACTAGATCAGATTTGCATAGTTCTGCATATACATTCCCATAGATTATTCCCTATAATTGTTTGCTTTATTATTACAAGCTTTGGCTACCTTCTGCCAAGTTGGAAAATGTTCTTATCAACTGGTTGACCTTCTTCTTGGGTTTTAACAAGATGACTTTCTCCCCCATGGAATATAACTTTCATTCTGGGAAGGCTATAAATCACATAATAATAGAAGGGGAAAACAGAAAGCACTAGATCCAGAGTCATAGGCCTGGATGCATGACTGATTAGTTGGAACAGCAAAGCAACCTATGCTCTGTGCATTAGGGTCCCGTGAAATGGAAACCATACATATCCCTCATCCTTCTTCGTCTCATCCCTGAAATATGAAAAGGATAAATGAGGTCCCCTAAGGTATGTTAAGCCCTTTGGGAGAAAGGTGTGAGGTAATTATAAAATGCTATAATTGCCAGGCAGATTTTATCATGACAAAATGACCTGTAAGTTGGTTATCTGTCAGTAAAATATACCTCCTGCTTCATTCTCCGAAGCTGCATTGTGAAAGACAGATCTTTGATTTCTATGGGATAGTAAACATTCATTGAAGCCTGGTTTTTGATTTGATAAGCAAGGAAGTGGACTATCTGGGTGTTTGTTCCACATTATTCTAGACTTAAAGTTCAAATTTCCCCTTTACTATTTAAAGAATAACAACAATAACAACAGCAACAATGATATCTTCCATTTGTGTATTGTTTTAGCCAAGTTCTTTAATAGCTATCATTTCACTTCATGTTTACAGTAACCCTATGAAGTAAATAATACAAATAACATTATCCCCATTCTACAGATGGAGAAATTGAGGCTCAGAAATGTTAAGTAATTTTTCCAAGATTACAGGGCTAGCAATTGGCAGGATGAGGACTAGAACTCACAGCTCCTGAATCCCTATTTTGGTGTCCTTTCCACTACAACATACACATTCACTATTACCATTGTCAATCCTGAGTTGACCCATGTGATTCCATGGTGCCTCGCTGACCACTAGTTTGCTTCCTTCCATCCAGATTGTGGCTGCCATCCTTGCAATCGCCGGGATCGTGATGATGACTTATGCAGATGGATTCCACAACCACTCTGTGATAGGCATAGCATTGGTGGTGGGGTCAGCTTCAATGTCTGCTCTTTATAAGGTAAAATGCATGCAGAGCATAGTTTCTGGGATTTATCCCAGCAGTCCATGTGGCTTAAATGATAATTTTTTATTAGTTTCACCTCAACTTTTACCCTTCCAGGATCTTAGTGGTGGAAAGGGCCTTAACAGGGCATCTATGCCTCTTGAAAGCAGACCACAAAGGAATATGACCTTGCTTTTGGTGGTCCTAGATGATGAGCACTAGAGTTGCCCATGCATTCCATGCAAAGATATGCTCTCACCATGGACAACACCAGGGTACATGACTGCTGTTTGCTTTTCCTTTCAATATTTTTTTTCAAATGAAGCCTTTTGTGTGCAGCAAAGGACAAAATGATTGGGACCCATAGTAGCTAAGTCACACTAGTTTGCCCACTGTTTTGTCAAGCAGCTGGAAGAAGACACAGAGACTCATATGTATGATCACACTGAGCTCAGTGTATGATTACACTGGATTTTTCCATCATAACCATAGTAAAAATGAGTGGTGCAATATCATTGAAACTCTTCCTTATACGACATTCATTACCACTGGTACTCTACACATATTATATACATTGTAATCCCCATTCTACCTCATTCTTGTGGCAAAGGCTTATTACTGACAGGATCCAATGAGGGTCGGTTGGGGAACTGACTTTAGAATTAAGACTTATTGACTTTTGGTGGCTTAAAGCAGTTCATCTTTCATAAAGAGAACAGAAAATTGAATTTAAATAGCAGGTCTGCAACTAACTTGCCCTATCAATTGTAAAGGCAACTTAATTTAATTTGTTAAAGTTCAATAATTATTTATTAACTAAATGTTTTATGTGCAAGGGGATAGGTTCGGTACTAAAGCTAAAAAGACAAAAAGTTGTATTGTCCCTGATTTAAAGGAAGGACAATACATAGTCTATTTATGGTCTGTTGGACTTTGTAGGATTCAACATACACACATGCAAAAAATAGTAATGTAATGCAGGATATTATGAGAGCAAAGGAGATGCAAAGTTTTCTATGTGAGAAAGAAAATATTCCTTTTGCTTTTCCCCTGGGATAAGGAAGGGATCGCATTTAGAGAAGGAATCACAGATATTCTTACCTTCTCCCACTGGCTTCCCTGGCTTTCTTCAAGACCTCTATAAATCCTACACTTGGCAGGAGGTTTTTCCCAGTGCCCCCCACCCCTCCCTAGTAACTTTCCTCTGAGATTACTTTGCATCTACTCTTTTTTATATCTTCAATATACATGATTGTGTTTACATGCTGTCTTCTGCATTAGAATGTGAGCTCTTTAAGGATGGGATTCTGAATATTTGCCCTTCACTGTATCCCCAGGGCTTAGCAAAATACTATGCATATAAATATTTGTTGATTGACTGATCTAGACCCTGCAAGAAGAAGGTTTCAATTCAACAGACATTTAATGCAAACAATATTATTTAGGTTCCTGCCACATATGAGGCACTGTGATGAATGCTAGGAATACAATGGCAAAAACAAAATATTCATGAAGAGTCAGACACAACCAAACAACTGAACAACAATAATATCAACATGAAGTGAGTGGATTTTTAGGAAGTCAAATGAGTGAACATAGATGGTTCCTTCTAGGAGTTTGGCAATGAAAGGAAGAACAGACAGAATGAAAGTTTAGGGGAATATCAAGCAAAGGTTTTTTAAGGAAAGGATATAACTGATCATGTTTTTAGGCAACATGAAGGAACAAGTAAACAATAAGGAAAGCTTGAATATGGGAAAGAAAAAAGGAATGATAAATGGTATGAGGTCCCAAAAGAGACAGGAAATGATTAAATATTGGGCACAAGTAGAGAAGTCTACCTTGGTAAAAAGAGTCATTTTTTTTTTCTCTTAGACTAACGTGGAGATGAAAAAAGAGTGTATTCTAAGGCAAATGTACAGAAGTGAGAATGTATAGGGCAAAATTAGAGAACAATAGTCCAGTTAGGTTGGAATGTGGAGCACGTGAGGAGAAGTAATGTGAAATGAGCCTGGAAAGGTAGGTTAGAGTCAAATTTTGGATAGAGTTAAGGAATTTTGCATTTTGTTCTTTGAGGAGCCAGGGAGACATTAACATTATTTGAGCAGAGGAGTGATGGGATCAGAGTTATGCATTGAGAATTATATTTTGTCAGTAGTGTGAAGAGTAGCCTAGAAAGGGAGCAGACCCTTGTCAGTGGACTGTTAAGACGTTATACTAGTTCTAGCAAAAAGTCATGAGAACCTAAACTAGAGTTGGAACTCTAGAATTGAAAAGAGGAGGAGATGAATATGAGAGAAACTCTGAAAAGAGAGTAAGTGAAATTAATAAATGATTGAATGGAGGGCAGAGAGGCAAGAATAACTAAATATGACTGGATGACTAGGAGGGACCACAAAAGGAAGTAGAGAAGTTGGCAGGAGGGGCATGTCACGATGGGATTGATTGGTACGCTAAGTGATTAATAAACGCTTTTAAATTCATCCATTTGTGATGCGTTCAATTTTATACATGCTGGGTTTAAGGTGCTAGCAAGACATCCAGATGGAGATGTCTAGCAGAGAGTTGGAGAAATGGGACTGGATCTCCTTCCTTTCTCTCACCTCCATCTCCAATCCCTCATACCCCCAACACAGACACCCCTCAGAATTCTCCAGAATTTGTACACTGCTTCAGAAATACCATCAAGATGAAGAAAAATCAGAAAGGCTCTGTTGATAAGCTAAACTCAGTTGTCTCTATGTGTTAGTAAAAATCATAAACACAGAGTACTAAAAAATAGAATCCATAGTGAGGCCATAAATTTGGCTTTGATCTTCAGTGTCTGCCTTCTTTCCAACCATTTCTTTGACCAAAATGACCAAGAGGAGGCAAAATTCAAATGTGTGAGTGTCACTTTCATTCCTGTCACCTCCCTGCATACAAGAGGCATAAAGGAGCAATGGAATGGCCTGAAAGGAGAGGCCAACAGGATGAGGAGAAAGAAGCAAGAACTCCTCCTCCCCAAAATAAACACTCAAACTGTCCTAGAATGATCAAAACTAGACAATAGCAATGTACTGGCCTGTAAGTAACCTAAATGATGGGAGGAGGGAGAGACAGGGAAATGAACAATTCTAAGAGACTGACTCACTATCCCTTTCTTCAAAATGCTACAGAGACATTTGGGGTGAGGGGGCAGGGAACACAAACTCTCAAAGCCATTACCTAGAAATGAATGGCACCACTTTGTGCTTTCTAGTCAAGGGACTTTACAGCCATAGCACTTATTTCCAAGCTGCGTTCTGTCCACAGGGGATCCCTTGAAATAAAACAGAGATGATGCATATACTTATTTCATCTGTGCCAGTTCTATCATCTCTTGGCATCTTCAGAAGAACCCTTCTCCCACAATTTCAAACACTGGAAACCATTTTTTTAGGATATATGTGCACAAACACATACAGAGAATCTTTGAAGAAACATTCATGAAGTACTTACTGTATGCCAAGCACTTTTCTAAGACCTGGTGATATAAAGAAAGGCAAAAACATGGTCTTTACCCTCAAGGAGCTCAGATTCTACTGGGAGAAATTATATAGAAACAACTATATACAGTCATATTAAATACAGAGTAGATGGATAGTAATCTCAACAGGAAGGCACTAGCAAGTGAGAAGACTAGGGAAAACCTCCTAAAGAAAGTGGGATTTGAGTTAAGTTTCAAAAGAGCCCAGGGAGGCCAGTAGACAGAGTTGACATTGGCAGCAGAACTCTCCTGTGATGCAGCTCTTCAGAGACCTAATGAGTTCAAATACCATGGTTCAAGTCATGTCCTCTAAAACACTGCCATAACAAAAACCTAGTGGAATGATAAGCCTTTACCATGGGGGTTAGTCCTGTCTATTCTACTAGTTTCACAAAGGCACTCAGTTCATCATAAACATGTGCTAATTTAGGAAAAACAGCCATCTTTTGCTCATCATGTTTTTGTCTTGCAGGTTTTATTCAAACTTCTCCTAGGCAGTGCTAAATTTGGAGAAGCAGCTCTATTTTTGTCCATATTGGGTGTATTCAATATCCTTTTCATCACCTGTATTCCTATCATTCTTTACTTCACCAAAGTGGAATACTGGAACTCTTTCGATGACATTCCATGGGGAAACCTTTGTGGATTCTCAGTTCTCTTATTGAGTAAGTGACTATGGTCATACTGGGAGCCCTTGAAAACAATGACAGACAATATCAATGCCATACATACATAGAAGTCTTTTTAAATGCTGTAGTCTAGTTAAGAAAAAAAAATACTTTGTATAAGTACCCTCACTTCTCCCACAGGGTTTCAGGAAAACCATGTAGAGCACAATAAAATACCTCCTTAGATAATCTTGAACTCTGATCTCTTCCCATAGCCAAGCAGCTGTGAACAGACAGGGAACTCTAAAGAAAATATAGCCACTACAGTGATGCATATATTTCCTGCTTTCTCTCTCTGAATGTGGAACTAATGTCCAACAATTAGGTAATTCAGAGTCATTTCTAGGATGTGAAAAATCAAGACAATTATCTTAGGCCCCTAGTTTAGGGAACTACCATTCCTTGGGAGACCCCACAATATTGGTGACTTGGTAATGACTCAGGCAGACACTGGAGGACAAATATGTAGTTTCATCAGCTGGTGCTAAAATATAAAAAGACGAGTCACCCTAATCCACATTGCTACAAAGTAGATGAAGCTACCCCTAAGGCTGTCCTTGTGTGGCTTATTTTCTCCTTCAGGACAGAAGAAAAAAGGCCAGCCATCCCCCAACTCCTATATCACTATTACCAATAAGGTTGATAGAAGCATCAAAAAAATACGGTCTTGTCATCATTGTTATTGTCGAAATACTGTCAGTCTGTGGAGCTGAATGGCTTTCTGTTCTTCGTTGTAGCATTCAATATTGTATTAAATTTTGGAATTGCTGTTACATATCCAACTTTGATGTCACTTGGAGTTGTATTAAGTGTGCCTGTGAATGCAGGTAAGATGACATAATTTTCTATACATCATTTCAAAAAAAAAATCCTAATCTATCTGGTAATAGATTGCATCTTTTGCCCATTGAAGAGTAAAGATGTTTGGAATTTTTGTTAAATCTATGTTTGTTTCACATTTAATGCTTTAATCAAAACTGAATAGTTTTTATTTCTACTGTTTATTTTGCCTGATTTCCCAAAGTAGGAATGAAGCTTGAGGTAGCTGGCAAGTGGAAAACTTTTTAAAAGAGTTTTCTAATAACTATGATTTATGCTATGTAAACCAACAGTTAAAACTATACATCTTTCTAAAATACAAAGCTTTTACATCAAATCTGGAATATTTGCTATTCTTTAAGCTAGAATTTAAACTTGAGTTTAAGTTCAATTGAATAAAGATATATTAAGTACCTACTATGTACTGAGTCCAAAGATAAAATGTGACACAATCTCTGCCCTGAAGAAATTTATATTCTACTGGTGAATTTAGTTGGTACAATGTCTGGAGTTCTGGCCCTCGAGTCAGGAAGACATGAGTTCAAATCTGACCTTAGATATTTACTAGCTGACCCTGGGCAAATCCCTTAACCTCTGTCTGCCTCAGTTTCCTCCAGCAAAAGTACCTGCCTTTCAAGGATTAAGTGAGATAATTGTAAAGCACTTAGCACAGTGCCTGACATAGAAGGTGATCTGTTGTTCAGTTGTTTCAGCCATGTCTGGCTATTCATGATGCCATTTGGAGTTTTCTTGGCAGAGATACTGGACTGGTCCATCATTTCCTTCTGCAGCTCATTTTGTAGCTGAGGAAACTGAGATAAACAGGGTTAAGTGACTTGCCAAGGCTTAACACAGTTAATTAGTGTCTGAGGTCAGATTAGAACTCGGGAATTTAGTGAATAGAGCACCGACCCTGGAGTCAGGAGGGCCTGAGTTCAAATCCGACCTCAGATACTTTACACACTTACTAGCTGTGTGACCTTGGGCAAGTCACTTAACTCCAATTGCCTTGCCTTCTGCCTCCAAAAAAAAAAAAGAACTCAGGAACTTAGATATCAGAAGGTGCTTAATAAATGCTTATTTTCTTCCCTTTTCCCCTTCCCCCTCATTCTTGAGGTAGGCACGAAAAATATTCTTCTTATGTTAAAAAAGCGAAACTAAGTCTCAAAGAGGTTCATGATTTGCCCAAGATTACATAGCTAATAAGTAGAATCTAAGCTCAAACCTTTCATTACAAAGCTAGAGGAAATACCATTACTACTTTTATAAGTTCTCTAGGTGGACTGATACTTTGGGGCAGAAGAACAAGAGAAAAGAAGGAGCTATTCCAATATGTATATGCATATAGTAGAAACATAATTAACAAATTGAAGTACTTTTTAACAAAAAAATCCTCTTCAATTTCTAACTGTACTCAACGAAGCTTAAACCATCTGTGTACCAGACTGCATCGGGGTTTGGGAAAGGAAAATCATTCAAATCAGCTCAACTGGAACACAGTCCAAGGTCTCCTCACAATCAGGAACCAGGATATCAGAGTGGGCACTGTCTGGGAGAAGGGTTGCCGGGTTAGGTGTGCAGCACACCCAAAAGGTTAGGTCAGGGGTATCTAAGAGCAAGGCTTGATATTTGGTGAGCCTGCCACTAGCCAGCCACTGGTGGCCCTTTGCTTCCAGGATGCTCTGAACTCGGTGAGGAGTTAAAACTTCCAGGGGCTGATCAAGTGTTAAGTTTAGAGGCTTCCTCAGTTAGAATGGCTGTAGCAGCTACTGCCTGGAGGCATGCAGGCCATCCTGCAGCCTCAGAGTCTAATTATTTTGAAAAATAGTCAACTGGCCTGGGGTCAGGTCCTAAGAACTGAGTTAGGACTCCCAGAGCCTGTCCTCTCCTTTCATCTACATACAGAGTGAAAGGTTTTCCTAGATCCGGTAGGGCTAATGCTAGCTTGTTGGTCAATTTAGCTTTCAAAGTCTCAAAAGCTCTGGTCTGATCAGGACCCCACTCTAGAGGGAGTGAATTAGGGCCCTGAATGGAAGCATAGAGAGGCTTAGCAATAAGGCCGAAATTTGGAATCCAGAGTCTACAAAACCCAGCCATACATAGAAAGGTTTGAAGTTGTTTTTTTGGTGGCTGGAATAGGTATAGACAAGATTGTCCTTTTCCTCTCAGAGGTTAAGGAGCTAGAGGTAGGA
>CM053586.1:249668582-249685368 GCA_028646515.1 Pseudochirops corinnae
TTGGAATCCAGAGTCTACAAAACCCAGCCATACATAGAAAGGTTTGAAGTTGTTTTTTTGGTGGCTGGAATAGGTATAGACAAGATTGTCCTTTTCCTCTCAGAGGTTAAGGAGCTAGAGGTAGGAGTTAGTTCATGGCCCAGATACTTTACAGACTGGCATGCTATCTGGACTTTATCCAGAGACCCTATAGCCTCTACTACCCAAGAAATTAAGGGCTTCTGCAGCAGCAGCCAAAGATGCATCCCAGGCGGGTCTACAAATAAGGATATCTTTCACATACTGGATTAAGCTGCTATCAGTTAATTTCAGATATCTTAAATCCCTTTCCAAAGCTTGGCCAAATAAATGTGGGCCATCCCAAAAACCTTGGAGCAGGACTGTCCATGTTAGCTGACATGGACTTGTTTCCCCAGGAAATATCCATTCAAATGCAAAAATAAATTGCACATCTGTGTGCAGAGGTATACAGAAAAAGGCATCTTTGAGATCTAGGATGGAAAACCATTGGGTGCCCCCAGGGATCTGAGTAAGAATTGTATATGGATTGGGGACTATGGGGTGTATGGGGATGACAGCTTTGTTAACAGCCCTAAGATCCTGAACCATCCAGTATTCTCCATTAGGCTTTTTCACAGGAAGAATTGAGGTGTTACATGGAGATTGACAAGGGACAAGGATTTTATATTTTAGGAATTTTTCAATTAATGGTTGTAGTCCTTCCCATGCCTCAGGCTTGATTGGATATGGATGGCAATGGGGGAATGCATTAGGATCCTGGAGGCGAATAGTAACTGGGGTGGCATGAGTGGCTCTCTCAGGAATTCCCTAATCCCAGACAATTGGCTCAACTGTCTCCCACACTTCTAGGGGAACATGGGGAGGGGGGTCTGGAGAACAGAGGGCAAAGGGAGATGGGAGGTTTAACTAGAGAAAATTGACTCCCCAATTCCACCATCAGGTCCCTTCCCAACATGGGGACAGGGCAAAAGGAGATAATAAGGAAGGAGTGTTCAAACAACAGATCCTCAAATAGGCAGGGGAGGGGGTATGTCTGGCGACGTCCCTTAGTTTTCCCTTCGATGCCCGTGACCCAATGGGTCGAGGGCCAAGTAGGGCCAGAGTAACCAATTAAAATAGAGAATGTAGCACCCGTATCAATCAGAAATTGGGTAACCTTACCTTCAACTTAGATGCTTGCCCAGGGCTCAGCAAGGGTAATGGAGAAGGTGGGAGCACTGCCAAGCCCCAGGCTTCCCACTGATTCTGAGTCTTGAGAAGACTGGAGGACAGGGTACTGGGAGGTTGCTTTACCACTTTTCCAACCTCTGGGACAATCCTTCCTCCAGTGTCCCTCCTGGTCAGATGGGCACGGTGCTAGAGGCATTGGTTGCTGGGGCTCCCTTTGGGGAGGGGCACCCTGGAGGGGCACTCCTTGGACCAGTGATCCTCCTTGTGGCATTGAAAGCAGATCTTCCCTCCACCCAAGCTACTGGACTTCCTCCAAGGGGGTCCCCTGGAGGGACTTTTCCTGGCCATAGTAGCAGCCAAGAATCAATCATGTTCTCTGTCTCTGGTTTGTTCCCTGCGTTCTTTCTCCTCTGCTGCAACCAGGTCTCTGTTATTAAAGACTACAAAGGCCATCTCCAGTAATTGGGCCTGAGGTATTTGGGGTCCCATTGCCAATTTCTGTAGTTTCCTCCTAATATCTGGGGCAGACTGACTAATGAAATACATGTTAAGGATTGCTGCCCCTTCTATAGAGTCAGGATCTAAACTTGTATACCTTTAAATAGCTTCTACCAGTCTATCTAGGAAAAGTGCAGGGTTTTCTTGATTTGTCTGGGAAATTTCTCTAATTTTCTGGTATTTACTTGCTTTTGAAATGCAGTTCTTAGGCCTTCTAACAGGCAAAGTACCATATGGTCTCTCTCCTCTCTATCCTCCCGGATCTGATAATTCCATCCTGGGTTACCAGTGGGAACAGCAGCTGTTCCTGGGGGGTATTTTCTGGGGCCATTGCTAGCTGAAAGTGTGGGATAAAAAAAAAGATCCCTAAATCACTCAGAGACAGCTCAAGGTGAATAGAGAAAGGTTTCTTTATTAGAATCTTGCAAGAAGCGGGAAGTTCAACCACTGAACAAGTTGAGGGGGGGAGGGCCGAGGGCCCCAAGGCAGAGGGGTTAATTTATGCTAGCCAGGTGGGGGGGGGGAGTTTGTGAGGGGTTAGGGAGAAGTTGGGGACATGCACTTTCTATATTCACTGCATAGGTGTTTTGCCCATAATTCACTGGGAAAAACTGGGAGGGGGGCAAGTAAGGAGGTGTGAT
Source organism: Pseudochirops corinnae (assembly GCA_028646515.1). Lineage (NCBI taxonomy): Eukaryota > Metazoa > Chordata > Mammalia > Diprotodontia > Pseudocheiridae > Pseudochirops > Pseudochirops corinnae. The sequence goes on from CM053586.1 coordinate 249,670,913, forward strand.
TTTTGCCTTGACACGTCACTAGGTAACTTCTGGTCAAGGATGAATGACATAAGTCCAATATGGCGGTTGGGAGGATAGGCTTGATGTGCCAAGTTTGGAAGCTAGACTGATTAGGGGTTTCAAGAGGTCCCATCTTGGGAGTGAGTCGTCTTCTGATAGTGTTTTTCAAGATTCCTAAGCAGCTGGCCACTAAGAACAAAAGAACTATGTATTTCTCTAAGAATACTTGAGTGATTGATTCATGGGAAACTATCTAACAGACCTACTGCTAGCTTGGGAAAAGACTTTTAGGCTAAGGGCAGGGGAGAAGCAGAATTAATGCCTTTATGGATGAAGGAAAGTATGACTTTTACAGCTCGGTTGGACAGGCTTATTACAAACTGACATAGGTGCCTGAACACAAGTGAGATTTTACAAAGTGAGGTTACAACAAAGCATCCCAGATCTTATCATTCCCCCTTAACGGATAAGACACAAATTCATTTGGTGACAAGGGATGAAGGTCTCAGCTTCCAAGCTGTTTCATGCTGAAAAAGGTCACAGCACTGTCCTGTCCAAACAAGGTGGGGTCCATCAGTCAAGGGGCAGGGGGGGCGCTGCAGCCAATGTTCAGAACTCAGCAGATACCAGATCCAAAGGTGTTTGGCCTAAAAGATACAAATCTAGCAAAGTGAGTAAACAAACAAGAGCCTAAAAGAAGTAGAAAAATGACCAGAAGTAGAGTGAGTATGGGCTAGTATAATCCATCACTCAGACTGTTTAACTGTCCTTAATATTTCTACCTGCTACATAGACTAGGTGCCTCATAAAATATTTTTCACTAACATAACTGTAAACCTTAAACAACAGAGGTTTCTGACTTAAACCTCACAACTGAATAGCAGACATACATCCTTGTTTCACAAAGCTTGTCTGTCCTCTAATTGGAAGAAGGAGATACTTCAGAAATTGAATCTTTTACAGAAACACTCAGTTACAAATGTTAACTTTTGCTTAGTTCATGGAATAGCCACAAATCCATATTGGAGCAGCACACACTGTACTGCTTTACAACTTATTACATCAATTTAACAATACTCAATTGAAAACTTTATAAACCTTCAGAAATTGTCACATAAGATTTTCTAACAGTAAGGGAGATCAAGGTAACACAATGAGAACAACACAAAGCAATAATTTAAAGCTGCAGCAGTTTCGTTGTAGGCTTGGATTCCTGGAGAGGCTGTCTACATCATCCTTTCTAGGTCCTGTGACTCAGACGTTCACTCAGGAGCAAAGGCACAGTCAGACCGGACAGGGGCCCACAGAGACATGATCCAACACCATAGACGTATAAATGGTTCAGCTTTCTAGACACACAGGCTAGGTAGATTACAATAAAGTTTCACAACAGTTACAACACTGCATCAAAAAAAAAATCTAAACTTTTAATCTTATTACCAAACATGCTCAAGGTTTGAGTTTCCATGATAGAGAAATTTTGAAGGCCAATCTTATACAGCTATATAGTTCTTAGAATAATTAATCTGATCCTGTTGCTTTCCTCAGAATTTTAGAATCAACTTACAAATCTTTCTGCTTTCTAAAATACTTCCTCACACACTCTCAGCATACTTAAACCTTTATGAAACTGATATCAATTATTTAGAGACAGGAGGGGCTTGGATAACCCCTCATTTGTCCCCAGACCTTCCTATCTGTTTTTCATGTTTCCCATCAAAATTATTATTCAGTTTATTCAGCTTCCTTTACATTTGTCAACCTCAAAACAAGATGGTTCATATCTTTTACTGACTACTTGCTCTGATCATAGGAACTTGCTATAGAAAGGATAAGTAGGGACATATCATGTTCCAAATATGACAGGATAACCATCCTTGGCTCTGTTTAAATTCAGGTAAGGTCACAGATATCCATCCATCCAGTATTAGGTACTACTTCACAGCTAGACTTGGGAATAGGTGGACACATTCCCTTTTCAAAGGAATTTCATGGGCAATTTGCCAGAGGGGTCCTATCACAGCTGAGACTGAAATTGCCCCTTTGGCCTTTACCAAGTGTAGACTTCTACCTGTTATCAGTATAGGATCACACTTCCACCGAGTAGCTTGTAGGGTATTTGATGCAGGCACTGACTTATGCAGACCACCATACCCGAATTCAAACTCCAAACAAAATTTAGTTATGGTCCCAAATGCCTTCCTCCTCTCCTCAAACAGCAAGTCTCATTAATCACAGCTTAGAGCCAGTTCTCTTATTTATTCATTTTCCTTATGGCCCTAAGGCCAAAGGCTCTATATACTTTAGCAAATGAGAGGACCACACTACATCCTACACACTGAACAAAGCCCAAATTTTTGGGCTCGTTCCCAGATTCTCCTCTTCTCCTCAGTGGAACAACAAGTAGAGAAGAGGATATGCAAATCACGCTAAGAAAGCTCAAATTGTAGGGTTAAGTACCAAAAGCCTTCCGTAAACTTTGTGGGGTTTTCAGAGAACTTATCCAGCTTCTCTTTAATTTGATTGAGATCTGAAATGGAGAATGGGACATGTACTCTAGTTGTCCCACCAGCCAAGAGAGCCTCTTCCCTTAAGGGAAAAAGTCCTGAAGGTGCTGTGGAGACAGGGGCTTGGGAAGGGAGATTGGAAGTCCCACTTCCTATGAGAGTGACTGGGGGGTGCTGGCTGAACCGGATCAGACTGCAAGACTGGGGGATCCGGATGCCAAGGGGGCTGGCAAGGGAGAAGGTCAGCTGGAACCTGAGGAGGGGAAAGGGTCAGAAGAGAAGATACCCCTAGTGTTGCCATGGGGGTAGGACCTGAGGCCTGAGTGGGTGTTGCCTCAGGAGGAAGGGCTACAGAGGGAGGCACTTCAGCAAGACCAGTGGCTGGGACCTGAGCAGGGGTCTCTGAGCGGGGAGGGGCCATGCTGGGAGATGCAGGGTAGTAGATATGGATGGTGTAGGGGGCAGGAAATGAGGGGTGATGGGCTAGAGGAAAAGGGAAGGGAAACCAGGGGAAAAAGGGTTGGGGTACAGCAGAAGGGGCTGGGGGAGCTGCCTCAGAGGGACTGGTGACTGGGACCTGAGCAAGAGTTGCTGACAGGGGAGGGGCTGGGGCCAAAGCCATAGAAAGGGGGTCATTTAATTGGTCCCCGTTGCCCCTTTGTGGAAAGGCTCTAGCTTCAAACATCTCACAATCTTTCCTGAGAACCATATTCTGAGAAAGTTTAAAAAAGGCCATTAGATATGCTACTTCTATCCATCTTCCTTCTCTGTGACAGTATAATTCTAACTGCAAGAGAGTATTATCTTTTAAAGTCCCAAAAATAGGCCACAATTCATGGTTTTCTAGGCAATGGCTAGGCCAAACAGTGTTGCAAAAAAACACTAGCTTTTCCTTTTTAAGGTCTCCAGAGAAACTAAATTTTTCCCAATGTTGTAAAAGATAACCCAAAGGCAAACTTTTGGGAGCTACAGGCATAGGGCCTGGAAGTCTCTTCCTCCATAAAGGAAGGTTTGAGAGTAAGCCTCAAAAAACAAACAAAACAAAACAGGGCAAAAAACCTACAAAAAAATACCTTGAGTTTTCCCAGTTCCCTAGCCCTGAGAGAATTGAAAGAATCTGGCTTACACTTCCAGATGGGGCATCTGTCCTTGTCCTCCATTCTTCAGAAGCTGCGCACGTGTCCATGTTCTCTAACATAACCAAACAGGACCAAGAACCTGAGGTCAGGCTGTGTACCTAGCTGTCTGACCTAATGGGACCTGAGAGGTCAGGCCCACAAAAACAAAACAAAACACAAAAAAACACGCAAAAAAAACACACCTCCAAGCTCCTTGGAGAACAAGAAGTGAAAGAGAGAGGCTTAGGTACCTTCCAGTCCCAAGAGCTTGAGATTAGCAGTGTTTCCTGGGCAGGGAACCATAAAAACAAAGAGGTTTCCCCACTAAGAGGGTTAGGGTTGCCTGAGACCCCAAAATACCAACATGCCGGGTCCTGCGGAAAGAATTCCACTCAAGTCTTCTCAGCCAAAGAAAAGCAAAGTTTATTATAAGTTTGCCTGTATTGGACACAGAGCAAGTCTGTGCTAGAAAATTCTGTGGCGCTCTCACAGAGCAAGTCTGTGCTAGGGCCTTTTGTGGTGCTCTCACATTACATGGAAGGGAGATGGGATTCTTATATACAGAGGAATCTAGGGGTGGTCTAGAGGAGGTGTTTGGGGAGGGCCTTCAGGAGGAGTTAATAAGGTCAATGCAAGAGTGGATTGATATTTTGATAGGCTCAAGGGTGGGAAATGGAGGGCCAGGCTAGTAACAGAGGTTTGGGTCCAGCCACAATGAAATACTTATGGCCTCTGCAAATGCCTCATCAAGTGGGAAGATTCAATCAGACTCCAAGGGGTTTCCCAGAGCCTGTACCTCAAGGATTCAAGGAGAATTCAATGGGGGTCCCAGAGCCTATACCTCATCACATAGACATTATATATTATGTGTCAAAAGCAGGGCTTGAACCCAGGTCTTCTGGACTCAGAGGTGAGCCCTCCATCCATTATGCCACCCTGCCTTTTTCCATACTGACTCTTGATTCAAACACAAAGAACTATTTGCATTCTTCTTTGAGACGGATTTTCTCATCTCCTAGTTGCATTTTTTGTACCTAATTTGAGGTTTTTTTCCCCAGCCTCACTTCCCTGTATCACCTGCTACCCTGCCTACCCCCAGGTTTAAGGATCTTCGGAGAAGGGTGAGGCAGATCACGTCAGCACTTGCATCAGAATGATTCCAGGGATGAATTTGTCCCTAGTTTTCTTTGGTGTGCTTACCCTCCCTGCCTGCCAGCAATAGAAGGCCCTTCTGCCCAGACAAGGCACCTGGAATTTCTCCAACTTCTAGGTATCATTAGAGGATTAATCTAGTGGTGGTTAGCAAGTTCTTATCCCATCAAGTGCCTCATAAAACATGCCTGGAATTCCATTCAGAGCAACTGTTTAGAATCAGTATTTTGCCATGTTTTATCTTCCATAGTACAGATTGAACCTCTCACATTGGTGTTTTTCATATATGCCTCCCACAGTGTTTTGGGGTCTTAACCTCTCTGACGTGCCAGAATGTTAACTAGTAGCTCCCATTTATGTAACAGTTTAAATTTCATAAGGCATTTTCCTCCCAACAACCTCCTACAATGGGTCATATAAAATTATTATCCCTATTTTACACATGGATAATGTATGGCTCAGAAAAGTTAAATGATTGGTCTGAACTAGAATACTGTCTGTAGATGGAAAGAGATGGATACAAGGGATAATATGGAGAAAGACTTGAGAAGACTTAGCAAATGACTGAATATGACAGAGTCGTGGCACCTGAACCCCTAAAAGGAAAAGACCATGTCTTTGAAAGAAGCCCAGTCCCTGAATTTCCTCACACATTTCAGCAGCCTAGATCGTTGGCATCTTAGAGGCATCTTGCCCAGCCCAGCCCACCTAGACTCTCAACAGAACTTTCATCATGGCTTTTAACCCACTCCAGACCACTTAATTCCTTTCATTGTCATACCTGGCCCACCCTGGGCTATTTACCACTCCTTAATCCCATTCAGATCTTCTCACTGTTCCTTTTTTTATATATAAGTATCTGTCTTACCCCCATAAACATGCAGATTTACTGGGAATTTCCCCTCACTATTGGCTTTACAATAAACCTTTCTCCTGTGACTGAAAGAAGGCTTGAGTGATTGAATTCTTTTCAGGGACCGCCCTGTACCCTGACATTTCAGGGTTTCCAATACCCCAAACTGCATCAGATATAGGAAGTGAAGAAGAGAGAAGAAAACCAAAGTTGAGAACCTGAATGGTGGGATGGATGATGTTGGCCCTCAACAAAAAAAAAGGGGGTGGAGTTTGGAGAAGACATAGTTTGGCATGAAGTGAGAGGCAGGAAAATACAATGAGTTCAATCCTGGAGCATCTGGGTTTAATCAGCTGATGGGAAACAGAAATGACAGAAAGAAGAACATCATCATTATAGTAAAGGAAGGATAAGATATCCAGGAGAAAGCGATGGTCAGTGGTTTAAAAAAAAAATAGAGAGAAGTCAAATAGAATGAGGACTAAGTAAAGGCCATGGAGTTTAACAATTAACAGATCATTGGTAATCTTAGAGACCAGTCTGGTGGGTTCAGAAGCCTGATTATAAGGAACTGATGAATGGAAAATGAAGAAATGAATTAAATGAACATAGGAAAACCCTTCCAGGAATCTGGAAGTGAAGGGAAAATGATATAAAGGAAAATAATTTGGAAGTATGACAAAGTCAAGAAGCATTTTTTAAACCTTTGAGAGAGATGTGGGCATGTTTGTAAACACTGAGAAAGGAGCCAGTGGATGAGGAGAGATTGAGGATGAGAGGAAGAAAAGAGACAAATTTCCAGAGGAAGTAAGAGGGGATAGGAGGCTTCTGAGAATAAGTGAAGGGATTGATTTTCAGAAGGAGAAGGGTTATTTTTTTCCTCAGAGCCTACAGCAAAGGTAGAGGAGTGTGGGAATGGCATAAAAACATTTGAAAGTGTGGAGTAAGGGAGAACAGAGTCAGAATAGATAGCCTCTACTCAGACAAATAGGAGACAAGGTTCTCTGCTGAGGTGAATTTTAAAATTCTTCTCTACGTTTATATTCTATGAACCTTCATCTATGCATCATATCCCTGAGAGTATACGGATAGAAAGAGGAATGTGGAGATGATCTAGTTCGTAACTCAATGATGAGGAAAATGCAGCTCAGAGAAACAGTACCTGTCCTCAAGAAACTTACATTCTAATAGAAGCAAGTCACTTAGCCCTATCTGCCTTAGTTTCCTCATCTGTAAAACGGGATGGAGAAGGAAATGGCCAACCACTCCAGTATTGTTTCCAAGAAAACCCCAAATGAGGTCATGAAGAGTCAGACACTACTGAAAAAATTACTGAAGTGCTTACTACATGCCGGATACTGCATTAAGTGCTTTATAAATATTATATCATTTGATCCTTACAACAACCCAGAGAGGTAGGTATGATTATTATCCCCATTTTGCAGATGAGGAAACTAAGGCAAACACAAGTAAAGTGACTTGCCCAGGTCACACAGCTAGAATAGTATATTTTTAATATTATGTGGAATAATAAATACTCTCAACTAGTTTAAGGTGGGAGTGGGGAGACTGTGCACCATAAAGATGTAATTATCGGCTTGTTAACAAAATGGAGGTCTTGGATTTTATAGGCTGTTAAACCTGTTTCTCATTTTGGACTACCCATCTTCAAAAATGTGAGCCTTCAATGGGCCTTGCTTCCGGTGGCTTTCAATAAAGTTAATTGATTCTAATGACATTTGGGGCATTAGAGTTAGCCAATGCCCCAGGGCCAAATAGGAACCTATTTTGTGTATTTTTAAGAAGGAATTTAAAAAATCTCTTCCATGTCTTAACCGAAAAGATGTTTTAATATAGCTGAATTGCCTAAATTCAAACTTCTTGGGCCTTGCTTCTTCTTTTCCACACAAATAACTATTTAGGCTTAGATTCAGATATAATTTTTGTGAATAAAATTATGATCACATAAATGTAAGGGATTATGACAAAAGAGATTTTGCTATTTTGAGCAGAGTTTAGCAAAAATTTCTTTAATCCGCTCTAAGAAGATACATGCTGAAAAACATCCTCTAGAGCAATGATTCTCTAAGGGTGGAATTCTAGGGATCCCCAAGACCATTTGGGAAGGCCATAAAATCAAACTATTTTCATACTAAAACTAAGGCATTATTTACCTATTAAAATATTCTTCCCTTTTCCAACTACATATTTGTATGAGACTGCATTTTCTTTATACACTTCAACAAAAACAACGTATTACAACCGATTGACTATAAAGGCAGGTATAGGAATCCAGCCATCTTCCTGTAAGCCAGGCATTAAAGAGATTTGTAAAAAAAATATGTTAAGGCCATACAACTCTTCCCACTAATTATTTTGTTTTGGAAAATACACTTGTTTTTTCGCACACACACAAAAAGTTATTTATGTCAGCATGCATTAGGTTTGTAATTGTTTTAAATGGATTGATATTTTTAAATATATCAGTTTTAATTTCTAATATGGTAAATATCAGTAGATATAGCCCTTATAAACCAAAGATATTTGAGGTCTTTTGTGAGTATAAAGGCGTCCTGAGACTGAAGTTTTAAAATCCCTGCTCCAGAATACTGTAGTGAACAAGGAGGACGCAGGATCTAGAGTTTCAAAAAGATAAGAATCCTCCACCACCATCACCAACTTTGCCTTGCTAAATGGGAAAGGATGTCTTATGGTACTCCATGTACTGCCTTGTTGTTGCTCATATCACTTAGGAACTAACCATAGTTCACTATTTCTTGCAGTGGTGGATCACTACACAAGCCAAATCGTCTTCAATGGAGTTCGGGTCATCGCCATCATTATCATCGGCCTGGGCTTTCTCCTACTGCTCTTACCAGAAGAGTGGGACGTCTGGTTGATTAAACTGCTCATGCGCCTCAAAGTAAGGAAGAAGGAGGAGACCCCTGAAGGCAATGGAGACATAGCTTCTGGACTGCAGAGCAAACACAGAAGGACCCGCCCATCCTTTGCGCGTTAATGTCACTTACTCAGGAGGTAGTGGTAACAAACATCTTATTCAAGGTTCAAAGGTCTTGTCTCACAAAAGGGCACGTATGTCCAACATGGTGTACATAAGTGTACAGTTTTGGTTTCTTACGGTAAGTCACCCGGTATTTATGGGCATGTCCAATTTGCTTGCACTTTTTTCACATCAGACCTTTCACTTAAGAATACCACTTACATATGGAGGAAAAAAGGAGAAAAAAAAATCACGAACCTCTCAGCTCTTTTTAAATGAATGTAACATTAAGATTATATTTGCATCGATTGTTTGAGAGACAGGTTTTCACGACAAGCCAAGGCAACTGGTTTTCACGACAAGCCGGGACAGCCATTTTGAATCTTAGCAACTGAATATATTACATTTCACACTGTGACTTTTTTTTAAGCTAGAGTAAGTCATACTTTGTTTTATACTAGAGCTCTACTCTTAATTTTATGGAGTTTCAATGAACCAAAAGAAAACTGAAGGTTTATTTTGGATGGAATATAGGAGATGGGGAAGAGAAAATAGAAAGGATAATGTGTTTGGTGATCTGCCGTGATTGGTCTGGAGAGAGAAGTCATTTAAAGAGAGAAAGGCTCTGCAGGAGGGAAATTGTGAAAGAAAGATGTCAGAGCCCCAGCTCGTCTTTTTCTGCATGTGTCCATTTAAGATCATGCAAGAGAAATTACAGTGCCTTCTAAAGAATTTTCATCTTTACCTTTGTGCAGCAAGGTGACATTGTAAGTCACCAGCACCATCTTACAATGTAGATGTAGGGATCTTTAAAAACAAATTATATTATAAATACACATATGAATATATAAAACCACAAAGCTGATAACCAGTTATATATGTACATATATATATATATATATATAAGTATAGGAATACAGTTTGTGATGTATAATATGATTTAAAGGTAGACTAAGAGAAGGTGAATTGCTGGTTGCTTTGACTTCATGGTCAGATATTTTAAAAAATGATTTACTGAAAATGTAAAACTTTTTATGAAACTTTTAAGCAACAGGCTGTTTACTTATATAATTTAGGTCTACCAGAAAATTCTATCTGTGATAGATCTGTAAAGAGGAAAAGGGGTGGGGTCATAGTTTACTATTTTTGAAGTTTACATTGTTACATATGAAATGGAAACATTATTTTGAAATGTTGTCATAACCCAATGGTGCATTCTGTAACCATGGAGTTCTTTGTTTCATGGGAAAAGGGGCATTCATGAATTGAACTTTTTAGCAAATTAATATTCTCAAAGTCCATTACCTGTTTGGTTAAACAGATGAATAAAAGAAAAATTGGACAAAGTTAGTGACCCACTCTTTTTATTCGCCTTTCCATTTATAAAGTTTCTTTTTGGTATGGTCCTAGGTTAAATATTTTCTATAGCTCTCTCCCTGTCCTAATTTCATGTACACCAACACACACTCATACCTATCCCCTGGAAGTCTGTCCCTCTTTTACTGCATTGGGGATCAAAAAGACATCCCATGAGTCAAACATACCACATGCTAGTCAGTCATCTCTGATAAAAAAATAAAATTGCAGAATCCAGTTCTCTAAATCAGGTCATTTAAGACTTCTAGACCATAGCTTTGAAACTTTTGAACCATATACTCCCTTTAAGCCAAGAGATTATGAAAGATGAAGAGGTTGAGAATTCTAAATGGGTAAATTCTCTAAATTCATCTTTCATAGTATAATGAATCTGTGCTTGTCATAAGAACTTTGGTGGAAATGTCTGTAAAGAACATAGAGAAGGTAAATGTGTCTTTGTCCTTAAGTTATAACTCATTCAATCTCTAAGAACCATTGTGATTTAAAGCAAGACAATGCCAATGGGCGCAGGCAGCCTTTGATCACTTCTTACTGAGCCATGGCATGAATGTTTGTTATAAAACAGTGAGTTTCAGTCGCTTTATATCTGAAGAAATGTTTATACCTTTCAGATGTCTGGAAAGGTAACTGACAAAAAAGTAGAGATGTTGGTTTGAGGTGTTCCCCTTGCCTTTTAAAATCAAACTAACTTCTAGGCATACATGAACTCAGTGAGTAACATGGTCCCTGAACACTGCTGAGACAAGAAAAAAGGAGAGTATGTATGAAGATACAAAGATGTTTGAAGTATAAAAGAGATAAATTGAGGATGCTCATGTGAAGTATTCTGCTGACTATAAAGGGAGGAGAGTAGGTGGTAGTTTTGGACTTAGCATTTCTCAAAGGGCATTTCCCTCAAATAGGAAGACATTAAATTTTTCTATGATGAGGAGAATCACAAAGACTTGAAATAATCTTCATGGGAAATTCAGTATGGAGTAAAAGAACTGTCAAGCATCAGTGAAGGTCCAAATGATGTTACATAGCATGTGAATTAGTATACTAGAACAAAATAGGTTTATCACTATGTGAAATACAACTTCCAGCTTATTTGGAAGCCCCCTCTCTGTGTCTTTCCTTCAAGATGTGACCAGGTCAGTTGGATCTGGAGGGGACAGATATGAGTGACCCATTTATTGGGGATAAAAAGTCTTTTGCCTTCATTCCACCTCACTTAGACTTCTGTGGTAGCCTCCTAACCAGAATCCTGCCTCTGGTATCTCCCTTCTCCAATTAATTTTTCACACAACTACCAAAATGAAATGCTTCTAAAGCCCAGATTTGACTCTGTGACTCCACAGCTCAATATGCTTCAGTGATTCCTTCTTACCCTTATGATCAAAGATAAACTCCTCTTTTTGGAATTTAAAGCCTGTCGCAACCTGGCTTCAATCTGCCATTCCTGCCTTATTTACTCCCTTTAATTGTATATTACTCCTTTGCTAAATAATCGAGCCATTCTGGCCTCCTTGCTGTTCCTCACACATCAGACCCCATCTCTCTCAGCAAGCCTTTACAAAAGTTGTCCCCACACCTGGAATGCCCTTTCTTCTCAGTGCTACCTTTGAGAATCCCTGGTTTTCTTCAAAGCTCCATGTAAGCACTACCTTCTACAAAAGCCTTGCCTGATGCCCTCTACTGCTAGTGCCTCCCCACCAAAATTAACTTGTATTTATTTCATACAGACTTATTTGTGTACTTGTCTCCTCAATAGAATGTAAGCCCCTAGAGGGCAAGAACAGTTTCATTTTGATTTTGTATCATTCATGCCTAGCATAGTGAGTAGTCTTCTAATAAATATTTGTTGTTAATCATGATAAAGATGATGGTGATTGATGATTGGTTCCACTATACTGACTTGCTGCTATCTTTAGGGACCTTCCTTGACGCTAAGCTTCTGCTCTGCTTAAATCTTTTTTTTTTAGTAGGATGTGGAAAACCAGGAAAAATGATAGAAAACAAATCTGAGATTCACCAGAACCACTGACCTGACAAGTTAGTAAATCTGGCCCTTGGTGTCTTGATCCATTGGAATTCTTCGTGTTCAGCTGAGAAGTGTGATGGCTACTTCCTCTAATGGAACTGCTCTGAAGGAAGGCCCATATCAGTTAGAAAAATTCCAGGCTATAGAATATTTTTAAAAATAAATGATGTTTTATGACTCACAAGTAATAAAATTTAAATAATGTGGTATTGGCAGAATTCCTTGGGGAAAGTTTATAATTAGAAAAATTAATTATTTCTAAAGAAAAAGGTTTTTAAGCAGAAAGAGGTGCCAGAAAAGCAGAATCTTTTAAGTAATTTTAAAGACTAACATTATTCCTTTAACTGTCATTCTTCCAGAAAACATTTATTGTTCATTTTATGCCTCAAATCCTTTCTTCATAAATGGTACCACTCATGAGTGCCTTGTCCAAGTTATGAAAAATTCTAAATTCATGAAGGTTTTTTTTTAAATTGCAGTTATCTAAATTCTAGCCTTTAGTTCAAACTGATGTGATTTTAGAATATCAAAGATGTTGAAGGTAACTTTCAGGGTTTGTGTGGATTTTTTTTCTCTAATCCAAAGTCGACTTTCTTGTACCTTTCTTGTATCCTTCACCAAATAAAATAAATTTTGATGTTTTCCAGAAACATGGGTCAGAATTCATGCTCATTACAAAGGAGAAACTTTTTACCAAGGCTTGAATGCTTCATTTTCAATGAAATCAAACACTCAGGGATAAATCCAAATGTAGGACATGAGCATATATTTGCTAACATAAATGTAGACACCACATTGTAAAAGCAAAATTCAGGTGTCTTGAAACCACGGTATAACAAGGGAGAAATTGTTAGCCAGGTTACATAAATTACCATTATGTAGTTTTCCCTGAACAAGCTTTGAGAGACTAGTCGCATAGCTTTCTGGGAGATGTAGTTCACCAAGCCTCCTCTGTACAAGATTTGGAGGCACGGGAGTTGGGGGTTGGGGGGTGTGGTTGTTTTTTGTTTTGTCTTTCCTCTGAAGTGACTGGAGGCGGAAGCGGAGAGCTTTTGGCTCCAATCCTTTCTGATTGGAGAGACTGGAGAGGTGATCCTTATGTTTCACAGTGACACCTAGTGGTTGGGCTAACTGCTGCGTAAATAAAGGTAAAATCTTGAGGTATTAGACCATGGTAAGGTAAGAAAGAATTGTGAACTAAATAACATTCAATATCATTTATCAAACTGCTTCTACCCCTACCACTTTTTTTGGGTGCTTATAGCTTGATATAGCTGTGTCCTAGAGTAGGGTTCTTAACCTGAGGTCCATGAATTTTTAAGAAAATAGATTCTTTCCAAGGTCCTTTCCCTGACAGGTAGGTGGTATAAGGACCATTACACCCATATCATAGAGGAATGTATGACTCAGAAAAACTAAATGGTTCCCCCCACAGTCTTGCAGCTGGCAAGGAGAACAGCTAAGTCTCAAACCCAAATCTTTTAATCACAAGTCCAGTGTTCTTTGTACCTCTTCTCCAGGTGCTAAATTAAGCAGATAACTCTTCTTTCTACTTAGGAGGAGCCTGTAGAGATCCTGGGGTTTAACCCAGATCATCACCCTCAGAATGTGCTAATGGTCTTCAACACTTTCAAAGTGAGTATCAGAGGCAGGAAAAGTAGCACTTAGCTACTTTTCTGTGGCTGGCTCTTCATCCTCATAGGTTCCTTCAGAAACTGCACTGAAGAAACTCCCATTCTTAAGAACCAAGTAAGTGGGGGGCAGAGCCAAGATGGCGGCGTAGCAAAAGCGACACATCACAGCTCTCACATAGCCACCCCAAAATACCCATAAAATAGGACTCTAAACCAAACGTACAATCCCAAAGCGCACACAAGGTTACTTCCCACTAAAGTCAGCTCGGGGAACCGAAACCAGCCTGGCCTGAAGCCACGGCTGTGCCCCCGGGGCAGCTGGGCGGAAGAAGCAGAGAAAGCTCTCAGGTGAGGGATTACACAGCTGCGAGTGGGGATTGCCAAAGGGGGAGATAAGCGTCTGGCCGAAAGGTCTCCAGAGCGGAAAAGCGAAAGGCAGAGGTTTTGCACCCACCTCCGCGTTGTAGCTTCCGGCTGTGGCCTGCAGACAGCAGGGAGACTGAGCGATTCTTTTCAGGCCAGGGCTCTCCCGCTGAGCGGCCTGGATCCGGATCATCATCTTGGGCCTCGGTCTTGGACTCTTCATTATCACGTCAGCCGGAAGTCTACGGCAGCTGGGAGGACCCCAGCGATTTGGGACAGAGCTTTCCCTTCTGGAAGCAGAGCCCCACAGAGATTTTAAAAAAAACAAAAACTCACGGTCTGAACAACCATGAGTAAGAATAAACATAAGAAGCCAAGTAAGAACAACTCCCAAACTCTAGATTCCTTTTTTGGGGAAAAGAAAGATC
>CM053586.1:249685868-249707207 GCA_028646515.1 Pseudochirops corinnae
ACTCAAACTTCCACTCATGGGGCAAATCAATACTTAATCATTCAATCAATTCACAATAGAATAATCAAACTTCCACTCATAGGGCTATCATCAACTTAATCAGTCACTAATCTAGATTCACAATTACTAAATATCATTAATCACAAATACAGTCATTAGAAAAACCACACAAACCCTCCACCCCTCAGTGTCCAGCAAATCTCAATTTCATGCAAGGGGAGGCCTTTTCTTCATCTTGACTCTGGGTGGTCTTTCTGATTCCCTGGATCCCCTTCCATGGTCCCGGATCCCTCCTGAATCCACCAAACAGTCACCTTGGTTCCAGTTCCCTCCTGAATCCACCAAACAGTCACCTGGATTCAGAAGCAGACAGCTCCCAGGTCCTTGTCCAGTCCTCAGGGCAGTCCCTGGCACTGAAGTTCACAGGGTCCAGCACATCTCACAACCTTCACCACTTCTCTTGCCTGGAACTCAAGGATCAGCCAGGCCAGGAACGAAGTCTTATCTCGGTCATGCTTCTTCAATCCTCCAGCAATTCAGCTGGCCCTAGAACCCAGAAGGAATATCAGCCTTGCAGAAGGCCTTCCAGGCAAGCCCTCTCAGCCTTCCAGGTGGCCTTCACCAGATTCTGGTCTCAGGAAAACTCCATCTCAGTTCTCAGTCAGCTTCCAGATGTTGGGAGAGAAACTCTCTCTCACTCTCTCTCTCTCTCTCTCTCAGCTGACTTCAGTCTCCCGATTCTTCCTCCACCAGGAGCAACATTCCAATTCTGTCTCTCTGTCTCTGGAATTCTTGCTTATATACACACACTGGCCTCCTGTCTCAGCCAATTCCCTTCTTCCAAGACAACAGGGGAGTTCATGTCCTCTCAATAGTGAGACAGAGTTCGCACCTTCCATACTTAGCCCCAAGGTACTAAGTGCTAAGTATCTGCTAAACTGATTGCTTTTACATCCCTAACCCTTAAATGTGGTTGTACCCCTAGGGTTCTGTAAGTGCCTTCTTCTTTTTCTCCCTACATTCTCTCTATCTCTGTCTCTGTCTCTGTCTCTCTGTCTCTCTCTCTCTGTCTCTCTGTCTCTCTCTCTCTCTCAAGGATCAGCTCTCCTGGGTTCAACTATCACCTCTATACAGATGATTCCTAAATCTACATATCCAACTTTAATGTGTCTTCTGTGCTCCAGGTCCTCATTGCCAACTGCTGACTACACATCAACCCTAACACATCCAAATTAGAATTCTTAACCTTTCCCTTAAACCTACCTCCTCTCCTAAAACTTCCTGATTTCTACTGAAAACCTCAAAAATCTCCCATTTACCCAGGTCTGCAACTTCATAATGAAACTCAACTCTTCACTCACCCTCACCCAACCCCCATGTATAATCAGTTGCCAAGACTTTTTGTCTCTGCCTCCATATGTCTGATACCTATCCCCTTTTCTTCTCTTGCACAACCAATCTTTATCATGTCATACCTTGAATATTGCCATAGCCACCTAATTAGACTATATATAATTTGATCATAGCTAGCACCTCTTCTCTCCACAATCCGTTCTCCAGAAATTGTCCAGAATAATCACACTATATCACAGATCCAACTGCATTATTCTCTGGAGGAAGTAACCATGGAAGCCTATTGTCTCTATAATAAAATACAAACTGCTTTGCCTGGCCTTGAAAACTCTTCATATTCTAGCTCAGGATTACCTTTTCAGATTTATTTCATGTTCCCTCAGATTCTAAGCAAACTGACTTCCCTGAAACTCCTTGTGCAAATCTCAGCTCCATACCTTTGCTCCCCTATAAATAGAATATTTTTCTTCTCTTCTCTTCCTTTCAGATACCTTAGCATACTTTAAGACTAAGCTCAGATACCTCCTAAGGTAAGCTTCCTACATAGAGATTTCTTTATATTTTATCCCACTCCCAAATTCCTTTATATTTAATTCCATATTAACTTATATATGTATTGTGAGAGAAATGATTATTTCTCTCTCATGTTAATAATCATTATTAATTGAAATTAAAATTTTCCCTTTTCTATTTCCTCATTCAGAAATAAACCCCTGTAGGTTATTCAGCCAGTCCATGTGATAGATGAGATTGCCCAAAACCTCTGGATAACAATGGACCTCAGATCTTTTTATATAGATTACCCAAGTTAGCAGTAGTCTGACCTGGGTTGAGTCTCTCTTTGCCCATGAGTGACATGATCAGTCACATCTCCCAGCTACTCATTAAATCAGGTCCACCTCTCATTATAAAAATTTATTCTCTCATTAATTGTTAATCAGAGTTGATTTCCATCTATCAAGAACACCCACTCTTCCAAGGCATATAAATGTTGAGAGGCCTCCATGATTCATCTTTGGCTTACAAGAGAAAGTCAAATGACCATCCTTTTACTAATTAGCCAGTAGCCATAATTAATAAAATTATTAATCATCAAGAAATTATGTCTCTCAGACTTTTCGTACGCCACAGTTGTATCCTGATCCACCATCATGAGTAGAATGCAAGTTCTTTGAGGGCAGGCACTTTTTTTCTCTTTGTATCCCCAGAGCCTATCACAGAGTCTTGTACATTTTCACTATAGAAAACTCTCAATGAGAAAACTCCTTCTACCAATTCAAATTGGTCTCAGATCTTCAACTCAGAGTGTTAGAGAGTCATCTGAGGCACTGAGCGGTGAAGAAACTTACCCAACTGTAGTCATACAGTCTGCAAGAGTCAGAAATAGACATTGATTCCACATCTACCTAATTGTTTCACCTGTTCTTTACTCCCCCGAAGACATTGTGCTTTGCACATAGTGGGTGCTTAAAAAATGTTTTTTAAAAATTGAATTCTTGAACTTAATTGCTCACACAGCCCATTTTCAGGATGACTTGGTAATATTTGTCAAAGAAGTCTTTCCAAGATTAATGCTAAGGACTATTGTTTGATGTTTTGCTATTGATAAGAAGAATAAGAAGGAAGCAGTGTATTTCCTTTCCAAAGACAAAGGGGATATCTGTGACACATTCTTTTGCCACCTTCATGCTCTAGAAATAGTCCAGTCGCTGGTACATAATTCATGGGATAGGTCTCTCTTGCACAAATATCCCTGTACCTATGGACCCATTAACTTTCCAATGTCAGGCACTGTACTAAATGCTTTTCAAATATTATCTCAATTGATCCTTAGAATAACCTTGGGAAGTAGGAATTATTAATATCCCCATTCTACAATTGAGGAAACTGAGGTTAAGTGACTTCCCTAAATATCTGAGGCTAAATTTGAACTCTGGTCTTCCTTTCTCTAGGCCCAGCCCTCTATTCACTAGCTCACTGAATTGCCTACTTAATATTCAAAGTTGGTTATCACTGCTGATCAGTCCTTCTGCTGAGCAGAGGTCCCAGAGAACATTCTTAAAGATATCTCCCTGATCCTTGAGGTATTGAAGCTAAATTGGCTCTAGAAACCAGACTTTGGAATGTTAGTATGCTGGGATACCTTCCTGACAATCTTTTGAATCTTGCCAGGTTGGGAAGTTCTAGTTGCTACCCTCTAGCTAGAACAAAAAGCAAACAAACTAAAAAGCTAAGGACCAAAGTGTGTTTCTCTGGGTCTCTTGGCTTATGGGTGTTTTACCAGATGCTATGGGTGAAGGAGTTACTGAATAAAGTCAAGTGAGAGAATAAGATAAAGAGCATTTAGCTGAAAATGATGGCTTCAGTGCCAATGATGCCCTCTATTCACTATGTAGATAGCTGCCCAGAATCAGTTACAAAATGTCTCTACGTGCACCAGTCTCTACAAGACTCTTTCTTTATGTACTGAAAGGATTCTCAGAAGCAAACTCCTCAACATCCTCAACCAAGCCAGCTAATGGAGTCTGGGTTAGACTGAATTACATGAATATGAAATAGCAATAGGTCAGTGCAGCTAGATCACTGAGTGTATGTGGGAAAGTACGAAGGCTAGGTTGTGAAGGACTATTTTTCTATTTGGATTCTATTCATCTGGGGACTGGACTCAATGACCACTGAACTCTCTCAGCTCTAAGATTCTGTGATCGATCAAGCTAATAATATCCTTTGCCTCCTCTAAAACATTCAATGATTCCTCACTGCCTACTGAATGAAGTTCAGTCTATTTAGCCTGACTTTCAAAGCTGTTCACAATCTATATCTAACCTACTTTTCCAACCTTATCTTTCTCAATACCCCACCAGCAGGTCATCACAGATAGGACATCACAGATAGGACACCACAGATAGGACACCAGACTTGGAGTCAGTAAGACCTGGGTTAAAATGCTACCTCAGATACTCACTGGTGACATTTTGCAAGTCTATCTCCCTGGGCCTTGTTTTCTATACGTGTAAAATGAAGGAATTGACCTTGATGACCTCTGCAGTCTCACCCTTATCTAAACCCTATGATCCTGTAAGAAAAGAAGTTAAAATGGAAGAAAGAAATAAGCCTTTCTATGATATCTATATTGTGCTGCTATGCTAAGCACTTTTTATAAATATTGTCTCATTTGATCCTGATGACCCTGTGAGGTAGGTGCCACTATTAGCTCCATTTTCAGTTGAGGAAACCAACAAAAATTTAGAAATTATCTTTGGTGAGTGGAATAAAGACTGCTCCATTCCCAGTATCAATATTGTACATTGAGTGCCTTTGTGGCAATTGGGAATCATGATCCATACATTTGAGGAAACCTTAACCTTGGCTTTATTTTATATATTTTCTTGAAGAACTCCTCACTGGGGCAATAAGCCAAAGAGAGAAGCCATCCCTTGGTGATCCCAAAGTCCCTGGGGCCAGGGGGCTGTGGGTCGGGATATACTGTAATAGATCTAGGCACCAGCCTCTTACTACACAATTATCATTTGAATGTAAATGACTATTGCTAAGAACTTGGAAATGGCTAGTTCTTTCAGCAAAGTAAATAATCCCCTTTCCCATCCTTATTTACACATTTTATTTGCTTTGTAAACCTATTTTCAAAAAGACAGCAAAGACAAATTAGCCCAACCCTTGTTCAAAGTGAGTGTAGTTTCAAATTAGTGAAGACCCAGTTTAATGGGGATTTTATTATGTTTGCTTTGGATGACTTTCTTTCAGCAGACCCTATTAAGAAACATTCTATAATGAAGCTGGTATTTCCTATCTCTACCTTCTCTGTTGAGATGTATGCAAAGCTTGAAACTTTTGTCACTGTGTTAATTAAAGGTTTAAGATGTAAATCTTTGTAATATTTCTCATTACGCAATTAGAACTTCAGGTGTAATCCTCAAGATTATTTTTCCTAAATAAAATACCTCTAGATGAGCCACTATCCCCTATGACAAATAGATGGCACAGTGGAGTGCTGGGTTTGGAGTCAGAAAGACCTGAGTTCAAATCCAGCATCAGACATTTACAAGTCTTGTGACTTGGGCAAGTCACTTAACTCTGTTTGCACAGGTTAACTCATCTGTAAAATGAGCTGGAGGAAGGAAACGCCAAACCACTGCAGTATCTTTGCCAAGAAAATCCCAAATGGGACCACAACTGAACAACAGCAAAATACACACAAAAGTAGCAAATTATTACACAGAAGGAGCAATATGTCTGGTTGCTACTTAGCTCTGAAGAAATTTTAGCACTTCATGTCCTCAGGTATACATCTACCCCACCTCACAAAATTATATCTCCCATTTAGGAACCTCATACTTAGGGTCTCTCTCTGGACAACTTCCTCCCCACCCCATTCCATCCCCAAGAAATCTCTTTACAAAAAAAAAAAGAAAAAAACTAGGATAAATGTTAAAAAAAAAAGTGCTCTAAAACCAAATCTGATTAAGTCTCTCATCCCTGCTTTGTCTGGCTTAGTATTAAGAGTGCAGGGTGAACACTCAGATTTCCTGCAAACCAGCCAGTCTCAGATCAAAGATCAATTAACAACTGCAACAGTTCCCCACTTTCCCTAGCCCTTGATATCTTATTCTCTCACTGTTGTACACACTCCCTAATTATTTCCTTCCTGTCTCACTCTTTGCCAAGCTGCTACTATCAAACCTTTTCTCCAGGCTACACTCCCAACTCACTCCTCCATACAACCAGTGAATTGCTCCTCTTATTAGATGCTCCCTCACAAACTCTCAAGCACTCAACACAATCTATTACTAGCCCTTCGTCTATATACCTTTCTTCTTTCAGACCCAAGCCAGCATTCAGGTTCCAAAATGACCAGTATAGGTTATTTTGCTACCACCTGATGTCCTTAAATCTGGCCAGGACAGCTGTGGGCAGATTTGTGCTCTCAAAGCCTCAAGGTCACAGCTGTTTCCCATTTCTGAGTATCACCACCATCACCATCATCACCATCATCATCATCATCATCACCACCACCACCACCACCACCACCACCACCATCATCATCACCATCATCATATCATAGATTTAGAGCTGGAAGGGACCTTATAACAGCCTCAACCTCTACTACTTCCTCCCACAATCCTGAATGGCTCTTCCTATACCACCCCAGAGCATCCCACTTAACATATCTGGAATTCCAATGCTGCCTCCCTTCTGCATACCAACTTTTCTTCCTCCTTTAAGACATAGTTACTGAGCTCACTGACACCCCTTCAGTTTTATTTCACTGCAAATTCTCTTTTAGTTCTGAGCTCCCTTCCTTAAATTCCATGTTTTTCTGTCTCTAAACTAAACACACGATACTTCTTCACTTTTTATTGCTTTTACTTAGTTATTTTTTAAAATTGCTAATCACTGGAAGAAAATACAAAGGGGTGTAAAGTAGCAAAATAAAAGTTACAGAGTCGTAGATGCTGACAAACTAAAGCCTGAAACAGCCTTAGTACTGACTCCACCACCTCTTTCCCCCATCTGTTCTTCTTTGCACTCTTCTTGATTCATTTTAGTTCAATTCAACAAGCACATAGATCAGGAACTCTGCTAGGTGCTGGCTCTCCCCAGTCAATTCCAGATGGCCCTGCTCTGCCTTCAGGGCTCTACCTATGATGTGCTCTCTTCAGACTACTTTTTAGTCTTACATGTACTTTGTATACATTTATTTAAATGTATATATGTTGTATCTTTCCCTAATAGTCTCTTTAAAATCAAGGAATGTTTCCATTTTTATCATTAGCACCTAATGACTATGGCAAGTGGCAGGGGCATCGTTTTCTCAGGTGTTGAAACCAGGCAGAGCAGAGGGTGTAAGGTGGAGTGAGCTGGGTCCAATTTCTGCACTCCATAAAGGAAGGCATTGGGAGGAGTTTGGTACTCTGACCTGCAGCCTTCTAATCAAAGGGGAGAAGACTGAAGGAAGTGGAGTCAATCAGAACTTGAGTTTGCAGCATGGTGGTGAGTTTAAAAGTCATGAATTAGCTTCCCCTGGGAGGGGCATCATGTTACATGAAGCTGAAACCAGGCAGAGCAGCAGATGCAAAACTGGAGTGATTTCCTACAACCCTGCCTTGCACATAGTAAGCATTTAATAAACATTTGTTAAATTGAATTTATTTGAACTCTATATTTGATTTATCTTTTGATTTCTATTCTACTTATTCTCTCTTCTATTTATCTACCCATCTACTGTTTCCTCATTAACTGTCTGGATCTATATGCTATTTTAGTTTGTAAGTCCCATCTAGAATAAGAGCCTGTTCTTTACTCAATTTGCTTTGTATATCACCCAGCCAAGTTCTTTGAGCAGGTGAGTCCATGTGCTTATTTTGTCATGGAGCTGGAATCTGAAGTGAGAGAGGAAAGCCATTTGTATTGTACTGAATTTTATAGTTTTTGGGGTCTGAAATGTTCTTTCTCAGTTGTGACAGCTCTAATTTCTTAGTAGAATTCTAATCACCAGCTACAGTATCATATTTAGTTAGTTAGTTAGTTTTCAATTGCTGGAGAAAGAAAGGAAACAGAGTTGCTTCTTTAAAAATCTATGACAGTTTTAGGGCCTTAAAATATTATTTACTGGAAATAAAAAGTCACCACATCAAAAACAGCACATATTTAAGAACCTTGAATTTTTAGGTGACTCTCTCCTTAAAAACAAAACAAACAAAAAAAGAAAGTAGGTAGATCAGCTAATCTCACACACACACACACACACACACACACACACACACACACACACACACACACATACACACACCATCCAACAACTTAAATAAAATCAATTCAGCACTATTCAATTAGATTCAACAAAAAGCTATGTGCTATAATTCCAGAGAGCTGATGGTGAACCATGCTGCCCACATCTAGACAAAAGTGACAAACTCAAAGTACAAAATGAAACATATTTCTAATTATTGTCAATGCAGGAAGTTTTTTTTTTTTTTGCCTAACTACACATTTGATGAAAGATTTTTTGTTTTTCTTCTCACCATTTTCTCCCCCACCCCCTGGAACGGGGAGGATGAAAATGAGAGAGAATAAAGTTTTATTTGTTGAAAAATTAAATTAAATTTTATTTTTAAAAAATGGAATGTTTACTTTAAATGGTTTAAAGAAAGAATAAATAATGGAAGCCTGTTCTCAAAGAGTTACCATCACATTGAGGGAACAAGAAAAACCACACTTGAAATAAATAACAGTATAATATAATATGAAATTCATTCAATTCCATATATAACAAATTACAGTGATCTCGACATGCATGAAAGGTCTTGTATTGCTCATGTTCAAGTGACTGTTCCTCTCATCCAGCCTTCTCTAATGATCAAGCCAAAACACAAAAATTAAACAAAACCAGTCCATAAACTTTTAAAAAATATTCCTAGGGTTCAAAAATTGTTGACGGTCAAATGTCAGCAACATTAAGCCCTTGTTTTAAATTATTCTATTATCTATAAACCTTTTAAATTATACATACAAATACTGAAAACTTATTTGGTGATCGATCATTGAAATCAGGGGGAACTGAATTCAAACCCTACCCCTTGCTCCACCAAACTTCTGGTACTTACTAGATGTGTGATCATAGAAATTCAGCCTCAGTTTACTCATCTGCAGAGCTAGAATAATAATACATCTGATATCTCCCTCACAGAGTGGTTATGAGGCCCAAATGGAATAATGTTGAAAAGTACTTTACAAGTCTTAAAATTTTATATAAATGACTATCATCATCACCATTATTTTCTCCTTATGTTTTTGATACTCTGTTCTTTATACTTTTATATTTCATGTTCTGCAGAATATTATACAGGTAATTTAATTATAATATAGGAACATAAGCTGTCTTTTGTAGAATCACTGAAAAATCTTCAAGACAACTCTCCCAGCAAACAGGATGGTGTTCTCAGAAGGTTTTGATTTTTCCACTAGATCTCTATATTTTAAACAATTTTTTATTCCATGTAGTTTGGAGGTCTGAATATTCCATATGGTAACATCCATTAAAACAGTATTCTTTGTTTACCTGTAAGATCTGTGGAGAAGGGAAGAATTTCTGACCAAACAAAAGATAGAGAACATTTTTAAAAATTTATTTATTTTAGCTTTCAATGTTTACTCTCACAAGTTTTAAATTATTATATAATTCTGGCTATCCTGTCATGTCTTTCTACATAATTATAGATGCCAAACTTCTGCAACTGATAGTGATATGCTGCACAAATTCTACCATTTTCCTGCTAATCTTCATTGATAGATCATTTCAGGCTCCTTAAAGATAGCCATTTTATACTTTCTATTATCAATGGCTTGATCCCAAATCATCATCATAAATCTATCTCTGCAAATAAATATGAATGACTTGACCATTTATTTGATTTTTTGTTAACATATTGTTGGTTGAGATCTTGTAACTGTCACCCATAGAGGATCTTTCATAACACCTCTTGTTTCTGCCACTCATTAGACATTTAATCAAATATAGCTTTTAATTTGTTGTCTTGAATTGCTATTTGCCTCAAGTTATTTTTTTATTTGCTTTTTTTTAATCTTGTATCCTCAACGGGATTCTTGAAGTAAGGACCATGACTATCTTTTTTTATCTTGTATACAATATCTTGTATATGCAAGACATTATGCTCCATGCTGGGGTGATAAATAATAATTCACATTTCTATAGCACTCTGAAGTGTGTACTTCCTCACAACACCTCCTATATGGTATATAGCCTCAATATTATTGTCACCATTTTATACAGGAAAAGAGAACTCTCTACTAAATCCAATGTCCCTGACCTGAGTGGAAAGGATGAGCAACACCACTGGATATTCAAGGGCTAAGGAACAAGTTAATATAGGCTACACTTAATCTAGTTAATATAGACAATATAGACAGCAACATTGAGCTGTTTCTCCACATTTTCCATACCCTTCATGAACTTATAGGCTGAAAATCTTCCAAGTGTCTTTTCAGACAGAGCTCTCCTCTTTTTAGCCTACTGTCATATGACAACACTTTAATCCCCTGGATCATTTGAGTTGCCCACCCCTGTACCTTCTTCAGCACTATTATGTCTTTCCTTTGGAGCAGTAACCAGAATAGCACGTTCCCTCTTGTACACATACCCACAAACACATACACATGCTATAGTTCACTACAAAGCAAGGAAATATTGTTGTTTTCCAATATTCTTTCCAAGGCAAAGGCTGAAAAGAATTAGTGTGGTCGGGATTACAAACAGCAGGTGCCACAATACTTTAGCAGAATGGTGTAATGGGAAAAACAAGGCAACAGAGAATCAATCAGCTACAATAAACTCTGGTCAGTCCTTTAAAATACAAGAAACTGTTATAATTTTGAAGAATTTCTGTGTCTAAGTGTAACAGCAATCAATTTAGCAGATACTTAGCACTTAGTAACTTAGGCCCCTGTTGAGAAAGCAAGAACTCACCTGTTAAGTGACTTGCCCAGGATCTCACAACTAGTGTCAAGTGAGTAGGCTAGATTTGAACTTCATCTGACTCCAGAGCCAGTGCTGTATCCACTGCACCACCTAGCTGTCCCCCTAGCACACTGTTTAAATGGGAAGACCACTGAACTTGAAATTAAAGACCCTGGTTTCAAGTTCTAGCTCTCTCACTTTAAATCAGTTCCTCAAACATTTGTAAAACATCTAGTATTTTCAAGGCATAAAGACAAAAACTAAACTCCTTCCATCCCTAGGAATTGATATTTTACTGGGAGGACATAGTGTGTGTGTGTGTGTGTGTGTATACATGTGTGTATAAAAGTAAATAAAACATAATTTTGGGAAAGAGAGAGAGCACTAGCAAAAAGAAGTCAAGGAAGGGAACAAAAATGTTGGTTCCTGAGTTGAACATTGAAGGAAGTATCCTGAGCATGACTTACATAAATGCATGAAGGCAGGAGATGGAATGTTATGTTATGGCTATAGTTGGTGGTCCAGCTTGGCTAAAACAGAAGTACATGGAGGGGAGTAATGTGACATGAGGCTGAAAAATTAGGTGGGATCCAGATTATGGAAAGCTTTATGTTCCAGACCAAATAATTTGTATTTTAACCTAGATACAGTAGGGAGCCACTGTAGCTTCATGACAGGGGAGTGACATAGTCAGACTTGTGCCTTAGGAAGATTATTTTGGCATCTGTATGCTCAGTGAAGTAGACAGGGTGAGACAGTGGAAGCAGGAAAAGCAGTAAGGAGCTTGCACTAAGGTGGTGGCAATGTTAGTGGGGAGCAGGTGGTATATTCCTAGATGTAGTGGAGGTAGAAATTATGTGACTTGATAATTTATTGGATTTAAGGAGAAAGAAAAAGTGAAGAGTCAAGGCTGACTATCAGGTGACAAACTAGTGACCAAATGGATTGTGGTGTGTCCCTAATAGAAACAGGGAGATGTGGAGGAGGAGTGGGCGTTTTAAAGGAAAACAGTCAGTTCTGCTTAGTTTTTGGGATGAAATCACAGAAGAGAAAGTACAGAGAAATAAGGGAAGATATCCTTAAAGAAAACCCATGCTTAAAGATCTAGAAATGCAAAGGAGATTAAGAAGCAGTCAGGTAACAGGAGAATTCCTAACTGGGCAAATCAACTGAAATCATAGAGTCTCAGTTTCTTCATCGGAGAGAACACTCAGGGCACAGGACAACACACTGTGTCAGGGAAGATAGACACTAGAAGACTGCTGGGTCACTGCTAAGGAAGCAATGGTTTAAAGGCTGGGGAAGGAGCAATGCAGTGCAGGAGAGAAACACACCCCAGATCACCATCTGATAGCTTCCCATTTTAACTAATTATTATTGCTAATGAAACAACATGTTCCATTGTTTGTACTCTGCTAAAGGAATACAAATTCTATCCTCTAAATTTTGTGCCCTAGGAGAAAGGCCCAATTGCCCTACCCTAGTTACCCTTCTACTACATCCCCTCTAGAGATATTAAAAAGAAAGTGCTTTGTGAACCATAGAGAATTAATGTGAGCGAGAGTAAATGTAGCTTCTTAGCAAGTTCTTAACAGTGAGAAAACAGAAAGCTAACTGTTTAATCAACTCTGTCCCAGGTAGAATGATCTTCTCATTTGATTTCTCTGAACCCTAACACTTCAGGCTTTGATCTTCTTATCTTCTTTAATCTTCTTATCTCAATCCTGACATTCTTCTCTCCCATTCATCCTGCTTAGTTTTTCTAGTTATTGACTAATAGTTATTGTCTAATAGTTATTGACTAATCTCCCATCTTCCTACATGCCCAGGTGAAACTCTATTGTTCTAGTCTAATATCTGTTACTGATGAGCTATCTTAAGCAATCACTTCACTTTTCTTGGTCTCAGTGTTTTCATCTGTAAAATGAGCCAGTTAATACTGGGAAATCTTTTAAGGTTCCTTTCCATCTCTAACTGCTTATGATTTTTTTTAAAGATTACTTTTTCACTTGTTTAGCATCTTCTCAAACAGTGATATCTTACTACAAATTACGTTTACAATGCCATCTTTCTCATATATACACAGATATAAAAGATATGTGTATACATAATCACACATATACATTTGTATGTGTATATAGCTGTGTGTATATATACAAAAATCCTTAACAGTGAGTCCACATAATAGACAACAATGGGGAAGGAATATGTTCATCATTTTTAGACTACAGACAATCAGAGTCAAAGAGCCTTTAATCATTCCCAGAAGGCCAATAGAACATAAACAGTACTTAACTAAAGAAGGTGATACCTTAGTGGAAGAGAAGGGAGAGCAAAGGCCTGCAGCCTTGATAGTTTGATGCAATGGACTGAGTGCTGGACCCAAAGCTAAGGAGACATGGCTTAAATCCCACTTCTGACCCTCACTAGCCAAGTGACTAAGCATAAGTCCCTTAACCTTTCTGAACCTTAATTTCTTCATCTGTAAAATTATAAAAATGAAGGAGTTAAACTATATAACCTCTAAGGTGTTTTCTAATTCTTAATCTGTGATCCTTTACCAACCACGAAGCTATTTTTAGTAATGGTCCCTCAAGAACTATACATGGACTCCATCACAGATGCACAATTAGCTAATGGAATTGAAACCAAGCTATCAGATCGATCAGGCAAATAACAGGCTGAGTAAACACAGAAAGATCAATTAAGAGGTCACCTCTGTTCATAGTTCAGCACCTGGCAGGGGCAGGATGGAGGTAGAGAAATCAAAACCAAAAATAGGACCTTTCCAACCCTTTAAGGAAACTAGGGAATTATTTATTGTAGTGATAACTTCACGAACATGGAAATTAATCATGGATGCTGGCTGGAAATATTGTATATTCCAAAACCATGCTTCAAAGGGCATACTAGGATTATGATGGATATCACTAGGTTCTTCTTTATTTCAATAATGGCAAGAAACTGATTCTGAAAATTCCAGTGCATATTAAGGAAGATTAAACAAGGAAGAGTGAGATCAGAATAAAAGACTTTAGTTGTGCAAAGTGTCAAAGTTGTTCACTTTGGCATTTTTCTGTCCCTCTTAGGAATATCATTAGGAATTTTTCCAAACAGACTTCAGCAAACATGATCATTTCCTTATTTTGTTGGATGATCAATTCTGGCTATTTTTAATTAAATGAAATCGTGCAATGAAGACCAGAATTCTAAAGGTAGCAACAAAAAATTACAATGATGGGTAATATTGGTCCATGCTATTTTTTCACCTGTATCCTGTGCTAAGATACAGGTTCAGCCTTGGAAAGTAGACAGTCAATATGAAGGGTATGGACCAAAGTCTCTCTGACCCTCAATACAGCCCAGCTTCAGCCTCAGCCTGCAAAGCTGCCTGAAATTCCTGACATTGGAGGCACACTTGGGAGTTTAAACAGAGTTCTTCTAGAGTAATAGATTCAGAACTAGAAAGACTTCAGAGAAAATCTAGTCCAGGACCTCTTAACCTAGGTCTGAATTTACCTGAGAAGTCTATGGATTGATTTCAGAGGGATTGTGAACTCAGATGGGGAAAAATATTTCATTTTACTTTTCATTAACTTCTAACCAAAATTTAGTATTTTCTTCAATTATTTAATAATGTTATTCTGAAAAGAGGGCTACAGGTTTCACCAGACTGTTTGAGGGGACCATGACAGAAAAAAAATTTTTAACTCTTGATCTAGTCCAACCCCCTTCTTTTGTACATGAAAGAAGGTGAAATAATTTGTCTATGACCACATAGTAGTACAACCTGAGTTTCCTTAATAGTAGTCTTGCACATTTTTCCATTAGATTTTAAAATACCAAGCTTTTTCCTGGAAAATTTATCATTATCATTATCACTAAACTGATACCTTAACCTGAATTAGTTTACAAGTTAGCCAGGCAGTCATCTAACAAGACCTTAAGAGAATAAGGCAATACAAGAAGTTTGGGGAAATTAAGTCATGGGTATATGGGATGTTCTTCTTTCAGAGGGAGCATGCCCAAGTGGGCCACCAACCTAAAAGAACTAGAGCAGATAGGATAAGTATGAAAACAATGGATGCTTGGGGAAAGGCCTACTTGACAATTTTGCCCAGGATTGGTTCTAACTGGTTATAATTGTGCAAAAATGAACTTGCTCAATATTGAGAAGCCAACTTACAGAGATACTGCAGTACAGTACAAAAGGAAAGCCTGTTTGTGAAAAGAGGGACAGGATCTAAGAAAAAATTTACCTGCTAAAGAAGCAATATGATATCAGCATCGTGCCTCTGAAGCTCAGGATTCTGAGTTTGTTACCAGGCTCTGTATGCCCCCTGATGGACAATGTGTTCATCATAACTGCAGCCCAGATCACATCCACTCAGGACAGATACTTAACTTAAGCGAAACTGAATGCTGTTTCTTCTTCATGTGAACTGCCTAGGGCAGAATGAATACTGACATACGGCTTAAGAGCAGTGAAAATCCCAAGTGAATCTATGTTAACCTGATCATTTCATACCTGAGGGTAGAATCATAACGTTTGCAATTGGAAGAGAGTATTGAGATTATCTTCTACTCCTCGTTTTATGGAGTCCAAGATCACAGAGGTGGAAAATTGTAGAGTCATGAGAAAAACCCAGGACCTCACACTGCAAATCCACGGCTCTTTCCTAAACAATGAAAATGAAGCTAACACTTGCACTCCATACCTCACAGAGATTTTGTTCAGGAACAACTTGATAAATGGTAAAGCAGGGGCGGCTAGGTGGTACAGTGAATAGAGCACCGGCCCTGGAGTCCTGCAGGAGGACCTGAGTTCAAATCCAGCCTCAGACACTTAACGCTTACTAGCCATGTGGCCTTGGGCAAGTCACTTAATCCCATTTGCCCTGCCTTCCCTCCTCCAAAAAAAAGCAAAAAAAAAAATTGTAAAGCACTACATATGTCAGCTAGCATAAATCACACACACACTTTGATACTTTGATCTTTAATCTCATCACTATAGGCATCAACATACAGCACAACCCATCCGTGCCATTTTCTGTCTGTCTCTTGTCCATGTTTTCCCCAAATCCTCCATGGATATTTACCCATTATTATGGGGCCTTCCTCTTGATCTCTTGAATAGAGCATGGAATTGTTAATTGATTGTCCCTCACTCTCTAAACCTGGTGATCAGCTTCTCCTGAATAATTTTCATTGATAATGTGCTGAAGCATACTCACAGACAAAACTATTGCCCTTTGGGTATCCCACAACGTTGATTCTTCAGACTCAGGCATTCCATTAAATTGCAGCCATATAGTATCACTGGAAGAACATTGATTTTTTAAAGGAGATAGACCTTTGTTTCAATGAGAAGCTTGAAATAATTAAAAACCCTACGCAATTTCCCAAACGCCATCCCTCCCACTCTCCTCTTCCTATTTAATTCTAGACTTAGTTCACTGTTCATTTGCAGTATCTACCCTGATACATTAACTTTACCCAACTACATATCATAGTCTGGACAATAAGCATTCTTCATCCACTCCGTTTTGCTTGTGTAGATGGTTAGGACAAACTGTTTTGAATGATTATGGATCTCATATGGGTCAGACAAACTGGAATATAGAGTGTATCAGAGAGGAGTACTGTGAAATTAAAGAAGCTTCATAAGCAGTAGAGTTACATGGTCATAACAATACTTTAGGAATATCAGTTTGGCAGCTGTGTAGGTGATAGGGTTGCCAAGGGGAAGAAAATATGGTCAGGAAATTGATTAGGAAATTAATTATCCCCATATTTCCTATTTTTATGATCTCTTTGCTATATAGACCTAGTAATGGTATTGTTGGATCAAAGGGTATGCACACTTTTAATCCACTCTGCTATTTACTTCCATTTTTTGGGAGAGTTCATCCCATCCGCATTCATAATTATGATTGCTAACTATGTATTTCTCTCCCTCCTGTCTTCCCCTTGTTTATATTTTTCTGTCTTCTTTCACCCTAATCCTCACTGGTGTATTGGTTCTGACTACCACCTCCCTCATTCTGCCCTCCCTGCTATCAGCACCCCCTCCCTTTTCTTTCTCTTTTCCCTTCCTACTTCTCTATAGGGTAAGATAAATTCCTATACTCAACTGTATGTATATACCATTCTCTCTTTGAGTCAAATCTGATGAGAATAAGGTTCAATGCTTACCCCCTTCTTTCTTTCCCTCTACTGTAACAGAACTTTTGTGCCTCTTCATGTGTTATAATTTACCCTATTCTGCCTCCCCCTTTCCTCTTCTCCCAGTACAATCCTTTTTTTCACACCTTAAACTTCACATCAAAGTCAACTTACACCCACACCGTCTGTCTATGTATATTCCTTCTAACTGCCCTAATAGAGATACAATTCTCAAGAGTTACAAGTATCTTCCTCCCATTTAGGGATATAAACAATTTAACCTTATTGAATAACATGGGTTTTTTTCCCCCCTTTCTTTCCTGTTTACCCTTTTATGCTTCTCTCTAGTCTTATATTTGAAGATCAATTTTTCTGTTCAGCTCTGGTCTTTTCATCAGGAAAGTTTGAAAGTCCCCTATTTCATTGAATGTCCATAGATTGTGCTAAATTTTGCTGAGTAGGCGATTCTTGGTTGTAATTCAAGCTCCCTTGCTTTCCAGAATATCACATTCTAAGCCCTCTGGCCCTTTAATGTAGATGCTGCTAAGTCTTTGTAATCTTGACCATGGCTCCTTGATATTTGACTTGTTTATTTCTAGATGCTTGCAGTATTTTCTCCTTGACCTGATAATTTGGGAATTCGGTTACAATATTCCTTAAAATTTTCATTTGAGGATCTCTTTCAGGAGGTGATTTGTGGAGTCTTTTAATGACTATTTTACCCTCTAGTTCTAGTATATCAGAGCAATTTTCATGGTAATTTCTTGAAAAATGCTTTCCAGGTGTTTTTTTTTTTTTATCATGGTTTTCAGGAAGGCCAATAATTCTTAAATCAACTCTCCTCAATTTATTTTCCAAGTGAGTTGTTTTTTCCAATGAGTTATTTTACATTTTCTTCTATTTTTTCATTCTTTTGATTTTGTTTGACTGATTCTTGATGTCTTATAGTTATTAGCTTCCACTTTCCCAATTCTAATCTTTAAGAAATTATTTTCTCCGGTTAGTTTTTGTTCCTCCTTTTCCATGTAGTCAAATCTAGTTTTTAAAGTGTTCTTCCCCCCCACCCCCCAGTGGATTTTTTTTTCCATTTGACCAATTGTATTTTTTAAGAAATTATTTTTTTCAATCAATTTTTGTCCTTCCTTTTCCAAGCTATTGACTCTCTTGCATCCCTCTCATTTCTTTTTCCAGTTTTTCTTCTACTTCTCTTGTTTGACTTTTAAAATCCTTTATTGAGCTCTTCCAAGAAAGAGTTTTGGGCTTGAGACCAATTTATCTTTCCCTTTGAGGCTTCACATGTATATATTTTGACAGTGTTGTCCTCTTCTGAGTTTGTGTTTTGATCTTCCCTATTGACATAGTAGCTTTCAATGGTCAGGGATATTTTCTATTCTTTACTTATTTTTAGCCTATTTCATGACTTTTAAAGTTGAGCTCTGCTCCTGGGGCCCAGGGGACACTGAACCAAGCTTCCTGTGCTGGAAGCCAGAGGCCTGGTCACTGGCTTTCTGCACTGGGCCATCAAGTGCTAGCAGTTTGCCCATTGGACTGGTATGGCCCAGCCTAGTCATTACTGTTGTGCTAGTGGTTCCTGGTCTGGCAGTTTGCCTTTTGTGCTGAGGCTGGAGACCTCAGAGGAACTTGCTGTGCCACTAGCCTGCTGAGTTAGGACCAAGGCCTTGGTTGCTGATCTGTGCTGTGGCTAAGAGCCTCCATCTGGCTTGCCTAGACACCATTTATCCCAGGTTATCTTTCCTTTCCATCCTCCAACTAATGTCCTAAGTGGATGGCATTCCCAAGATCAGCAGAAAGCAGTCTGCATCATTAGGAGCCAAAGATAGACTAGATTCACTGTCCTACATGGATCCCATTAAAGACACTCTAGGATGCCTTTTTAAAAAAAATTATAAGGTACTAATTTTAGGTGAATTAGAATTTAATTTTAATGTGGGACTCTCCCAACTGGATACAGAAGGATAAGCATAAAGGAAAACAAAAATGAACAGACTTCTAGAGAAGTTACATTAGAAAGATTTGTAGTATCTTCTGAATGGAGCAATAAAGAATATACATATTTCTTGGCAGCTTATGGTAGCTTTAAAAATAGACAATGTACTTTGAGCACCAGAAAAATGATAAATGTAAAAAGGCAGAAATCTTAAACCTATCCTCACAACCACAGCACAACAAAATAGTAATTGACAGAGCCAAATGTAGACTTAATAATGGCGTTCTGAATAATGACTGGGCCAAAGAAATCATAAAAACAATTAAATACATGAAAAAGAAACAGGAAAATAGTATACACAATGAATATAGCAATGTAAAGGAATGGAGTGATAAAATGAAACTGAATGCTGTGTAATTATAATGACAAAGTCATTATAAAGAAAAGATGATAAAATTCACACACACATACATGCATACACACACACACACACACACACACACACACACACACACACACCTAGAATGGGACTAGTGATATGGAATGCTATATACATTATCAGATGCTGCTTCTACACCATCAATATGCCAGAAGCCTCCCTGTTGTCTCTAGCATAAAATATAAAGAACACACTCAGCAATTCCAAGCAAAATGAACTAGTTGACATTCTATTTCACATCTCCATACATTTTAAAAAAATTTTATTGACATGTTTTGTTTTCATATTGCAAGCATTTACAGATTATCCCCACTCCATGAGATGACTCTTCTAATGAAATAATATACAAATAAAACTAAAAATATAGTGACATGATTGGAAAGTGTATGCAATATTCTATATCAGACACCCCTCAATTCCCTATTTTAGTTGTTCCTTTTTAATTAACACAATTCTATTTTCTCTCCTTCCCACTTCTCACCCCATTGGGAAAAAAAGGGAAAAGAAAAACAAATTCCTTGTAACAAATATGCAGTCAACCAAAACACATTCCCTCATTGGCTGAATGTGAACATACATGTCTCAAACTGCACACAATGATACATGACTGCACCCTAAAACCTCCCTGTGAGGAAGTGAATAATATGTTTCATCCTTGGTTCTCTGGAATCATGGATGATCACTGTATTGATCATTGTTCTTATATATTTCAAAGTTGTTTGTCTTTACAATGTGGATGTTATTGTATTAATTATTCTCCTGAATATGCTCATTTCACTCTATAAAATTAGGAGTCTGAAAATAATTTTTATAATATTGGAGTTATACTATAAATTGTTTTTCTGGTTCTGCTCACTCCACTCTGCACACAAGGCTTTCTATGTTTCTGAAAGCACCTATTTCCTCACTTCTTATAGCTCATATGCCACAATTTATTCATCTATTTTTCATTTGACAGGTGGGCATCACTTTAGCTTTCAAGCTTGTTTGTTTAGGGGGATGGGTCTTGCTATCACAAAGAGATATACTATACATAAATATTCTTTTTCCTCTTTTTTAAAAATCTCTTTTGGATATTGGCCTATTAGTGATATATCTGGGTCACAGACCATATGCTGTTTAGTAACCTTTTGTGTATAAATTCCAAATTGCTTTCCAGAATGATTGCATCCAGTCACAAGTCCACTTACAGTGCATCAATGTGCCTATTTTCCCACAGCCCCTCCAATAATTAGCATTTTCCTTTTTTGCCATCTTTGCCAATCTGATGGGAGGGAACAGAATCTCAGAATTGCTCGTTTGCATTTCTCTAATTGGTAGTAATTCAGAGTTCAAATGGCTATAAATATCTTAGGTTTCTTCACCTAATAAGTGCCTTTTTCATATCCTGAGACCATTTATCAATAGGGGAGTGGCTCCTATCCCTATAAATTTGAATCAACTCCTTATGTATCTTAATGGACATAACCTCCATTATCAAAAGAAACTTGCGGCAAAGAGTTTTTCCCAGGTAATTGTTTCCCTTTTCACCTTTTCCTTAATGGACCTACTTATATGACAGAACAATATACATATATAAATATATATTTATTTATTAAATATATTTATATAAAATCAGTGTGATGGCAAATGTTCAATAACTACCTTTCTGAAAACACATGACACATTTCAAAGTTTAATCTACATTATTAACATGTCCTACATAATTTTTTTTTAAAAATCTAGACAAAAATAAGTAAGTCAAACCCTCATTTGTTTGCCAATTATTGAGCTATACATGCTCACGCTAGGAATCTGACAATCACCTCTTGAGCCAGGATGAACTGTCTCCAGAATATCCCTGTCTAAAATGGTAGTTCTTGATTTTAGATATTATTTATATATATACACACATATATACACGCACACATTATATATATTATTATATTATATATTATC
>CM053586.1:249707707-249723357 GCA_028646515.1 Pseudochirops corinnae
CCTATAAGCAAATGTTAAAAATATATATGTATATGTATATATATATATATATATATATATACATACAATTATTATTATTATTATTATTAACTAAATCCAACTGGAACTTGAGATACACAGGCACTGTGGTTGGGAGATCCATCCTGCCCTATCGGAAAGTTAGAGGGGTGAGGGGGGAGGACATTGGAGGGAATAGATTGGGGGAGGGGGGATACACTGGGATGGCTGTTTTGAGGTGGTGGGTAGGGGAAAGATTGGGAGAAAATATGTAACTCAAAATCTCATGGAAATGAATGATGTAAACTAAAATAAATAAAAGTATATAAAAAAAAAAACAGTTCTCCTGACTCCAAGAGTACAGAAGCTATTGGATTCTCTGGAGAGAGAAAGAAAGGTAAGCACTACTTATTTTTCCTTTAAGTAAGCCACAACAGGATCAACTAATTCCAAACAAGCAGGTGTGTATTAGACATGCAGCAATTTAATACTTTTGCCATACTTAGAGGAGTTAGCTGAGTTGTTGTTGTCATTGTCATTGTTGCTATTGTTGTTGCTGTTGTTGTTGGTGGTGGTGGTGGTGGTGGTGGGGTGTGTGTGTGTGTGTGTGTGTGTGTGTGTGTGTGTGTGTGCGTGTGTGGTTTGCTGGCTCATTGTACAGCTGCTACAAGGAGCACTTCTCACAGTTTCCCTTCACCAGAGGCTGCAATAGCAACCTGCAAGAGTCCCAGCTCACAGAAGCTATTCAGGCTGAAAAGGGGATGGGACAGAAGTAATAATGATGACATACCTAACACTCCAACTTCTACCATTTCCTTAAACAAGTAACTCTGTGTGCATCTGTGTTGTTCTCCTACCAGGGTTTTCGACATCACATTCCAACCGCACGGTTTCTGTGACCTCTGAATAAAAGTCTATTCATTTGCGCTAGGTGCTTTCTGCAACCTATAACTCCATGAGAGCTCTCACTGACTGGCAGACAGGGAGCTATATCTGGAAATGTTTTCAAAGGATTAGGTTATTGTTATAATGAAATTATTTGATGAAAACACTACACATGTTTCCACAACAAAAGTGAAATTAAAATTCTGTCACTGGAAGTAAGAATTAGAAAATAATTTTGAAACTATTTGACAGTTTTAAAATCTTATTATAGATTTCATGTCACAAACATTTGCTACCAAAAGACAATTATCTGAAAGAAGCTAATCAACTAAGAATAACCATCCTTAATTGTCTCACTAATGAAGGAACAAGAATATAGCATTTGTTATTACTTTATAACTTTAGATTTATAGTTTTATCCCTTATAAAACCTGAACAATTTGAATACGCTGCCACCAGATGGTGGTACCTCAATTATGTGGTCCAATCTACATGGTGTTCTTTGCTCAAGCTATCACAGATTTGTATCCATGACTTCTCTACTACATTTATCAAGACTACAGCTCTTTAATAAATGAGGTCAAGCATAAGGAACAATGAATCATTACTATATTTGAACTATGCTGTCTTTATCTTTTTATTGTAAATATTAATAACTTCTAATAAAAATGATCAGAAAAACATAAAAATGAGAATTAAAATTTTACATGTAATCCCTAGCATTTAACAAAGTAGAAACAAATAAATTAGCAATCAACAAACATGAAAAGAACATACTTTTGTTCTGCATCCCCTCATAGGCCAGCCCAAAATTTTGCCATCTTTAATCTAGGTCTCTCCTTTGTTTTGCTTTCTTTCTCTTTAGAAGGCCAATCAAAAATATTTTTAAGTGTATACTGTATTCCAGACATTGGTCTAAGTGCTGGAAATACAAATATAAAAATGAAATAATTCTGCCATCTAGGAACTTTTGTTCTATCCTATGACACACCATTGTAATAAGCACATATAGAGTTCTGGTTCTACTGATTTAATTATCTGTTACCTCATATAGGTCTTTCCATATTTCCTTTTTATGTTCCACAGTTATATTTTTTACATGCATCATTATGTTCCATCATATTAATATACTATAATGTATTTAGCCATTCTCCAATTGTTGTATAGAGATTTTTTTTCTAATTTTTTTGCATTGGAGAGCAGCTATGAATACGTTTGTAAAGCTAGGGACTTTTCTCTTTTTAATCTTATTTTGGGGATGAAGTCCTAGCAAAGGCATTGCTAGGTCAAAAAGGTGTGATAATTTTTTGACTCACTGCATATTGACATTTTCTCTACAGAATATTTATAGTAGTATACAGTTCCAACAACAATATATTAGAATGCCTATTTCTTCATTCTATGTCGGTCCTGCCAACATCGAATTTTTTTTTTTGCTTCTTTTGCCATTTTAGAAGGTATAAGATGGTATGTTAAAGATTTCTGATTATTGGGAAATTCAGTTATGTTTCATGTGGTTATTAATATCTATAATCATATTCTTCAACTATTACTTCATTCTGGAATGTATAATATGAATCTTACAGATATGTAATGTTTCCTTATAGAATCTGAACGACAAAACTGTATTTACGCAAATATTTTTCTCCAATCTTTTTTTAAATTTTAAAGATATTGCCTTATATTGGGAAAAATCCTTTTATCTTTGTGTGATTGAATTGGTTGATTATTTCAATACTCTGATCAAGCTATGTCACTACTTGTTCCAGTAATGCAGAATTGAACCTCACATTTTTTGCAACTTTTTTCTGTCCTTTTATACATCATTTAAAAGAAGGGCCATTCAATATGCTGATGAACCTTCCTCTAGCTCTCTTGACATTGCCTGAATACAAATGAAACATACAGATTGTCCATTGATAATCCTTCCTTTTGCGATGTGATCAACTGGTCTCATTTTCTAGCCATATGTATCTCTAACCATTCATCCCTTACACTGTGTCTTCTGTGTAATTCCTCATTTGGTATATAGCATACAATGTTCAACATGCACACTTCTGTTGTTCTTCAGGAGCCTCTCAACTTTGATTCTTTTAGATGCTAGGATTCCGAGTCATACCAGCATCACCAGGAGCAAATTTCTATTAAATATTGATATTAAAAACATTGATCTTTGTTTCACGGAGAAGCAGGGAGTCTATCATAGCTTTGTATAATCCTGTTCAACTGTGGACCAGACTCACTGGTCAATTTGCAATGTCTGATATATGTACTGCTGGACCAGCTTTTTGGACTGTCTATACAATTGCATATCCTAGTCTAGACAATAGTCATATTTCACTTGGTTTTCCATAGCACAGTGGAAAAAGAATACTACCTTTGGAGTCAAAGGTGGATTCAAAACCTATCTCAAATGGGCTTTGCTACCTTCATGACTTTGGGTAAGTCACTTAGCCTGCCTGGGTCTGTTTCCTCATCTATAAAATGAGGGGATTGGACTAGATGATGTCTAGGATCCTTTCTGGCTTTGGATCTGTGGTCCTCTAATCCCCTGCAGATAGTACTAACTATCTGAATGGGACTTGGGGTCAGTGAGGTGGTACAGTAGATACAGCACTGAGCTTGGAATCAGGAAGATTAGTCTTCCTGAGTTCAAATCTGGCCCCAGACACTTACTAGTTGTGTGACTTTTACCATGTCACTTAACCCTGTTTGCCTCAGTTTCCTCGACTGTAAAATGAGTTGGAGAAGGAAATGACAAACCCCTCCAGTATCTTTGCCAAGAAAACCCCAAATTCAGTCACAAAAGGTTGGACACAACTGATAAACAACTCACCAACCAATGGGGCTCATTTAGAAGGTTCTTCATTGTTCTAAACTCAAGGCAATCAAAATAATATATGTAATCTGGAGGATCTCATCATTAATAAGTAATCTGTCTTTGATTTGGACTCTGTGTTGGACATCTTTGGCAAGCACATGTATTTCTCTTTTATGCTATTTCATATTAATGATTAGGGTGTCATCAAACGAGGTTATTTGTCATTATAAACTTCAAAGAATCTTACATGATTTTAACATGTGTAGCAGAGACACCTTGTTGAAGAGAAGCCTTTTAAGGCAGTTTTTTGTTCAATCAAATTTTTAAAAATTTAAACATGGTCAACAAACAGTAAACACAATGGAATCTTGCATTTTCTACAACTTTCAAACAACTGTTTCACTGTAGATATAGGATCTGTTGAGGAACATTATTTGCCAAAAGCTGCTTGTTCCCTTCTCAAATCTTTATCAAGAACATCCTCAATGCCCATTTACATTATTCTCACAAAAATTTTGTAGAGAAAAGAAAGGAAGAAAGAAAGAAGGGGAAAAAGCATATGGACCAGTAGTTATTAATATACTCTGAGTCATCTTGTTTTGTGGTAAAAAGAGCCATTTTTTCAAGTCTTTCATATCTTCCCTAAAATATACCTCTTATATGCTTTGAGAATTGATCTTTCAATGCCATTAAAACTGTATCGCCTTCAGCACCGACTTTGCTGTTGTATACATCAACTACTCCCTCCATCTTTGTTTTCTTCACTGACATTTCTGTTTCCTCAGACAAGACATAAGTTAGAGCTCAACTGTAACAGCTCTGCTATCCCTAATGAGGAAAAGGGTTTACTATAAAAATATTAACAAACTGTTTCCTTTTCTCATCTCTTTGTTGCCCTCTTTCTAGTTTCATCCTTAAGTGTTCTTGGTATCACTTTACTTCATTCTCTTGCCAAGTTTTTTCCAAACTTGTTTCTCCCTTGAGGTTTCCTTTCTATTTTATGTGGTGATGTTCATCAGAATCTTCCACTATACTTCTCTGTAATATTTTGCACATGCAATTATATTTTAAACTGATGTTTCCTTTGACAAGGAGAGAGTCATCTTTAGCTAATTTTGTTTTCAATCAGTTTATTTTAAAAGCTCCCCCTATTTATAGATGAAACAAATCTATTTCTGTCATGGCTTTTTTATGATTTTTAAAAAAAT
Source organism: Pseudochirops corinnae (assembly GCA_028646515.1). Classification (NCBI taxonomy): domain Eukaryota; kingdom Metazoa; phylum Chordata; class Mammalia; order Diprotodontia; family Pseudocheiridae; genus Pseudochirops; species Pseudochirops corinnae. The sequence continues at coordinate 249,712,619 of CM053586.1, forward strand.
GTTATGTCACTGTTCCCATTATAGTTAATTATGATGTGTACTATAGAGTTTTGATCCAAACACATGTTTGCAATACAATTGTCCTGTTTTGTCAGCAGTTTTTATAGACTAGTAATTTTATAACTAGTATTTATCAAATACTAATCCTTTACATACATTGAATTCTATTTATGTGTCCTCCATTTCTTCCATTGATCAATTTCCCTATTATTTTTCCAGAAACAGTGTTTATACTTATTGATTTAAAGTATATTATAAGATACAGTAGTACTCTATCCTTTGCAAGTTTCCTTTTTCATAATTTTTGATGTTCTTATTTTTATTTTTCTATATTATTTTGTTATAACTTTTTGTAATTCTCTGAAGTAACCTGTTGGTATTTTGATTGATGTTGTATTAACTTTGTAAGTTAGCTTGTAAAATATTGAAATTTTTATAATATTTTCTTCAACTTTACTAGGAGCAGGGGAATATATTATTTATTCATTTGTTTCATGGTTTCTACTGAAATTATTTTGAAGTTAACTTTGTATAAGTCTTTTGCATATTTTCATAAGTAAATACTCAAATATTTTATATAATTTACCATTTTTATAAGTGATATTTCTCTAATGGTTTCTTCTGATATATAGAAACACGAGTGATTTTTATGGGTTTAGCACGTATCCTGCTTTTTCACTAAAATAATTCATTACCTCAGTTAATTTTGTCAGTACTGATTAGGGTTTTCTAGGTAGACAATCATGTTATCTTCAAATAGAGATATTTTAATTTCCTTATTGTTGATGATTACTCCTTTCAGCTATACTATATTTTAAAATGAGGGGCATCACAGAGTAATAGAAAGAGGGATAACTTCGAAGTCAGGAAGGCATAGGTTCAAGTTCTCCTTCTGAGAGTAATAGCTTTGTGACCACTGACAAATAGCTTAAGTGACAAGTTGCTGATCTGTAGAAGTAGAAGGAATTTCTATACTCCTAAAATGATAAAAATCACAACTCTAGATCTATCTTTTACCTTACACAGGGGTAAGAGATTTAGTGTTGACTATTTACATATTACATTATTGAATATTTATATACACATACATGTATAATATATACACATGCATATATATATATATATATATATACACACATACATGCATTACATATAGCCAATGAGGGATTTTGTTTTGATTGTCTATATATTTTAACAAGGAATTTGTTTTTTTTTTTCTCTCTCTTTTTTAAAAAATAGGATGGGGTATTCGAGGGAGAGAAAATTTTTCTTAATTAAAAGACGGGCGAGGGGGTTGTTACAGATGTAGAATGTTGCATGAACTTTCGGCTATATGTTGACTACATTGTTTTACTTGTTTTACTTTCTTATTTTCACAGAATAGTGATAATCTACAAATTTCTGTAACATTAAAAACAAGAGCATAAAAAATTTTTAAAGCTTCAAATGACATATAAATTGCCGTCAAATATTATTAGTTAAACAGACACCCTCCCCCACAAAGGGTCCATGGATAGATTTCAGCAGGGTCCATGAAAATGGATAGAAAAAAAATATATCTTTATTTTCCCTAACTAGTGTAATATAATAATAGAATATGTCTCTTGAGTCAGGGATCAATACAAGGTAGAATTTACAAATAACTTTGTCAACAAATATTTCTTGAGTACCCAGAGGGAGTATAATACTATAAGCTTTCATGGAGGTATGGTGAATGCTTACAAAAAAGCACACACATATATACACACACACAAAATATGTGCTGAAAGCGGGACTCAGGTTCCTCATTATAATGCTAAGAAGCATGATAATATTAATCATCTCCACACCAGGATGCAATCCTGATACTTATGGTAAGAAGTTGGAAAAGTACTCAGTATAACTGAATTTATCAAAGAATGAAGAATCACACAATTATTTTTTAAATCAGCTTTCCTTTTTGTGCAGTAGGGAATAGGTCAGTCACTATGGAAGACATTTGAATTCTGCACAGCACAAGGAACAGAAGACAGATTGATGATTTAATGTAACATTTAGTATTCTGGACTTTTTTGCATGGATGAAAGAAGAGGTAAAGAGACACACAAATATGACTAGAAAAGGCCAAATATCACACCAGGGGAATGTTCACTTTATATCAAGTTTCAGCATCTCTTAGATGACTCTCTTTATACCATTAAAATCTGAGGTTTTTCAGTGCTGCATCCCTATGGGTTTCTATGGAAACCAGCTCTATTTCCTAGGCAACTGAGGGCTCATGCTGGCACCATTAGATTACAAAATATGAAGTGGGTTTTTTTTTTCAAGTTGAAGTCTATTGAAAAAAAAAATCATGATCCTTGACTAGGTATAGAAACTCTTATCCTTTATTCCCTTGTACCAATTTAAAACCCTCTAATTTTTTTTCTAAAAACCCAGTCAAAAAAACTTTCCCATTTATAAATCCTTCAACTCATAGTTACGATCAAGGATCAAGGTAGCCATACTTTCCTGGAGCATCTAGGGTCAAATAGTTTGATAAAAATGATTTTCCTAAAATTTTGAAAATCATTCCTCTGAATACAGTCAAGATAAAGAAGGAAACTAAATTATAAAGCCCTGGAAATGCAAAAGAAAAGTTCATTGGGGTGGCTAGGTGGTACAGTGAATAGAGTACCGGCCCTGGAGTCAGGAAGACCTGAGTTCAAATCCAGCCGCAGAAACTTAACACTTACTAGCCATGTGACCTTGGGCAAGTCATTTAACCCCAATTGCCCTGCCCTCCCCACTCCAAAAACAGAAAAGTTCAATAGACTAATCTTCATCAAGGACAATAGACACCTTTTGTTTGAAGCATAATATTAGATGAAACTTAACTTAAATTGAACATCTCCCTAGTATGATATTGGGGTGTTTTTTAGGCATAACTAATGTGTTAAATGAGAGAATCAAAATACAAAAAGCAAAGCAAAACAAAATAAAATTCTATAGACAATGGGACAAAATAAATACTGCAAAACCTAACAGGAATAAATACTAAGTTCTGCATTTAGGTTATAAAAATTATCATAAAGATAATAATTATCATAATATCATTTTATAGTATTTTAAAGTTCACAAAGCATTAACATGAAGGCATGTGATTGAATTTTTTATCATATAAATATTTTATTTTTAAAAATTTCTAAGGTATAGTCTAGGGTCAATATGCAGGGTTTTTTTGTTTTTTTTCTGGGCTTTTTTTTTACATCTATAGTATTTTACTATCATAATTAATCATCTGAATTACCTGGAAACAGTAAAAAAAAAAAAATCCTACTCAATCAAGAAAGTTTCAGGTATATTCACAACACTGTACTTAAACAAGAAAGGCTTTAGAAAAGTTTTCAGCTACAAGCAAAATCTTGAGGGAAACCAGGGATTCCAGAAGGTGGATAGGAGGAGTGAGTATAATGCTAGGCATAGGAGACAGTCAATGCAAAGGTGTAGAGATGAGGAAAACAGCAAGATGACCAGTTAGACTGAATTAAAGAGTTCATGGAGCAGAATAATGCAAAATAAGGTTGGAAAGGTAGGGTGAGGGCAGGTTGTGGAAGGCTAAATGCCAACAGAGGAACTGATATTTGATCTGTTGTTTATCAAGTAGGGAAGTGACATGGTCAGACCTGTAGTTTAAGAAAATAATTTTGGAGGCTTTGTGAAGAATGAATTAAGGAAGACAACTAAAGAGCAGGTCACAGGAAGATTGTAGGCTATGAGCTGCCTAGAAGCTAAATATTAGCTTATATTGTAAAGGGACTAAACAAAATAAAAGGTATAGAAATCTTAGCCTATATTAAAGAGTGTCCATATCAAGTGAAAGAATTTTGTGATTCAGACATTTCAGTCATGTCTGACTCTTTGGGACCCCATTTGGGGTTTTCTTGGCAAAGATACTAGAATGGTTTACCATTTCCTTCTCCAACTCATTTTACAGATGAGGAAACTGAGGTGAACAGGGTGAAGTGACTTGCCAAGGGTCAAATAGCCAGTAAGTATCTGAGGTCACATTTGAACTCAGGCCGTCCTGACTCCAGGCTGGCAGTTCTATTCATTGTGTCATGTAGCTGACCCAGAGGAAATAATAGTCCCACATGATTCTGCACTGGTCACATCAAAGCCAGAGTATCATTTTAGACCTCTCAAATTTACTCCAACATATTTTCCATGTTTCTATTTGTCTTTATCTGTCTTTATCTGTCTGTCTCTCTCTCCTCCCTCCTACTCTCTCTACTAACTCCTTTACTTATGCTCAGGTCTCCCCTATCCTAAAAAAAACCCCAAAATACACTTCCTCAAACTATCATCCCATCCCTCTCCTAACTTTCAATGTCAGATCTTTTTAGACTACTGTTCTCTTTACCTCCTGTACTTATGAAGTTGATTTTGGGAACTCAAGTATAAGACATTTATTCCTATGACATTTCATCTTACTAGATTTAGTCTAATGTTTTAGATTGCCAAGATCTTTATGAATCTTGACTCTGTCATTTAAGTTGTTAGCTGCCACTACCAGATTTTTGTCATCTGCAAATTTGATGACCATGCCATATTACTTGGGAAAGGAATAAGCATTTATATAGCACCTGCTATGCTTCAGGCTATATCCTAAGTGCTTTAAAATAAATATTACCTGATTTGGTTCTCATAACAACTGGCAGTAGGGGTGTGGGGATATGTGTGTGGGGGGTGTTTTTATCTCCATTTTACAAAAGAGAAAACTGAGGCAAACAAAGCTTAAGTGACTTGTCAAGGTTCACACACCTAGTAAATAGCTCAGGCTAGATTAGAACTAAGTTCTTCCTTATTCTAGCCCCAAAGCTCTATTCACTGCACCACCTAGCTGCCTCTAAACAACATACATTGTAAGAGTTTAGATTTGTTCTGACTGGCCCAGAGGGTAAAACTGAGAACAACAAATGCCAAATACAAAGTGGCAGGTATAACAAAATATTTGATATAAGGAAAATGTTTCTGACAACTACAACTGGACGATGACTTGTTGGAAATACTGTAGAAAGTTGGTCACACTAGGTGGCCTCTGAGTCCCTTACTTTATCATTCTGTAATCGAGACATGTAGATGAAAAGGAGTATTCGGGGATATAAGGGGAAAGCCAGGAAAGTGCAATGTAATGCAAGTCAAAGGATTCTTTTTCCTATTTGAGTCCCCATGTAGGTGTCTATGACAACTGGCTTGTAATATTGCACATATTATAAATAGCACAGTCTGTGGGCAGCAGCAGAAAAACAACAACACATCAGTTTTAATTGCTAATGGGTGTCTGGCCCAACCCACCACCACAGTTCTTAGAGCTGCATAGTTCAGTCCAGAGAACACCCCCACAGCATACCTCCTTTGGGTAGCAACAGCCAGTACAGAATGTTTTCTATTCTTCACACTGACTTCTCCTCACCTCCTCTCTTCTCCAAACATAGTCTGGGGAAGGAGGTTACATTTCTTTTGTATAAAAACACAGTATGTTTTTAATTACCCTGGAGGACCCACATTCTTGTATTTGCCCACCTTCTGCAAGGTCTCATGAGGTGAACGTAGACACCCCAGTTACATTTTTTTATTCTGCATTGATTCAGCAAACATTAGACAACACCATGATAACTTTTTTTTTCTTTGCTCTTCACTTGTCTTCCATTTTAATGCCTCTTTCTTCCTGTGTTCCAACTCTTTCCTAGGTACCTTCTCACTCTGATAGCTATACACTTTTAATCCTTGACCCTAAAATGTTAACTGATTAATTGAGGTGTGATCCCTTTCATAAGCATTGTCAGGAGGTTCCACTCATTTCTTTCCTTTTATTTGCTTTCAATCATTGTGGCTACCACTGATTTGGTGGTTCTAGGAAGGACTTCACTACCAAACATGCTGACAGGCTGTGACATGCAGCTTCTGCTCCAAAACAGCTTCTGGAGAAGGGAAATGAGCTTTCCAGTAATGGCCATGCTCAAGTTTAAGGGAAAAAAAATAAAAAGAAACATGGTTTTTTGAAAGGTTGCTAATTCTTGGGCCAGGTATGTTGTCAGGAGTTATAATGCTACCAGATACAATAAAGAATTGTTTTGTTAAAGATATATTTGTTCTCATTCTTGTTCTTTAAAAACTCAAGCTTTCTTCATTGTAGTAAAGTAAATGATTATTAAACTTGGGGAATGTTATATAAAGAAGAATAACAAAAGAAACATGTTAGGGAAATGGATCATCCTGGTCTATTATAGTTGTTTTCTTTCTTGGAATAGTTTTGACAAAAAATGCAGACAAACCAGTAAGAAATATAAGCCAAATCCAAACAAATTGGGGGGTAGAGCCAAGATGGAAGCAGCAACACAGTTGAACTCTCTGAACATTCTCCTCCAAACAACTTTAAAAAGAAGCTTCAAATAGATTTTGGAGCAGCAGAGGCCACAAAATGTCAGGGTGAGAATTTTTCTGGCCTAAGAAAACTGAGGAGGTCAGAAGGAGAGGTCTGTGACACTGAGGTATAGTGCATCCAGAATGCATGCATGCAGTGGCACAACAGTGGAGTGGGTACAACAGCAGCAGATTTGGGAGCTCTTAGCCCAGAGATTATAAGGGAGTCAGACAAATGATCAGAAAGAGATTACAGGTGACCCACTGCTGGTACTGTGTGCAGCTGGTGCTAACTGACAACTCTATTACCCACAGGCAGTTCTGCATCACAGTTCCAGAGTGGAGAGGCACTCTTGTGGTTAATTGCAAAGAAGCAGGGGCTCTGGTCTGTTCCACGGCTGAAAGAAGTACTAGGGCTTGTGGCTGGAGGAAAGCAAGGACCTGGTTATAGTTCTAGGGCCAAGAGGGGTGCTAGCACTTGTGGCTAAAGGGGTACAGTTGCCCTTCCTGGATAAAGACTGGAGTACAGGCTAGGAGAGCAGTGAACACACTTTTCCCCAGATCACACCATCTTTTGAAACAAGAGACTCACAGACTCCCAGAACTAGTTTGTAAACAGCATCACAAAAAAGTCTAAAGCTTGGGACAGTGCCACCCCACCCCCAAATGAGCAGAACCCAACTTTAACACACAGTTTAAAGTAAAGAAATAGGCTGGAAAAATGAGCAAACAATAACAACAAAAAGAACTTGACCATGAAAAGCTACTACAATGGAAGGGAAGACCAAAATACCAACTCAAAAGAAGACAATAATGATAAAACATCTACAAGCAAAGTCTCAAAGAACAAATTGATCCCAAGCTCAACTAGAATTCCTGGAAGAGTTAAAGAAAAAGATAAAGAGTGGTTGAGGAAAAAATAAGAAAAGAAATGAGAGTGATACAAGAAAATTATGAAAAGAGAATTAACTGCTTGGTAAAAGAGACACAAAAATAATATTGAAGAAAATAACACCTTAAAAAAAACTAAATTGCTCCAATGGCACAAAAATTCACCAAAGAAAATAACTCCTTATAAAGCAGACTAGACCAAATGGAAAAAGAGGCACAAAAGTTCACTGAAGAAAATACTTCCTTAAAAATTAGAATTGGGCGAATAGAAGCCAATGATTCCATGAGACATCAAGAAACAATAACAAAATCAAAAGAATGAAAAAATAGAAGAAAATGTGAAATATATCATCAGCAAAACAACTGACTTGGAAAATTGATCAAGGAAAGATAACTTAATAATTATTGGACTATCTGAAAGTCATGATCAAAAGAAAAAGGCCAAATGTCATATTTCAAGATATTATAAACAAAAACTACCCTGATATCTTAGATCCAGTGGACAAAATAGAAATTGAAAGAGTCCACTGATCACCTTCTGAAAGAGATCCCAACATGAAAACTTCCTGGAATATTATGGCCAGGAGTGGTGTCCTGAAAATGAGAGAGAATAAAGTATTAAGGAAGAGAGAGTGATCAATAGTGAAAACGGCTGCAAAGAGGTCAAAGAGAATGAGGATTGCAATAAGACCACTGAATCTAGCAACTAAAAAACCATTAGTAACTCTGGCAGTTTTAGTGGAACAATAATGCCAGAAACCAGATTGTAAGGAGTAAAGAAGAAAGTCAAAGGAAAGAAAGTGGAGGTGTCCATTATGGACAGCCTTTGCAAGGAGTTTAACAACAAATGGCAGAAGAGATATATAGGATGTGGGGGATGGAAGGATCAAGTGAAAGCTTGTTTGCTTTTTCAGGAGAGGGACAACATGGGCATGTTTGTAGGCAGTAGGAATTGGGCCAATAGAGAGTGAGAGATCAAAAATAAGTGAACGAGTGAAGATGACAGAAGGGGCAAGCTGTTAGAGGAGATGGGATGGAATAGGATCACATGAAGAAGTAGAGAAGTTAGCCTTGGTGAGGAGTAAGGACACTTCATCATGTGAGACGAGGGGATGGAAAAAGTGGCAGAAATGATTTGAGTAACAGATTACTAGATAAGCATTCAGCCATGTCATCCCTTACTCAACAAATTCCACTGGCTCCCAACCACCTCCAGGATCAAATATAAAATCCTCTCTGTGGTTTTCAAGGTCCTTCATAATCTGGTCCTTTCCTATTGTGCCAATCTTCTTATATACTTCACTCTCTTGTATGTATACACTATGATTTAGTGGATCTGTCCTTCCTATTCCTTGCCAAGACAGTTCATCTCCCATCTGTGCGTTTTAACTTGTTGTCCCCCAAGCCTGGAATGTTTTCTCTCCTTATCTTTTCCTACTGAATTCCCTGGCTTCCTTCAAGTTTCAGCTAGAATTCAACCTTCTTCAAGAAGCTTTCCCCAGTCCCCTTTAATGTTAATACTTTCCCTCTGCTAATTATCTCTGATTTGTACTTGCTGTATCTTGCTTGTGCATAGTCGTTTGCATGTTGTCTTCATCATTAGACATGAACTCCTTGAGCACAGTAACTGAGTTTTTTTTTTTAGTTTGTTTTTCTTTTTTTTGGGGGGGGGGGGTTGGTGTGTTTGTGTTTCTTTGTATCATCAGCACTTATCCCAGTGCTTAGCACATAGTAGGCATTTGTTAAATGTTTGTTGACTATGTAAGTTTGGGAAATTTACATCAAGGAAGCATCAGAAAAATGTTCCTCTCTACTTGATAATGATCATTTGTGTGGTTTTTTATGTAAAGAAGCAACAGGTTTGCAAGTTCAAACAAACTGAAATGTATGTGCATAATGGGGAAAGTATATGTGACAATGTTAGCTATGTAGTCACAGTTTGAAAAATTAAAATAAATGGAAAAAGAGACAATTTTGTTTTCATCTCTCATAACTTCTTTTTGGAAGTTTAGAGATCGAGCCTCCCAATACTATTTCCACCCTATGAAAAGGTTCCTGTTATGGAAAATGCATCATTATTGCTCTCTCCTATCTTTCTGGAGGCATTTTCACTGTAAGCCTTTCACTCTTGTTCCAATATTCTATTTCTGTATGTGTATCTTTTCTCTCTCATTAACCTTTGCCCTCTTTACCTCTCCTTCTGTGTTTGTGTTCTCTAATTTACTATTATAAGTAGTCTAAAAAATTCTTTGTTATAGGGGATGATTCTCTGCGGGAGGAGGGATATAAAAAAAATTGAGGTTGAGGGTCAGGGGAGATATAGGGAAATTATGTGATATAAAAACAAAAGATATCAATAAAAATTTATTTTTAAAATAGTTTGTTAAAAACTAAGTTCCTACCATTCACAGGTATGGTTAGAGGAAGAATTAAGTTTAAAAAAAGGAACAGAGGAGATCACAGAAGATAAAATATATTATTTCAATGATACAAAAACAAAAAAAACCTTTTGTACAAACAAAATTTATGTAGCTAAAATAAGGAAAACTAATAACTAGGGAAAATCTTGGTATCAAGTATCTCTGATAAGGGTCTGATACTCAAAATAAACAGAAAATCAATACAAATTTGTAAGATAAAAAGTCATACTCTGATGGATAAGTGGTCAGAAGATATTAACAAACAATTCTCAAAATAACTATTAGCAAATGCATGAAAGTTTGTCCAAATTGCTAATAAGAAAAATACAAACAAAACAAGTCTAGGATCACCTTACACTCAGCAAACTATCGAAAATGACAAAAGATAGAAACAATCAATTCTGAAAGAGTTGTGGAAAGAGACACACTAATACACTATTGCTTGAGTTATGAATCATCTCTTCTATTCTGGAAAGCAATTTGGAATGATGCTCAAACAAACAAGAAGCCCCAGCTGGAGCTTTCAGAAGAGCAGATCACAGGCAGCTGTGGTGTTTTCCAGAATTATCAACATATAAGAGCCAAAGACAAATAGAAAAGGTCAGTAGAACTTGGCTAAATTTCAGGGAGAGGGTCCAGCCAACTGCCTCCAGAGCTAGAAGCAGTCTGAAGTGGTGGCCCTGCTGCCACCTCCACCTGGCTGCTTTAGAAGCTCCCGGCCTGCAGATTGCAGGGGAGTCAAGCAATCATTCAGAGGCTAAGTGCTCTTGCCTTGAGCTGCCTGGATCAGGATAGTTGTCTTGGGTGGTGGTCCTAAGATGCGTTTTCAGTGAGCCAAAGCTGGTGAGGGCTGTAGAGACAGCCCCCTAATAGCTCCAGAAGCTGCAAAAACCCCAGCAATTTGGGACAGAGCTCTCCCCTCTGAAAGCAGATTTCTACTGAGCCCAAAAGTCAAGTAACTGACTGGCAACATGAGCAGGCAAAGGAAGCAAAGAAAGCTCAGCAATCCAACTATAGATTCCTTTTTTGGGGACAAAAAGGATC
>CM053586.1:249723857-249741388 GCA_028646515.1 Pseudochirops corinnae
TATGTCCATTGTAGAGATGTTCTGCGTAACTACACATGTACAGCCTGTATTGAATTGCTTGTCTTTCCAGCGGAAGTGGGTGACAAGGGAGGAAGGGAAAGAATCTAGAATTTAAAGTTCTAAAATCATATGTTAAATATATATACATATATATATATATAATTATTATTATTTACACAACTGGGACATAAGATATACAGGCACTGGGAGAGGGAGATCCATCTTGCTCTACCAGAAAGTCAGAGGGGTGATGGGGCAGGATATAGGAGAGAGCAGATTGGGGGAAGGGATATACAGTAGGATCGCTGTTTTGGGGGGGTGGGTAGGGGAAAGATGGGGAGAAAATTTGTAACTCAAAATCTTGTGGAAATAAATGATGTAAATTAAAAATAAACAAAAGCTAATTTAAAAAAAAGGAGTATAAGTTTTTGGGCACAATTTACTAAGATATACTTTTATCAAAGCTAAAAGATTTCAGGTTCAGGAGTCATGGGTTATGTTTGAAAGAGTAGAATATCTCTGAAAAAAGTTTTGCTAACATTATTCCTTATCTGTTCCTCACTTTTTCTAATTTGTACCATGATACTGCCAATCAAAAAAGCCTTTTTTTTTTATAAAGAATTTTATTTCTTCTATATTTTTGGTGGTCCTAGTGTTTCAGTCCAGTTGGTTATCCAGTCCAATCAATTCCAAATTAGCATTATCTTTTGCATCTATTCTTTTCTCTTCTCTCCCATCATCTCTCACCACTATTATAATAACATAACTGGTCTTCCCACTACCAGTTTCTTCTATTTCCAATCCTTCTCTACTCTGATAGATTTGTGATTTCTTCAATAGATATTTCCTTCAACAAGTCCTCTTATGCTCTGTGACTTTTATCCACACCCTCCTCTAAATCCTCTACAGGTGGTCCACTTAATGGACCTCTACATCTGCTGACATTATGTAGCTACAAAACTGAGTACAATATTGAGCCATTTGTTAACTCTAACCCTTAGTAAATGACCAGCCCTTTTACTTTTCTGATCATACCTATCTTTGATCATTTTAAATTTATTACTTATATATAATTATTTTTCTGGAAATGTGATACAGGCCATTTCTAACTACTATCGTCTTTTGGATGACATACAATTTTGATTCTTTGGAGATTAAAATATTCAATGATTCACATCCATATAGGCTCTCCCCAAAAATACTGTTGTTAAAAAAAAGTTTTATTTTAGTAAAAAGCCTAGGATATTATTAAAAGCTCTACATAATTTCCCAAATATTATACAATCTAACCTGCCTTCTTTCTTCCTTTCAATTCTGAGGCTAATCCATTAATCACCCATAGTGGCTTCAAAGATATATTCATTAATCGACCAACTTTATGGGCTGTCCAACCAATTGTATAATGTAGCTTGAATATTTCAATATTTCACTCATTTGGTTTTGGGAACAAAATGTTTTGCATTATTATAAATTTCATTTAGTATAGCTGCAGTAATTCAGGGATTGGGTACCATTAGTCCACAGCAAACATCTTCACATTGGTGCAAAAATAATCTTCCTATTTTTCTGACAAGTCACTTTCTGGCTCAAAATTCTTCAATGTTTCCCTATTGCCTATAATTAAGAAGAAAAATTTCCTTGGCTTGACACTGAAGGCCTTAATAATCTGGCATCAACCTCCCGTTATGTCCCTATTTCTTTCACAGTCTACATTCTAGCCAAATTGAACTACACAACATTTCACCTCCCACTTCTGTGTCCTTACACAAATTATCTTCCATGACTGATTAATGTACTGCCTCCTCTTCTATGGCTTTCAAAATTCTTATCCTCCTTCAAGGTTCGGCTCAGGTACTACATCCTCAGGAAAGCCTTCCCCAATTCCCCAATTTTTCCCGCTCTCTCACTCTTCAAATCAATCAACAAATACGTATTAAGTATCTTCTGTGTCAAACACTAGGCACTAAGCAAACAAATACAATAAATGGTAAAATGTTTATTATCAAGGAGCTTACATTTTAGTGGGGACGACTAGGACTATACAATTATATGCTGAATAAAGAGAAAGCGAATAAATACAAAGTGGCTAAATAAAAGACTAATTGAGAAGGTCACTAACATTTGAGGGGATCAGAAAAGGCTTCATGTAGAAGGTAATGGTCATACAGATTCTTAAAGAACAAAAGGATCCTATGAAGTAGACATGAGAAGGGAGCGCATTTCATTCAAGGGGAACAGCCAGTACAAAGACACTGAAATCTCGAGATGGAATGTCTTCTGTGAGGAAAAGAGAGAAGGCCAATTTAGTTGGATCAAAGAGTGTATGAGGGGGTGTAATATAAAATGAGGCTGGAAAGACAGATTGGAGCAAGGTTATGAAATAAGCTCTATTCATAATGAACTTTCATTCTAACAGGGAGAACAGTATGTTTAAATATATACATTAAAACCAAAAATTTAATAAAAAGTAATTATAAGAAAGTTTGTGAGAGGGAAGGCTCTAGCAGTTATGGTGAGAAGGAAAAACTGCATGCAAACGATGGTTCCTGAATTGCATCTTAAACATATGGAGATGGGAGATACTATATCATGAGTGCAGAAGAAAGAAGGCCAATTTTGCTGGATCAAAGAGTACAAAAAGGAGGAATAGTGTCCAGTGAGGCTGGTAAGAATCAGTTGGAGCTAGACTGTATAGGAATATAAAAGCTAAAGAGTTTATATTTAGCCTAGAGGCAGCAGAAAGCAATGGCATTTATTGGGTAGAACAATAACATGGTTAGATTATCATTTACGGGAAATCACTTTGGCAGCCAATGTCTAGGATGTACTAAAGTTGTGAGACACTTGAAACAGAGAGATGAATCCATTGCAATAATCTAGGTGAAAGTTGATGAGGATTGATGAGGACCTGAACCAAGGGGGTTGTTTTGTGAGTAGAGAGAAAGGATTAGATGTGAGGGATGTTGTGGATGTAGAAATAGCAAGATTTCACAACTATATTGGGGAAGGAAGAGTGAAGAGTTGAAAATAACGCCACGGTTATAATCCTTATATTCAAATAATCTTATATCCATTCCTCTGTATAAATTCTGTACCACTGTGAGATCCTTTAAAGCAAACAATCTTATTTTCATCTTTGTATGCTCATTGCCTCGTTCAGTGCCTTTTCACATAGTTCAAGTTTAGTGTTTGTTGTTGAATTTGGTCCATAAGAACACACAATATAGTTAAACTAGATTGTATCTTCTTAGCAATCATAATAAGAGAAACATTCTAAATAGCAGTTACATTTAAAACACACTGATGCTTAATAAACTGCCACCTTTGGACACAGTTTAAAAAGAAAATTAGCAAGTGGTTCTAATAACACCACAAAGTCAAGAGTCCGTCTATGTTATTAAATTGAATGGATGACATTTCCCATACTGAAGAACATAAGTGTGATGGCGGTTAGCATCACATAAACACCCTGAAAATCTGCCAATGTTGACTATAAAAGATTGGAAATCAGCCCTAAAGACTAAAATGAATGATGTTTATGTGCTTCAGAAACCTTAAGAACATACTATAGGACTAGAGCTTTCAGCAGATGGAATCTGTTTCAGAAACAGATTGTGGAGGACTGAATTTTATTCATAAATTTTAATAGCAAAAACTGACCTCAGCCAGTCAAATTAGAGTTTATTCTTGTAAAACTAAAGTGTTTTTCAGAAAACTTGCAGAGATGAAAAGAAAAGGGTTGAAAAGGAATGAAAAACACAATAAAGCAAGTTCATTTACTGAACCAATATTAAGTGCCTTCTGTACTCAGAGTACTATACTAGGTCCCAGAGGAAACAAAAGAATAAAAGGTGGAGGTATAAACAAGGGAATACAAAGTATAAACAAAGATAAATAAATATAATGCCTATTATTTCCTTCCCAATCTTCCCCCTACCCTATCCTAATCCCCTGACAATTATTTACTCCTACTTAACTCAAGCCTCTGGTGAAATTCAGATCCTGGGAGTGGTTCCTAGCTAAACATATTTTCGAACTTTAAAAGTCATGTATCTATAAACCACTAGCTCTGTTGTTTAAGAAATATCATAGTATAATCATATGGACTATCTAATAACTTGCCTATTTTCTCAGATATAGAGGGAAACTTGGGGAAAGAACCTATATCCCAGATAAATATAACTACTGTTGTTGTTCAGTCACATCCTACTCTTCATGACCCCATGGATAAGACCATGATTTTCTCAGCAAAGATACTGGAATGGTTTGCCATTTCCTTCTCCAGTATGTCTCCATTCTACAACTGAGGAATTGAGGTAAATAGGAGCTAAGTGACTTGCTCAGGGTCACACAGCTAATAAGTGTCTGAGGTTAGATTTGAGCTCAAGAATATAAGTTTTCCTGATTCTAAGCACAGTGCTCTATCCACTGGTCTCCTAGCTGCCTCTTGGTTTTTTCAGGGAAGTCCTTATTTAAATAATAATAATAAAACAGTATAACTGATATCAATTTTATGGAAGTCTCCTGAAGAGTTCTTCAGGGATCAATTAGCTGTGTTATTTAACATATTTTATCAATGACTGAATAAAAGCATCGATGGCATGATTATCAGATTTGCAAATTACACAAAGTTAGGGAGAGTGAACACATTCAGTGCCAAGTCAGAATTCAAAATGGTCTTGTCAAATTAGAATACTGGACCAAATCTAGTAATAGGACACATAAGGAAAAATGGAAAGTCTTACAATCTGTAGAGGACCACAGGCCAGTGGGGCTCTGACCATGATGGCTGAATAAGTCCTCTCAGCTAAAGACCCTGCTACCAGGCCTGGATTGGTTCCCCACCCCCCAGAAAGGCTCACAGGCATGAGCCTGATGTCCCCGTGAGAAGTGTGGTATACACTCCCAGCTTGGCAACAGGGATGCTCGCAGTGTTCTCAGAGTAAAATACCATAGGTTGCAATGTAACACGAACTAAATAACTATAAGCCTTGGGCTCACACCATCCTGTTCTAGGGAGGTTAGGGAGGTTTGGAACATCCTGCCCAGTACTCACACCCTGATAACAAGGATAGAGTACATGGCCATCACGTATGAGACAAATGGGAACTAGGGCAATGGGGTAATCCCAAAGATAGTGGCTTATGATGACTATGCAGTTTTTCACTATATATACTGGACTCTTAGCTGAATAAAATTGGCTCAGTTTCCACCATCCTCAGAGTCCCATCTCATTCAAGATCGTTGCAAACTCTGGGTGACTCTTTCAAGTAACTATTTTTCACCTAACTTTTCCTTCTCAGTCCTGCTGCTGGTCAGCAGGTCTCCTCTAAAACTATCTCAGCAGCTCTACCACGGCATGGCAGAGTTCCCCTGAACTTGGCTTCCCACAACAATCGAGTTTCAAAAATCAAGTTCATCAATATCAGGTAGGAGAGTTATTATTGAATTCCCTAATTATCTCTAGAATCTAATATAAAGTTCTATTTTGGTTATTCAAAACCTGGTTTCTTCCTACCTTTCCAGTCTTCTCACACTTGGCTTTCCTCCACGTCATGAATTCTATAATCTACAAATGGCCCACTTGTCAAACAGAATATTCTATCTCCTGCTTCCATGCCATTACATTAACTGTCCCCCATAATTGAAATGTTCTGCCTTCTCACTCATGCCTCTTGGTTTCCCTAGCTTCCTTCACAACTCAAGGATCACCTTCTGCAGCAGTCCCTCTAGTTGCTAGTGACTTCCCTTCTTTCTCCCCCACCTGCAAAACAGATTGGACCAGATAGGCCCTGAGATTCCTTTCAAATCTGAAATTCTTATGAAATAAGGAGTTCTGGAAATCTTTTCTGTGGTAACTAGTAACTCAAGTTTATATACTGCTTTGTGACTTAGAATAGTTCTTTTCTCAGAGTGGGTAAACTGCAGCTCAGGGAGTAAACTTAATACTGTAGTTAATACTCAATAAAGCAAAGGATAGAGGACAACTAGGTGGTGAATATAGCCCAGCGCCTAGAGTCAGAAAGACCTGAGTTCAAATTTGGCTTCAGACACTTACTAGCTTTGTGATCCTGGGGCAAGTCACTTACCCATTTGCCTCAGTTTCCTCATCTTTAAAAAGAGCTGGAGAAGAAAATGGCAAACCACTCTAGCATCTTTGCTAAGAAAACCCCAAATCGGGTCACAGATCTGACAGAACACACCCACACCCACACACAAGGAATAGAACTCAGGCACTCTTATCTGAAATCCAGTGCCGTTTCTAACACTTGATGTTCTTAACCTTTTTTTGTGTAAGACCCTGTTGGTAGTCAGGTGAAACCTATGAACCCTTCACAGATTGTTTTCAAATCACTATTGAAAATGCTAAATTTCAGTTAGAGGTTAGTAAAAATAAAGATTTTTTTCCCCTTAAGTTCACTGATCCCCTGCATACATAGTCCATGGGTCACAGGTTAAAAACTCCTGCCCATTATCAACAAACCCTTATTTAGTATCTGCTATGGGCAGTAAACTGTACTAAATGGGTGTTACACAATTCTGAAAAAATAGCCCCTGTGTCTAGGGGTTTATAGACTAGTAGGGGATGACAATAATTGGAATTAGTAAAAACACAATACCTATTATTTGCATTTCAGAGTTACACACCAGAGTTCTAAGGGCGGTCAAATCAATCCTGGGATTCAGGGAAGGCTTCTTCGAAGAGGAGGGCGTTTAAGGGTCATCAGAGGCAAGGAGGTGCTGGGGCTAGAGATGACCTCAAAGCCAGAAGACCTTAGTTTAGTTCTGTCTGACGTATACTGGAGGTATGACCTTGGCAAATCTAACCTCTCAGTTCTCGGGACTATTAGGACTATAAATTGCAGACTACAGTATGCCAACCTGCATTGGTAGGAGTTCGCTATACAAAGGAAAATCAGAAGTCCGGGCCTCAGGCCTATCCGAGAGACTTGTATTTGGAAGAAAGTCTTCGAAATAATCCAGTTCAACCCCCTCATTTTGCAGATGAATAAAGGCCAGCTCACATGTTAAGTGGCTCTGTCAAGGTCCCTCTGCTTGCGGCTGCTTAGAAGCACATAAATGAGACTTCCCACAGGTTGAGGTTACTTCCTAAAAAGCACAATCCTTTTCCGGGCAGTATTTTATGATTTGAGCTTTCTAAAATACGTTCACCTTACATAAAGTCTCTTCCCTCCGTCCACCCCTACCATGTCCCCGCTCCAGGGCCCGAGGCCGCGTCTTAGCTCCGAAGCAGGGGGAGCCCAAGTAGAGGTAAACAGTTCAGATGTTCTGCCCAAGGTGGAAGTGAAGGGGAAACGGAAAATCACAGCGGTGAAACTGGGGGTAGGGACCCCACGGTAAGACCACCACACACGTCAACATTTCTAAGGCAAATAACATTTTTCTCGGTAATAACCTAGTCTGAGGTCAGCTAACCGGACCTCCAGACTAGCAACTTCCGGCCACAGCCGGAAATCACTCAGAGACGGGAGGGGAGCGAACACAGGAAAGCCCGCCCCCTTCGCCTAGAAGAGACGGTGGCTCGAAGGAGTCACGCCGGAAGGGCTAAGTGTTAGCCTCCAAGCGGGTAAGTTACCGTTCTTGAGATCGTTTTCTGATTGCGGTTGTGGCCCTTGGGTCCGCACAGACTCAGTCGCTGGAGAGAGGGCTTCCCTCCCTCAAGTAGACGGGCCCGTTCCCAGAGCCGTGTTTGTGGGCTGGGGAGGCAGCTTCCCAGGAAACCCAGTCCCGCTCTCGCTTTTGGAGGCGGGGCCGTCGGGCGGAAGCAGGAGGAAGAAGGTGGCCAGGTTCTTCTTATAGCCGAAGGTTGTCTTGTGGGGTCGGGGGTAGACGTCAAAAGTTTTACAAACTTTAAACCATTGTAGAGGGTTGGACTTGAGTCTGACAGACCCAAGTTCGAATCCTGACTCACACACACTCTGCGACCCCTCAGTCTGTTTCCACAACTTTAAATAGGGATGACAACAGTCCCTACCGCTCAGGCTTGTGAGTATCAAATGAAATCATATGTGTAAAGCGCTGTGGAAATGCTCATCCTTATTATCGGGGTAGGTAGATGAGTCGGAGTGCAGGGCCTGGAGTCTGAAGACCCGAGTTCAAATGCGGCCTCAGACACTTAACTCGCTGTGTAATCCTGGGCAAGAGCTTTAACCTCCATTTGCTTCAGTTTACTATGTTTACTAACAACAGACCTTACCTCACTCTGTTGTTGACAGGATTAAATGAAATAATATTTGTAAAGTGCCTTCAGGCATTTTCTGTCGTGGCCGACTCTGTGACCCTTTTTGGGATTTTCTTGGCAGAGATACTGGAGTGGTTTGCCATTTCCTTCTCCAGCTCATTTTACAGACGAGGAAACTGAGGCAAATAAGGTTAAGTGACTTGCCCAGGGTGGGTCACACAGCTAGTGTCTGAGGCCAGATTTGAACCTAGGAAAATGAGTCTTCCTGACTCCATGCCAAGCACCATCTAGCTGCAACAACTGTAAAATGTATGTGCCAGACACACAGGCTATATAAATGTTAAGGGGTGGCTGTAATAGTAGTAGCAGCAGCAGTTGTAGTAGCTGTAATTGTCTTAGTCATCCTTAGCTAAATATTTGTCTCTTGCTGTCAGGACTCAGGAAAAAGGTCAGGACTTGGAATCTTTCAGTCTGTAGTTACTTTCTTTAGGAATATTTCTTTGTCCCTTTCTGGTTGAATTTTGGCAAGAGTTGATGATGGGGGAGGGGATAAGATTTTTTTTCCCAGTTGATAGTTTCCCTTATTTTTACCTCCCTTTGCCTCATCTCTTCACTTATACTTTGCTTTTATTATTATCTCTAATCTGTCCACCCTAATAATTTTACTTATCTCCCTTCCCAATCTTGATCACCTAGTTAACCAATACAGATGTATAGGACAAAATCATTCCCTAATGGATAAATGGCGAAAAGATATGAATAAGAAATTCTCAATAAAAAAGAACCATAAACTATTAGCAAATGCATGAAAGATTGCTCCAAATTACTAATAAGAGACATGCAAATCAAAACAACTTTGAGGTTCACCTTATATTCAGCAAATTTTCAAAGGTGGCAAAAGAAGGAAACAGTCCATTCTGAAAGAGTCATGGAAAGACACACTAATGCACTATTGGTGAAGCTATGAATTGAACTTAAAGCCAGCTCAGTGCACTCTGGCTCCTTGGGATCATTTTTAGGCAGGAAGATTCTAATGGGAGTTTGCATTTTCTTCTTATATAGTGTAAGTTCCTTAATAAATGACTGGAGTCCCTTCAAATAGTGGTCCTTTTCTTCTGTGATAGAAGTAAAAATGACAGCACCTTCCATGAAAGAAAGGCAAGCTTGCTGGGGAGCTCGCGATGGTTACTGGAAGTGCTTGGATGAAAATACTGATGATGCCTCCAAATGTAAAACGTTAAGAAGCATTTTTGAATCGAGCTGCCCCCAACAGTGGGTAAGTAATGCTAGCATTTCCTTATCTTTTTATATAGATACGGAGACAAACTTTCATTTTTAATAAACATTATTTAGTACGGTACCTGTCACATAGTGAGCACTTCATAAATGAATATATTGTTGCTCATGTTTCTGAAATAAAGTATTTTGTGGTAGGGGGAAAAGCTTGCCAGTTCAAAAGACTTGGATTCACATTCCAAGTTTTGCAACTTTGTGACCCTGGATAAGTCACTTCACTTTTCAACCTTAGTTTTCTCATCCATAAAATAAAGCAACTTTAACTATATTATTTCTGAAATTCCACTCAGCTCTAAATTTGTGATTCTATTAACAGGATGAAGTTCTTCCCCCTTAACAGTGGCTGACCTTTGCATTATCTTTGGAAACAAGTACAAGCTCCTCTCTTTGACATTTAAAGCCATTTGCAACCTGGCTCTAATCAGCCTTCCTACCCTTATTCTTCATGCAGTCTTTGGTCCTGTCCAACTGACATTCTTCTTCATCAAATGTGATATTCTGTTCCCCAGCTCTTTGACTTTGTATTGGTTGTCCCCCATTCCCATGCACAGGCAATATACTACCTCCTTACCTTAAAATCTCAAGTTTTCTTCGGTGCTGTGCTCAAATACTACCTGAGGCCTTTCCTAACCCTCCCTATCCCCCAGCTCTTAGTGCCTTTCTCCCCAAATTACTTTGCATTTTTTATATATTTTAACAGATACTGATGAGTGTGCATATTGTCTTCCCTCAGTAGAGAGTAAGCTTCCTTGTGGCAGGAACTTTCACTTTTATTTTTTACTCTCCCAATGGGTAGTAAGAATTCAATAAATGCTTATTGGTTGGTATCTTTGCTATGTTATTCACTCTTGGTTTTATTACCTTGAATAGGGTAAGCACATATCAATTTACATGTACTTTCCTCACTTTCCCTCCTGTTAGAACTGAGCAGATGTTAAACATCAGGTTGTCCAATAAATTAATTTTGCAGATGCAGTAATGAAAGTCAACATGTATATTTGCCCAATTTGTAAAACTACCTGAATCAACTTATCATTTGTCCTGAAAGTTATACTTTCTTGATAATTGAGTCAATTTATCTTGTTTCTACCTTAGACCTTATTATCTTTCACTGGGACTACTGCATTAGCCTTTTAATTGGTGTCCCTGCTTCTAGCCTCTCCTCATTCCACAGCTGCCAGTGATTTTCCTTAAATGAAGATCTGACCATGTGACTACCCTTCTTAATCAATATCACTGATTCTCTATTGCCTCTAAGATAAAATAGAAACTCCCCTATTTGGCCTTTGAAGCCCTTCACAACCAGGTTCCAAATTATCTTAGCTTGTGTTATATTATAAATATTAGCTTGTGTTCTCCTTTTCACACTCAAGTATAACCAAACTAGCCTTATTGCTATCCCTCCCACATGACACTTTGTCTTCCTTCTGTACTTCTGCACTGGCTGTCCCCATTGGCTGGCAGGTACTCCCTTCTCACTCTACTTCTTCGAATCCTTTAGATCAACTCATTTTCTGCACAAAGCCTTCCCTGACTCCACCCACCACCTCCCCCCCCCCCAAAAAAAAACCCCAAACCTGTCAGGTCTTCCCCAGACTGACCTGTATTTTTTTTTAATTAACCTGCATACACTTTAATTAGTATTTATTAAATGCCAACTAAATATAAGTTTGGGCCTGCCCCCAGTCTTGATAAAAATATTAGCATAGTAGAGGTTATAAAGGATTCATAGCTGGTATGAGCCAGAGGATATTGAGTTTCACTTGACTTCTGACTTTGAAGTTAATCATCTAGTACTTGTTAAATGCCTACTATGTGCCATGTACTGTGCATGATCTCAGGGAGCTTACATTTTATTGAGACAACGTGTGCACCTATTCAACTGCAAGGTACAGAAGGAAAGTACTTGAGGCTGAGGGATTAGAAAAGACATGTTCAAGGTGGTGCTTCAGAAGATGTCTTTGAGAAAGTGAGGAGGGAGGAGTACCTTCTATAGGCAAGGGGAATGGCAAGTGCTCATACATCTAGATGGGAGAATGAGGATAGCAGGTAAGCAACAGAGATAAGGTCAGCTGGGGTGGACTACTTTGTGGTGAGTAAAATTTTTGAGACATAGGAGGTTGGTTGAAGCCAGGTTATGAAGAGCTTCAGAAAGCCAAACAGATTTCTCTTTGATCATAGAAGCACTAGCTACTGGAGTATAAAACCAGGGGTGACATAGTAAGACCTTTACTGTAGAAGGGATGGACAGTAGTGGGGAGAGACAAGGCAGAGAAAACAATATATAAAACAGATGTTCTTAACCTTGAAGCTGGGGAGGGGGGAATTTGTAGATAGAGTTGGGAGGCCCTCTGTGGGGCACATTTGTGAACTTAAATAGAAATGAATTACAACTTCATTTTCACAGACTTCTAGCTAAAATTTAGCTCCTCTCTCCCCCACTGGGATAGAGAGTTCCTTCTGATGAACTTCTAACAAAGCAGATCTTTTCTGCATCTTCTAGTCTTTGAAGTGCCTGAGTAGACTAAGTAAACAAGAGGACATGAGCGTCCACATCACTGTTAGAGATTGTAAGGAAGGAGGAGGGAGGGGGGTTAAAATAAGGGGTTTTGAGATGACGAGATAGGCCCTGGTCAGTTTTCTCAGTAAATGAAGAAGTCATGTTCTCAGCTGAGAGGATGAGAGTAGGGAAAGGTATAGGATGCTTGAGGAAAGAAGAGAAGGCTCAGAATAGCTCTGTGAGGAGTTATAAAGAGAATCAATTAGGGAGAAGTAAAGAGAAGCCTTGCTTCTGAGAAAACCCAGCTGAAGTGAGGTGATATCAATTTGTAGTATACCTAGTCAGCTTGGTTGTTACACTTCTTCCAACTCTGTTCAGTTATTCAGGGTTGAGGTTTGACAAGAGTTGAGAATGGGGACTGAGACAAGGGATCCAAGAGCTGAGTATGGTATGAAATTGAACTTAATTATGTGATTGAGATTGGAAAGAAAACTAAGTTTAAGAATGGAGTGGAAATTAGAGATAATATAGCTATCCCTTATACATTGCAGTCTCAATATATCATGGATCGGCATAAGAAATTAAATGGGAATTTTGTGGAAGCTGCAGATGACACAAAAAGTTTAGAAAGTCAGAAATGCATAAAATACATGGATAGTATTGTATAATATAGCCTATGACCAAATACTTAGCCCATATTTTACAATCAGGTACTATAACCACCACCCTCACCACCCCCCATCCTCCCCCAAAAGAGAGAAAAATTCAGACAGTTCTTCTCAAGTATGAAGGGAGGTCCAAAAACTTTTATGCAGATTTTTCAGATCATTGGGACATCACATGCCCCAAACCCTGGCAATGTGGAAGAGATAACTGTATTGAAGGTAAAGTATAGGTAGGGAGATGAGGTATGAGCAAAGGAGTGTCATATATGTACAATTTCTTCTTACAGATTTCCTGTTGAACAAACACTGTATACTTGTTAGTAGTTCACATCAGTTCTGCCTATTGTTTTATCAGGATAGATAAAAATCAGTGGGGTTTTTTTAATTTTATTTTAAGAGAAATTGCCATTTTGGCTTGTTATTAAAATGCTTCTTAATGAAAAGGAAAACTTCCTCCCTCCAAAGTCCTGTATATAAACAGATGTCATAATATTATTGAAAACAGCATAGCATAGTTTATAGAGCCAGAAAATCCTTGGTTCAGGTTCCACTTTTGATCTACACTAGATGTGCTGACCCCTGGAGCACTACTGGAAAGTCACCGTACCATAGGCAGCTCTTAAGCCTAGAAAAAGTACCAACCTGTATATGAGTTTCTTCATCTGGGACTTCCCAATACTATTTAAATAATAGCTTCAGTTCCAATGACTATTAATACCATTAAGAAAAACTGGCATTTTACTCTTAGAAGAGATCTTAGCAAGAAGTCATGGGTGCAGCCCCCTTATTTTGAGCCTAGGGAAGCTCAGGATCAAAGGGCTAAAGAGTTTGCTCAAGGTCACTCACTAACTTCATGGTAATCCTATACAGTCCTGGTTCCCAATCCAGTGATCTTTCCATTATATCACATTGACTTCTAGTATAGCTCTTAATAATACATTCTTTAAAAAGTTTTGATGCCTTTTGTTTTTATATGTAGCTAGATGACCCAGTGGATAGAACAAACGCTGACTGGGTCTGGAGTCAGGAAAAGCCAAGTTCAAATTTGGCCTCAGATATTTATGAGCTGTGCTACCCTAGGCAAATCATTTAACCTGTCTGCCTCGGTTTCCTCATCTGTAACATGGAGATAATCATAGCACCTACTTCCCAGGCCTGTTGTGAGGATAAAATAACTGCCAAATGTTTTGCAAACTGTAGAACACCCTACAAATGCTATTATTATTAATACCAGTCATTTCCCAACATACCCTCCTCTTATAACCAAAGAAAGCAATTAAAAAAAACCACTTGACAGACTGAATATGATATATGCAGCACCCTGTACCTGTGGTCTCTTATTTCTCTACTGAAGCAGAATTGTGCTTCCTCATCTGTTCTCTAGGACCAAGATTGGTCATTACAGTTAATCAGTTTGGCTGCCTTTTGGTTTTGTTTGCATCACTGTAGTCATTGTGTTTAATGTTCTAGTTGTTACAGTCCTCTGAATTCCTGTTTCTCATTTCTTAATGGCATAGTAGGATTGTTATATTCCTAAACATATAGTATCTAAGATGTAAATAAATTTATTGCCTTTTTTAGAAAGTTTTATAAAGAGGTAGACTATAGAAACATATTGCAAACAAGGAGTTCTGTGCTTTGTGAAGTATCTGTAATAGTTCCATGAGAGGTGCTGGTGTAGTAGAAAAAAATCATTGGAACTGGAATCAGAGGACTTGGGTTCAAAAGCCAGTTTTGCCAACTTTGTGACTTCTGGTACTTAACTTCTTTGGGCCTCAATTTCTCCATCTGTAATATAGGAGTGGGGCAATGGTAGTCATAGCAGATGAGATGCCCTCCTTCTCAAATCCCTTCACCATGTTCACATTTTGAAGCCTTTACACAATGGGAGGCCCCACTACACGGCCTTTACTTCACTGGTAGCTTTTTCTATCTTGGGAAGCACTGCCAAATTTTCACTATTAGTATAACCTTCAAGAGACCCCAAAGTCACCTCTATTTCACAATGAAACTTACACAAAATGAAATACATTTTGTATTAAAAAAATGTATTTAATATATTCAAATTAATGATTTAATATAGTTACTTTGGTGTAAAAGAAAGCAACTCATAATAATCAACAAGTTTTAAAACTAATAATTTTAATAGCAATAAGCAAGCATTAAGTTGTAAGAATGACATCTGTGCTTCTCCATTTTGGGAGAAGATAGTGTATTTAAAGTTAGATTGTATTTGGACACATTAATAACTTTGAATTGACTATTACAATCTCATATCCATTCAAGTTTTCTATCTTTTTTTCCCAGGTGGGGAGAAGAAACATGTACTTTCGTAGTGTCCTCATACTTTCTAGAAGACCTCTTGGTTATCAATCCTACATTTACTTAACTTTTTAAGTTATATTTATTAATAACAGCCTTATTGTAGGCTGCTTTCAGCTTAAAAAAGCTTGACCATATTCACCCTTTTAAATGAAATTTTAATTTTTTTTTTATGAAAATTTTTCCATTAAGTCATATTGATTTAGCATAATTAAGCTTGCTTCCAGCTGTAAATTTTGATTCTGAGATAGATAGATAGATATACATGCTATAGAAAGGTATTCAAATAATGATTCAATTTATTATAGGCTGCTTTTAAATCTTTGCTTGTTTTGCCATGCTGCATAGTGTCCTTTTTACTGTCTCCTTTAATTGTGTTCTCTTTCTAATAGATTAAACATTTTGATAAAAGAAGAGATTACTTAAAGTTCAAAGAAAAGTTTGAAGCGGGACAATTTGAGCCTTCAGAAAGAACAGCAACATCATAGTTTTTTGGGAAAATTTTTTTTTTTCACAAATGCTGAATGAAACTGTTCTTTGTGGACATCAGTAAATATTCCTTTGAATACCGACTTGCCTGAATTATGAAGTGTGACAGTTGGACTCAATTGTCAGCACAGCTCTCCTGCTCACAATACTGAAAATGATCAAGAATCCAACAGCGTTAGAATATTTAATTCATCCAGGGAATAACCTGAATAAAGTGGCATAGAACACTTAATTTGTATTGTGGAAGTGGCTTTTATTGTTCATTTTCATAACACAAAGTAAGCAAACATAAAAATGGTTTTTTTTCTTTTCCAGATGAGAACTACATTTGAATTTGCTAAAAGTGTTTTAGAATTGATGTTTTTAAGTGTTTATATATGGCACTGATATTTTACTTGAATGAAAACCTTGAAAGCAAACACTGTATGATACATTGTAAAATTTCAAAGGGACAGAGTTTATATTAGAGTTAGACTTTAAGTATTTTGCTCATGTGGTGGTTAATAAACAGTTAAATTTGTAAATATTTGTAAATAATCTAGTCTCTTAAGAAGATAGAAATCAAGAGGTCATGACTAAGGGCCACACTGCTTTTATTTCTAGTTAAACTGCCATGTTCCTGCATTTGTAAAATAGAAATATTGGACATTTATCATGATAAACTCAAGAGAAAAGGTATCAGCAAGCTTACTCTTGATTTATATTTCTCTATTCTTACTCTCACCTCTTTGTTTTCACAAGCAGTCCTAAAAGGATAACAGCACATGTAAAAACAAATTTAAAACACTTTTTTTTAAAATTCTGAGTTCCAGATTAGAATATAATACTGTTTAAGGCACAATAGAAGACACCTGGCAACAAAAGGCTGCAATTTTAATTCTCCTCAGTTGTCCTGTGACCTCACATTTTATTCTCTCAAGCTGGGTTTCTTTATCCAGAAAATTGGGAGATTGTCTGCCCTGCTCATCTCCCAGGGTTATTATAAAATTCAAATAATTAAAGAACTAGAGGCTGAAGGTAATTTAGAAGTAATTTAGTCCAAATCCTCCTTTTTACAGATGAGGGGATGGAGGCCCAGAGGTAGAATTTGAACCCAGGTTCCCTGACTCTCAGTCTAGCATACCACACACAGCTAATGTATGTGAAATAAGCTATAAAGATTCTACAAAGTTTCCCATCAATTGTACTGTATAATTCAGGTCTACCCTCTATATGTTCATATGTATATATAACTTTGATATCCTTTACTGGTTGGATTCTGATTTAAATAGGACCTCCTCCCTACTACCAACTCTGGTAATAACTGATGACTATCTCTAAGACTTCATATAGCACTTTTCAAACCCCTCTCATATAGGCATCATCATGTGTTTTGTATTATAGCTATCTCTATAAATGATGTGTCATCGTAATAGGTGGCAAGCTCTGTGAGGGCAAGGACTATGTCTATTTAGCCCTATCTAAACTCTTTATCACCCACTTTCCTAGAACAGGGCTGTGAACACTTCTAGAAGAGCTTAATAAATATTTCTTGAAATGAAATATGAATGAGAGAGCCATGATTTTATTAAAGAATAAACACAAAGTTACTTAAGTTATATTTAATATTTTAAACCAGTAAAATAAATATTCCACAAAAATCTTAATACAAAATTGTCCTCAATAAAAGTTTAGCCTATTCCATGAGTGCATATAGAGTTTAAAAATATATCTCAATAGCACCACTAAGTTCAGATAAGGCACAAAACTTTCTATTTTTGTAATTACTTTATATCTCTTTGCTTGATTATCTGTTGCCTAGTATACTCCCAAATTAGTAAAGCTCCACTCACATGAACATTAAGGGAGCGTATGATGCCATGTTGAGGAATTTCCACACACACATCCAAATGCTGAATCAGGTTTGCTGGGATTCCCTCACGCTCATTTCTGATGAGAAAAGGAAACAAAGGCAGCTTTTCATATAGTCACAATGAAACTAGAATACTAGATTTTAACATAGGCATGCAAGGAAAGCAATATAGAAACACATATAAAATAGAGGCAGTCCCAACTT
>CM053586.1:249741488-249757921 GCA_028646515.1 Pseudochirops corinnae
ATTGGGGGGGGGGGGGAAAGGAAGTACTAGACAAAAGGAAATTACCCCAGTAAGAGCAGAGATTTCTCAGGAAAACAGTATTCTGTTAAGTCTGAACTTTTGGCAGTTTGTTCCACACCTATAGTAGTATAGCCTTCTGTTTTTTTCTTCTGTAAGTAATCAACAAGCTGAAGTGGTTTTACCTAAAAATTTTTAAAATGAATGAAGATTTCAAACATTAGAAAATTTCACTGATAGCCCTTCATAGAGAAAAATCAATACCATAAAAATTTCAAGAAAAGTTTTCGTATATAAGACAAAAAGCTTTCTAGAAGAATACCATATGTAAGCCATATTTTGTTCATTAAATATACTAACATGTAAAAATGAATAGCTTTACAAGGAGTCTGACTTGTAAGGAGATAATTGGGTCACTTCAGTAAGACTGCACTAGGGCTAATAAAATACACTATAAATGAGGAAAGAGGAACTAAGTGGTGACTACCCGCTACAGGGTATTTTACGGTTGGCTTACTGTAAAGTTTCCACAGAAATGCTATTTAAAAACACACAAAAAGAACCTCTATAAAATATTCCAAATAAGATAATTACATAGTAAATTACTTTTTACTCACCTCCACCAGAGGAAGCCACTGTTCTGCAGAAACACTGAGATGCTGAAACTGCTTATCACTGATATAATGAAGACTTCCTACTACTAGAGCTGAGGCCCCAAATATTTCACAGGTCCGGCACAAACCTATAAAACCAAATTTAAAACAACAAAATTATGTATTTCTTCTTATAACATTAAGCTTACACAGACTTACTTTAATACTTTATGAATTTGTAATTTGCCCATATGGATATTCCCTCAATAATGTCAGTGACTACTCAACCATAACTATATTAGAAGTTGGCCTTTGCTGTGGCCAAAAAATATATCACCCTGCAGCCAAGCTGGTGATGAGCCTCTCTTTAACCTTAGCAGATAAGTTCAAATTAACATGTCTAAAAACTGAACACTCTTTCCCTTTAAACCCTCTTCCTAAAATTGCCTATTTCTGTCAAAGACATCACTCATCATTATTCTAGTGTCTCAGATTCTGGATGTCAGGACTTCTCACTTTCCATCAGCCTTCATGACCAATGAATTGCCAGGTCTTATTTCTACCTTCATAACATTTCTTTTATCCAAAAAACCATTCTCTCCATTCACATAGCTACTACTTAGTTCAAGTCTTCATCTCTTGCCTAGGGCCTCCTAATTGGTCTCCCAAGTCTTTCATCTTTCCTGTTTATCCTATACACTGCTGCCAAAGTGATTTTCCTTAACCACATATTTGACAATGCGATGCCCTACTCAATCAACTCCAGTGGCTTACTACTCCCTCTAGGTTGAAATATAAACTCATCTGTTTAGCTATCTTTCCAGTCTCACTGGACATTAGTCCTTCTTATCCTCTGCAATCCAATCAAACCAGCCTTCTCTCTTCCTCACTCAACATAGTCCCATCTCTCATCTTGCTTTTGTACTGGCTACCCCCCATGCCTGGAATGTACTCCTTTCTTACCTAAACCTGAGTTACTCTCTTCCTTTAAGCTACAGCTCAAGTACCATCTTCTGCATGAAACTTTTCCTGATCACAGTAGCTAGGGTCTTCCCTCCCAAACTACTTTATATTAAACAACTTTCGTTAACTTTATATTTTATTATGAATTGATCTCTACATTAGAATGTAAGCTCATTGGGAATAGGAAGTTTCATTCTTTTCACTTTTATCTCTAAGGGCTAGCACAGATCTTGGCAGAAAGACTAACTGATCACTAGGTACTTATCAAAGCTTTTCAAGGTTAGTGGTACCTTCATACTACTAGCATAGTACTTGAGAACCTTAAGTTATTTTCACACCATGATGAAAACTTTAGTGGAGAACTTGGGATGACAAATATTTTTAAATCTGTGACTAATGTAAAACAAGAATTAAAATGGGGAAGAAAAAGTTTCTAATTAAACTATCAGTGAGAAGAAAATAAAATTACAGTGAAATAATCCTTTTGTATTTTTTAGCGAGGCTGAAAGATACTATTTACAAGTAGCAGGGAAAGATAAACTGAGATATACTATATGTTATATTGTAGTAGTCCAAAAACCCCACCATAACCCTATCTGTTTTTCAGTCATCATGCATTTAAATGCCTACTATGTACTACTATGTATTACTATGTTAAATGCTAGGATACAAACAGAAAAGCAAAACAGCTCTTGCCCTTAGAAAGTTAACATTCACTAGCCTTCCGTTTTTTTCTTCTGTAAGTAATCAACAAGCTGAAGTGGTTTTACCTAAAAATTTTTAAAATAAATCAAGAATTCAAACATTAGAAAATTTCACCTATAGCCCTAATATGAATTAGAAAAACATATAGAACCACATTAGATAATATCATATAGAAGGGGGGGGGTATAAGGAGTGAGTACAGACTATACAAAATAGCTTGTGATGGGTTAGCAGAGGAGAATAACAGGTCCCAAGAAGCAGAGCTGAGGAGGGAGAACATTCCAGGAATGATGGATCCAGTTCATGCAAAAGCACCTCAGAGACAGAACATGATCTTATGTATAGGGAATAATCAACAGGACAATGTGGCTCAACTGAGAAGTGTGTAAGAGGGAGCAATGTGTCATCAGCCTGGGGGAAAAGTAGATCATGAAGAGTTTTATGTGCCAGAGATTCTGTTTTAAATATAAAGGAACCAGGGGAACCACTGAAGTTTCTTGAACAGAAGAGTGACATAATGAGACCTGTTCCTTAAAATATATCAATTTGGCAAATGGGTAGAGGATTGTAGAGTAGACATTTGAAGCAGGGAGCTCAATCAGGAAGCTATTGCACTAGTCCAGGTGAGAGCCCAGATTAGGGCACTGGGGTCTTAGATAGGAGAGATGCTACAGTGGTAGAAGAGAGAAGACTACTACTGACTGGATGTAAAAGTGAGTGGGGAGTCAAGAATGTCTCCTAAGTTCTTAGCTTATGTGACTAGAAGGACAGTGGTACCCTCAAGAAAAATAGGAAAATTAAGACGGTGAGTTTAGGGGGATATGTAATGAATTCTCCCTTGGATATGCTGAGTTTAGTGTGCTTAGTTTTCCTTAGATCTAGTTTTTCTAGTAATAAACTTTCTATTTTAGATATAACTCTTTTCTGAAATGTGCATGTGGAAACTTCCTTCTCCCATGCAACCTTAGTAACTGGCACCTGCCTGCCTGTTTATATCAGAGGTGGGAAACACAATTAGGAGATAACTGTGGCAAAATGAGGGGTCCCTGAGACCTTGTTCCTGCTCATGACCATAAAACTACTGACCCTCGCTGTTTCACTATTATCTCAGTAGTCAATCTGAGCTAGGTTACCCTAGTGTGTGTGCTGTCCTAATATGCATGTGATTTGTCAGCATACAACTTCTATTTTGAAGATGCTGGCTTCCAGATCCAGTGTCAGTGTGCTGCACCAGTCTTGGAGGTTATTGGGTGTTACAGAAGCAACAGCAAAAGCAAGAGTGATTATTTGGGGGGGAAAAAGGGTGATGATGGAGTAAGGGGAAAGAGGAGAAAGTGCTAGTTACTGTATGACTGAGGAAATGAGATACCAACAGTTACTTGCTACATTGATGAGTTGACTATAGCTTATATTCTGAGTATCAGGACTGAGGAGCAACTTCTCCAGAATACTATCCCTGAATTTCCTTCCTCCTCCCTGCCATGACCTGCAGACATCCAGCAACCACTCTGTATCTTTCCATTGTTGCCCTATGATAGCTTCTGTGTTTCCATCATAAGCCACAAACTTTTCCTTGTTTAGGGTCAACCATGCCAAATAAAGGCTTCTTGCTTTTGTAACACAACACTGACTTGTCTATTTTGAAAATGTTTTAACAGAGTAGGATAGATATTTTAATCTAAACAACACAAAAGCATACTGCAATTACTGAATTAAGAGGTTACTCTGGATCTTTTCCTTTCTCTCAAGGGGCAGATATCATCCATATAATACAAAGACATCAAATGTGTCATCTTTAATACTGGTAAATGTAACAAAAGCCAGTAAAAAATTTTAAGTTAGTAAAAATTGTCAAGGATGAGAGAGTCAAGAAACCTATCTATAAAACTATGATATTACCTCCTAAATTAGTTGGCTTATCAATTAGTGATGCTACTACAATCAATCTACTAATGGATTTTCCAAGCTTAGCAGCACGATCCTGAAATACCAAATCAAGTTCTAAATCAGGAACGTTATTTTTCCAAGGGATCATCTTCTTTTGAACATCAATCCATTCCGATTGGTTGTCTCCCTCAATTGAGTTGGAACCTGAGGAGAAAAAAAATCAAGATGATCTAAAATAATTGTTTGAACCAATATCATTAATGAATATTAACTGAAATTTTTTAAAATAAAATCCTGGCAAAAAATTGCAGCAATTTATTTTTTAAAAACTATTCACTAGATCTGATCAAGATAGATTTAAAGTGGGGATGCAAGAATGGTTCAAAATTGGGGAAGCAATACTATTATATCTTAAGAAATACAAAAACCACATAATTAGATGAACAAAATGCAAAAAAAAAAGCCTTTGACAAGGTACAATACATTTGTGCTAATGAACTCGTGGAATACATAATACATACTCATGGAAGGATGTTTTTTTAATATGGTAAAAAGTATCTGAAACTAAAAGCTAGTCTTATACGCACTGAAGAAATATTAAGAGCTTTCCCAATAAATATAGAAATAAAGTAAGAATGCTCCCTTTCCCTGATGTTATCTAATGTGGTTCTAAAAACATGAACAATAGCAAAAAGACAAGAAATAAAAGGCCTAAAGATTTCTGATGATATGATGGTTTACTTCAGGGAATCGGCAAAGAAACTAACTGAAACAATAGCTTCAGTAAAGTAATAATATACAAAATATACCCACAAAAATGAACATTTCCATACAGCAATAAAAGGGAATAACTGAAAGGTTAAGTCCCATTAAAAAAAATAACAAAATACATGAGTCAATTTAACAAAGTATTAATACAATCACAACCTATTCCTTAAAGAAATGAACTTAAATAACTGAAAGGATATTCACAGAAACTACTCCCTAAATTGATGTACATATTTAACACTTTGCCAATAAAACTACCATAGGTATATTTTATAGTTAGACAAAATAATGACAAAATGTATTTGGAGGATCAAGAAGATAAAAGAAAATAATTCTTAAAAGGGGAAATGAAAGAATAATAGCACTTCCTGACCTCAAACTATTTTATTAATTAGTATTCATCAAAACTATTTGGTACTGCTTTTAAAAAAAGGATGAATGAAATAGCCTTAAAAAAATGAAGAATTAAAAAATAACAATAACCCAGTGTGTGATAAAACCAGAAAACATAAATAAGGACCTTTGTAATTGACAACGATTTCTAGGAAAACTAGAAAACTGTCTGGAAGATTTTATGTAAAGAAAATAACTAAAACATCCATACCCATCGACCCAGAGATTCCACTGCAAGGTATATACAACAAAATAGCAGCTCTTGCAGTAGCAAGAAATTGGAAACAAAGCAGGTTCCTCTACACTGGAGAATGGCTAAACAAGTTGAGGTAGATGTATGCAGTGAAATGCTGTGCTGTAAAAAACAATGAAATAATGACTAGAGGAGAATAATTACACTTCTATGAACTGATGCAAGTGCAGTAAACAGAAGCAGAAAAACTACACAATGACCACAACATAAAAGGAAATAATAACAGAATAAATTAAATAGAAAGCTGTGAAATCATAACAATCAAACTTAGCTCTAAAGAGTGAGAAGGCAACTTTCTTTCTGGCAAAGATAGTGAGGAAATGGGTATAGAACACCATAGATAATGTCAAACTTTTTTTAATGTCTTTTGCTAATTGTATTGTTGGAGTTGTGAACTGGTTCAACCATTCCGGAGAACAATTTGGAACTATGTCTAAACTATGCATACCCTTTGACCCAGAAATACCACAACTAGGTCTGTATCACAAAAAAGATTTTTAAGAGGAGAAAAAAGACCTCTTTTAACAAAAATATGGCAGCTTGTAAAGAACTGGAAATCTAGGGGATGTCCATCAACTGATGAATGGCTGAACAAATTGTGGCATATGATTGTGACAGAACTCTACTATGCTATAAGAAATGACAAGCCAAAGCAGTTTCAAAAAAACCTGGCCAGACTTATATGAACTGATGCATAGAGAAGTGAGCAGAGGAACCAAGAGAACAGTGTACACAGTAAAAGCAATACTGTAAGGATGATCAACAGTGATCAAGACAACAATCCAAGACAATTTCAAAGGACTGCTGAACTCTGAAGGCAAACTGAAGCATACTTTTTAAAATTTATTTTTCTTGGAGTTTTTGTTGGGGGGTGGGGGGGGGGTCTGTTTTCCTTTGCAACATGGCTAATATGGAAATATGTTTTACATGACTTCACATGTATAATCAGTATCAAATTGCTTGCCTTCTCTAAAAAGGGGATGGAGGAGGGTGGGAGGGAGGGAATTTAGAACTCAAAAATATTTTTAAATGAATGTTAAATTTTTTTTTACACAGAATTGTAAAATATCTAAATGAAATAAATAAAAATATATTTTTAAAAATGTTTTATTAGTTCATCCAAATTTTAAGTCAATGTTTAACATTTCCCCTCTTTTTTATTTTTAGTTTTAAGGGATAGATCTCTGAAAAGAAAAGAGAGGGGGGCACACTGGGAAATGCAGGTGATGTTAAACCAAAAGGTACCCATAAAGTCTATCAGAGTTGTATTTTTAACATTAATTCAATATGCTTCTAAATACAGGTGTACTTCAATTACTGTGTCCTGGAAAAGGCTCTCATAAATCTTCATTTTATACATACTTAGGTAACTGGCTACTTCAAAGCACAATAGGTCCCTTTGCTCAGTAAAGAAACTTTCGAAATAGAAATAATCCATTGTACAGGTTACATTCAAATTTTTTATATAGATTTTATTAAAGTAGGACATATCTATTGTCTTTAATCTATCCTATTATAATATTCTAGCCTCTGCAAGGTTAGAATAAAGAAGCAAAGCTGTAAAAATCTTCAGGAGGTAGTTCATTCTTTCAGACAAGAGTCCACAGAAATGAACTTTCTTGAATATAACTTACCTTTATAGAGCATTTTTATGATTACTAGGTTTATACGCACATATACACATATGCATGCACAAATGTGTACATACATGTGTGCGCATGGATGTGTGCATGTGTGTACACATTACACACATGTGTACATGTAGCTATATACATATGTGCATACACACATATATGTCTTATGATGTGTTCCAGTATGTCTTTCCTCACATTCCTGTTAACTTTCTATTCTGACTTAGTGCTTTGCTGCTCTATGTAATTTAGATTGTGTGGTAGGAATTATGCCTAAACCTACCTTCAACATTTTATCATGTTAAAGGCCCTCAATGAATGTCAAATTATAACAATTTTTAAAACAAAAGCCAATGGATTTAACTGAACATTGAAGGGTTCTACTTATAGGCTGTGACATTATGGATTCTGTATTTACTAAAATTCAGATATCTACCTTAAAATATCTTTTCCCTAAATAGAAAATTAAAATCCACTGGCATAGGGAGGTGAAAAAAATCCAGATACTTTTATTAATTAGCAAATCATTAAGATGGAGCCAAAACAACAGTAAAAAGAAGGCAAAAATAACCACATTTTACCTATATCTTGCTGAGACCAGTCACCTGGTTTTAGTTCACAAAGTTCAGTTTGAGAAAGGTACCACTGAAATGCTGAATCTATCGGAATGTCAGTGAATTTTATGAATTTACTAATGGTGATCCATTCATCTTCAACAAGTTCTGAAAGGCGTGGAAAGGCATGAAATATGGTCTGAAAAAGACAATTGTTCAAAAATTTTAATTTCTTTCCGTAAGCAAACAAATGGAAAGCATTAATAAACAAACAGCTCTATGAATTTCTCTGGTCAACTTAATTAACTATGTAGTATGCCAGACTATAAGCATACTATAAACACACACACACACACACACACACACACACACACACACACACACAGAGTATACTATTTTAGCCTTGTTACAGACATTTAACTCACAGAATTTATATGAAGAATGGAAAGAAAAGGAAAAAAAACCCATGAGACTGTAGGAGAAAAGGGTCAAAGAATGATAAACAAGGGAGTTAATCCAGCCAGGCCACAAGAATACTGATTAAAGATAGTGATAAAGTGAATCCTTGATAAATATATCAAAGCATTGTGGACTTGAAAGAAC
The DNA here is from genome assembly GCA_028646515.1 of Pseudochirops corinnae. Lineage (NCBI taxonomy): Eukaryota > Metazoa > Chordata > Mammalia > Diprotodontia > Pseudocheiridae > Pseudochirops > Pseudochirops corinnae. Next base: position 249,749,836 of record CM053586.1, read on the forward strand.
ATAGAGCTGAGAATATTGTTCTTGTTGTTGCTATTTAATACTTCCTATTTTTAATAACAGAACTAAAACTGGACCAATATTTCCAATAATTAAAACCAAAAATATGTACCATTCCACATACTGGTGAATTTAAAAATATGGGCCAACTATAAGTAATGTAAATTTACAAACATTAAATAAATAACATGTTAAGATACTTTAGCTTATAGATACTTTTGAACTATTTAAGGGAAAATACAAAAGTGAAAGGTTTAAAATTTAAAACTAGAGTATTACTATTGTAAGTTTTTAAAATTAGAAAAATCACGCACTTATATATCATTTTTTTGGTGTTTTGTACTGTGTTGTCATTTGTTTTCAAAAACAATGTTGGGGGTGGGGTTTGTTTCCTGTTTTTAAAATGATATAAACAAAATTCCACTACTATCAAATAATTTACTATATATAATTTTTGCTCTAGAATTTCAGCCAATCAGAAACAGAGAAGTGAAGTGAAGGGGCCAAGTTGGCCCAAGTTCCAGGAAACCGCGCCCCCACAAAAGGAACAGGAAAGACCTGGGGCCTCTAGCAAAACACCAGGTGCAGGATGTTTATGCAAGTCTGTATCCTGATTTTTTTCTTTCTGATATGTTTGTGGTTTCCTGATATGTTTATGGTTTCCTGATATGTGTATGGTTTTTGCCTTTAAATACCCTGCTTACACCGCCGCTCGGGGCAGATCCCAGGGCTAGACTCCGGGGCTATCGCCGGCCAGCTAATAAATGCTCCTTAATTCATTCAAATTGGCTATCTCCGTTTCTTCTTATTCGGTGTCCATTTCATTTGGAGGTTCCACCGAGATAGGCCTTTGGCCTCTGGCCGGGATAGGTAAGGGCATGGTGCCCAGGAGGGCCACTTCCCTGAAGGGTCGTGTGCGAACTGGGACCGTCACCCCTCTGCCCGGCAACTGTTCTGAGAAACAGAACCCTTAGGAGGCTCTGTGGGTTATAGACAGGGTGGCCACCAGTCTGTATTTCTGTTTTTTTTTTACCGGCCTGCTATTTCCCCAAACTCCTGAGGTCCAAATTGTTCTCTAAAAAAAAATTTTTTTGACCAGAGCTTCTGATTTCTGTTCTGTATCTGGTGAGTACTCTCTGTCGTGAGTGCACAGGGCCTGATGCAGCAAAATCCTGTCCTCACTGCCTCGCTGTGGGATGCCGGTCGCGAGTGCCTATTACAGTTATCCTCCCTCACAAGATGCTTTCTGGGGAGGTTTGTGTCTGTGTCAGCTCTCTCCTGTTCGCTTTCTGTGTCTTGTTATTCCACTTTCTGTCTCTTAACTGTTTTCTGTGTTCGGATTTCAACTTAGCTGTCAAAATGGGACAGACCCTTTCTCATACCCCTTCCCCTCCATTGTACCTGGTCCTTAAGGATTTCTCCACCTTCCCGGAGGCCTGCTAATTCCTCTGGCCTTATCGTGAATAAAGTTGTCCTTTCCCGTCTGTGCCGGGAAGATTAGCTAGACCTGAAAGTCGGTTGGCCTCCGGAAGGTTCTTTTAACCTCCTCCTTATCAGTAAGGTCCGGGAGATAGTTGTGGGGCCTGGTGGACCCCCCCCCCCCAGATTCCTTACATCCTCACCTGGCTGGACTACGCCATCCTACACCGCCCCCACCTCCCCCAGTCCAGGTCCAGGTGGTGGCAAAAGTCCAGCCCCCGTCAAAACCTGATAAACCACCTCCTCCGTACCTTGTCTTACCTTCTCCTGAGACTTGGGAAGACATTCTGGGGGCTCCCCTTCCCCGTCGGTGCCGCCGCCGCCGTGTCCGCTCCGGCCCTTGCCGTCAGTTCCCCCTTCCATGGACCCCTTGGGTCCTCCCCGTGCTCAGGGAGGGGCGCCTTGTGGTCCGGACCCACCTGGTGGCCACAGCCCCCAGCATGACACAGGGCAAGCATGGGCACCAGGCGGGGCCTCCCCGGGTTGGGGTGGGGCTGGGCACGGGGCCCCGGTGGCCAGGATGCTGGGGACGGGGGACCACGGTGCTGGCCGCCCTGGGCCTGGCACTGGCGGTGGGCCTGGGCTTGTCGTGGCGCGGGGTCCTGGCATGGCAGCAGGCGAGGCGCGCTGTCACCGCATGTCTGTTTCGGCGTGGAGACATGCGGCCCGCGTGCATTGGTGACCAGCCTGATGTGGTTGCAGCCCCAGGGGTGCCGGGCCAGCTCCGGCACATGTGTAGGCAGGGCGACGGCATGGGCCCCTATGGCTGGGAGCTGCACGACGGGGTCAGCTTCAGGGGGCAGCAGCTGCACGACGGCCCCCTCCTCCTCAACACCGAGTTTGTGAAGAGGCCCGGCGGCAGCCACGGCAGGGACTGGAGCTGGAGAATCACGGGCGAGCCTCAAACCCCAAAGGGCTCTGTGTCTCCTCTGCTCTCTTCGTTCTTCTATGTGGCCACTTATGGGCAGGGAACACTGAGGCCAGATCCTGGGACTGGAGGAGGGGCCACTGAATGGCATTCATGGCCACACTGAGGAGACTGGTGACTTCCAGCTCATCCTTCTTCCTCCTACCCATGCCAAAGGGACAGCCTTGAAATATGGCAGCTATAATGTTCTCTGGATGCCCAGCCCAGGGCTGCAGTTGTTGACAGAAGCTGTGAAGAGCAGTCTAAATAGATGGTTCCAGCACCGGCCCCCTGGGGGTTCCCCAGAGCGATACCTGGGCCTGCCTGGATCCCCTCAGTGGGAAGGGGAAAGCCCCCAATCAGGCCACAAGGTACAAGGACAGATTGTGGTACAGCAGCTGACACTCAAGCCCCCCTTCTGAGTTGAGCTGGTTTTTGAATCAGGAAGTGTGGGCTTGGGAAAATCCCGTCCTGGAGGTCGTCTAGCTGGACCTGTGTTGTCTCAGGCCCTGGATACCCATGCCACAGCCTTCACACACCGATTTGAGAAGATCTTCGGGCTTGGAGCACAGGGCCTGAGTTCAGAAGAACAGGCACTGGGCCAAGCAGCCCTAAGTGGGCTCCTGGGAGGCTTTGGCTATTTCTATGGACAGGGCCTGATGTTACCAGATCCTGGGGATGAAGGGCCTGAGGATCCAGCTGCAATCCCATCCCTTTTCCCTCTAGCCCCACTTTTCACAGCTGTTCCCTCAAGATTGTTCTTCCCTCGTGGCTTTCTGTGGGATGAAGGTTTCCACCAGCTTGTTGTACAGCAATGGGAGCCACGTTTGACTCAGGAGGCCCTGCGCCACTGGCTTGGTCTGCTTAATGCTGATGGTTGGATTGGACAAGAGCAGGTGCTGAGAGTTGAGGCCAGGGCCCACGTTCCCCCACCTTTCCTGGTACAGAAGGCAGCTCATGCCAACCCCCCCATACTCATCTCCTTCCTCTCTACGGCAACCCCTGTCAGAATTCGGCAGTACCCCCTAAGCCGGGCGGCGCTTCTGGGAATAAAACCCCACACTGCTCAACTCTTAAAGGCGGGAATCCTCAGACCCTGTCAAAACCCCTGGAATACGCCCCTCATTCTGGTCAAGAAACTCGGGACTGGTGACTTCTGCCCTGCACAAGACCTCTGGGAGGTTAATTCACGGGTTGAGACCCTGCACCCCACGGTTCCCAACCCCCCTACACTCTCTTATCTTCTCTGGACCCTGACAAGCCCTGGTATACGGTCTTGGACCCGAAAGATGCTTTCTTCTCCATCCCTCTGGCTCCTGTTAGCCAGCCCTTGTTTGCTTTCACTTGGACTGACCCTGATGCCGGATCCTCTTCCCAACCTGACTCAAGAATTCACCCACCCTGTTCGGGGCTGCCCTTGACAGTGATCTCTTGCCATTCCAAGTTGAGAACTCAGATGTGACACTCCTTCAATATGTGGATGCAGCGTCGTCTGAGGAACGGTGTTTACAGGCCACCCGCCGGCTCCTCCAGCTCTTGCATCAAGATGGTTACCGAGTGTCGGGTAAGAAAGCTCAGCTCTGCTCCAGTTCTGTGACTTACCTTGGTTTTAGTCTATCTGACGGACAGCATTTTCTCTCTCGGGCCCGAGTGGCCAACATACTGTCAATACTGGTCCCTTCTACACGCAGAAGCCTGCGTGAATTCCTGGGAATGGCCAGGTATTGTCGCCTTTGGATACTCGGTTTTGCCGAGATTGCCCAGCCACTCTACTCGGTTCTCTCAGGACCCACTACTGACTTTCGCTGGGGGCTTGACCAGCAGTTCGCCTTTGACTCTCTCAAAGCTGCCCTTGCTAGCTCCCCGACCTTTGTTTTGCCAGACTTATCCAAACTCTTTCACCTGCATGTGCATGAGGCCGCAGCCACTGCAAAAGGGATGCTGACCCATCCCCTCGGACCTTGGAGAACACCTGTGGCCTATCTCTCCAGACATCTTGATTCGGTGGCGTCTGGATGGCCTCCCTGTCTGTGCCTGGTGGCGGCTGTGGCTATGCTGGTGAAGGAGGCTTCCAAGTTGACTTCCTGCCAGCCTCTTCTGATTCTCGCCTCACACAATCTTGAACAGCTTCTACACTCGCCTCCCTCCAGATGGATCTCCAATGCTCGCTTGACACACTATCAGTCCCTCCTTCTAGATGAGTCCCGTGTTAGATTTGCGCCACCGGTAGCCTTGAATCCGGCCTCGCTACTGCCGGACCCAAGCCCTGAACCGCCTCTTCGTGACTGCCTTGACCTCCTGGACTCCATACACACCTCTCATCCCGGCCTGTTAGATGTTCCTCTCACTAGCCCGGACCTTGTTCTCTTTACGGATGGGAGCAGTTTCATTTCAAACGGGGTCCGAAAAGCCAGAGCAGCGGTAGTGTCTCCCTCGGGCATCCTGTGGGACGCCTCTCTTCCGCGAGGTACTTCGGCCCAAAGGGCCAAACTTATTGCCCTCACTAAGGCTCTCCAGTTGGCGAAGCGTAAGAAGATCAACATTTTTACTGACAGCAGATATGCTTTTGCCACGGTGCATGTCCATAGATATGTTTATCAACAAAGAGGTCTTTTGACTTCTGCTGGCAAAGAGGTGAGGAATCGGGAACAAATACAATCCCTTCTGGAAGCAGTGTGGTTGCCAAAGGAGGTTGCTGTAGTGCATGTATCGGCCCACACAGGAGGAAGGGATAAAGTATCCCTGGGGAATGCGGCAGCAGATGCGGCGGCAAAGAAGGCGGCCCTCCGAGAACCGACATAGGCCCTGATACTTGAGCCCTGCACAGACTGGAATGCTTTGCCACCCCACCCCACTTACGCTCCCGAAGACCAGGTGGTTAAGGAGGATGACCAAGGCTGGCGAAGGACTTCTGAAGGGAAGCTGATCCTGCCCCGACCCATGGTACTTCCTCCTTCTAATGAATCTGCACGAGTTAACTCACTTGGGAGCCACCCGGCTCTATGAACTGGTCCGGAACCACTTCTCCAACCCAGAGCTGAAACAAGCGGCGGAGGCAGTCGCTCAACGGTGTGTGACCTGTGCGCGCATTAATCCAGCCTCGCCTACCAAAGTCCTGGCATAACGACCTAGAGGCACATTCCCATGAGACCAATGGGAGATAGATTTCACAGATATGGAACATTGAGTAAATGGATTTCGATACCTGCTAGTCTTTCTGGACACTTTCACTGGATGGGTTGAAGCTTTCCCCACCAAAAGTGAAACCACTGGAATCATGGCAAAGAAACTGTTTTTCAAAATCCTCCCAAGATTCGGCCTTCCAGTATCTATTGGCTCAGATAACGGCCCTGCATTTGCCTCCTCCATAATTCAGTCTCTGTCTCAAATTCTGGGGATAAGATGGAAATTGCATTGCGCCTGTGGGCCCCAGGGTTCGGGTTGGTGGAGAGTATGAGTGGAACCCTGAGGGAATACATAGCGAGGCTTGGGATTGAGGCTGGCGACAATTGGGTGGGCCTCCTTCCCTTCGTCCTCCTGCATGCACGCTGTGCCCAATTCCCTCTCCCTCTCCCTCTCTCTCTCTCTCTCTCTCTCTCTCTCCCTCCCTCTCTCTCTCTCTCTCTCTCTCTCTCTCTCTCTCCTTTTGAGATTGTGTTTGGTGTTCCCCCTCCCATTTTACCCAGAGTATCTGATTCTGCACCGATGGATCTCTCTAATCAATCACTTTTAAAGTCATTGCAGGCACTGACAGAGGTCCAGTCTGCGGTCCGTTCTATGCCGAGTGCTGTGCCAACCCCTGACCGGTGGGCCATCCCTTTCTGTCCAGCCCGGCGACTGGGTGCTCGCCCGTAACCTGCCGAAAGGCTCTTCTCTGGAACCTGGGTGGACCGGCCCCTACCAAGTCGTCCTCAGCAACCCTTCTGCGGTAGAGGTGGCCAGACGCAAGGCATGGATTCGCCGCTCTCACATCAAGCCAACAGAATGCCCACAGGAGTGGTCAGCAGGTCCCTCCGGAGATCTGCGCCTCAAGCTCAAACGAATGTGAGCCGCCGCTGCTGCCGCTGGAGCAAACCGCGGGGACCAGGATGCAGTTGCTGCAGATGACCCTGAGTCTTCTGGCCTCCACTTCCTTCCCTCCCCTGGGGACCCTATTCTCCATTTCATCATCATAAATGATGCCCCTTCCCCTGAGGATGGGGCTTCCTCTACTCCTCTGCCATCACCACCACCACCTTCCCCAAGTTGGCGGGAGTTCTGTGAATCCCATGCTTGGGCGGCAGTACTGGGCTTCCACCTCTACTTGGCTACCCATCCCCAAAATGCAGGGCCTGGGGCTGAGGCAGCCTTCTCCTGACGGTTTGCTGAGCTCTTCTTGCAGCATTTTGAGGCAGAGGTGGCCCAGGCCTCAGGTTCCCTTTTATCATCTGGTCCAATCCCTGAGTCCTGAGACGGAAACCCTATCCCTGGAGAGCTGCAGGAACAGTGGGCCTCTTACTGTGTTGGGTCCTTCTCTGAAGACCTGGCTGGCCCTCCCCCTCCTTCAATCTCTTCATTCTCCTCAAAGCCTAAACCGAAGAAACGTTTTTCCCTCTGCTCTGTGGGCTGATCAGTACGAGGCTCAGTCCGAGGGATCTTGCAGTGGCGAGGACCTGGTGACCCCCCCTCTCCAGTGGAACCCTTGGACACCTCTGCCTCTGGGCCACCTGTCCTGGATGGCCGGACAACCACAGCCCTGGAAATGCCCGACCAGGAGAACACAGACAGTCTGGACCTATCCTACCTCAACCATTCAGAGAGTCTGCCCAGCCAGGGGCTGCCCTTGGGACCTAGTGAAAGCAACGAGCACCTGTCTCGGGGGGTATATGGGGCCCTCTCTGATCGTCCCTCAGCTTCTGTCCTCCTCAGCTCTGCTTCTATTGCTGCCTCCCATTTTGATTCAATGGAACTACTGCCCCCAGAGTTGCCCCCCCGAATCCCTATTGAAGAGGGGGCCCCAGTGGGGACAACTTACCCCCCACTAGCCCCTCAGCCCACTCCGGACACTCCAGTCCAGGGGGTGTCAGATGGAGGTGATGGTGACCATCCCCTTTCAGAGTACCCTTGGTTCCATGGGACCCTCTCCCGCCTCAAGGCTGCCCAGTTAGTGTTGGTGGGGGGTACTGGCAGCCATGGTGTCTTCCTGGTATGTCAAAGTGAGACAAGGAGGGGGGATATGTCCTCACGTTCAACTTCCAGGGCAGGGCCAAGCACCTTTGTCTATCCCTGAATAAGGATGGTCACTGCTGGGTGCAGCGCCTCTGGTTCCTGACGGTCTTTGACATGCTGAAGCATTTCTGGGTCCATCCCATTCCCCTGAAGTCTGGGGGCTCCAGTGATGTTACCCTCATCAGCTATGTTGTGGCCTCCCAGAGGCTACAAGGCAGGGAACGGGCAGGGAGTCTTGCCCAAGTTGACACCGATCTCCGCTCCCTGCAAAGGATGGTGTCACACTTAGAGACCTCCCTGGATTCTTTGGCAGAGGTAATACTGGACCTCTTGTTCCTAAAACAGGGGGGCCTGTGCATGGCACTTGGCGAAACTTGCTGTTTTTATGCCAACCGATCCGGGGTCATTAGGGAATCCTTGGCCGCACTACGCAAATGGCTGGATGAGAGGGACGCTGCTTGGGTTCATCTGCCTCTTGGTATCAATCCCTTTTGA
>CM053586.1:249758421-249787095 GCA_028646515.1 Pseudochirops corinnae
CTCCCCCCCTACCTATCCTCCCCTCTATCATCCCCCCTTTCATCTCCTTCCCACCTACTCTCCTGTAGGGCAAGATACCCAATTTAGAGTGTATGTCATTCCTTCTCTAAGCCAAATTCAACAAGAGTAAGGTTGACCCGTCCCCTTTTGCCTTCTTGTTCTTCCCCTCCATTGTAATAGTTATCCCTTACCTCTTCTATATGAGATGATTAGCCCCATTCTGTCTCTCCCTGTCTCCTCTCCTTCTATTCCTTTCCCACCTCTCAGTTTTACCTTTTAAAATATCCCTTCCTATTCAGTTGATCCTGTGCCCTCTGTCTGTGTAAAAATATATACACACAGTCACATATGTATTCATATGCATATATACCCTCCTATATAGATATATGTGTATGTATACATATATAAATACATTTATATTCCCTTCACCTATCCTCATACTGAGGAAAGTTTCATAAGTTAAAATTATCATTTTTCCTTGTTCGCATGTAAATAGTTCAACTTTGATAAGTTCCTTATGATTTCTTTTCCATGTTTACCTTCTCATGCTTCTTGTATTTGAATGTCACATTTTCTATTCAGTTCTGGTTTTTATAGCAAGAATGCTTGAAAGTTCTACACCTCATTGAATGACCATATTTTCCCCTGAAACATTATACTCAGTTTTGCTGGGTAGGTGATTCTTAGTTTTAATCCTAGCTCCCTTGATCTCCAGAATATCATATTCCAGGCCCTTTGATCCTTTAATATAGAAGTTGCTAGATCCTGGGTTATCCTGTGTGTTTCTTCAGTATTCAAATTGTTTCTTCTTGGCAGCTTGTAATATTTTCTCCTTGATCTGGGAACTCTGGAACCTGACTATAACCTAGGAGTTTTCTTTTTGGGATCTTTTTCAAGAGGTGATCAGTGAATTCTTTCAAGTTCTGTTTTGCCCTCTGGTTCTAAAATATCCAGGCAATTTTCCTTGAGAATTACTTGAAGGATGATTTCTAGGTTCTTTTTCTGATCATGACTTTCAGGTAGTCCAATAATTTTAAAATTGTCTCTCCTGGATCAATTTTCCAGGTCAGTGGTTTTTTCATTGAGATATTTCACATTGCCTTCTATTTTTTTCCTTTGTTTGGATCTGCTTAATAGTATCTTGATTTCTCATAAAGTCATTTGCTTCCATTTGCTCCACTCTAATTCTGAAGGAATTATTCTCTTCAGTGAGCTTTTGAGATTCTTTTTCCAAATGGCAAATTCAACTTTTGAAGGCATTCTTCTCCTCATTGGCTTTTTTGGCCTCTTTTGCCATTTGAGTTAGTCTATTTTTTAAGGTGTCATTTTCTTCAGTCAAGTTGTTGACTCTCTTTTCATGATTTTCTTGCATCATTCTCATTTCTCTTCCCAGTTTTTCCTCCACTTCTCTTATTTGGTTTTCAAAATCCTTCTTAAGTTCCGCTATGTCCTGTAACCAGCTTACATTTTTCTTGGAAGCTTTTAGTGCAGGAGTTCTGACTGTGTTGTCCTCCTCCTGTTCCATGCTTTGATCCTTTTTGTCCCCAAAAAAGGAATCTAAAGTTCGGTTGCTATTCTTACCTTGCATCCTTTGCCTGCTCATGTTGCCAGTCAATTACTTGACTTTTTAGCTCTGTGGAACTCTGCTTCCAGAGGGGAGAGCTTTGTCCCAAATTGTTGGGGTTTTCGCAGTTGCCGGAGCTATTAGGAGGCTGTCTCTATAGCCCCCACCGGCTTTGGCTCACTGTTCACCTACCTCAGGACCACCACCTAAGACCATGATCCCAATCTAGGCAGCTTAAGGCAAGAGCACTTAGCTTCTGAATGATCGCTTGCCCCCCCTGCAATCTGCAGGGCAAGACCTCTGAAGCAGCCACATGGAGGCAGCTGCAGGGCCACTGCTTCTGCTGCTTCCTTGCCCTGGAGGTGGATGGCCAGACCCACTTTTCTCCCCCAAATTTAGCTGAGTTCCACTGACCTTTCACTTTGTCCTTGTTTCTTATGGGTTGATAATTCTGGAAACTGCTACAGCTTCTGGTGATCTGTTCTCCTGAAAGCTCCAGCCACAGCTTGTCCTAGTGCCACCCACCCTCCCCGGGGCTCAAGCCTCAGTTTCAGGCTGGGGTGGTTTCGGTTCCCAGCAAGCTGCAATGAGCCCCTCCTGTCCCACCTGCCGGGCTGCCTTCAGTGGGAGCTTTGTTTCTCTGTTTCTCTGTACTTTTGTGGGTTCTAGAGCTCTAAAATTTGTTTAGAGTCAGATTTTATAGGTATTAGAGGTGGTTATGGGGGGAGCTGCGGAGTTTTCCTGCTTCTATGCCACCATCTTGGCTTCACCCCCCGAAGATCTTACTTTTGATCCTAGAGGAAATAGGGATCCAGGGGAGTTTATTAAGTAGGATCATGACCCTATTAAGTAGGATCATGACATGGTCTGACACGTGCTTTAGGAAAACCACTTTGGGAACTGAGGTGTGACTCCAAAATAGCAAGACTAGAGTTACAAATCGCTAATGACTGACTAACTTCATTATGTTATTCATCAGTTTCTCCAGCTGTAGAATAGGAATATTCAACAATATGACTTTGAAAGTGTCTTTCATCTCTAAATCTGTGATCCAGTGACCTATAATAACATAAGAATGTAGGTGGCCACATACGTCTGGAAAAGGAGTGTGACTCAGAAGGAGAACGAAGGTGGGTCATGAACCCCAGGTTCAGATCTAGGTAGTCTGAGCTAAGTGGAACAGTAGATAAGAACCCAGGATTTGTATTCAGAAAGTCTTGAGTTCAAATCCTGATTCAGACCAGCTGTGTGACCCTGAGAGTCACTTAATCTCTATGTGCCTCAGTTTCTTCATCAGCAAAATGGGGATAACAACACCTATTTCTCAGAGTTGTTTTGAGGACCAATTGAGATAACCGTTGCCATGTACATGCTACTTGTTGCTATTATTATCATTATTAGGAACAATACTTCATTGGGTTTATTTCTTACATATCGGATGAAGACAGTGCTTTTAGCCTGACTCTCCAGGGTTGTAGTAAGGATGAAATGACAGTAGATTGGCAAGTCTCATGAACGACTCCAAGACTCTATAATGGAAGACAGTGTTCTTATTTGAAGTTGGCTCATTTCCCCAGAATTCTCACTCAGGAACAGTGGCACCAAGACCTTATGTGTTATGCTTTAAGCATCCTCCATGTATTCTCAGTAACTCATTTGAATCCATCATCCATGGACCTCTCTAGACCAGGAGGAGCAAAGAGTCATAGAAAGAAATCAAGAAAGGACCTTGAGTATCACCTTGTCTAAACTCTCTCATTTTATAGATGATGAAATGAGCTCAGAGAAGTCCTTAAGTTACTTAAGTTCACACAGGTAGTAAAACTGGGAATTGAATCTGGGTCTTGTGTCTCCAAATGCAGCATTCTTTCTAATGTTTCACATTGTATTTTGATGATGAGGGAAAAAATTTAATTTAAAAAATTGTATTATTCCATAAAAAAAATTTTTGTCTTTATCTAGTGGGTATAAATATAAAACAAAGTTCCCTTAGTTATGTAATAAAATAGCAACTACTACATGAAAATTACTATAATTTTATAAGGGTAGGCATATTTTCTTTGCAAAATTTAATGATGCAGTTTTTTGTAGTATGTATATATGTGTCAGTTAACTTTTAGTTCTTACTGGACAAGGTGGCTAGTATAAATAAAGTTTCTATCTAAAGTGATGAAAGATCTTTTGTGAATAACTTTCTAATCTGTTACTAAGAATATGAGTTAATCCAACCATCTATTTCTTCATTTTGGGACCCAGAGAAGTAGCCCAGATTTACCCAGGTAGTAAGCATCAAAGCTGGGATTTGAACCTAGATTCTGTTGATGCCAGATTGAGTGCTTTTTCTAGTACACTACAGGCACCATTAAAATATTTAATTTTTAAGGGTCCTTTTTAATTTCACTTTTTGAAACACTTTGAACTTCTTTAAGGTTGTGAATCAGAGTACATATAAGGGAATTAAATTCCTTACTTCAAAAGTGTTTTAATATCAAAGTGGTCTTTATAGACATTGGTTATTTTTGTTCCCCCTTTGGGATAGGGGAAATTTAAATATTTCCTTCAAGCAATATAATATAGACATGACCAGTTGGCAATTTTTGAGACACATGTGGTCGTTGGAGTCTTCTTAGAAATGCTTCCTTCTGCTTCTCTTTTTAAGGCTGTCACATATTACCACAACTGATACTTCCAAAAATGAGTATGTGGCCACCCAAGCTTCTATATTACAGATTATGATTTATAATGTCTGTATATGAGTCAGTCAACAAGAACTTATTAGATGCTTATTTAAGCACCTACTAAATACCAGGCATTGTGCAAAACACTGAGAATGCTAAGAAAAACAAAACACTGTCCCTACCCTTAAGAAGTTCATGTTGTAATGGATGAGAAAACATCTAAGTAACTATGTACATAATAACATAACTAGGTATATAGAATACACATGCATATATAACACACACATCGTAATCTTACAGGAAAGGCACAGGAATCACAATTGACAAGAGAATATGATAGGGCAGAAGTGAAAGAGTTTCTTGTAAACATTGGAAGCTTAGGAGTATTATACAGGATCTGCACATACTTGGATGTGTATAGTGATGTGAGGTGGGCAGCCAGGTGGCATATTAGGCAGAGCAGCGAAGAAGACTTTATTTCAAATTCTGCTTCAGACACTTAATAGCTTTGTAGCCTTGAGCTTACAGCTTAACTTAACATCTCAGCCTGAGTTTCCTCGTCTGTAATATGAGAATAATAATAGCACCTGAGAAGGTTAATGTGTGGATCGAATGAGATAATATTTTAAAAGTGTTTTGCAAACCTTAAAGAATTATATAGACGTTCGTAACATTATTAAATGGTGTTGATCTAGATTACTCTTGGCAGAGTAGGATTTTGTTCCTAATTGTAGCACTTGTTAAGTGACTTTGGGCTATATATGGTTAAGGCATTGTGCATTGGTTTACTCAGTACAGGGTACATTCATCAGTGAGTCATCTTCTGTAGTCAGGAAGTATGACATTTCTTTTGCTTTTCTCCAGAAACCAAAAGGAAGAGAAGTGGATGGAAATTGCAGAGAGATGGACTTAAATGATTTAAAGATATAATGGACTTGAATTGACTTTATGTTAAACAAAATATGTATTTTTTTTTTCCTTATCAGGCACCAAAACTAGGTAAACAGATTCAGAAAGTAGTTAGTATGGCGTGTTTGGCAGTGGTCTGTGGGATCCTCTCCCAGAAGTCAGATTTGCCTCTTGATTCCCTAGATATTGGAAATTTGGAAAAATTTATTTCTTCTTTTCACCTCAACCAGATAGTAAGAAAACCACATGCTGAGCAGCAAAACAGGTTTGTACCAATCCTTTTTAGCTTAAGATGTTTTTGAAATGTTTCTTTTATTGCTGTCATAATTTTTAAAATCCAGAATCCTACCCTTGTGTTTCAATAACTGAATTTAGATACTCAGCCCGGCCCTGCTTATATCAGTTTGGTTTGACCGTGTGTAGTTGCACTTGTCTTAGACTGCAATAATATTAGCAGATTTTCTTCCTGTTAGCTGATGGTGAATGGACTTCTTCAGTTTAGGTGATTCTCTTATAGGCAGGGGAACTTGATGGTAGTGGTGTTTAAATTTGTCACTATAAGAACCTTGTAATATGCATGCAAAGAAAAGAAAACTTTACCATAAGTAAGTATAGATAGTAATGGTATTTTTTTGTTACAGTTTATTTGAAGAATCATCCTCTTCCCAGGGATGGGGGAGAATAGTTGCACAGTATGTTCATGATCAATGGCTCTGCCTTTCTTTCCTGTTAAACAAATACCATACCCTTATACCAACTACAGAAGGTGAGATAGAACCTTTTCTGCATGTTGTTCCAAAGCCAGTAGGAATTTTGCAGTCTGCGTTAGAAGCCCTCACTATCCTTCCTTCTGATCAAGTTTTACCAGTGTTTCATTGCATGAAAATACTGGTTCCCAAGGTAAGTGATAGACTTGTCCATTTAAGTCTAGCTATAGAAATAGTTATGGTTTTTTGAAATTAAATGATAATTATCTCTCCCTTTTTTTTTTAAGCTTCTTTGCTCCTCGGAATCACTCTGCATTGAGTCTTTTGATATGGCTTGGAAAATTATATATTCTTTGAGCAACACACAACTGATATTCTGGTCTAACTTAAAAGCTTTTGTCCAGTTTGTATTTGATATCAGAGTTCTTACTGTTGCTGCCAGAATCAAGGGCCAGGCATATTCAAAAATAAAGGAGGTAAAAAAAATTTTTTTAAAGCCTAACTTCTGTGATTATAATTTTTGTGGGTAAGAAATTTTAAGCTACAAATAACTTTATTGTATTATCTTTTCTTCAAAGTTATGAACTTAAAGATACTAACCAGCATAGTGTAATGGGCTTTATATGATTAAAAAGAAAATCTAAACCTAAGTATGCCATGAAGTTTTCTTTTTATAGAGAAGTGGCGGGGCTATTTATTCATTTTTCCTTATTTTTTGGGGGGGAGGAATTTATTCTTTTGGAGATTTCTAGATGATTATCACTACTTAAAAAAGCTGATTGGGAAAAAAAGTTGTTTTTACATGCAACTGGGAAATAAGATATACAGGCAATGGGGTATAGATATCAATCTTGCCCTACAAGAAAGTAAGGCAAGGGGGGTAAGGAGGGTGGGATGGGGAGGATATAAGAAAAGGCAGATTGGGGGAGGGGGTAATCAGTATGCTTGCTGTCTTGGAGTGGAAGGTAGGGGAGAGATGGTTTAAGGGAGAAAAGGGGAGAGAGTTTGCAACTCAAAATCTAGAAATGAGTGTTGAAAAATAAAAATAAATAAATTCTAGAGGAAAAAAACTGATGGAAAATTAGGAAACCAAAATGATCTTTTTAGTGCTATGATTTTTTGATGTTTTTTTGGAACTGTCTCTAGGCATTGAATAGATTGACTTGATGTTGGTTATGTTGCAACTTCTATTAAAGAACTTTGATTAGAGGTTGTTGACCTAATAATTTAGAGTCACTGATTTCTTTGAAAACAAAAATGCAAGTAAGTAAATTGACTTCCATTTTATTTTCATTCCAGATTATGTATAAGATAATTGAAATGTCCACAACAAAGACTGGGGTCTTGAATATATTGATAAGTTACTGCTGTCAATCTTGGATAGTTCCTGTGTCAGATGATTTGACTCTGTCCCAAGATCCATTCTCAAGTGCTAGAGATTACATTGAACTTGTTTTTGAAGGCTGCATCTTTGGAACTGTGTTTAGACGAGATCAAAGGTAAAGGCACTTGATTTCATACTATTATATTTACATTAAATACTTAATTGAGTGAATTATATGTGCCAACTACTTTACATTGCTTTTCTTTGTTTTGAAGCTATTAAAATGAGAAATAAAAACTATTAGATTTGGAATTATTTTGCACTGTAATCTTCTAAAAATATTCTTTTGTCTTTTTTATTTGTCAAGGCTTATACAAGATGTACAAACCTTCATAGAAAATCTGGGACACGAATGTGCAGCAAATGTTGTCACAGAAAAGTAAGTATGTTTAATATTTTTTCTCATCTTAACATAAATGGGAAATACCTTTGCTAAATGGGGAAATATTTACTAGTTAGAAAAAAATAAGATCTAATTCAGTAAACATTTATTAAGCACTAGTTATGTGTAAGGAACAGTGTTGTTTAAGCCAGCTTTTAAAAAATACATTTAAATATGCTATTCTTTGAAAACTTTTTGACAATTATATAAAATTTTAGTACTATAACCCTTGCACTAAAATTGCCCAGATAAAAAAAAATTGATTGACTACAGAAGATTTTTGACCCCTTTAGAATATACTAAAATGATTTATTCTTTAAATTTTCTTTGTTACAAAAATTTACAGATGGCATAGCTAACTGATTAATACTGCATCAAATAAAATGTGTCTGAAACATTTAAAAAATTTTTAAGCTCTGATTAGATCTGATTTCTCTTATCTATCCTTTGAACTCAGCCTTGTGAAAGTTTCAGGATAGTATTTTCACATTTTATGACTAATTATTCCCTTGAATTTCTGGCACTTATCTTTTTTACATGGTTTTTGAAATTTATTTTGTCCCCTAAAAGAGAACAGTATTTTATTATTCACTTTGATTTCTGTTTGTGAGAACTTGTAATGAATTTCATCATTTTTCACTTTTCTTTGAAAAGCAAAAGTTATAGTCATTAAAATACATTATTTTTAAAGATATTCCCAGGTGCATTGTTGAGTATCTGACATTATTCATGGAGCCCAATTTATCCACTTTTAAAAATGAGTTTGTGTTTTAAACAAGAGAGAGCCTGTAGAACAGGGTTTCTTAACCTGATCCTCAGGGAGTCCATGGATAGATTTCAAGGAGTTCATGCTTGCATGGGGGAAAAAAATTCAATCTTTATCTAAATAACCTCTAGTGGAAATTTAGAATTTCCTTCAATTATGAATTAAAAAACCAAAACAAAACAGCTTTTTTTTTTTCCTGAGAAGGGTCAAGGGGTCTATCGACTTCACCAACTGCCAAAGTGATCCATAACTCAAAAAAGGTTAAGAACCCTTGTGGTAGAACATAGCATTTATAAAATTTTCCAGTTAACTTAAAATGATATCTGATTCATATTAGCATAGAGAGATGTGGAAATTCATTAAATTAACTGCCAGTTGTTTTTGTTTAGATGGCTTATATTTAGCTGTGCCTCTCACAGTTTTTCAAATAGAGTGTAAAGGAGTTCAGAAATATAGACCCCCTTTGCCAGATGTACCTTGTATTTTTTAATATAGAAAAATAATTGCCATTGTGATAATTGATATTTATTCTAGTTGTTTCTTGAGAAGAGGAATATTTGCCATCTTGTATACAATCTTGTGTACAATTGGCTATGATAACCCTATGTGCTTTCCTTATTTTGTGAAGGTGATACTGCTTGTTCAGTATCAGTAGTGTATGAATGTTGAATAAGAACAGGTGTCAAGGTGGATTTGTGTTCATCCAGTCATACTTTCTGGAGAGTTCCCCTAGTTGACAGAAATGTGATTCCTTTTATTTTCAATGTTAAACAATAATAAAAAAATTCTTTTCATTAAATATGGAACTTTTAACTGAATAAAATTTGTTTCACCAGGGTTTTTAAAATACTTTTTTGATAAAATCATTTCATTTGTTTACTGCACGTTCATATTGAATATTATTCTATATGTATGTTTTCCAGTACTAACAGAGATGACCATTATGTGAGAGTTTGCGCTATCAAATTCCTTTGTTTATTGGATGGATCAAATATTTCCCACAAGATGTTTATAGAAGATCTTGCAATCAAGCTACTAGATAAAGTAAAGATTTTACTTTATTTTACCCTTTAGATAACTTAAAAATAATCCTTTTTTTAATTAAAAGACTAACAATATAATGGTATATTAGTCCAGCAGGTTCAGTCAGCAGGCGCATTATTCTTTTCACATAGGCAGAAAGTACATTTTAGTATTTTGAAAAAAAATAAACCTCTAAATCCAGAAGAAATTAGCTTTAGTGTTTATTTCTAAATATTTAGATTCAATATTAGTGTAATTACTAAGGCAAAATTGTTTTACTGAACCTAGCTTATATATCTAAAAACAGATAGCATAAATACAAAAATTTTGTTATAAGCCCTATATTGTGGATTTTCAGAAAAATATGTTGGGATTTTTTTCTACATGAATTCTTTCTGATATATTACATGACGAGAATTTTCCATGATTAAAATAATCAGTATAGCTAAGTGGGCAAATTTCTTGAAATTGTATGTTCAGCTCTGGTTGCTTTGGGAATAAGTGTGAGATCTTGTGAAAAAAAAAAGAGTAAAGAAGCACCAAGCTGGTGTCTGTTTCACCCTTTAAATGAACAGAGATACATTGGTAGCAGCCTTTGAGTCCTGTGGTTTTGAATTCCCCATTGCTGAGAGAGGTAAATTCTAGTAATGACTTTGTCACTGACTTGTTTGTGAAGAGAGAGTGATTTTACTTTAATATTCCATAATTATGACAACATAGGAAATTTGGAATGTTAAAGGATCTATCTGGTTCCTTTTTGGCAAGATTTCAGAAAGGAAAAGAATAATAAAATAATTCAGCTTAATAGGATTATATTCTTGCTGTATGTATGTCAGTCGCTGGGCTAGAGATTGAGAATGCATGAACAAAAATGAAACAGTCTCTAACCTCAACAAGCTTATATACTGTTGGGAGCGGGGAGGGAAATGGCAAGTGCATAGATGAACAAATAAATATATAGAAGGAAAAAGCAAAGTAATTTTGAGGTTGGGGGGCAAGTGTATTAATGATAGGGGCTTTCAAGAAAGGCATCTTCTGTGAGGTGGCACTTGATCTGATCTTTGAAAGGAGTTACCCGGGAGTCTTCACAGGTGGAAGTTAAGGAGAAAGAGCATTCCAGGTATAGGAAACAGTCTGTAAAGGCAGGAGTTGGAATATTGTCAATGGGGAAGAATCAGTAGGCTAGGTTGTCTAGATTAGAACGTGGTATGAATGGAAAGGGAGTATCTGCCACATCTCATGCATCTGTGATGATTTCTTACTACCCAAATAGCCATTACCCTAGTTTAGTTCCTTTTCTTATAACTGCCTCCTACTTGGTCTCTTCACATCAAGTCACATTTAGGCATGAAGTCACGAAAAACTTCCTCACAGTTAGAGCTGTGCACAAGAGGAACTAGCTATTTGAGAGGGAATGGAAGGTGTTAAAGCAGAGCCTGGACAGTCACTTGTTGGACAGGTTATAGTGGGCATTTCTAAATAGCTGCAGAGGTCCCTTTCAGCTCTTGGATTCTGTGAAGTCTCTCTCTACTCCAATCCATTCTCTACAGAGTTGCCAAAGTTATTTTCCTAAAGTGAAGATCTGGTCATATTACTGTACTACAAAGTGTACTACAGTGACCTTCTTTTAACTCCCAAGATAAAATGGGAATTCCTCTGTTTGGTTTTTAAAACCTTCACAGTCTGACTCGGTTTTTCCAGGCTTTCTCACACTTCATGGTACAGCTAAACTGGCTTTTTTGTTCTTCTTTGCAATCAGCATTCTCTCTTTTGTCTCTTTGCTTTTGCATTGATCATCCCCAATGCCTAGAACGTACTCCTTCACCTCCATCTCAGAGAATCCTTTATTTCCTTCAAGACTCTTGACTAAGCACCACCTTCTACATGAAGCTTAATTTGATCCCCCACCTTCTAGTGCCCTTTCTCCAGAAACCGCTTTGTACAATGGTCTTCTCTGTTAAAAGTAGAGGGTTTTATTTTTGTCTTTTTTATGTACAGTGCCAGCGTCTGGCATTTAGTAGGCACTTAATAATACTAGTTTATTGATTAATATGAAGTTTGTCTAGAACAATAGGTTAGAATGAGACTGTGGAGGACTTTGAATGCCAAAGGGTTTGTATTTGATCTGAGAAGCATTAGGAAGCCATTAAAACTTTTTGATCAAGGGAATAACACGGTCAGAGTTGTTCTAGAATGATCAGTTTGGCCGTTACGTACAGAGGGAAGATAAATATTGCAAGAAAGGAGGTCATTTCGACGGCTTTCACAGTAGTCTAGGCAAGAGATGTTTAGGGCTTGAAGTAGAGTAGTGGCTGTGTGTATGGAGAGGAAAATATGACATAGAGGTAGAATTAACAGGACTTAGCATCTGATTGAATAGGGGAGCGAGGAAGAGGGAGGAATTGAGTGTGATTTCAAGGTCACTAACCTGGGTGACTGCAAAGATGGTAGCACCTCAGCAAATATAGTGAAGTTAGGGTGTGTAGTCCAAATGGTCAGAAATACAATATACAATAATTTGAGCTTTAGTTTTCATAAAATAAAAAAAACAAAACACTGAGAGCAACAAATTAAAGAATGTTTTTTTTGATAGCCATTGTCTTGATAGGCAAATTTGGGTGAAAGAGTGGAGAAGGGGATTGATATTAAAACAGTGAGTTTTCTGTCCCTCCCTTCCTCCTTCTGGTTCTCTTTTGATTCCCATCTCTGTGTTTTCAAGTATGAAGTTCATGGTTCTTTATAATGTACCGATTCTAAACTTGAGGAAGAGAACTAGCTCACCAGAACTATTGTGTACATTTCTTCTGAAAACACAAGGAAACAGCCTTCACTATCAATGTGTAGAGCACCTTGTGGTGAAGTATAAAGTATGGTTTCTGCTCTCAAGGAATTTTCTGTTAAATTTAGTCAGTGAACAAACAAGTGTTTCTTAAGCACTCATTTATGTGCTAGGCATAATCCTAAGCAAGCAGCTTAGGCAGTTGGTGCAGTTGATGGAGTGCTGGGCCGGGAGTCAGGAAGACCTGGGTTCAAATCCAGTCTCATACATTTACTAGCTGTGTGACCCTGGGCAAGTCACTTAACCCTGTATGCCTTAGTTTTCTTATCTGTAAAAAGAGCTGGAGAAGAAAATTAGCAAACCACTCCAGTATCTCTGCCAAGAAAACCCCAAATGGGGTCATGAAGAATTGGACATGACTGAAAAATAACAGAAGAACATCATTGTCCTAAGCCCTGGGATATAAAGAAAAGCAAAATCACAGTCCCTGCCCTCAAGGAACTCACTTTCTCCCAGAGGAGACAACATGTAAATAACTGTACATGAGTTTCGAGTTCAGACTGGTCTGAGTCTCTTCACGTCTCTGTATGTAATCCTCTTTCCTTGTTTCCCTTTGTACCTTGTTTTAAAAAAATACTATTTTTTAATTTTTATACTGTTCCACAAATTTTTTCTCTCCTGTTTTTCTTTCTTTTTGTCTTTCCCCCAAATGTCATGTATGTTTTTTTTTTCCTCTACCATTTCCTCACCTTCTGCACACCTTAGAAAGTTCATGCCTTGAGTTAGGGTGGTAGAGTTAAAAAAAATCACTAGACTGAAGGGTTAGTTGGGAATTTGCCACAAATTAGCTTTGTAATCGTGAGGAATTTTTTTTTTAAACTTTTCTGGTTTTGATTTTCATCTGTAAAATGAAGTTTAATTAAATGATCCTTGGAGTTTCTTCATTTTGTTCTCATTCCTTTCTCTTTAATTATTGATAATATGGAATTAAGGCATATTTTAATGTCATTCATTTCATTAACAAATGAACTTTTATTCTTTTTCTGAATTTTAGAAGCAGATAAGTTGAACTTCTGTGTTTACCTGTTTTAAAAAATGGAAAAAAAAAAGCCCTACATTTGGTTACCTTTTTTCTTTTCTTTCTTTTTTTGGCCTGCCTTTGATTTCCCCCTCCCACTTATTCTCCTTTCCTTTCTGGGGTAGTTGGACATGAATTTATTTTCCAAAAGGTGGTGGTAGGCTGATGGGTTTAGGGTTACATTGTTACCAATTTATGCTCTGTCATGTTGCATTTGTAACTTGTTTTAGTTTTGATCACAAATCATATAAGTGCTTTTTAAACTTAGTATTATAATGTGAAAATTGAATTTCTTTTCAGGATGAACTGATATCGAGGTCTAGAACGCGCTATTATGTGAATTCTTTGCAGCACAGAGTAAAAAATAGAGTTTGGCAGACTCTACTTGTACTCTTCCCCAAATTTGACCAGGTATAACTTACATAATATACACATTAAGAATAATTTACTTTTTAAATTAAGAGATTGTTCTGTTTAAAAAATGCTTGATACTTTTAAATGAGATTAGGCTGAAGAATACATACTTATATTAAGCTTCATAATTAAAATTAAATAGAAGATGCATTTTATGAAGAAAGGTACTGACCTAATCACTTCTTTACTAGTATAATAATTTTCATAGAAATAAATTGATAAATGGACTAAATATCATAATCAGTACCCTTTTAATATCTTATTATCTGATGATAGCTTAATCTTCACTAAAATACAGATGTGAGCACAGAGGAAAATAATCAAAAAGTATTGGGGAACATATGGATTAAGGCTGAGACACCAAGAAAGGAAAAAGCTATACATAGACTGGTTGGATACTTTCTTCAGTGTAATGCCAATGCAATAACCATAGCAGCTGCTATGAATATACATACATATTTCCAGGGTAGATTTGCAATAATAAACTGTCTTTCTCAAAGACAAAACCAAAATATTTATTTGGAATATTACTGATAGAATATTTAGAAGTAAGATTTAGCGAGGTACTCATCACCAATCCAGAGAGTGCCGACATCATAAACATTCTTTCTGTCAGGCCTCCCCACAAACAAGTTCCCCTAGGCAAGTTCCTCCCTCCACTCTCTGCTCTGCCTCTCCTGCTGTTTCAGTCTTGCTCTCTGCTTGATTGGGCAAGCTCCTCCCACACTGGGCTCCATGTGACTCAGGCTGTATCACAGCTGTGAGCTGGGCCAAAGCTGAAAACAGATCACATAGGCCTATTAATGGGAGGGGAAGATCTTCCTATTCTATTAACATTACATTGAGCCCCAAGCCCTTTCATGTCCATTACATAGGCCAATGGGACTTGAGGAGTAATTTGTATCAACATAACTTTCATAACAATATAAAAGGGATAACACAAAATGAACACATAAAACAATATCTTAGGGTGGGGGTTTGAGCATAAAATAAATGGGACCCAAAATTCTTTGGGCTAAGGGACAAAGGTCTCATCTTCTAAAACTACTTCCTGCTGAGATTGGACATAGAGCTGTCCCTGCCCTTGAGAGGTCCCATTCGAAGGGTCAGTTCCTTAGCTGCTATCTGGAGCTTGGTCAATGCCAGGTCCAGGGGTGGTATATCATAGTCTTGGATAGAAGGTGATGTTCAGCTTAAGCAGTCAGTCATCTACAAGTGGAAGGCACTGAGCCTGTAAGAGACAAATCTAACAAACAGATTAAACAAACAAAGGCCAAAAACAATGAGGAGACAATAACCAGAAGCAGGGTAAATACAGTGTCAGACGTGCTTCTGGAATCCATGAACCCACTACATAGCCTTTTTCATGGTAAAACACATGAGTTAAGAGCACAATTTGGTAATCTTCTACTGAACAAACAACAATTACAGAATTCTCTTTTCCATGTGCTGTAATCTCCTCAGCCTTTGGAACATTGTGTGGTTTCCATTTTACCCATACTTTAGCTCCCAGTTTTATTCTATCAGTAGAACCAAACCCTTCAGTTCCTCTAATAGTTATTTTGGAAGGAAGGTCAGTTTTCACAAGGGGTAATATTTCACAAGGAATAGAGATCACTTGATCTATTCTGTCATTTTTATAAAACTGTAAAAGTCCTTCACCTAAATTTTGGAATACCATAATAATTTCTCCTTGATAATTAAAATCTGTACCTTCAGCCAGTACATGTATTCCTCGAGCTGCTAATCCTAATTTAGGTAATATTCATCCAAAATGATTTTTAGGGATTCTCATACATATTCCAGTATTATGTTATACATATTCCTTATTTCCTTCCGATTCAACAAAAAGTCTTCCAAACAATGTAAATCATTTCCAACTGAGCCAGGTGTTCCTGGTACAGTTCTGGGATATCTTGCCCTACATTCAGTAAGAGTATTGGAAGACATGGGGACTTGTGGAGATGGCAAGTACTGAATTAAATTATCTTACACCCTGACCCTCCAGTAATATTTCTTCACGGACAGGAAATCCAGTTACTGATAATGGGAATCATTTGAAAAATCAATTGTCTTTGTCTGTTAACTCTTGTGTTTAGAATAAAGATAAAACAGTTTCAAATTAGATGAAAGAATAAAGATGAGAAGATATCAAACAATTGCAACAGGTTTACACTGACACTTGTTGGTATTGGAGGGGGGAGGAGGAAAATGGAAAAAGGCATTAATAATTGCCTCTTTCTTGTAAAAATGTAGCCGATATAAAGCAGTCACCACAGTAAGGAGAGCAAAAGAAGCTAGAAATCACTTCAGCCAGTGTAGATTCCATCTCCTTGCCAAGCAGAAGTAATGACAGGTTAGGATACAAACTCATATGTGAAACACTAGGAAGGAGGGTGGCAGATTATGATGAATAGTAATTTTGCCTCATAAAACTAAAAAGCTGTCAAAGCAAAAACATCCATAGAAAGTTTGGCATGAGACCCAGCTAAGTCACAGTGTTTCAGGAATATTCTGTCTGGAGGACACAGATAGAAAGTATAACTTTTTTTGTGTTTCTGTAATTGTAAACAACAGTAATAGGTTCCAGATTTGATAGTTCTTTTAAAGCTTTTGAGTCCTCAGTGTGATGGATTTTAATATGGCACGTAAGAAGTTTGGAAAAGCAGCTGGTTCAGACACACTGAGGCAATCTGTGCTGGAGGCAATGTAATCTTGAAGGTGTTGAGGGGTTAGATGACTTAGAGAAGAGAAAAGCACAGGCAAAAACATTTTACAAGATCACATAGGGAAGGGAAAATCACAGGCAATATATTGTCATCAGTCTTCTTTTTTTAGGCATCAGTAACTGCTAACCCATATACCTGTTTTCTTTTTTTTATAAAATCTTTATGAGAATGATCTAAAAATATATTGAGGTTATCCTCAAAGTATGAGAAAGAAACAGGCCTTCAAAATCATTTTTTTATAGCAAACCATAGTTATATAGAAACACTGAAAGGTACAAGTAATGTGTGATTCCACCATTTTTTGATTAGCAAAAAAAGCATTTGGCTTGGTAGTTCAAAATGCTACCTTAAAAAAACTCTTGTCCAACAAATAGCTTCTCATACATATGTTAAGATCATGTAAGATTTCTTAGTAAAATGAGCCACAGAAATTACTCTGTTCAAGGATTTTTTAGCATCAAATGAGGAATATAACAGGCAGACATGCTCTCTGTCAAGATATTTACTTATTCAATGGAATATGTCCTTAGCAAGATCCAAATGGAAAAGGGATTACCTATATATGACAAGGTGACCCAGATGTTCTTTGTGGATAATATTGTGTTAATTAAATCAAGCCCCAGAACATTACAGAGTGATATACATGTTTACTCAAGAGATTAGTCTAATAATCCATCAAGAAAAACTTAAGTGTATATGGATGAAAAACGTCTGTTGTCTAGACTGCAAATTGTTTGGCCAGGCCATTGAGTCCCAGATATATCAGTAATATGTGATAAGCACTACAGTTGAATGCTTAATTGGGCCCAAAATGGAAGAAAAGTCGAGAGCAGCATGTATTTAATTTGGGAAATTAGGTAGTACTTTCAGCAAACTCAGACTGCCTCCTGGCATAAAAAGCCAGCTTTAAAAAAAAATACGCAAATGTTCTACTAATGATTCTATAGGATTATGAATCTTAAAATATTATAGTTTCTGAAGAGCCAGAGTTGCCAGTGTGGCAGAGTTCAACTTAACCTGCACATTTTGGGCACATGTAGGTTAAAATATATTTCTGCTGGAGAAGTATATATAAGAAGTAAGATCACTGTGGAAATATAATATCCACAAAATGGAAAGATTAATCTTAGAGTGAGGCTTCTAGTATTTTGAGTAGGTACTTTGTAGAAGAGCTCTGGGAGAAAATGGAAAAAAAAAAAGTCATGCATGATGAGAAGATATGGATGAGTTGCTATCTGGATGGATGGAGGAAATAGCTACATTGGTAAGATCACAGCTTCATTTAAGCAGTAAAATATTCATGCATTCCTGTAGCAATTCCACAAAAATTTGGTTGAGCAAATATTTAATGAACTATGAGATACTGTGAAGTAGACTTCCAGGTCATGTAACCAGCAAGAAGGATTACTAAACACTTTCACCAACCCTTATGACCTCTCAAAAATAGGATTATATTCAAGAGAGAAAGCAATTTTAGCTTTCTCCAGACACCAGACAGCTTTCTCTAAGACACCACAAACTCTGACTAGGTAATAACTCTTGTTTACTTAAGAAATTAAAATTTATTAAGCTTTTTTTGAGCCTTAATATTCTCACTCCTTCCTCTACCAGGTACCATGGTCTGGCAAGGCTACACAGGTTGATCCATGGTCTTGCAATAGAACTAAACTCCACATGTGCACACATAAACATGTACATGCACGCGCATGCACACACACACACACGCACACACATACACACACACACTCTCTACCTTTCTTTCCCCCTATAAAAATAAAAGGCAGAAGCTTGCTCTGGTAGGTTTGTAGCATTGCAGTCCTCTGTGCTACAACATAGCTCAGCCAGAGAACTGAAGAACAAAGTGACTCTGGAGCAGGATGCTGGTGTGTGTGGCAGATCACTTACACTGAGGGAAAGGGCCCAGCATTCATCCAGGGTCATCTCTGTCCCCCCAGAAGTTACTTGAGGCAGAGACTGAGGCCATTGAACCATAAATTATCCAGTAGGGGAGCATACCAAGACAGATTTAAGGTCTATCCTTTGAGGTAACAGTCATCAAAGAAGAAGCGTCAAAAAGTGAGAAATAAGAAAAAAATATATAGAAATTACCAAAGACCTTGAAAATAAGCAGATGAAACAAAAGGGAAGATGAGAATATGACCTCCAGATCAGTTAACCAAGTCTTAACTTTTTTGACTGAATATTGCAAATTAGAAGAAAATGAATCAATACCTGATGATGCAAAGAACCCTGTGGATTACCAAGAGAACATGGAACTGTAGCAGCATGTTTCCAAATGGTATAAAAGAGAAATAAAAATTGTGAAAGCAGAATTTATGTTCTGCCCAACAGAAATAATTGACAGAATAGTAAAACTTGAATGTGCAGCAGAAAACTACTTAAAGAAATGAGACCCCTGACTGGGAACACAAATACATAGAAATGAAGGATGGTCTAGAAACAGAAGCAAAAAAACAAACAAACCCCAAAACAACCCAATAACCTTAAAATAAAGATTGCAAAGGGATGGACAAACACAAGATACACTCTTTTATATCAAGTTCCTGTTTAGTTGAGAGTATTATAAATCACCTTGTGAGCTTGATTACTTTGTAAAAATCAGCTCTTAGTGCATAGTTGATTTAAATCATCCAGTGACTTCTAAAATTATTTACATAGTAGCTAAGGTGCTAAGGCAACAATATAAAAACTTCAGCCAAAAAAAAATTACATAATTATAGTACTTAAGATTGATGGTGACTGTTAGGATTATATTTTGGAAAAATTCATGAAAAGTTAACAAAATTAAGGGTTTTTTTGTTTTTTATTTTTTGCTTAAATGTTTAATGTGCAAGAAATGATTTTTCCCCAGGGGAATAACTGATTTTGTGATTTATTTTGTTTTTTACTTAGAACTTTTTGGATCAGATTATTGGCAAGATTTTTGAAGCAGGATTCATTAATAACCAAGCCTCCATAAAATATTTAATAGAATGGATTATTATATTGATTCTTCATAAATTTCCTCAGTTTCTTGCAAAGTTCTGGAATTGTTTTTGTTATGTAAGTAAATAACGGTTTTCATGTTTTGTTTAGAAAAGAGTTTCATTCACTTAGTGGACCTTTATTTCATATTCTATTGCAAAATGTTTGATGAACTCAGCTTTGAATCTGATATACTACTTTATGAATAAGTGAACGGAAAGTGTGACAAAGAGAATAGTAATAGTTAACCAACTGTGCTACCATTTTGTCTTGGTCTTACTAGTTAATATTTACAGAACAAAAATCTGAAACAGTTTTTGTAAATATTAATTAGTAATCAGAATGAATTGGATACTCTATGTCTATATCTTCATCTATATATCTACACAGATACATACATAATTTAAACACACACATCAGACAAGCCCTTTGATTTGTTATTATGACATCTTTAAATAATTGAAGGCATTTATGTAAAGATAGAGAGGCATGTCCCAGCCATCCTTAAGAGTCATGGAAACTGGGTCCAAGTCCTGCCTCTGACGTGTGCTAGCGATTTGACCATGTCCAAGTCCTGTAACTTCTCAGTGCCCTTATGGCTACTTTCTATGTCTCTAAGTTGTAGATGTGCTAATTTGCACTGTTGGAGGTAGTTTCCACATTGGGAATTGCTTATACTCATGAACTCATAGAGCTAAACTACCCCAAATACAAAGATTAGTTCTAGAATTTATGATTGAAGAACTCTTAGGAAAACAGTGAAAAATATTCCTAAAATATGTCTTGTGCTTGTTATAAACTTTTTTGTGTTGATTCTCTTAGTTCCTCCAGTCTATGACTCCAAAATACAGCAAGTTTCTAATCTGTCCACTTGTCTATAGTCATCCCCTTCCAGTCCATTCTGCATACACCCCCATTGCCTCCTTCATCTTTTTAAAATCTATTTTTATATCTCTTTATTGCCTCCAAACCTTTAATAACTACTCCCCCACAGTGTACCCCATAAAGGTCACATGGTATAGCAGAGTAATCAAGTTCCTCTGTAGTCTCAATTATATAGATCTTTACATCTTTGCCTTCCTTCCTACCTTACTGGAATCTTCTGCTTTTTGTGCATACAGCCCTACAGCCCATGCTTTCCTCCATTTGGTCTTTGATTCCTTCCATTCCCTTCTTCCAGAATAGACATCTGTGCTCCTTTGCCTCCAAGCCAAACCCTACGTTTGTTTCATTGTCTGATGTAAGTTGCTTTTCCTCTGTGAAACTTTCTCAGACCATTCTAGTCCACAGTGATTTAACATTCTCTTCTTGTTGCTTGACAGCATTCCTTCGTATACTACTTATATTGTAATTCTTGCGTTAGTATTTTTAACTTTTTATGATTTTATAACTTTGTCTCTCTAGCTAGGATATGAACTTCTCAAGGTTAGGGATCATGCCATACACTTAATTATTTGTATCCTTCACAGTGCCGGTACTAAATAAACAATTTCTCAATGCTAATCAGTTGATTCTTTTCCTCTAGGATGAAGAAAAACTCAAAATGAGTATTTGTACATTTTTATCAGTTTTGTCACATTTGGATATCATTATTCAGAATATATCTGAGATGGTAAGTTTAAAAAAGGTAAAAAAAATATACATTTAACATGTGGGTCATCTGTTTTTAAATGTTTGTAGTAATTTCCTTGAAACATATGGTATTCTCTTACTTTTGCCACCTTCCCTACTACCAAAAAAAATTATAACTATCCCCCTTTTCAAGAAAAAATTAGATAAACATCTGAATTTGTAGATAAATTGCTTGTAGATTAAAATTTTTTTAAACTTAGTTTTTATTTTCAGTCCAAATCCACCCTTTTATCTCTCACCCACCTATTGAGAAGGCAGGAAATATGATACTTATGATACACATAAAGTGATGCAAGACATATGTACACATTAACTATATTCCAAAAAAAAATAAAAGCAAGAAAAATAAAGGAGACAAAAAATATACTTGAGTATGCAGCATGAGTCCATCAGTTCTCTCTCTGGAGATACATAGCATGTTTTATCCTAAGTTCTTTGGAGCTTTGGTAGATCATTACATTGATCAGAGTTACTAAGTCTTTTCATAGTTATTATCTTTTTAACATTGCTGTTACTGTGTATATAATTCACCTGGTTCTGCTCATTTTTCTTTATATGGATTCATGTCTTCCCAGGTTTCTCTGAAACCATCTTCATTGTCATTTCTTACAGCACAGTAGTATTGTATCACATTCATATATCACAACTTGTTCTGCCAATACTGATGAGCATCCCTTCCGTTTCTAATTCTTTAATAACTTAGAGAACTGCTGTAAATATTTTTGTACATATGGTTCTTTTTCATCTTTCTTTGATCTCTTTGGGATGCAGACCTAGTAGCTGTATTGATTGGTAAAAGGGTATGCACAGTTTTATAGCCCTTTGGACCTAGTTCACAGCTCTACTAACAGTGTACCTGTTTTCCCATATCTCCTCCAGTATTTGTTATTTTCCTTTTCTGTCATGTCAGTCTAATGATTATGAAGTGGTACTGACGTGGTACCTCAGAGTTATTTTAATTTGCATTTCTTTAATTGTTAGTGATTTAGAGCATTTTTTTCATATAACTTGATAGCTTTGATTTCTTCTTCTGAAAACTTCCTGTTCATATTCTTTGACCTTTTATCAATTGAAGAATGGCTCTTATTTTTATTAATTTGGCTCAGTTCTCTGCTTAGTTGAGAAAGGAGACCTTATCAGAGAAAGATGCTATAAAGTCCCCCCTTTGCCCCTAATTTTCTGCTTTTCTTCTTAGTTTGCTTGCATTGGTTTTGTTTGTGCCAAATTTTTTTTAGTTTTATGTAATCAAAATGATCTTTTTCACATCCTGTGAACCTCTCTATCTCTTGCTTATTCATGAATCCTTTCACTATCCATCTGACAGGCAATTTCTTCCATGTTCCCCTCATTTGCTTAGTAATAGGATGAAAATAGCGTTTTAAGATCTTTATTTTGGTAGGAAGGATTGAAGACCGGGAGATTACCTATAAGTCAGTTGCAATAATTGAGGCAAAGAACCTAAAAATATGGACTAATGGTGTGAGTAACATTGAGGATGTAATGAATCTGAGAGTGGAAGAAGGAAACAGAGATACTGACTCTGGAACCAGAGGACCTAAATTGCAGTCTTGACTCTGGTATTTTTTTGTCTGTTAGGTAGGCCACTTAACTCCTGAGCTTTTATGTCCTCATCTATGAGGACTGGTATAAATCTGGAAGGGCTGGAGGCCCATCTAATCTAATTACATATGAGTAACAAAGGCCCAGGGAGGTGATTATTAGGCAGGATTTGAACACAGTGCATTGTGGCTACAGAGCAAGTGTTCTTAGATCTTGTTATTCTCTCTCATTTTCCACATAAGGAAACTGAAATCTCAAATGGGAATTGACTTGCTCACAGACATTTAGATAATGCATACCAGATGAAGGATTTGAATTTAATTCCTTTGATTCCAAGTCTAAATGTTCTTTCCATTAGAAATCAAATATTCTTCTTTCACATGAAAGCCCTTCAAATATTTGAAAGATGGTTTTTAAGTTCTTTTGTATCTTCTTTTTATCCTAAATGTCTTTGTTTACTACAGAGTTCTAGGACAGTGTCTTGGGATCAAAAGAAGGCAAAATATGCAGTATTTTAAGATGTATGTCTTGATACTCTCAGTTGTCGAAGCATTTTCTTTTTTGTGAACAAAGAGGGAAATTTGCTTAGAATGACAGTAATCATTTTCTTTTCTAAAATTATACTTACCATTTTATATAAAATTCATATAAAATAAAATTATACTTACTAATTATACTTACCATTTCCCTTACTCATTTTGCTGTCCCACATATATATTATATATAACTATTGGTGGTACCATTCATTTCTTACCCTTTAGTCTTAAATTGTGAATATTACTTCCTCTTCTTTTGGTAGTACATACCTCTTTTATCCTAAAAAAAAAACCTTTGCTTTCCTTCTTACGTCTGTGGATCCTTTATGGACCTGATTCTGATTATTTCCCATTACCTCTATAAATTTTGCCAGGTATTCTCCAGTCTCATTGTCACTAGTTGGTCTTTTTGTTTATATATACGTATATATCAGCCACTCAAATATTTATTTCTAATTGTTTTGGTAAATGTCTGATATTGTGTATACAATGATGACTGACTGAATAAAGGAACCTAATGCCATTTTAAATATGCTAAAACTGTGCTGACCAAGTGATTTAGTTCCTTGAATATCTAATCAATACAGATTTCCCCAGACTAATTATTAGTAACTTAGCTTTCATCTTTAAGATAGTTCTAGTCCAGTTAAGATTTCCACCTGGCAAGAGTATCTGAGTAGCTAATTTACTAAGTAACAAAAAAATCAATTGACATACTTTTATTTAAAAGTTGGCTCTTATAGTTTCCACGTTTAAATAAAGCAAGCTCTTCTGAATAGTTGCTAACTCTGCCTAACAATATATATATATATATATTTTTTTTTTTTTTTTTTTTTTTTTTTGCTTTTTGGAAGAGGGAGAGGAGGGCAGTTGGGGTTAAGTATCTTGCCCAAGGTCACAGGGCTATAAGTGTTAAGTATCTGAGGCTGGATATGAACTCAGGTCCTCCTGACTCCAGGGCTGGTGCTCTATTCACTTCACCACATAGCCTGCCCCACCTAACAATATTCTTCTCACTATTCTGAAGTAAACTGTGATTTAAAGATAAGGAGAAACCAATTAGTATCTTAATGGGAAATTTTGGTTTTATGTAGGAAAGTGAGCTTGACCTAGTGGCTAGGGTGCCTCATCTGGCACGCACCACTCTCTTTCCTTAAAATCTGTGGTCCAGTAAAATTGGCCTTCTGTCTTCATCACCTATGGCACTCTTTCCTCTCATCTCTGAGATTTAGAACTGCTTTTAACTGTGTCTTCTCCATTTGTATATAAACTCCTTTTGAGTAAATGTTGTTTCATTCTTTGCTCTTTTATTGCTAATGCCTGGTGCAGTGCTTGATATATAGTAGGCACTTAATAAATGCTTGTTGATTGATCAAGATTTCTGATATTCCAGTATCATTTTTACCACTGAGTCATAATGTAATCTATAAAAGACAGTTTGCTTTCTACATTTCAGTTTCCTTTCCAGATCCTCTACTGACTTCATATGGATGTTAAAATATAAATACAAAACACATTTACTGAGCACTTAATGTGTGAAAAGCACACTATGCCAGATACTAAGGAAGAGACATAATTTAGACAAAATGATCCCTGCCTTCAGATAATCTACTATTTAAGTTCTTTTAATTTATCAGGTGTAGGATCTATGTAAAGCCTGTGATTATGGTATTACTGTAATGGAAAAATC
Source organism: Pseudochirops corinnae (assembly GCA_028646515.1). Classification (NCBI taxonomy): domain Eukaryota; kingdom Metazoa; phylum Chordata; class Mammalia; order Diprotodontia; family Pseudocheiridae; genus Pseudochirops; species Pseudochirops corinnae. The sequence goes on from CM053586.1 coordinate 249,783,238, forward strand.
TCCTGGGTACTTGTCTAGAGTAGGGTTTAGGATACATAGGTAGAGCTTTATTTTTTTAATTTTCTTTTTCCTAATGGTCATTTTATTTTTTCTTACAAACTAGTATAATTTTACAAGATTAGTAGGCAATGGTGTCAGTTTTTGTGAAGGGCAAATAGTTTTTGAGTTTACTGAAATAGAATATGAGAAAGCTAAACTGCCTTGTTATTTTTCTTCATATATCTTAATTTCCTACTACTTATTGCTGAGTCCAAGTTGATTAAAGAAGACATAGTAGCTAAAAAAATCAGTAATGAGGAAGACAGTAGCTCTTTAAGTGGTATCCTTTTGTGTAAATACTTGTAATTTTGTCACTTGGATAGCTCTGCATTTAGAGAAAAGGTGACAGGAATAGTTGGAGCTAAACTTTAACAAACATTTTAGTGACCTTGGACAAATCATCATAACTTTTTGGGCCTTATCTGTAGAATGAAGGGGCTGGATTAGGTGAACTTTTAAGATTCTATCCAGTTAATGCCCCATGAGTCTACAGCGTTTCAGTTAATCAGTAAGCAGTTATTAAACTCCTAATATTTGCCAGGCACTGTGTTAAGTCCTGGGATACAGAGAAAAGCAAAAAACAGCCCCTGCCCTAGAGGAGTTCACAGTCATTATAATAGGGGAGACAGGAGGCAAACGACTATGTACAGACATGCTTATATACATGATAAATAGGAAATAATCAACAGAGGGGGAGCACTAGAATTTTTTTTTTGCTTTTTTTTTTTTTGGAGGGCAGGGCAATTAGGGTTAAGTGACTTGCCCAAGGTCACATGGCTAGTAAGTGTTAAGTGTCTGAGGTCACATTTGAACTCAGATCCTCCTGACTCTAGGGCTGGTGCTCTGTTCATTGCACCACCTAGCTGCCCCTAAGGAGCATTAGAATTTAGACCAAAATAATCTAAGTACTAAAGTGGTTTTGTTTTTTTTAAATATTAAATAACCATGGATTTGAGAGAATATTTTTTTTCTTCCAAGATGCAAATGTAAAAACACCTAATGTAAAAAGAAGTGGTTGCATAAGTTTGTTAAATTTTCTGAGTCCTAATACAAAGTATACTATTATGACGATTACTACTTATATGTACCTAACTCCTTATTCACTCTAGGCTTTTGAGGTAGTTGATATGAGTGTTATTATTTCCACTTTATTGATAAAGAAACAGGCACAGAGAAGTTAAGTGCTTTGACTTTCACTCAGCCACTAAACACCAAACCCAGATCCTTTTATTCTAAGTCCTGTTCCTCCTTTACTAATATGATCTCTCCATCATTTTTTAACCTTTTTTGCTCAGCTGGTAACAGATAATGATTTGTGTATAAATTTGAAGATTCTCTTTGTCTTTTCTTCTAGAAACCAATTCTAAAACAAGCCCTAACTGTTGTACTCCAATGGTGTTTCAACCATAATTTTAGTGTTCGACTGTATGCTTTACTAGCTCTTAAGAAAATCTGGGCCATGTGCAAAACTTTGCATGTAGAGGAGTTTGATGCTTTGACAGCTGTTATAGAATCCAGTCTTCATCAAGTGGAAAACATGCATGGAGTAGGGTATGTAAAATTTTATAATTGGTGCTTTGTTTATTCCTGTTATGGTTAAGCTATAAGATGATATTGGTCCTTTAATATTTTTGCCAGATTGTAGCTGTTTGGTTTTCTTTTATTTTAATGTTGTATTGGACGGACTATGGAGATACTAAAGCCACTTAGTAAATTCTTATCTGTCCAGTTTAATGGTAGCTTTATTTACATTGAATCTGCTTTTTAACTTTTGTTAATTTTATATTTCTAAACTTTTTATTCTTTGTATCATTTTTATGTATTTTCAGAAAGAATTACTGTGAGATTTATACAAAGGAAATAACTAGTTTCAGATTTTTGCACAAAATACTATTATGCCCATCTCAACAAAGGAATAGGAAGTTTATTTTAGTTGTATATGTTAGACTTTCTTTCAACAGATTTTAAGCTTATTTGGGGTGCTGCTAACTACTTGTTGATTGGTTATAGAAATAAAAGAATTCTAGCAAGTAGTTAACATCAAATCATAGGATTTAGAGATAAATAGGGGTCTTAGAAATCATTGAACCCAACTCGTTTTGCAGATGAGGTAACGGAGACTCGGATAGGTGAAGCAGCTTGCCCAGAGTCACCCTATCAGTAAGTGGCAGAGTGAGAATTCAGAGCTAAATCTTCAGACTCCAATTTCAGTCCTGCTTTCACTGTGCTTGTTTCTCTCTTTACAACAGTGGAGTGATTAGGCTTCCTAAGTCTCCATTTATAATTAGGTTGAGAATGCTGAAAGGTTTATTAATGTCTAGAGGCCTGGGAAATGAATGTAGCTTATTATTAAAAGTGCTGATTATATAGAGTTAAGGCATTAAAAGAAACAGCTTGGTATAGTAGGTAGAGAACTAGCATAGGAGCCACCGAGAACCCATATCTGGTATGTGACTATGAGCAACAACTCCTAAGTCCTAAGAACAGCTAAGACCAAATGACAGAAAGGGGGCTGATCTGCATTTGTGAAGGAAAGTTCTTCATCTAGATTTCCCTAGAAAATCATAGGTCGTGTGTGTGTGTGTGTGTGTGTGTGTATAGCATATGTATATATCTTATCAACAACAAAAACAACAATAATTTACATTTATTTAGTGCTTTCACTTGAGAAGTTGAAGCAATATATTTTATTAGCACTTGAAACATAGGTAACTGATAAGAAATTTGAAATTATTATGTGAACTAGTGTTGTATTAATATTTATAGTTTTAATCATCAGAAAGGAAAGTATTTCAGACAGTCAGTAGACATTCATTAAATGTCTGCTATGTACCAGGCACTGTGCTAAGTGTAAAGGACACAAAGAAAGGCAAAAGACAGTTCCTTTTCTCATATAATGGGGGAGACAACAAAGAAACAAATATATACAAATAAATTATTTACAGGAAAAGTATGAAATAATTGAGAGAGAATGTACTAAAATTAAGAGGGGTTGGGAGAGGCTTCCGGTAGAAGATGAGATATTAGTTGGGACGAAAAAGCCAAAGAAGGCAGTAGGGAGATGAGGAGAGACATGACTCTAGGGATGAGGGACACCCAGAGAAAATGTTTGGGGCTGAGAAACTGAGTCTTTGTAAGAACAGCAAGAAGGCCAGTGTTACTGTCTTGAAGGGCACATGGGGAGCATGATTCCCTTCTATAAGGTATAAGAAGACTGGATGTACTGGGGAAGAGGTACAGGTTTTGAAGTGCTTTGAACACTGAAACAGGATTTATAATTGATCCTGGAGGTGATAAGAAGCCCCTGAAATGTGTAGATTTAATAGCTGAATGGAGGATGGTCTAGAGGGGAGAGAGACTTGTGGCAGGCAGAGCAGCCAGGATGCTGTTGCTGTAGTCCAGCTGTGAGGTGGTTGGGCACTCCATGAGGATGGTAGCAATGTCAGAGTATCAAAAGCAGTGTATACAGGACATGTTAAGGAGGCAAAATCAACAGGCCTTGGCAACAGTGGGGTGAGAGTAAGGAGTCAAAGATGACAGGTTGTAAGCCTGAATGACTGGAAGGGTGGTGGGATCTTCAATAGTAATACAGAAGTTAGAAGTCAGAAAGAGGGTAGAATTTGTGAGGGTAATGATGAATTCGGTTTGGGACATGTTGAGTTTAAGATAAGACATCCAGAAAATGACAAATGCTGGAGAGGATGTGGAAAAATTGGAACACTAATGCATTGTTGGTAGAGTTGTGAATTGATACAACCATTCTGGAGAGCAATCTGGAACTATGCCCAAAGGGCTATAAATAATTGCATACCCTTTGAC
>CM053586.1:249787595-249806718 GCA_028646515.1 Pseudochirops corinnae
AATTTGGCTTAGAGAAGGAATGACATACACTCTAAATTGGGTATCTTGCCCTACAGGAGAGTAGGGGGGAAGGAGATGAAAGGGGGGATGATAGAGGGGAGGATAGGTAGGGGGGGAGGGTAGTTAGAAGCACACATTTTTGTAAAGGGACAGGGACAAAGTACAGAACAGAACAAGTGGGGGCAGGATAGGATGGAGGGAAATATAGTCAGTCTTTCATAATAAGTCCACTGTGAAAATGTTTTGCATAACTACACATGTACAACCTATATTAAATTGCTTATCTTCCCAGTAAGGGTGGGTGATGAGGGAGGAAGGGAAAGAATCTGGAATTCAAAGTTTTAAAATCAAATGTTTAAAAAATATTATTATTATCATCATTATTTTTTTTTTTTATTTACGTGCAACTGGGAAATAAGATATACAGACACTAGAGTATGGAAATCCATCTTGCTCTACTAGAAAGTCAGAGGCGTGATGGGGGAGGATATAGAGAGAGCAGATTGGGGGAGGGTGTATACAGTGGGATCACTGTTTTGGGATCGTGGGTAGGGGAAAGATGGGGAGAAAATGTGTAACTCAAAATTTCGTGGAAACAAATAATGTAAACTAAAAATAAACAAAAATTGGAAAAAAAATTTTAAATAAAATTAAAAATAAATATATAGGTGACAACTTTGGAAGGCCAAAAAGTGAAGTTATTACTTATCACTAGGATCCTTACTGTGATTTTTGCTTCATATTAATTCTCAATTTACACTTTAGGGCCAGGCTCAGGTCTGGTTTGAATTATATGTGTAACTGTGAATCCTCCATATTTCTCTGTCTGGATAAAAGGAGTTTTCTATGCGCTGTTTTAATAAATTTTCATAGGATTAGAAAAAAAAAGTAAGCTCTTCCATTTGTCTTCAGAGCCTTTCACAACCTAGTTCCAACCCATCTTTCCACACTTATTATACATAATTACCCTTCCTGTATTTATAGTTCATCCAAACTGATCTTTTTGTTCTTCCTCTCACATGACACTACATCTTGCTTTTCTGTGTTTGTTAATTAAGCTGTCCTCCATGCCTGAAAGGGACTGACTGCCACCTCTTAAAATTCTTTATTTCAAAATTGAGCTGAAGCCCCATTTTCTACATGAAGCCCTTCCTCATCCTCCCAAGTGCTAGTGCCCTTCTCCACAACAGAAAACTTACTTTGTATTTAATGTGTATATATTTTGCTTATTTATGTGTATGTGTCCCTCAAAAGAATTAAAGTTTCTTGAGGGCAGAATTTCATTTTTATCTTTTTATCTTCACATCCTCAGCTCTTAGCACGGTGCCTCAAACAAAGGTGTTGCTTAATAAATGCTTACTGATTAACAGATGACTGCAATTAGATCTAATAATATAGATCTAATAATATTTCTTGTAAGCTATACCAGGCTCACAAAAAAAATACATTATTACAAAAATTACCTTTTCACTACTCGTATCTTGCAGATGCAGAATGGAGGCATCTTTTAAAAGGGAAATGAATCTCCAAATGGAGTCACTGTTTGTCCAATCAACCTTCCCATGTAAATTCACAAGTTCAGATAACATTGTTAAGTATAAGTGACAACGTTCTAGATCTGAAACCTAAGACAAATAAAAGATATGTGTAATTGGTATTAAAATACAAGTAAATCTTGCCAAGTAAAAATTACAAGTAAAAATCAAGATTCAATGATCCTTCACAAATACATTACATATTAAAACAAAAGCTAAAAATCAAAACCAAAGATGAAACATCTCATTTTTACAACATTCAAACAAATAAATGGGTCATTGGGGGAACATGAGAGAGTCAATAATCATCTGACAAAAGAGGTGGGCAGTAGGCATCACTCAAGTTCTTACATATAAAAAGATCTGTTTTTAGTAGATTTAGCCAAGAGGCAAAAATGTTACATAATATTTCAATTTAACAATACAACCGTCAGGTTATTCCATTAAATACTTACAGTACTCAATTCATTGGCAGTTAGCCTTCTAACAATAAACTCAGAAATACTTTCTGTAGTGAACATGACAGAATTCTGAAGAAGAGTTAGTACCCCATCTGTACCAAAAGGAAAAGTACATTATTCCAGAAACATCAGAAATGTAACTAAAAAATATTACTCAAGATAAAAAGCATTTAATAAGTACTTACTATGGGCTTAGCACTCTAACAAGCACTGGAGATACTAAAAAAAGGCCAAAAAAAAAAGTCCCTGCTCTCAAGGAATTTACAGTCTAATTGGATAGAGACTACATGCAAACAAGATAAATTGGAAATAGCATTAGAGAGAGGGCACTAAGTAAAAAGGAGGAGTGGGAAAGGCTTCTTGCACAAGGCAGAACTTTAGCTGTAGGAGCAGCTAGGTGGTGCAGTGAATAGAGCACTGCCCCTGGAGCCAGGAGGACCTGAGTTCAAATCTGGCCTAAGACACTTAATACTTACTAGCCATGTGATCTTGGGCAAGTCACTTAACCCCAATTGTCCTGACCTCCCCCCTCAAAAAAGCAAAAAAAAACCAAAACACCTTTAGTTGTGATCACAAAATTTCTAGAAACTGATGTTGAATACATCATTATGCATTACAATAGCTGTTCATACTAAACACCCAGTGTAAAGAAGCCACAAGCTAATAGCAGATAGAAGGAAGCAATTTTTTTAATAAAAGATTGTTAATTTAGCATGCCTTCTCATCACCCTAATCATGAAATGTAATAGGGCATTAATTTCTTCTTCATTTTCTTGTCTGGATGACATTAATTTATTTAAATATCATACATATACTAATTATCATATGTATAAATACTTTTAGTTATTACTTAGGCACTTCTAATCACACAGGACTGGCCTAATTTATTATGAAAGAGAATTAGTGTGTAGGGTCATAAGGCCAAGTAGTAGGATGCAAGACAGAACACAGGTGTTGTTCTTCTTTCCACCATTACCACCAGGGTCCCTACACAAGCTCTCTATTATTGTAACATTCTGCAACAGAAAGCTATCTATTGACTATATACTATGTAACCTTTCATGTGGTAATTTTCCTAAACTTTTTATTTAATGAAAATGAGTTAGCTATTTAGCTAGTAACTTTGCTTAATAGTCAGAAAAAAATGGTAAGATTCGGAATACAAACATACAAATTTGACACAACCCTCCTAATCTCTTTGTAGAAGCCCTAGTGACTGAGTATATAATATAATTTTCCTTCATTAATATAAAAATACTACAGCTTAGTTTTCTTTTTCAAGAAAAGTTAGGATTACTAACATGCTAAATAACAATCAGAATGCAAAGACATCAAATTCTGGACCAAATCAACTGAAAGTAAAGAACAATAATGTAAATCTCAGGAAGCTAGGTGGTACAGTGGGTATAGTGTCAGTCCTAGAATCAGAAAGACCTGGGTTCAAATCTGGACTAAGACTCTTACTAGCTATGTGACCCTGGGCAAGCCACTCAACCCTGTTTGCCTCATCCAAAAAATGAGCTGGAGAAAGAAATATCAAACCACTCCAATGTTTGCCAAGAAAACTCCAAATGAGATCACAAAAGAGGTGGACACAACTGAAATAAACAAATGTAAAATGCTATACTAGGTTCAAAAAATCAACTTCACAAATACTGGACAGGAGAGTGCCACAGCTATGTAACTACTTCTGTGAAAAAGATCTTAATGTTCTAAAAGGCTGTGAATTCAAAGTAAATCAACAATATTCTGTAGCAGTCGAAAAAACTAGAATTATTATAGGCTGTATTTAAAGGTAGTGCCCAGAACAAGTGAGGTGAGTCTTCCTGAATTCTGCCCTAGTCAAATTACATCTGGAGAACTCTGTCTAGTTCTAGGAAAAACTTTTTAGAAATAACAGCAAAAAGTCAGTAGGCATTTAGAAAAACCAGAATGATGAGGAAAATGTTGATCAATAGAAGAAGAGGGACTTAAAGGAACATGATAGTCATCTTCCAGTAACTGAAGGGTTTTCATCTGAATGTGAGATTAGCCTTCCACATGGCCCTAGAAGGCAGAACTGAGTAATAAAGATGGAATCTGAAGACAGGCAGATTCGGGCTTGACTGAAGCAAAGAATAAACAATAAAAGAAAGAAAGAAATAATAAAGCATAAATCTGAAAAAGTAACCAGAGCCAGATTTTAAATGATGAGCAAAGGATTTTTAATTTGATCCCAGAGGCAGTGGGATGCCACTAAAGCTCCTTGAATAGGAGAATGACAAGGTCAGACTGCGCTTTAGGAAGAATGACTCTGGCAGAGGCAAGGAACTATTCACAGCATTTATCATCCCCTGAAATATGCTGTGGAATCTCAAAGACAGTAAGGTATACATGTAGGAGCGCTGGTACGAACTCAGAAGACTCAGGTTCTAATCCTTGCTCAGCCTTTATTACACAGCTGTGAACAAATCACTTAACTCCCTCTGGGTCTCAATAATCATACCTGTAAGATGAAAGAGTAGAACTAGACTACATCTAAGGGCTATTCTATCTCTAGGAATCATGTTCTATAAATCATTCTATGAACTCTAAGTCCCACACTTTCCTACCTCTGCTCCTTTGCTTATACGTTCCCTTGACGCTATCCCTTGAGCTTTATCTGAGTCCCAGTCCATCCTTCAAGGTACATTTCAAATGCTATCTTCATGTAATCTTTCCCAATACCTCCAGAAGTAAACTCTGTCTCATCTGAGCCCCCATATCCCTCTAACCTTTTTACTATCTTCCACAATATATTTTGTGCTATATATGTCACTTAACCCGTTTGCCTCAGTTTCTCATTTGTAAAAAAGAATAAATATTACACATACACACACACACCCTAGAGAAGGAAATGGCAAACCACTCACATATCTATCAAATTTTCTAATGTTCCAAATTAAATACACCAGTATGAATTAGAAATAAGTAATTGTAATGGTAATGAAATCTGGAGATGCCCCTGTATTGGCTTGGTTTTTGGGTTGAGTGTTAAAACCCAGAGCTTGTGAATCTCACTTGTGGGATGGACTTGTTGACGTGAAGAGAGAGGGCTGAACTGGGAGGAACCATGAACTGAGAGGAGAGGCCCAAGCCTAGAGAAGGCCAGAAGGACTTTTGGAGAGCATCCAGCACTGTGGAGCCTGAGTTGCTGAGAGAAAGACTGCTAAGAGCCCGCTGGAACTGCCACCTGGAACTGCCACCCAGAACTGCCAAGGATTGAGGAGGCATGGCTGTGACGCTAGTATTTTGTCTGTTTTGATGTTGTTTTGCCAGATTCACCTGATGGTGAAGGACAGTGCTGCTGTTGTAGAGGTCCTGGAACCTGGCTGTTGGGTGAGAAGCCCTGAAGGAGGATTTTATTGTAGTACCTGCACAGAAATCCTGGAAGAGGGCCTTGCTGATGTTTTCAGGGGTTCTGGGACTATTCTACAGGCAGACAATGACTTGATGAGGACACTGGCTATGGCTTTGTTGAGCCTCGTCCCCCTCGGAACTGAGATTGCTGAGGGTTTGCCTCCAGTGAAGATGAAAGAAGGCCCTTCCCTTGGGTATTCAATGCTGAGTTTAACCTTGTAACTTAAGAGTGGATGGCCTTTTGTGTTCTGCCCCTTTTGAGATTCAGGGCTGGGAAGCCTTAGAGTTTTTTGTGCTCTGTGATTGACCAAATGAATGTACTTTGTTTATGGTTAGAAACTAATATCCATTTGAGAAGAGACTTTTGACTGACTAAATGAATGTACTGTCTAGGGGTGGAGTAGTACCTGGATTGAATTGAGAACTTACTTGCTAAAGGAACAAGTTACACGGTATTTTGACTTTCTCTGTTTTGTGGATGTTTGCTGAATAAATGGGATTTACTATGCTGGTAATCCGCACCTTGGAAGTTGCCTTTGCTTGGCATTACAGTAATTAACTATGACACCACATTCACTTCTCTTTTCTATGACCCTAATTCTTCTACCTCCAATTTCATTAGTGTCTCCAGAAAGGTTAAGTGACTAAGTAGGTCACAGGTGAATTAGTACACCTAAATATCTAAAGTATGTTGAGAGCCTCACCAAAGATGGCCATGACTAAGCATATTATTGACTTGAAACAGGCCTTTAGATTTAAAGTTCCCACTCTGACATTTATAAGCTATATAATACTACACAAATCACTTTTAACCTGTCATTTTCTTCATGTCATATGAAGATCAGTAACATGAGAGTTGTGTGAGAATTAAAAGTAAGATAAAATATAAGCCAAAATATAAACAGAAACGATTATCATTCCATTACCTTAATGGATCTGTGATCCAATCAATGCATTCAACCAATCTAATTCCCTCCTATAATGAAGACTGAACCCATCTGTGCTTTCTCATCCTATGTAAAACTTGTCTTTATAATATTTCTCTTAAATTCTATACAGGGGTCCATCTAACATACTGGGAGCTATCCACTAGATCTCTATACATCACATGGATACCATTAGAGCATATGGGATACCCATCTGTTATCCCTTCCTCTGAATACATGGTCAGACCACGACCTTTTCCAATCATGTGCATCTATGATGCCGTCTTTGTACCATTTCTTGTGCACAGCATTTTGTTGGTAACATGCTACAACCCACCCATACCCACCATGCATCTGTCTACTGCCCTTTAAATGATTTGTAATTTTGATCCTTTGGAGACTGTGGTATTTCATCATTTTTAACTGTATAGAATCATCAGAATAGTACTAATATTAAAAAGTTGGGGTTTTGTTTCAGGGAGAAACCTGGCATTATGAGAAGCACTGTGCAATTTACCAAATATAATGCAATTTACTGTTCCTATTCAGCTGTGAGTCACTTCACTGTCCATCTGGAGCATTTTTCCAAGAGCTAGTATATGAGTGACTGAAGAACGCACTGTATATGTAGGCTGTCCATCCACCTGCTCGGTATAGTCTGGATAAAAGACTACACTATATCTTCATATATTTGATCTTTCCTTTGGGGATCCTGAGGCCAAATTCTTCTGAGTGACAGGATTCTCTTTAACATTCCAGGTCCTGATGTAATCAACACAATGTCATCCACACACAAAAATACCTTGAGAACTAACCAGCTATAGGGAATCCTGCTTCTATTTGGACTCCATGCTGACATCACCCAGAAAACACCATACATATTCATTTTAAACAAAGTTATCTCTTCTGTTCCATCTTTCAAAGAATATTTTAAGATATACATGAGAGAAACCTTGCTGGAAAAGAGCCATAAAGGTGATGTTTTGTTTTGTTTAACCTAATTTTTTTTTATACTTTAGTAAACAATGAGCAGAGGAGAACCTTACACATTATCTGAACCCCTGAGTCAACTAAGTGACTGCAATGATATGGTCTGCTGTAGAACAGTCTGCCTATTCCTACTGTACACTTTCATCATATGTATTTAATAATAATTTCCCTCATAATACAAAGGAAAGTGACTCTCATGACCATCTCTTTTCATTACTCCATGAAAAACAATTTCCCGATGACACTTGTAACTCATAAGAACTTTCTCATTATTAAGGCAGTTAGAAGAAGTATGTATAGACAGATGGCACAGGTGTGAGTTGAATATGAAGGGATGATATCTAAAAAAATAAAATTAATGGGTGGGAAAGGAATGTACTGGGAGAAAGGGAAAGAGAGGCAAGAAAAAGTTTTGGAGGGGAAGGTGGGAAGGTGAGAGGAAGTTCTCTCATCAGAATTTGCTCAAAGAGGGAATAATATACACACTCAATTGGGTATAGAAATCTATCTTACCCTACAGGAAAGTAAGAGGGGAAGGGGGTAAAAAAGGCCAGGGTGGGGGCTGGGATGATGGAAGGAAAGGCAGACTGGGGGAAGGGGTAGTCAGAAACAAAACACTTTTGAAGAAGAGAGACAGGGTGAAAGGAGAGAAAAGAATAAATGGGGTGGAGGGGAGAATAGAATGGAAGGAAATACAAGTTAGCAATAGCAACTGTGAAAAAATTTTTGACACAAGTTTCTCTGATAAATGCCAGATTTCTCAAATGTATAGAGAACTGAGTCAAATTTCTAAAAATAAGAGCTATTCCTCAACTGATAAATGACCAAAGGATACGAATGATTTTCAGATGAAGTAATCTATAGACATGTGAAAAAATGCTCTCATTATTGACTGAAGAAATGCAAATTAGAACAATTCTAAGGTACTACCTCATACCTATTAGACTTGCTAATAGGACAGAAAAGGAAAATGAGAAATGTTAGATGGGATGTGGAAAAAAAAATGAGACATTAACACACTTTTGGTGGAGTTATGAACTGATTTAACTATTCTACAGAGCAATCTGTAACTATGCCCAAAGAGCTATAACTGGTTCTCAACCTTCCTAATGCCACGACCCTTTAATACAGTTCATCATGTTGTGGTGACCCCCAACCATAAAATTATTTTCATAACTGTAATTTTGCTACTGTTATGAATCATAACGTAAATACATGATATACAATGTGTATTTTCATTGTTACAAATTGAACACAACCCTCAGGTTGAGAACCACTGGGCTATAAAACCACCCTTTCATCCAGGAGTGCCACTACTAGGTGTATATCCCAAAAGAGATAAAAAACAAAAAAGGAAAAGGACATATATGTACAAAAATATTTATAGCAGCTTTTTTTTGGTGGTAAAGGATTGGAAAGTGAATGGATGCCCATCAACTGGGAAATGGCTGAACAAGTTGTGGTATATGATTATGATGGAATACTATCGTGTTATCAGAAATGATGAGCAGAGTACTCTCAGAAAAACCTGGAAACACTTAGGTGGGCTGATACAAAGTGAAATGTACTGTGTACAAAGTAACAGCAATATTGTAAGATGATCAGCTATGAATGACTTAGCTATTCTCAGTAATACAATGATTCGAGACAATTCTGAAGGACTTATGATGAAAAATGCTATCCAGTTAAAGAGAAAAAACTGATGGTGTCTGAATGCAGATTAAGGCACACTTTTTTTTACTTTCTTTATTTTTCGTGAGGTTTTTTTTGGTCTATGTCTTCTTTCACAACATGAATATTATGGAATTGTTTTGCATGACCACATATGTATAACCTTTATCAAATTGCTTGCCTTCTCAATGGGGGTATGGAGGAGTAGGGAGGAAGGGAGAGAATTTGGAACTTAAAGTTTTAAAAACAAATGCTAAAAATTGTTTTTACATTAACTGGGGTAAAATAAATAAATAAAATACAAAAGAAAAATAATTTCTCTGTTTATGAAAAGTATAAATACCTTAATTTGTGCATGTATTTAATGTTTAAATTATGTCTATAGAACTTTGTATGTGATTTATCACTATAATCTATTAAATCATATAATTGCTAGAAAAAATAAATTACAACCACTGCTGCCACCTCCTCTATGGATCATGTCTGTTTAAATTTATACCAATAGTTATAAAAACATAACATTACCTGGTTTTAATTTGTTTTGAATAACACCTAGTGCTATCTCATAAACAAGTAGATGTCACTTAACAATTTTTTAAATTTGTAAACTGTAATGATATTCCAATTATCTGGAAAAGGAACCACAGATCTACAAAATTTTTGCTAGCTAAAATACAAGGAAATGCAGTGTAGCAGGAAACTTGGATTCAAATCGTACTTCAGACACCTGGTAGCTATGTGACCCTGGATGAGGCATAGCATCTATGTCATTCATGTTTGTTTTCCAACATGCCACTTGCATTCTGGGCTTCCTCTTGCTCCCACCTGAACTCAACTCTGCCCTTGGGACTGTGGACTGTGATAAGGGTGCTCTCCCCTTTTCTTTTCTGGAACAAGGCCATCCCAGCATTCTTTTTTTCTGCGGGAGTCGGGGGCTTGGGTGAGGCAAGTGGCATTAAGTGACTTGCCCAGGGTCACACAGCTAGTAAATGTCTACGGCCAGATTTGAACTCGGGTCCTCCTGACTCCAGGGCTGGTGCTCTATCCACTGTGCCACCTAGCTGCCCTGACCCCACCATTCTTGGCCATTCCTAACCCCAGTTCTACTTTATGTGTCATCTTCCCCATCAGAATGCCCCAGGAGGGAAGAAGTATTCTACTTGTTTCTGAATCCCCTTTGCTTACACAGTGCACAGCACAACAAATGCCTCACAAGCACTTCTGTCCTTTTCTTGTTTGTTTGTTTTCCCCCTTTAGCATCTAAAATCTTACTTAGGCATAGATGTGGTTTCCCGTACTGACAAACTGTGTATCCTCATAAAATCAAATACTAAAATACTTAAAGAGAGTCATTTTTATTTCCTCTCTTCCCTTCAACCCAAACCCAAATCATAAGCAGGCCAAGCATAAAACTAACAGAATTCAGCACTTACCATCTTGCGTTATGGAACCTTTCGATAAACAAGTTTGTAATAACTTCAGTAACAACTGTAAGCATCTGTCAGTTTTCAGCAAGGGTATGTAAGCATTTGTGCCAAGCTTCATGAGGACATCCATAAGAGGATGCAGGACAGCCTTTAATTCATTCTGTGTTTTCTTCCTTTCACTATACATGAGAAACAAAATCACAAAATAAATGTTTAAAGGTAGACAAATCCCATTCAACCTACAACTTAGGGAACTGCCTCCCTAAAATTGCTAAATATTAATCTATATTACAAATTAGCCTGAGAATTTAAATTACAAATGTGTGATTCATATGTGGGTAGGTCTTTAACTCTGGTCTTTCTAAATTCCCATTTCAATCATACTTTTTCCCCTTCCTCCCTGCCCCCCAGAGGGTTTAATAATATTCACCATAGAAGGAAAGCACTGTTATATATATCCTATACTCATTTCCGAATTTCCAAATAAATATGAATACAAAAGAAACCCTACAGCTAACTTTATTTTAAAAAATAAAAAGTTTCAGTTTTATGTTATTTTTTTCCTATTAAGAAAATTTTTGGTACCTAGAGTGCTGATAAAATAAATTAGATTTTTTTAAACAAAATCTGAAAACAAAGCAGCTCAAAAATTTACTTCATTATTTCTCAAAAGTAACTACGATTAATAATATAACAATCTTAAAATTTGAATTTACATTGCACTTCAAAGTTTACAAAACACTTTAGTCAAAATACTACCATGAATCAGGGGTCACAAATACATCAAATGTTTTCTAACTTAAATTTCTAGGAAAAAAAGTTTAAGCAATATAGAACTGTATTTATACCACAGGCTAGCAAACTTCAATCTGCCACCTGCTTCGGTATGGCCCATAAGCTAAGAATGATTTTTACATTTTAAAATACACCTTATTTTTACATTTTAAAATGTAATTTCAAAATGTAAAAACCATTTTTAATTCGTGGCCTAGTTTGGCCCAAAGTCCTTGCTTTATCAAGTCACCAGGAACAAAGAAACTTTGCAACTTCAAAGCAATACAGTTTGAACTGTTCACATTCTCCACAAGATATGTACATTATAAGATATTCCTTTCTACTTGTATAACAGCCAAAATTTTTTAAAAATACAAACTTTTCAGGAGGGGACAATTTCAGGAAACTTCAACTGTGGTATTAGTTAACTTTGGGGATTTGCATACAGTAATTCTGTATTTGGTACACAAAGCATAGCCTTTATCATACTGATTTGCATGTTCTGTATGATTTTGTTGTTTTGGTACACAGCTTTTCTTCTCCCATAAGTTGACTAATTTGCTATTCTTCAAAATCACTGATTAATTTTGAACACTTTCTTAATAGGCAGACAGACCAAAATGCTAGTTATCCCACCCATGATGCCATAAGCAAACCTAATGAGTAAACCTTTACATCCAATCATCTGAATGGAACCACAGATCTAATTAGCTTTCTTTTTAAAGCAACATACTTACCTATATTTATTTTTCATTTCCTCCACATCTGCAGCAAGCAGGATCATCAGAGCAATAAGTTTAGCTTCATACCAATCAGGCATAAAGCAATTTCCTCCTGCTTGAACAAAAATATTTAAAGGTTGTAATGCCTTAGAATCAAGTTTATATATGTGAATCAATTATTACTCAGTTCTTTGGTTGTATCTGATATCTCTCATGTGACAATTTTTCATAAACAGTAAGTACCATAGTACTAGGTAATATTAATGTAAAACTAGAAAAGAATTTTTAAAAACTACAAAAGAATTAAAGATAACTGAAATTAAATTCAGTAGAATTTCCATTCTAACAGTTCATTTTAAAAAGTCTATAATCTATCCAAGTAAATTCCCTAAGTATACCAAATACATACAAGACTATAAATGGAAAGCATGTAATCACTTAAAAATAATATTTCATACCTGTCACATCTGTTATGCAAGACCCTTTAGCACAAGTATAAGCAAGACAGCGCCTGCCCTCCAGGAGTTAAATGAAAGTAATGGGAAGTAATTTAGAATTAAACGTAGCATGTTATCTTTTCCATTAGACTGTGAGCTCCTTAAGGACAGGGTCTGTTTTTCTGTTGTTGGAGTTTTGGGGGTTTTTTTGAGGGCAATAAGGGAGAGGCCTTTCTTTGTACTCCAGAACTTAGCACAATGCCTAGCACGTCATATAAATAAAACAAATGCTTTCTGACTATAAGAAATGTGAATGTGATGAGTAAAAGGAAAGATTTATATGAATTCAAATGAAGCAAAGTAAGCAGAGCTAGAAAAACAATATACACAACTTCAACAATGTAAATGAAAAGAATCACTACAAAACAATAAAAAATTAATATTATGAAGATAAAGAACAATCAAGGCCCCAAGAAAGAGATGAGAAGACACCTTCTCCACTCCTTAGCAAAGCTGTGGGGGTTCATGGATATAGAATGCTGCATATAAAGTCAGATTTTTTTTTTGATGTATTGATTGCTTTTACTGATTTTTTTCCCCCTCTTATTCCTCTTTTCCTTTTTTTTCCTCTTAAAAAAGTCATTTGTTATAAGGAATGGCTCTCTGGGAACAGAAGGGAAAGGATGTAGGGAGAAATCTAAGTGATATAAAAACAAGTATCAAAAGCTGATTTTAAAAATCTAGCTATCAGGGGTGGCTAGGTGGCTCAATGAATAGAGCACCGGCCCTGGAGTCAGGAGGACCTGAGTTCAAATCTGGCCTCAGACGCTTAACACAAAAAACTAGCCATGTGACCTTGGGCAAGTCACTTAACTCCAATTGCCCTCCAAAAAAGCAAAACAAAAGGAAAAATCTAGCTATCATTCATTCAAATTTTGCTAGGCACATACTGTTTGCAAGGCACTGAGCTAGTCAAAGAGTATTAAGATATAATACTAAACCTCAAGAAACTTACAATCTAGCTTACAGTAAAAAGTACATATTGATAAGCAAATATAGTGCAATGCATAGAGTAGGCACTTAATAAGTGACTGCTAAATGAATGTTAAAAGTGATACAGACCCCTTCTGGATAGAACAGACATAAAGGAAGGTTTCATAGAGAAGGTGGCATCTGAATTGGTAACTGATGGATAAGTAAGACTTAGAGGAAGCCAAGTATAGAAAGTACAACTTAAGTGTGGAGAGAAGAAATATAAAATATGTTCAGTGAATAATGGAGTCGTCTGGAACACAAGGACATGAAAGAGGTAGCATGGTTTAGGTAAAAGAACACTGGACTTGGGAGCCAGCAGATCTGGGTTTGAGTCCTAGCTTTAGGACTTAACTTTACTATGCAGGTGAGCCAGACAAATAAATTAATCTCTCTGTGTCTCCATTTCCTCAACTATTAAAATGATTACATAGCCTATCATCTCAATTTTGTCAAATGAAAAAACATATGTAAATTATGAAACAAGAGAGACTGTGGGAAAAAATGACAAAATGGGTACAAAATATAAAATCACACTTTATAGGTCCTTACCACTGTCAAATGACTCACAATAGGAAGCAGATATGGTTTCATTGATGGAAATGACACTAAAAAAAAAGGTATTACCATCTGCCCTGCCAAGACCATCGGACCTTTCCACCCATCTGTCCTGCAGATGAACCTTCCTATACATAGTGCCTCTCCCCATTAGAACAAGCTCCTCAAGAGTAAGGGTCATCTCACTTTTCTACAGGTATCTCTAGCATTTGGAACACTATAATTATTTAATTTTTTTAAATTTAATTTTTTTCAATAATTCATATAAGGAAAGAGCACTGGATTTAGCTTCTAATTTGATGCTGATCCTGGCACTTAACATCCCAGCCTATTTCCTCATCTGTAAAACAAAGGAGTCAAGACTAGATACTGAAGTTTCCCTAGATCTCTGAATCCTGTTTCACCACTTTGGGTCTGAATAAGGGAAAATTCATGAAGGAGGTAGAACAGTTGTTAGTCCCATCCCAGAAAGACACTGGAGTTTCAATTATTTTAGAGATTAAACAACAAGTCTAGAAACAGTATTTTAGCTAGCAGGTTTTTTAAACAGACTGCAGAAATACTAAATTCTTAAACACTTGATAATGCTTCCCAAAGAAAAAGATTAATAAAGAATAATTTGGGCTGTTAGACCAGTATTTCAAACTCTAAAACGTTTTTTTCTTGTGGAGGGAGGGGGAAAAGGGATGCGCAGTAAATGAGGGAAGTTCCAAAACACTCTAAAATAGGATTTTTAACTCTGAGAGAGCACTCAAAAATGTACTATGTCTAATTACAGAATCCTAACAACTGGGTTTATAGCTGCAATAAGATATACTTCACTGTTAATGGATTTCTTTGGATTATCAGTCCCTTTTCAAGTAGGTACAATGTGATCTTTGACCAAAATGCTTTGTATGATATGCTGACTATATTTGGTACACAATAGGCTACTCCAAAGTAATCACAAAAGGTCTCTATATCTAGTTAATCCAAGCTCAATTAAACCTTTACATCTAGTCATTTCCAGAGCATTCTATCTATAATTGACGGCAGATGTCAAAGGTTTCCTTCAGTTTGTTTGTACAGCCCAAGAAGAGGATCTTCAAAAACAGCACTTATTTTGGTCTATGTAGCAGGAACCACAACATGACTTTCCTAGGGTTATTGTGACTAACTGCCCTCAAGAACAAGTTTGGGAAAAGGTATGTTCTTCATATTGAATTTGTGATAAACATTTTCAAAGCAAGCTGTGTGTAATAGAGGGTCACAGTTTCACACGTAATTTTCTTTCCTTCTATTTTGTACATGGAAATGTTGTCTTTTTTGATGTTCAATGAATTCAGAATAGAAAAATGAGAGATATCAAGTGTCTGGTGTTTAAAAAAACAAAAAAAAAATGGTCTGTTACTTACTGCCCGACATAGACACGTTCTTAACTTACAGTTTCTCTTTTCTGCATTGGCCGCTTTGAGAAATCAGAACAAAAGTTATTTTAGATGCAGTAATTAGCATGGTGATGCTTTAGCTTGATGATTCTACCAAGTCAAAATCAGCTTTAGAATAGAACATCTTTTCATTCTCAAAACCTCAATTTAACTCTGTTCTGAGCTGTATAATCTACTTTGAAAACCACTACATTTAATTTTTGTACTCCCCAAGTTTTGCAAGAGTTTTTGGTCAAAACCATCCAAGTTCTGGCCCATGTACAGTTGTGAATACACAGCACAGGGACTGGAGCTATGATTTCATTTGTACTGGGAATTAACAAATAAGGAAACTCACTACGCAAATACAGATCAATGCTTTTCCAGCAATTTACAGTGTTAGACCTTAGACCACTTAGATGAGGTCAGGTACTATACCTAAGGTCATACAATCAGGATTCTGTTAAGTGGGACTTGAACCCAAGTCTCCTTGGCTCCTAAGTCCAGCTCTCTATTTACCACCCCACACTGCCTCTCAGTTCTTACACCAATGGAATTTGTTCTCTTTCCCTTTCAAATCATCAAAGAATTTAAATTATGAAAATTGATTTCCATCAGTCACTAGTCACACATCAAGATCTCAACTCCTTAAATTGTTAAAGAACAAACTTTACTCCTAACAGCAATCTCATACACTAACTTTACATATTTAATTAGATTTGAAAATGTATGGTACATATTACAAGATAATGAAATAGCATCCCCATAAATGTAGGTTACTTAAGCTATATTAAGCAGAACACATACTAAAATTCATTTACTATAAGACCAAAGAAAACTATTTCCTATGTCAATGGATATACAGAATTTACATAATACATGGAATACTGTACAAAAGATGAATACTCCAGCAAGAAAGCAAGCAGGGTACTATTAAGAAAAGGTAACCATGTATTAGCAAAGACCATATGTCTCTGACAATATATGAAACTATAACCTGGTCTGTGACAGTGCTGGCAAATATAAAAGGTGAGAAATCAAAATGTAAAATTCATGCATATTATCACTTATTTATAACGCTAATGGACGTAATCCTCTTAATGAAAGAATACCTGATTTAAAACAAGTAAGTAGCCTTGATAACAGGAAAGCAAATAGAAGCCACAGAATCTTGAAAGATGGAAGGAATCCTAGAGATCACCTAAACCAATCTCCTCCCTACCTTGTACATCAATTCCCTTTATAACAGGGGCTCTTAATCTGAGATACACAGATCCATGGATGGATTTCAGGTCTGTAAACTTGAGTGGGGTAAAAAAAAAAATTACATCTTTATTTTCACTAACATTTGGTTTCCTTTGTAATCCTATGTATTTTAGTCTATGCATTTAAAATACATGACTCTGAGAAGGAAGGTACAGACTTTACCAGACTGCCAAGGGGTCCATGACACAAAAATGATGAAAGACGCCTGCTCTACAAATCCCTGGCAAGTGAGAATTCGGGCCATGCTTTAATTTCCAATAATGAAAGATGTTTTCCTGAGGCCCCTCATGTCATTTCTGAACAGTTCTGACTGTTAAGAAGTTCTTCATCCTGGGCCAAAACATCCTCTCTCCCCAGTATGTTTTGACACACTGGTCCCTCCAGGATTTCTGAAGACACACCAATAAGCCAAGTATTTCTTACATAGAACAGCAGCCCTCTAGTTGTATGAAGTTAGTCATCTCCCTTCTCTTCTTTAGGCTCCATTTAATCGAATCTCTAATCCTATCAATGAATTTGCTAATTGTTCTTTTCTGGACAGGAGTTTAAGAGGGATTAAAGTGAAATACGGATGACTTTAAAGTTTATCAATAAAACTGTTAACACTTGGGGCGGCTAGGTAGCACAGTGACTAGAGCACCAGCCCTGGAGTCAGGAGGACCTGAGTTCAAATCTGGCCTCAGATACTTAAAACTTACTAGCCCCCTATGACTCTGGACAAGTCACTTAACCCCAACTGCCCTCCAAAAAGCAAAACAACAAAAAACTGTTAACACTTTGATATACAAGAGATAATCCATACAAATAAAAAAAATTGATATCACTCAAAAATAGTTTATTCTCAAATCCATTTCTGTAATAAAATATATATGTCATTTTAAAATCCTTCAACATGCACAAAGAAAAGCAAAGCAGCTTTAACTCTTAAAGTCCTTTTAATAGACACCTCCTTCTCTTTCAGACATTTAAGGAATATATTTATAAAAATGGTCAGACTGGTAACCAGACACATATAATATAGTGCTGTCTAGTTTCCAGAAAACACTCTTTTGGAAATGCAGACACTAGCAGTGATGGAAGCCATGATGCAACCATCCAAAGATCAGTCTAGTACTGACATTTGGCCTCCATACTGAGTTGAAATAAATTACTGCTACCAATGAACAAGTAACTGTGTGAAGTCCAGATTTCACCTGCAGAAATGGTTTAATACCTCCTGAAAATATTTCCATTATATTTATCAAGAAAAAATAATTTCCAACTTACTTTCCACTGTAGGTGACTTAATATAGTCTTGTACCAGTCTCTGTACATACACATGTAAGGAACACCTGCCAGAAAAGCCAATGCAGCTGGGGATTTCTCCAAAGTAGTTCTCGTTTACCCGTAACCAGTCACAGAGCTAAGACATGGAAAAAATATTAATTACTTCATATAGTCATATATACGTAAACAGATAGATAAAATGTGCCCTCTGATCTCTCTCAAGGAAATCATAATGTTTTAATGCCTCCAAGAGCCAGGGGTTTCACTCATATGAGACCATTAATGCAGATCACAACCTCTACACACTTTAGTAAGCATTCCTATCAAACGTTATGGGCAGCCTCTCAGAGAAGAGATGAGCCACTCAGAACTAAACTCAGCTCATGCTCAGATAACAAACATTTCCAAATTATTTATTTATTTTTAGTTTTCAACATTCATTTCCGTAAGATTTTGAGTTACAAATTTTTCTCCCTGTCTTTCCCCTACCCCAAAATAGCAAGCCTACTGAATACCCCTTTCCCCAGTCTGTTCTCTATCTTCCCCCATTCCCCCTCGCCCAACTTTCTAGTAGGGCAAGATGGATTTCTATACCCCAGTGCCTGTATGTCTCATTACTTCTCAGCATGTAAAAAAAAAACCAATTTTTTTTTTTTAGCATTTGTTTTTGAAACTTTGAGTTCCAGAGTCTTTCCCTTCTTCCCTCCTCACCCACCCCCACTGGGAAGACAAGCAATTCAACATAAGTTGTACATGTGTAGTTATGCAAAACATTAATTACTAGTTATATTGTAAAGCACTATTATTTCCCTGTATCCTATCCCATGCCCACTTATTCTATTTTCTACTTTGACCCCATCCCTTTTTAAAAGTATGTGCTTCTACCTACCCTTTCCCCCAATCTTCCCTCCTTTCTATCATCCCTATTCTTATCCTCTTCCCTCCTGCTTTCCTGTAGGGTAAGATACCCAATTAAATGTGTATGTTATTCCCTCCTTAAACAAATTCAATGAGAGTAAGGTTGACTCATTCCCTTTCATATTCCTACTCTTCTCCTCCATTGTAACAGTGTTCTCTTGCCTCTTTTATATGAGATAATTTACCTTAATCTATCTTTCCCTTTCTCCTTCTTCCAATATATTCCTCTCTCACCTCTTAATTTTATTTTTTAGATATCATCCCTTCATATTCAACTCATCCCGTGCCCTCCATGTATGCATGTACACACATATATTTATACACACATATACCCTCCTATACACACATATATATGT